>JAZDUH010000157.1:25560000-26160000 GCA_036419115.1 Scarus forsteni | reverse complement strand
TTTCCAGAGCCTCGATAAAATCATTTAAAACTTTAAGACGAGCTGTAACAGTACTGTGCTGTTTCCTAAAACCAGATTGAAATGATGATAAAATATTATTTGACTCTAAAAAATCCTTTAATTGATCACTGACGATCCTTTCAAACAACTTTGCTAAAACACATAATTTGGAAATTGGTCTATAGTTATTTACATTACTGGGTTCTCCCCTTTTAACAGGATGCTTGATCCTTACAAGTTCTACCTAATTATAAAGGTGACTAATCAAGGTTTTTCAGCTATATAGCTGATTTAATAATACCAGCATTCTGGGTAAACCTTTCTTAATCTTTAAAATTTTTAACCTTTACTATCATAATTCTACACATTTTTGTCATCTTAATGTTGGTTTACTGACTATCGAGCTATAGCATGCTACACATTATTCTATTGGCACTTTCATCCTTGTGTTTTACTTCTCTATGCTACTATTGCCCAAAGAAAAGTACATGTCAAAGTTGTTTAATGAAATTGACCCTTGAGGGAATTATTCCTTTTTAATTAAAGAAGATTCAGACTCCAAACCTACGTAAAATGCAATTCATTTTAAGGGGCCAAACACATTCAAAATAAATGAAAACAAATCTCTAATACATAAAATTGCCCTCATATACCCACAAGCACAATAAACAAAACAGGGACTTGCTAGCAATAAAGTAAAAGTAAAGTAAAGAGTACGGCACCAGCATTCTCCTTTGTACAGTGTTGTAAGAACATTTGGTACGATATGAAGTTATACAAAGAGAGACTGATTGATTGATTGATTGACTGATTGATTATTAAACAACGGAGTATTAATGACAAACGCTACAGTGATTGTGATGGTAAAATGATATTATAAAAGGTATCTAAGAGAGACTTTACAATCAGGAGCAATAGGGCATGGGTTTGAATGCATTAGCTCTCGTTGTCGTCTTTTTTTTAGTGACCCTGCTTGATTCCTTGTCTGTGTCTACAAAAAGTTGCTCACAGATTATATTTTGAGGTGAAAGGGCGTCAGACTACAGTCTTTCTGAAGTCTTTCTGAAGTTTTTTTTTAAGTCTTGAAGTGTATGAGAGGCATTAAGAATGGAATTTCCCCATGAGGGACTAATAAAGGATGTCTTTCTTACACTCATCAATCCAAGTGTCTTTAAAGAGTTTTAACATTTCTGTTGATTTATCATAATGCAAACATATGGAACTTTATAGACTAGAGATACTATTTATGTTTATATTTAAGAAGGGTTTTAATCAAAATTTCACAGCAGCAGTCTTTTGGTGATTTTATAAGGACTACTTTGAAAATTGATCTAGATTGTATTATGTGTCTGGTCATTCATTTCCATACTCTTTGAACAAACAGAGATTAAACCTATGAGTGTGCGCCTGTCACAAGAGGTCTGCAACTTCAGAGACCTACTTAACTCACAGAGACACCAGGACATATTTAATTTGCCCCTATCCTTCTCCTTTGCTCATTTTATCCCAAAATAATCCCCTCTTCCTCTCCCATTTGAACTCCACCACCCCCTAAGCTCTTCAGTATCATTGCCAGTCCTCTATAAGATCACTATTCCAAAGGAGTTCCCCAGGGTTCTGCTTTAGGTCCACATTTCTTCACACTTTTCAGGAATGATCATAGACATGCTGTGCCACACTTTAATAAATTTAATTCTAGGCTGGTGGTGCTGTCTTTTATAGCTGTGTTGAATTTAGAGTCTTTATCTAATGCCAATACTGATTTGATCCAAGTTGAAATAACAAGGATTTTATTGTGCTGGTCCCTCTAAAAATGTTCAAACATTCTGATGTACACGTTACAGCCTTATGCTATATAAACTGCAAAGAAAACACTATACATAGATAACATTATTCATGGTAGAGACATTACTAGAGTATGAGAGAGCAGAGGTGCTGTTTTATTATGAACATTAGGAACCTTGTGTATACAACAAGCACTGTGAAGTAGGTGGTGGAGGATGCCAGTAGACCTTTTTTCTTGCATCATTGTTCCTAATGCCCTTTAGTCCTCAAACTGGTTGGAACCTGCTGTAAGGGAGGAGTTTGTTCTCCCTTTAGCTTTATACTCCTGCCTTTTTTCTTCCCTTTCTTACCCCCGTCGTTCTTGTTCTTTAGACAGTAGCATGCACTACCTCTTTATCCGAGTCCATCTACACACACAAGTGCACAGACACAATCCAAATTTTCACGATTGATCTCTTTCTTACGTCTTGTTTGTTCACTTCATACTACACCTGGTGTCTCCACTTTTTTGTGATCCCTCTCTCTCTTTTCTTCTGATTGAGCAAGACCATACAAGTACATAAATTCAAGGCACCCTGTCTGTCATAATGAATCCTGTTAAAGCGGGGTATACTGAACAAAACCAAACCCCTTTTCTTTTTGGAATCTCATATCTGGACATCACAGTCCCACTTTAGTACTGTTTCTATCATTTGTTCCCGCAGCGTGTAGCAGTTTCCTAACCTTTCAAAAGCTTAATTGAGTCTCTTAATTATAGGCCTGTCAGGCCTGTCTCCTCCTCTCATCTCTTTAGAAGATCTTGATCCCTCTGAGTCATCAGTAAGCTATGTTAGAGGCATAGAGACCTCACTGGCCTTATTCAGAGACAGGACGATTGATGTTTTAGCAAAGTTAAAACACATACAGTGATTCATTTTGGGAGATGTAAGATCTAAACACATGTAGTCAGTCATAATAATGGCCTCTACACTGTGTGTAGTTTCTTTAATATTTCCTGTGAGCTTGTTTTGTTTTTTGTTGTACTTATAAGAGTATCAACATAAGCATTAATCCATATAAACAAGTGGTGACCTACATTCTTCTGCAGTTATAGCTAAAAAATGTCCTCAAATTAAAACCTAGAAATCATGTGAAGTCACAACAGTTCATAACTCATATGACTGCAGATCATATTTGATTTTCATTCATGCGCCTTTGTCTATGACTTGATGTCTGACAAGTGTCTGAAATTCTCTTTACAGCCACTCGAGAATCAGCGTTTGTTCATGCCATCGCCTCTGCGGGGGTGGCATTTGCAGTGACCCGTGCTTGTGCAGAGGGTTCAGCCACCATCTGCGGGTGTGACACACGCCACAAGGGCCCCCCTGGTGAGGGATGGAAGTGGGGAGGCTGCAGTGAGGATGTGGAGTTTGGGAGCATGGTGTCCCGAGAATTTGCTGATGCAAGAGAAAACCGCCCCGATGCACGCTCTGCCATGAACCGCCACAACAACGAGGCAGGAAGAATGGTGTGTTTCCAAAAGCTGTTTTTTGCTGAATGTGCTGAAGCACTCATACTTTATTTTTCAGATGTTTGATCATCATATTTGTCTTTCATCCGCAGTCCCTCAATGACAACATGTTCCTGAAATGTAAGTGCCATGGGCTCTCAGGTAGCTGCGAGGTCAAGACGTGCTGGTGGTCCCAACCGGACTTCAGAGTCATTGGTGATTACATGAAGGATAAGTACGACAGTGCATCAGAGATGGTGGTAGAGAAACATAAAGAGTCTCGTGGATGGGTGGAAACACTAAGACCCAAGTACAACTACTTTAAACCCCCAACAGAGCGTGACCTGGTATATTACGAAAGCTCTCCCAATTTTTGTGACCCCAATCCTGAAACAGGCTCCTTTGGCACTCGTGATAGAATCTGCAACCTGACATCTCACGGCATAGATGGTTGTGACCTCCTCTGCTGCGGCAGAGGCCACAACACAAGGACTGAGAAGAGAAAGGAGAAGTGTCACTGTATTTTCCACTGGTGCTGCTATGTCAGCTGTCAGGAGTGTGTGAGAGTCTATGATGTTCACACCTGCAAATAAGGACTGCTGGTTCTTTGCCTTTGAAAATGTAAAGACTGTAGGTAGACAAAAGAATGCAGCAACTTATCCACAAGACATGAGACTCTGTGAGGCAGTCTGGCCTATCTAAGGACTCCAGTGGCAGACATAACAGGTGTTTGGAGCTGTGAAGCTGGAAAAGTTACTGAAAAAGTTGAGAAGACATTGACATAACAATGGATCAACTATATGAACCCTGGTGAGGGCCTCAGTGCTACAGTATGTATAGTTGTGAAAAGAGTTTTCACGTACTGACGTAGGACACAACAACTGTTGCTTAATTGACAAACACCATATTGGTGATTTTTTTCCCCCTGTGTTCCCAGTAGATACTTTTCTTGAGAATAGATAAGCACTGCTAGTGTATGTTCTCTGTGGGGCAAGCAATGAAAAGGTACATTTTCTGTAGTGTTGTCATCATCTGTTTGCACCACAAAAACACTAATAAGCGATTTACTTGACACTCAACAGCATGCATTCTCCTCTGCATTTTAAGTTTTGTGCGTGTTTAACTGAAAACTAACATTATTGTCTTTTAAGTGACTTCTTTATAGTGTTAATATCTTTCTGATGTTTGGGTAAGAATGCACTTGCACCTGAGTGAATGTAGTTATTATGCTGCAATGTGTTTACAATTCTCAAATTCTTAAGCTAACATTTTATATCTGCTTTACCTGACTAACTTTGTCATAAGAATAGACATGAGCCACAACAACTGATCACTGGTTAAAATATCTTTATATATATTGTACAGTATCTGCACATATCCAGAAACACCTGAAATCACTGGAAATTTTGTGTTTTTCCTCTTGAGACCAGAATATTTTTTTAATAACATCAAGAGAAATGACCAAAGATAAGTAAAGTAAGTATGTGGAGGTCAGAGAGCTGTAAACAAATCTGAAAGGTCAGCACTTGTGTCCTGTTTGGAAATATGAAGCATGTTCTTGTTTTATCAGTATTAGCAATGTCTCAAGTGACTTGGTGTGGGGAAAGTTATTATTATTTATGAGGGATATTCCCACTATCTTTTCATTACATACATACACTTTTGTTTGTGAAAATTTGTTGAACTAGAAATTCTGAATTCCTGCTTAACTTAAACACCAGTGGTTTGTTGCACCAGCTATGAATAAGTTCTTTCTTAAGTAAGGTCTTAGGTAAACTCTGTTAATCTAGTTAAGTTGTAACTAATCTTGTGCCATAGTTTGGTTGCACAACAAGGATGTCTGGCTCACTGGAAATAATAGGGCATATCTTCTGAACTAAGGTTGCTTGTGAGGAACTGGCTAAATTCAGTCTAAGTTCAGCTAACATTATATCATTCACTAGATTAGGTGCATTCGAAGTGTCGATGGCCAATGTGTCCTGCAATTCACGTTAGTTCTCGGAGCTAGCTGCGTTCTTCATCGACGCACAAGCCAAGTGATCCACAAGTAATAGTTGTCAAGAATTTCCTTGTCTTGGTTGACATGGCTTTTATTTTTCTCAGATGAACATTTTTAAGATAAATTCAGGTACAAAATCCCCAACAAATTCTTTGACACTTTGAGTACCCAGCTGCCAGCCACTCATAACCACTCCATTTATTGGCCTTTCTTCCTAAATGCCAGAGCCAGATGTAAACTAATCACAGTAAATGAAAACTATGAGACAAAGGATTAGCATCACTAGTGTTTAGTAGTTACTACATCCTTTGGTAGTATTTTCCTTTAAAAACTTGATATTAAGTTGTATTGAATCTTTGCCAGGCTGCACCCTCACATACTTCTAAAAAAAGTTTGGACACATCATCTTGATTGATTATGCCTCCGCTTTGATACAATCAATTGGTATTTTATATTACTAGAAAGCCTGATTCGTCAACTTTATTACAAAGTGCAATTTGTAGGATCGTGAATTTGTGAAATTAGACACACAGCTACACGTGTGAGTAGCACCCCCACAATGTATTGCAAAATCTCCAACTGGAAGCGGCCGTTCCAGTACACAGAGTAGCAGTATTATTTGGTGTCAGCCTTGGTACCATTTCCAAACCTAGGACCAAGTTCTGTCAGAATTGGCATCTGTTCATCCTACAATATTTGTGTCTGGCCCATGTTCATACCACATACTAATGCACCTGTGTATCAGAAGTTGAACTGTCAACAGCTATATAAGGTGATCTAACTACAAGCCATTGCTGGACAGACACAATTATCAATCTGAAAATAAAAAGAAAATGAAATACCATCTGTTTAAAGGATGCAATCTATAATGGGGAACAAATTGCTGCCACCAAACAGCTGCTAAACCCTTTACTCTCCTACTTTTTCTAACAGTATGCCATAATGGCAAAATTTCATGGAGGACTTTACACCTTCTCAGAGGTAGGTTGTAACTTGGGCCTATGTTAAAATACCTCAGCTGGTGCAACAACTCAAATGCTTGTAGTGTCTAAGTCCATCATGAGTGAGATCATACACACAAACCTGAAATGTGTGAGCTTGGGCATGGCTGGTGCAGCCAGAAGCAGAAAACTTACAAACTTAGCTGTATCATATAAGCTCTATCTAATGCAGTGTAATTTGCAGTTAAGTTAAAAAAAGGACCTTCATAGGTGATGACTCTCAGCTGTTGGCTTCTTGTTCCCCAAACTTAAAAAAAAACAAGCAGCATCACTGAAATGATCAATACTTCCCTTATTGAAATGCTGCTACGTTTATATTTGTGTAAGTGTCTTTAAATCCGTACATACAATGTTTGTCAATGTGTTTTTATGTACAGTCTTGCATGTTTAAGCTCTTTCTGTGAAAGAAATTTATTATATATAGTTTGGAAAGGATAATGTGAAGTTTTGACTAACTCTTGCATACAATTATTCCAATTTTAACCAAATAGAACAAACTAGAGTTTATGTAATATTATCTGCCTATGGTTTTGTAGTTGTGCTAAACATCAGGGTGAAATTTATGTCGTTCTTCTCGATTTTAAGAAAAGTAAGGAACAACATTTATTTATTCAGAAAAGTGAAAACTACTGAAAGCTGACTCAAGACATCCAGATAGGTGACAGAATGTTTAGGAGCAAGTGCACAGGCCATTTCACATATCAGCTCAAGTCTTGAGAGGTGTGTAAATTCATTGTTGAATCATTGTTTACAGTCTTTGTAATGTTATGTCTCAGGCCTGTATAACCGTATGATTTGAATTAAAAATGCCCAGCTATCATAAATAAACACCTGACTGAAAATATTATGGAGCTGCCCAATCCAGTTTTGCATTAAGCATATCTTTAATAAAAAACACAGCAACAAGTATCAGTCCAAGAGCTGTTTTCTTGCCCTTTTCACTGTACACTTTAAATGTGATTGTTTGTGAACACTCTGCTTGTGGTCTCTTTCTCTGTTAGGTCTTTAAATCCAAAGTTTTGTACAGAGTAGTGTTTGTGTTTTATTGGATTTCTAAAATTTGATGTTTTTTATAACTATTTATTTTATGCTATGTACATAGTAGTAAGTAAAAGTATATATTTGCAAGAATACATTTTTAAACAGTGTTGTGACTCGTAACACTGTAGTCTTTTTACCTCATCTCTGTTTTTCACTCACTGCACACAGGCAAGGGTTGTCCCGCCGCCTGTCGTAGATTTCTAAAGTTAACTCTGTAACACCAAAATAAAGCAACATAAACAACCAAACTGTTGTACTGTCATCTCTGAGTACTTTTGATCGTTTTGGGGGGTCATTTTGAGTTATGTTGCTTCTTTTCCAGAATGGCCCAGGGGAACGTTGTGGCACTTGCAAATCCGGACGGGATAGTTAGAGTTTTTTTAAAGTGGAGTTGCTCAAGGCCTATGCACTAAAGCACCCACCCAGCTTTGTCGCTGTGGGGAAAAAAAGCCGCTATGTAGCCAATATATATAGTCAATTGTACAACCTTCTGAATCAATAGTACCTCTACTTAAAGGAGACATATCATGCTTGTTTCTCCTTTTCACTATGCCAGACTAGGATGCCTGGAAAGCATTTCTGCCCTCAGAACAAATCATTTAGTTCCTTCATTGCCCCACAATAGGGTTCTCAAAATCCTCATTTTAGGCCATTATCAAGCTCTCGTTGAAACGCTCGGTTCTCAGACTGACCTACAGTTACCTCGCAACATCACAGCCCTTTGTGCTCTGATTGGTCAGTTCTATCAGAGCTGCTGAGAGGGTTGAGCCAGCCTGTCCTTCTTCTTCTACTGTATTTTCCGGCAGGCTCAAAGCAGCGACCGCGTATTGAGTCCCCCTACAGGCCAGAGCTGGTAATGAGTGAGTGTGAGCTAGGGAGCTATATACTGCTGCTGGGTGGATGTGTTCCTCGGTGACGGTTTTGTGGCTAACAGATTTCACAGAGGAGGAGCTGTTTTATCAGATTACTCCAATAAAAGAAATGTACCTCGTGTCGTCACGACGATTTAAATCTCGCGGTCATCTCGCAATGACCTATTTTCAGAGGCATCAAATCTCATTCTAGGATATCAGAAAAAATACAATATCTCATTTTTTGAAAATTAAGGGGGTGTAAGGTCTTGTTTTCAAATTTATTATATTATATGTAAGTATTAAATCATGCATCAGCATGATATTTCTCCTTTAACCCACTTTTAGGTTAAAATCAAACAAAATAGACACTGGATGGACTAGACGCAACAGTGGGATTTCTTACACCATTTCACTGCCCCCCGTGTTTGGTACTGTTTTGTGATGCAACATACAGGATATGCTACATATCCCTTTGGCAACAACTCATCAGCTGTTCAGGTCAAATAGCCCCAGGCATCAGCGGGGTCAGGTCGTGGTCACTGGAGCAGAAAACGATATGAATCGTACTCTCTGGATATTAAAATGATGGGTCACTCCTGTACAAATCGCTGTGAACAGCATGTTGTCCTCACTCAAGTCAAACTTAAGTATTTTTTTAGTATTGCTTTTGTGAAGTCTGGGGCCTTTTTTGTTTCTTGTAATGATCACCACCATCAGCTGGTGGTGATCATTTCTTAACAAAGGCGGTTTGTTGTGGAAGAGTGAAATGCTGTAAAGAACCTCACTGCTGCGTCTAGTCAAGCCAATGGAAATATAAAGTGAATCAGATTTCATGCCTTTTCAACAGTTTAGATGTGTAAGGCTCTTGAGGTGAAACTCAGGAGAGAGCATTTCTTATTAAGAAAAATGTCTGGTATTATTTGGAATGTTTCATGTTTGAAATTTTGGGAGTGGGCAAAGAACAGTTTTCATGTGAAGTTTTGATGCCAGAGAGAGAGAAAAGAGAGAGCTGAAGCAACTGCTCTAAAAATGTCCCAATAAAATAGATTTAAAAATTGATTGAACTATATCAACTATGCTACTATATACTATACTACTATATCAACAAGTTCAATTTTCATTCAAAGTGCGAGACAGAGAAGCAGAAAAAGTATTTGACCAAAAGATTTTAAAAAATGAATGACAATTACCACAATAAAGAGACTAGGTGTTAAGAAGAATTTAGGGACTAATGCAAACCAGTATTTCTTAAGTAAAGCAAATAATAAAATCAATACGGTTGATTTAATAAAAGAGAGAAAAAGACAAAGCAAAAAAAAAAATAATGGAGAAAAATTAATAAAAGTTCAAATACATTGAAAGATATGTTAAAAGGTTGTGAAGAAGAGGATCTAAAATTAAGTGTAAAAAGATAAACTGTATGATTAATTTTTGGACTGTGCCTTTTTTTTTAAGTTTGTTTTAATATCACCTCTCCTGCCATGTGTCTGTTTCACACTGGTGTGTTTCTGTGTTGTTTCTGTATTTAGTCCTTGAGGTTTCTGTTTTATTTTAAAACATGTCCTCTGTGTGTCATTTCTTGTTTTACTTCCTGTCTTTTCAGCCCTGATTAGTTCACCTGTGTAATTTGTCACACCTGTTAATGGTTTGTCTTGTTTTTCCCCAGTGTGCATAGTCTCTGTGTTCCTTCTTGTCTTTGTCTGTTCATACGTCTTCTGTGCCACATCTCCTGTGTAAGTTTCCAGACTTTTGATAGCCCTGACAGAAATAGAAATAGATACTAAAAATGACCATTTAATAATCCAACAATAACAAAATTCAATAATAATGAAATATGGTTGTAAGTAAACAAAAAAAAAAATCTAAAGTGCTCTACTAGACATGAT
Source organism: Scarus forsteni (assembly GCA_036419115.1). Taxonomy (NCBI): domain Eukaryota; kingdom Metazoa; phylum Chordata; class Actinopteri; order Labriformes; family Labridae; genus Scarus; species Scarus forsteni. The sequence continues at coordinate 26,149,945 of JAZDUH010000157.1, read as the reverse complement.
GATGTCCAAGTCAGTTTGCAAACCTTACTGACACAATGTAAGATTATTATTATTATCTTTTTTTTTTTTTTGGCTAAGAAAATAGTGATAGACCTATACATTGCGATAGTTTGCTTCAAAATGCTGAATCAATATTTATAAAGCAATATTGCATTAATTTATTTGTTATTCATTTCTGAAATAAAAAAAAACATTTGTATTGTATGCTAGTTCAGCCTCTCTGTTAAATGTATTGTTATTTTTTGAATCAATAGACGACAAAGTTTATCCTTGTTGCAGGGACCATGATTTTATTTGCTAACATTGCCAAGCATTTGGCAGACAGGCGTTCTTAAGCGTGACTGCCACCTATCAGAGATAATGACATTATTACCTTCACCAAGAAAGTTTTGTTTCTGCTGGTGTTTGTCTATCAGTCTGTTTGTCGGTTGGTCAGATAACTCAAAATATTAACAATGGACTTTGATGACATTTTCAGAGAATGACGGTGATAGTACAAGGAAGAAGTAACAAGGTTTTGGTGGTGATCCAATTCCGGATGCAGATCCAGGATTTTTTAAGGATTTAGTAACATTATAGGATACGCCACTTTTCTAAATTCTAGCTGATGACTCAATAACTTCTTCAAAGATTTGGATGGGAATGGTGGTCATGGCACAAAGAAGGTTTTTTTTTTTACATTTTGGTGGTGCAGATGTTATAGTTCAGATGTGGATCAAGGATTTTTTTTCAACCACTTCTTAAAAATGTGAGATGGGGAAATTTTCCACTTTTTCCCCAACTGTGTTGAAAGTGCCATGGCAGTGATTTGTGCTCTTGGGGCACTTCTAATTTTTATTATCTTCATGAGCACAAAACAAAGCACATCTGAACACATTTGCACATTCAGAATCTGTTGAATTCTGGGTCATAAAAAGCTGCAGCTTTGGGTCAAAAAAGCCCAGAAATGGCCTGTGGATTTATAATAGAAAGAAAGAAGAAGAAAATAAAGCTGGACTGATAATTTGATTCCTTTCAGAGACGGCAGAAGCCAGCTGTGCTTTTCTAAAAAACAATAATAACAGAGAAAAATCTCAGTGATGAGTTGAGGAAAAGATGGAGCTTTGTTGTTGGAGAGAAAGACCAAATCTCATGATAGATTAGGGTCTGGATGTGAATAGAGCCCACCAGTGCACCGGCTCAGCCGCTGGACCCCTGATAGTTTCTGAGCTCTGCAACAATGTCACCACCAGAGGCCAGGTCTCGCTGCTATCTAACCCCATTATCTCACAGAAAGATTGATACACACCCCCTCCAGGGTGGAAGAAACACAAAAAGTGATTCCCTTCCGTTGTCATTCATAAGGATTCATTAGTCTGCCAGCCTCCACATCAAACTACATCTTTTTTGATGGGTGAACCTCATTACTGGGGTTTACCTTCTTTCCCAAGCATACACTGAAATCCTATGGCATCTAAACCCTGCTTCACAATGGGAAATTATTACAGAATTGCTGAAGATTCCAGTCAGGGTCGGGTTGGTTTTGACGCCAACTGGGAGACTGTAGCTGCTCGTTCCACACCTGGACCTTTTACATCACGTGAATGGGAGAAAAACAAGTACAAAACATAAAACAGATCACAGGATGGACAGAAACTCCAGCCCTGCAGCAACACCGTCTTTCAGCTGAAGGAAATGGGCCCTTCCCTTTAGCCAGACCCACCTCGCAGCTTTGTCACCCAAGTGAGATGAACATTGTTAGCAGATAGTTGCCAGAGGAGACTACAGCAGCTCCACTGAGAGAGATGGCATTCTGACTGTGAGAACTTTGACACGACCAGACTGCTAGAGGCACCACCCAATAACCATATAAATAGGAGACAATGTCCCTAATTGCAATCAATGTCCTCTTTTTTTCCTTTATGTCCTGAGTTTCACCCTGACATTCACTAGAGACCTCTGCATGCATTTCAATGCAGCCATGAAGCTGTGGGGCAGAGCACAGTAACATACAGTATATACAGCAGAGTGGTGCAAAGGTCCACACTCGGCTGACAGGATGGAAATCCTCCCACTGGAGTCACACTTAAGTTACAGCCAGCCTCTGTTTTGCTCTGCCTGAGGTCTTTTGATGTTTGGTTAAAACCTTAAGATCCCTAATGACAAACAACCAAGAAGTGAGATGACTTAATACCCACCAAGTTTTTTCTAGGGTTGTCTGATACTGGGCTTTTTTCGACTGATATCTGTGCCTTTATTCCCAACATTTATTTGCCAAGATTATGAAATTTATATTTTACTAAAGATTACTTTTTTGCTTTTTTTGATAATTTACTTGTGTTACAACACTTGTGAAGTGAGAAAAACATTTGATTCTCTAATAAAAAAACTATTATTGATTTTTAATCGTAGATATGTTTATGATAATTAGATGAAGCATCACAGTACATTTATGAATTCTGACAATATTACATCTTATGTTGTAAATATATGGTCACTATGTATGGCTGATATACCAGCTGTAAATATTGACAGAAAAAAATCCATATTTGCTGACAACAATTTTGTGCCAATTATATCAAACATCCCTACTGTTTTTTTTTGTTTGTTTTTTGCTTTTAAAGCACAGTGAGTGGGCAGCATGGTGGTGCAGCAGGTAGTGCATGTGCCTCACAGCAAAAAGGTTGCAGGTGCGACCTCCAGGTTAGCCATGGCTTTTCTATCTGGAGTTTGCATGTTCATCCTTGCATGAATGGATTTTGTCTGGGCACTTGGACCAAAAACATGCTTATCAGTTTGATTGGTGACTTCAAATTACCCTTAGAGTGTGAGATTGAATGTTTGACTGTCTCTCTCTGTGTCCCTGTAATCGGCTGGTGACCAGTTCAAGGTGTACCCCATCTCTTGCCCAGTGTCAGCTGGGATAGACTCCAGCCCCCTCACAACCTCAAAAGGGATAAGAAGTTTAGATAATGGATGGATGGACTTAGCCAACATGAGAGCGGTGGCGACATCTAAAGCATTTACTTTATGGACATGGGCACAGTAAGCCAGCTGTTAATTTGGTATAGGCTAAATGTGGACTATTTAATCCAAACTATCAAGAGATATTTAAAAAAATCTTGGTGGTCCAATAGAGGATGATATAATTTTTTTTGAGTAGCCTTAAATTAAATAGTTCGACCAACTCGGGATCTTCGCACATGTGTACTCCACCTCAGCAGTTAATGTCTTGCATCCCTGCTTAAATTTCAAGTTTTCTCTCCAAGTCTTTAATGTAAAATGTTAGACATGGTTTGGAGGTGTTAAAGCTTTGACTAGAGCTTTCAAGCATCTCAAAGCCTCTCTTGTCTTTAGATCATAAACACCAGAGGTGACAGGCCAAAACTGGACCAAAGAATGAATTCCAGTGTGTGGGTGTCTTATTATGAAACCAACTTTCAAGCTGGTCTTTTGATGTCTATGAGTTCTTTGGCCTGACATTAGATCATTCCTCTTGTATTCACTGCATATCTCGAACACACTTACCTATCCTTGCTCTAAATTATTTTTTGAAATATTATTAAAAATATTCTTACCAAATGTAATTCAAGAAATCAACAAATGTAATTATTGCACTACACACAGAGTATCTAAAGACAATCTGAAGATAAATTAGCTACTTCTTAAGAATATCACCAGCAGCTATTTTTTTGTCATCAGTTTAAGCTTATTGGCTGACAGTAGCAAGTTCATTGCATGGCCTATTGTTAGAATAAAGCAGAGTTGTTGACCACATGGCAACGTGGGAAAAGTCTTAAAAAGACAAAAATTCTAACAAAACATCTCACACACATAAAGAATACAGCACTGGCAGCCAGTCTGTTCTTGACAACATGACATTTTTAAGCATAAATGAACAGATCAAACCCTAGCAAAAATCAAATGTGAATATATGAATCTGATTAAAGGCAAAATATGACCTCTTTAAAGGAAATGCAAGCATGCATGTTTTACATTTTAGTAGCGTCTCCTCCACAACCCTGTCACTCTTCACAATTTTTTTTAATGTCAAAAATTATAAAGAAGGATAAAAAACATGTTATTAACACTGAATATTACTGACTAGAAATTTTCAAACATCGAAAAAAGCTCATCCCATGTGATTTGATTCATTGTGTAACTCACCCCACCCATAGCTTCAGAATTACAGGTCAAGGAACTAAGACATATTCTTCCCATCAATGGCAAACCAGGCTTTAACTTTTAATATTTCAAATATGATGTGTAACCACACTGTGCCTATCTTGTCTGTAGCATATTCTGCCTATGTGTATTCTTTCTGCTGGAACTAGCATGCCTCTCTTTTTTAAACTTTAATGTTTATTTTGGCTAAAAAGACCTGCTCTCAAGATTCTTAGTGTAAGATACAGTACAGTATAACATAAGTGAGAATGGCAGTATGAAAGCTCTTACTTGATAACATGCGCAAAAAAAATTAACATTTACACACTCAACAACTGAAAATTGGCCGAAATGCATTAGTGAGAAATATGATTAACAGCTATTAACATTGAGTTTGTAAAATGCATGCCATTATACTGTATGTGGCCAACTATTGAATGTGATATTAAAGCTGTGGTCTACGATTTGAAACCGCAGCCTGCCCCCCCTTCCCTCACCTCTCCCCTCCGTGTTCCAAGATCCCGCCCCCAGCTCGTGTCGCCTCATATAGCCCCCTCGGACAGAGCTACGAGCGACTAGCACAATATATCAGCTGCAAACTCAATCAAAAACAGCTCAGCTCAACTGAAAGTATCAAACACGACAGACATCCCCGTTGTGACAGACAGCAGTAGCCATTTCAATTGGACCGGCGGTGCGGGTCTGGCGCCGCCAGAGCGGAGCCGAGTGTGGGGAGGATTTATCTTTCTCAGCCTGTCCTCCCCAGCTCAGCTTACAGTGCAAACGATTAGCGGCTAACAGGCTAACCCGCTCCCCTACAAGTTATTAGCCCGTGCAGGCACAAACTAACCAGAGTTATTCAGCAGACATCTCCCACTGTATTAAACAAAGCCATTACCTGATCAACCAGGGGCGAAACGGTCGATGCTGAAGGTCTGACGGCCGGCTGAGGCTATTCGTTAGCCGTTAGCCGTAAGCCCGCTTCAGGCCTCAACCAGCGGGCAGAGCTCCGTTGGGCTCTTGGAGAGGGAGGCGGCTTCGTCTCGTTGCGCTTAAAGTGATGGCTTTTCCGGCTCCATGATAGTTCAGTAGCTAACGCTGCTAGCTGCTCACCGGAGGTAGAGGGGAGGAGACAGGACCATGACGCACTACGCATGACGCTGCATAGTGAGAGAGACAGGGGATTGGATGGACTCACAGACCAACTCACGGACCAATTAATAGTCGCAGGTTCTTAGGCTTGATTGGTCAGCTAGTATGCAGCTTTTCAGCGGATATACTGAATGGATTTTTTTCGTTCTTTTTGGTCTTTATACTGTGTAGATAGGACCATAGGACCATAACAGCCTTATAAACGGTGTTATTAATATGTACAAAGCTTCCAAATCGTAGACCATAGCTTTAAGTTCAATCACCTATTCTACTCATGTTAAGTAACATTTGATGTTCTCTGTTAATACTTTCTTGTATTATCGCTTCTACAACTTTTATGAAATCTACTCTACTAGCCTTCGTTTTTTTTCTTTACACACACATATAGCCGAACACCAAACATACACTGACATAACATGATGGGCAGAAAAATAATATTTTATTGTCAAAAATGCCCCAGGAGGTTTCTTTCATATGTTTGTTTAACCCCCAACAAGTTAGTTACAAGACAAATACTTCTTAAAGTAAACAGGACAAAAAAAATCACTGAAACAAATAAATACATGAACAGTTACTTTTGTTTTTAATACTGTTTATTAATAATTGATCATTTTAGCCTAACTCATGCAGCCCTTGGTGATGATGATATTTCTCACATCTACTTTCTAAATAAATAGATCCTAACAGCACTCACGCCTTCATCCAACACTTCAGCCACTAAAACCTATCTAGAGATTCACCCATGTGTTGTTTATCACACATTAAGTATCAGTTTTTCGTCACTTTTGGAAAAAGGATGCATAGAAGACTTAAAACTTGTCTTCAAAGAAATGTATACACTTGTTGAGATTAAAGTGATGGCTTTGCTCAAACATTACACATGGCCATCATTACACTTCCTTTTTACATCCAGGTAGGAACGTGCAAAGTATGTCATCCACCCTGAATGAGGATAATGGGTTATCTGTGAGGCTCCCCATCATCGGAAAAGATGTGACACTTGCAAAGCAGTTTTTATCCTCTTTTGAAGTGCCTGTTTGAACTGCCGAGGCCCACAAAGGACTTTTGCCACCTCTGTAGCTACAAGAGAACATTAGTCAAACAAGGGAGAAAACAAAGAGGGGAGGGAGGAAGGGGTTATTTGGGACACATGCTTATGCACATCACAGCCTGCAGGTGTGCATTTAATTCAGACCCTATAAGTTGGATTTAAGAGTTTTCAGCATCTCCTGGTGTTCATGTTGAGCTCAAAGACGTGGTCTCGTATTGGTGGTATGGTCGTGGGTTTGCTGTAAAAGCCTGAGGGTTCACGAAATGTCATCATTCAGATCAGTGTCGGCTGCGCTTGTACTAGGTAGGCAAAGACTGACAGACACCATCTCACCTGTCTGGAGCTGAAAGCGGTTCAACAAGAAGAATAAGCCTGAGGATATGCTGCAGATTCAGTCATTTCAGTCGCCCATTTGTCTCTCATCTCTCTGGTGGGGTTTTATATCCAGCAGATCATTTATTAACTTCATGCATTTAAACCATTATTATGCATCTCACTTTGTTATTAATAATCCTACAAAAAAGTTGGAACATCTTGTGTATTGGCCTTGCCAGATAAATTCTATCAATATATCTGATAAACTTAATGTATTGTCAAGCACTAGTGAGCCTGTTAAGGCACATCCACACACCACAGTCAAGTTTGCTGGCCAGGTGTGAGTGCTCCACTAAGTGTACTTCCTAAGCCCTGCTGCTCGGGTGTACCTATTTGATGTCTTCAGTTCTCCCTAGTAGTACTTGTACTTCTAATAAGACTAGTATAACAAGCCTACATACGGTTTATAGAGCTTTGTTTCCACTGAGTGGTCTGGATTAGCTCATTAATGTTGGGTACAGTTTGCAGCAGGATGTCCTGATTCATTTCCACTGGCAGTTGCGCCCTTACCTGGGGGTTTGGGGTGTAAGCCAAAAGATGAGGTTAGCTATGTTGACCTCTCAAATGCAATTAAATAGCATTAATGGGCACACACTGGATCAGAAGAATTGACAATCATTTGCATTTAAAAAGTTAATTTTGGAGCTGATTAGAAATTATCACGTTGCTGGTCTGAACATGGATATACTCAATTACATTGCTTACCTAAAAGTTAAGTTTCAGTCAATCCGCCACCAAGGTTAACCACAGAGATAAAGGATGCAGATATACTATCTCTGGTCACTACTAGGTACATATTCAACTGTTTGTTAATACAAATAACTGATCAGCCTGGCAGCTGCCATCACCTGACTGCAACATAATATAGGTATATGTACTTGGTCAAGACATTCTGCCGAAGTTCAAATCAAGAATCCAAATGAATGAAGGATGATTTAACTGACTTTGAATGTGGCATGGTTGTTGGTGCCAGACATGCTGGCTTGTGTATTTCAGAAACTGCTCAGTTTGGATTTTCAGAGAACCTCTGGGAAATAGAAACTATCCAGTAAGCATAAGTGCTGTTGGTGAAGATGGCTTGCTGATGTCAGAGAACAGAGGAGAATAGCCATCGAGGGTTAGAGATGATAGAGACACAAACAACAAATAATATTGGTAAGCCCAAGAATGACTCTATGTGCAAAGCAGTTATACCAAAAGTATTAATAGAACAAGTTGAATTAGTACAAGAGGTAAACATTTTGGATCTTACAAGTACTACGAGGAGTACTAGAACTACTAGCATGTCTAGGGTGCTGGTGGACATTTCTAGCCTTGCCAGTAGCAATACATATACTAATTCATCTAGTTTTAGTGTGAATCTGACCCACCAGTGAAACCCACATTATTTTGGGTCATTCAAGTGGATCTATCAGTACTGGTAATATTTGTAAAAAACAAAAAAAACAATGCAACTAGTGAAAAAAAATAAGTTCAACTTTTAAATATTCTTGCTTTACTAATCCATGATACCAAAAAAGTGAACCATAAACACTAGTAATGGGAAGAAAATCCTGTGTGCAATTTATTAACATAAAAACCCTATAAGAAGGGAGGCCTATAGTCTTAGGTTGGCCTGTAGCTTCCTTGCAGAAATACAAACTGTGGATAAACAAGGTAACAATCCATGAAAATTTGGATACCTGCTGAGAAAATGTTGTTTTTGTAATCCATAAAGGGTGACTATAACACCAGCTTTTTTTCTTCCTTAGTTATCAAAAACATTTACCAAATGATTTTCCAGATTTATCTGTATTACCTGAGCGAGTGAGATTGGGTATATCAATTACAAGGTGGCTAGCTGGGGAGAGGAGTGGGGTTATCATTAGCAGGGACTGGTGCTGGCCTCTGGTAGTTCCAGTAATTACCTCACAAAGGGTGGTGCTTGCCTTCCCACTGCTTTTCCCACACTGCACTGCAGGCTCAGAATTCCAATCGGCCCCAGACCTGCAATCTCCTCGGTTTTAGACAGCAAATTACTGACAAGTCCCATTCTTCACAGCACTGTAATTGCTTTTTAGTGCTGTTTTTATTGAGGCAACCTCAACCCCCCTTTGGCCTTCCTTCAATAAAGCTAAGTCAGGGAAGGGGCGAAGGGTTAATATAGATAGCATTAGTCCCTAATTGGGAGGTCCCACACCTCAGAGAAGTTTAATACAAGCCCTGCATGATTTTAATATCAGAGCAGTTGTTTGTGTATGTACTCATAAAAATGTGATTATGTGCAAGATCTTTTTGCTGTATTTCTTTAATATTCATGGTGATTCAGTATCATCTCAGTCTAACGATACCTGCACACTCCAAAGTAATGCCTCTACTTGTGTCTGCACAGGAAAGGTGATATCATCATGGCTCCTCACATCCCAAACAAAGAAAGGCACTGAGTATCCTGGCCAACCAGCGACTTTAATCACTTTTTGTTGTCTTTCCCACCCCTCCGTATTACTCTCTCAATCTATTACTTTGTGGAAATCATTAGTCTCCATGTCAATACAAGCTCCGAGCAGAGAAAACATCTCATTATGGGACTTAAAGAGATCCGTAGCATTCTTGGCTCAGTCAAGCTGCTCTTCCTTTCTTCAGAATAGTTACTTTGCTTTCACTGAGAGGACAAATTCTCAACGTTCCAATGCTGGACAACCAAACAGTGTTCATTTCAAATGAGCAAAAGAGAAGAATGGAAAATGGCTGAGGGTTAGAGGATTAGAGGATCTAAAAAGGATAAAGGGATAGGAGATTCTTGGTGTGATCTAGTTTAGTTTGAAACATGTCGGGTCTTAACAAGGATTTGAGACTTAAGTATTCATTGTGTACCATTATTTCCATCCTATGAAGTTTTAGCCCACTTGTTTGCCACTCTATGGCTATCCAAAGCCCAAAGATCTCCCTCTCGCTTTACATGAACAAGTGCCTTAATTTTGTTAGAAAATCGTGTAACAAAATGATGTGATCATCCTTTTATTAAGACATATAGTATTTTTTTTTCCTCATATCTTTGTTTAAAAATTGATTAAACCATGTTTTTTAAGAGCCTGGAAAAGTCACATACAACAGCTTTTTTCTTTATGCAAAAGTTAGTTTAAGTAGTTTGATAATGGGACCTCCAGCTAAATTGTTCATTCAGCTTCAGGTGTTCTAAATTGACCTGTGAGTATGCTAACATGCACATCTTGCAATGGCTCGTATGGTGCAATATGGCAGCCATCGCAGTCTTGTTTGACTACTGTCACTGTGCCAGTATACGGTGAGTAATAGTCTGTTGACAGTAGGAATGAGAATTGATTATACTTTATTAACTGCAATGCCAAGATCTGTTCCTCTGATTTTATCAAATTTGATTAATCAAAAGAACTGACAAGTATAAAACTAGATGTTACTGATTCTTTAAACTACCTGGAACTGATCCTCAACAGGTGCTGGTTCACTATTCACATCTCTAACGGACAGTGGCATGTTCGCTCCCAAGAACAGTGGATTCCTCCTTTCAGCCAGTGAACCTTCTTCATGTTGACCCTTACGAAAGGTCATAGCAAGCAGCTGATTGGTTTTATGATAGGAGAAATTAAAAAATAATTATTGGTCTGGTCAGACTGTATGTGTATAAATAAAAGGATCCACAACTGCCTTTTCAAGGTGTATTAGTGCGACTTAAGGATATTCATTTCAGATTTCAGCCAGATTAACATCTGTTTTTATATATATCATACATACCCAGTTTTGGTTGTACTACACAATATTTTTTTTCTGACTACATATATAAATACTGTGTGTCCTATTGAACAAGACTGCACCACAAATTCACAAAAGCTACAAAAGCACCTCTCAAAATAAATGTGCCTGAATTCATTAAACATAGAGAAAATAATATGAAAATAAAAATGGCTTCAAAGTTAAAAAGTGGCCTACACTGATCTTGTTTTCTGTCTGTGCAGTAAACGTGACTACATCCGTGTTTTACTGTTGGAGCACCCCAGGGGCAACAACCTGCAATTGACTGGGGTGGCAACCTAATTCACCTGGGCCTTTGTGTGTCCATCTCCCTGTCAGCCTGAGCAGGTTGACACCTCTGACCCCATCAGGGGTGTCAAAAAGCTTGTCAGAGACCTTCAATAAAGTACAATGACAACCCCTCTAATGCACTGCCACACAAGTTCCAGCCAGAAATGAGAGGCTGTAGCTTTTTCTGCCTCAAGGCAGACAGGTGCGCCGTTGAACAACATCCACAGTCGCTCGCACGCAGACAAAGAGAAGACCTCCCTATTAAAATAATGATCAACACAATATTAGTTAGATTAGACTGCTTCCATGTTGTCTGTATAAACATTTTTGGGGATAGAGGACCCCCTAATATTAATAAAGAGTTAATAAAAGTCTAAATACTCAGCATGTATGTGGCCTGAAGTGTATTTGTATGCAATGTTCTGAATACCTTCAATTTCATTATTCGATCATTTTCTGGTTATCTTTGAGGGGCTTACATAACTCAGAGAGATCTGTTGTCAGTAGCAAAAAAACACCTACCTCTACCTCCTTGGGAGCACGTTAGGCCTGTCACTATCGGAGCCTCATCCAAGGGCCCACAGGGCCACTGACAATCAACCTGTCAGTGTCATGGATGCCTGTCTGTTAGAGAAATACGAAAAGACTGCGTTACAAATCACTTGGCATCAACATGACAAAGAAAAGATCCCATATGCCAAATCTGGACAACTACCTGGTTTGGGTGCCATAAGTTTCGGTTGGTGCTGGTTGTCCTCAAGGCCCTGCTTTGACATGCTGTGCATTCCAACCAATTATCCAACCCAAGGTGCAACAGGTTCACACTTTAATCTTTGATGCCTCTTCCAGTGGGATATAGTTGGATTTAAAACAGGGAGCAGGGGTGGGACATCTCTTACAAACCTGTATACACAGCAAACATGAATCAACTTCAAACCAACCTGGGGAGGGAAACAAAAGTCTTTCAAAGAAATACTTTTATCCTCACATTGTTTCATCTTGCAATGGCTCGTCATAGCCAATGTGGACGCTTGAAGCAAGTTTCAAAGACAGAGCGCCCGACATCGCTTCGAATATTGCACCCGTAAAGAAGTCCTTTGAGTTCATGGAAGGTTGAGAATCTCCTGTTTAATGTGGGTCATTGAGAGGGTGCTGAGAACTTGGAAAAATCGCACGGTAACCTCACGTCCAAACAAGTCATCCTTTTACCAGGAAATCCAGTTCCCTGGCATGGACGGTGCGTTCTGTGTGTACCCTGCAAGCCAGCATTTCCCATTCTTAATGCACCCCCAACCTACGCCAGAGGCCCCTATGCTCTTTCTAAGGAAGTGCACCCTTGTAGAGCTTGTCCCAACCATCTGTCACGGATGTCCCAGAACATCTCCCATCAACACCAGTGGATCCCACCAATGCAAGACCAATGGTCACTGAGGGAGTGAAAAGGTCACAGTGAATAAAGAAAAAACAGATTAAACTGCATCACATGTGAAGAAGCACAGGAGTGACAGTTATGGCAAGATTGTTTTATCCAAGATGAAGATATCTAAACAGCAGATGCAAGTTTTTAGGCTTTTTCTTTTTCAAGCATTTAAGAAGCAGAGGGATGGCTCATTGACTTAATCTTTTGGGACTGTATGAATTTTCATATGCCCCATGCCCTCTCTACTGGATTACTTAATTTCCAAAAACTGTGCTGTCAACAGACATCAAACCAATGTTCATGTGATAATGACTCAATATGGATGCTCAGTGTTTCCGCATGTACTGGGGCGGAGTGCTAAATGTTATGTAAATCCCCTTAACGACCTTTCAAGCTGCCGACAAACTCCATACAAAAGTGATTGGCAGCCGACATTGGTGCACATTTATCCTTTTGCCCCTGCCTGTCTATCTCTGTGGCGCCCCCTACTGTGAGAGGCGTGGGGTAGGGTGCCCAATGGCACTTGTTGCCAATGGATAAAGCCAGCATGGATCCTCTCATGGCAGCGGTGCCGGGCGTTGTAATAATGTTCGGTTTGTTTCCTGCGTCACACCTCCTTTGGTACGTTGCCGACCTATAATCCAGAACATGAGTCGCAGAGGGAGGCATCCCATGCCTGTCCATCCGAGTTCCAGCCTTGCTTAGCCCAAACCAGCTCCTTTGTACGACTCACACAGCGGGCTAGTGGTTGCCCGTAGGCCATTTTATAATATGCAGCTATTGTCATGAGTATTTCAATTATGGAAACCCCCTCCTGATATAAAATGCATCCACAATAAGTTCTTAATTTTGATGTGAAAGTTCACAGAAGTCCAGAAAACACATTTTTCTTATTCATACACACTTAAGCATGCACAAAAGTTTTCCTCCTTTAGCTTCATCTCTCTCACACACCAAGCACACAAAAACACACACATACACACACCAGATCAGTGTTCCCAAGCCCCTTACTGAGCGTTTTTATCCTTGCTAGGCCTCGTCTCAGAGGGGAGTAAGGCCCCTACTGAGATCTTTACCCACTTCCTGCAAAGCCTTTTTGGCCCCTTGGCAGCCCTCTTCCATTCACAAACTGCAAACAAGCCTCATCAGCCAGAAACTTACTTTGATTTAGGCATGACTGACTCAGCAACTTGTATAACACCTATCAGGTTATGATTAAGTCAATATGCATTTACAAGATATCTACCCAAAGCATATTTCTCCAGCAGCAGCACAGTACCTGCTCTTTGGAAATCTCCAGACTCTGAGCCATCTCTCCGGAGGCCGAGGCCCCCAGGTGAGACTAGGTGTTCTGGGAACACATTTTTAGCCAAATAGCGGGCGGATTAAGAAGGAATAGAGAGTGCACGCGTGTGTCTGCATGTGCATGTTTGTGCATGAAGTGTGGGAAAAAGTTAAGCGTGTACACAACTTGGGCAATCAGAATTTGTTTGTGTTTGTGTGTGTTTTTCGAGGGGGGGCGTTGTGCAGGGTGTGATATATACACCCCCTACTGTCCTTTTCCTCTGTCCACACATCACATCTGACAGTATTTAGGGAGTTATGAAGAGGGGAAAAGGGGCGAAAAGGAAGGAGCAGAGCTCTTGAAATGGATATTACGGCTGCCTGTGGAGCATGGAAAGGTGGATTTACCTTCGGCTCATTACGTGGTACGTTGTCTATATATTGAAATGCTTTCAGTTCAATATATCCTGCTCTTTTAAATGTAGATTTGAATGCTCATAAAATTCAATGAGAAAATTTGAGTTGTTTTTCAAAACTAACACCACCCTACTGAACCAGTGAAAAAGCTACTGCAAAGGATACAGCAAAAACTAATATGTGGTCTAGACAGCTGTCTTTGCAGGTGTTTGCTGTGATCTGTGTTGTCAAAACTCAACACCTGCACCTGTGCTCTGAGTGTGTAAAGAGGGAAATGGGGAGCTTAAATTTTATTTTTCCCCAGCAGGGTGGAGAATTTCCAAACCAAACAGTCCACAGCTACAGATTCTATTGAAGAGATTTATCCAAAGACATTCCACTGGATTGTCAAACCAGATCAGGAAATTAAGAAAAGGTTAAGCACTTTCTCAAACCAGCTGCAGTTTTTAGGGTGTAATTTCATTTATTTAATTCATTCATTTATTCCAGTTTTTGTCAACCAATGAAGTCAAACACAAGATTAATTTAGTGCTTTAAGCAAAGAAATGTGTGACAAAAAAACGCAATTAAAAAACACCCGGAATTGAGAGAGTGCAAAATATCTTTGTCAAGTATAAACACTTTCATTGATAGAATACTTAAGTGTTAACCAACTCAAGTAAAAGTGAAAAAAGTTCTCAGAACACATTTTAGAGCCAAACTGTCAAAATAGTGCAGTTTTTGCACAATAGAACAACTGTAAATGATACAGGTATGGATAATTCATTTATATTTTTGGCACAAAATATTAAAAATAAGGAGAGAATAAAAATGTTTTGAAGCTCACAGTTCATAATGTTGTTGTCGCCTCTTCACCAGTGTTTTCTGAAACAGCCCTTAACAGTGGTCCCCCTTTGTATTAATAATTTAAAAAATCCTCTTGATATGAATTATTATGCACCTATCTCTTTAACACTTAAGGCTCCTCTTAGCTAAACAACCCTTCTCTCTGTTTATGTTTAGGGGCCTGGGTTGACACCAGTGGAAAGACTTCTTTTGTCACATGAACAAGAGAATAAACAAAAAATGAACTGAAAAACATGAGCTTGACAAAGAACGTGACAGTCTCTCTTCAAGTCTCACCTTAAATTTCAGACCTTGCGTGAAAAATAAGACTTTTAAGATTTTGAGACCATTATTAAGGAAAAGAAATTGGACTCAAGAACTGTGTAGCTTTTAACTTTCTTCTTAATGTATATGGTATGGGATGTTACCATGTTATTAAATGTTTTCATAACATTTGATCCAAATAAGGTGATATATAACCAAGAAGAAGCAATTCACCTTGATATAAAAGAAAAGATGGAAAAGGTCTTAGTAAAATTGTGTTTTGTTCACTCTCGGAGTCACAGCTTTGCTTGAGCACACTGTATTTGGTCAAAAAACTAATATCATATGATTTGTATGTAGATTATTTATTTGTCCAGAATAATATCCAATTACTAAGCTTAACTGTAACTATAACTTTACAATTGATGTGATTAATAAGATTAATATTCTTAATTGTTTACTCTGGTAGAAAACCTGTCTCTGATCAATTAGCTATTCAGTATACCGAACCAGCATCATTTCAGTACAAGTTTAATTCAATATCAATGTGTTTCGACTAAATGTGGTATAAGATCTTATGTCCATGACAACACTTAATTATCAAAAAAATGTTTGGCTTTGCATCACTTTTGTTTTTACTCAGTTCTCAGATTCTATGGAAATGTAACAAAGGACATCTTTTCCCAAAGCGATGCCCCATGGTGACGTGCAAGCACTGATTTATAAAACTACTTCAAAAAGTACTGGTTAAAAAAAAACTTGATATAAATGGGGGTAAATGTAATTGGTCATTTTCCACCCCATCCAAGATTTCATGACTGATGTGAAGTGATCAAAGTGTGAGTCTCACAGATGTTAAAAGTTGTTTTCCCAATTTTCGTGTTTCCCATGGACCTCCTGGCATTATTTAATTGAACTGTCGTGTGATTTACAGCGCATTTGAAGGCTTTCAGGCAGAGCTTTACCTATAAAAAAAGAAATCTACTATTATTGACCAAGCAACTACTAATGAGAACCAGCCCACTTAATCATACAGGCTTAGGTGATGAGTGGAGTAACTGTCATCACTGATTAAGCCTCGGGAAGAGTGATGTACTAAGTCTGAAATTTGTGGTTTATGTTTCTCCATCTTATACTGTGAGAAACTAAAGGGACTGTTGGTGTGATTAGCAGGTTAGAAGTTGTGTTGCCAGTGTATCACTGTGTAAGTACATGTTGTTGTTATGATATTGTGACAAAAATGTAATCTTAAAAAACTCACTTCCTGTATGTTAAATCTCCAGCAATTGTCTGATTAACTGTGTACTTATTATAGAAAAATTAACTGTTTGCAATTGCTGTCAGTCTCTAATTACTTATTTATAATGCAAGAGCTATCATAAGGATTAAAGTCAGTTGAGCATTGAGAAATGACCATGTCTCTCTGGTCTTATTTAGTTATCAAATGATGAGGGTCTTTTGACAGCACTTTTTCTGACTAGAGTAGCCTACTTTATTATTGCTGACTGATAATCTATAGTCCTTTATATATCTGTTCCTTAATTGACAGCACAATTCTCCGATGGTTTGGTCCCCTTTGATCATCTTGATTTGTGTTTTAAGCACAACTCACAAAAAATTCCAAACTTACATACAAACCTCTTTCTATAAGTCTTGAATCTACACATGACTGAACTCCAGTAAGACCCCTCTTTGCTTAGAACTTACACCTAATAGCTTTATTGGTTCTGCTGTACTTATCTTATGAGCATGTATAGAAAACATTTCTCTTAATTTTTAACCTTTTGCAGCACAACTAAAACACGCTCATAGCAGCTGCCTGTTGAACAGTTGTCCCAGCTTGAACCTTTGCAAGATGGATCTGCCTGATGACAGATATGAATGAGGAGAATCCAGCTGCTTTGCAACATTAATAAGACCCACCTTTCTAAATCAAATGGTTAAAGTCCAATGAGTTCAGACATCTGCAAAATACAGAAAAAGATATAGAGTGAGGACAATACTTAATAATGGCGAGTTAGATATGGGATTTCTTATCTTACTATTCATGAAAGGGTCTAAATAGGTTGAAGTCTAATCTTGAATGAGTTATTTTACTTGTTTTTAAATTATAAACCAAATGGATTGGCTATGGCATGAAATGTTCCACTGGGATCATTTGTTCATAATCTCCTAAATATGTACAACATTCCCGTTTAGTGCTTACAACTCGACTGAATCACTGGGTAACTGTTCAGATCAGATCAGTGATTGGATGACCCAAAACTTCCTCCAGTTAAATACAGACAAAGAGATAATTTCATTTAATATAAAAGAGCAAAGGTCAGTAAAGTGTCAGTAAAGATCTAAAATCCGTCTCAAAAGGCAATGAACCAGGTTTATAATCTTGTTGAGATCACTTGTTAATCAAATATATCCATTACAAAACAGCACTATATCAGCTTGAGTATATTTTCAAGTAGATGCTTTTTCTGTCCCCAACAAACTCACCTTTAACAAGACCATGAAAGTGCTTGTTCAAAATGCAGCTGCTAGAATCCAAAAGCTAAACAAAACAACAACAAATAAACATATCTTCTCAGTTTTAAAATCTCTATAGCCCCTCCAAATTTGAGGTTACATTTTGTGTTCAAATCACTTAATAGCTAAAGTCCAGAACACATTTCTTACATGTTTAAAATCTATTAACCAAAAAGGAGCCTCATATCTGTTAAATTTGGAGAACCTGTGCAGTCCAGAGAACTAGATTGTACAAGACTAAACATAGTAAGGTCACATTTACCCACTGTCGTGTTTGTTAATGGAAGAAGCAGCCAATAGAGATTACAGGTTCTTCATACAAAGACATCTTTAAAGCTGGGTTACAAAATGAATTTGTATTGTAATTTTGAAAATGTATATAATGCGATTAAAACATAAGGTTAAAACCCATATTTACAGCTCTAAGATGAACCTCCGAGTACAAAGGGAAATGAATGAATCTTTTAGTAACTCAGCAATATGTTTCTTTGGCTCTTGATGCTAACAGAGATACGTCAGATGAAAAGGCAATAAAGAAAGCAGGTTGACATGCTTTTGTCCCTGGATCATGTTTTTCTACATCAAATTAAAAAAAGGGTTAACAGTTTGATGATCAAATAGCTTGCCTGAGTTTTATTCAGTTTAATATGGATTTGTAAATCTTTGTATGCTGTTTTATTCACATTTTTCACAACATTCTTATATTTTTGGAGCTGCGGTTTGTACAACAATCCAAACAATTGCTCTTTAGCTAACACCTCCCACACATCCACACATAAAGAATGAGAGCGACTGCTGTGAAAATATGCTAAAAGCGATCTCTCTGGCATTTGGCAGGGCAAAACCACAAATTATGTTTGCAGAGTGAGACAGCATTATGAGCGTTCACTGTGTGGTCCATCGCCAGCTTTAGACCCATCTTCCCTCCTGCTGTTCTTTGCTGCCCTTCTCCCCTCCTGCTACCCCCTCTGCTGGGGGTAGCCGGCATAGTTGACCCTGGTTAAAATTCAACCTGCACAACAATAACGCAGTTAGACTCTTGGTTAATGGTCTTGTCATGGATTAAAAGGAGGTGAAGTTGCAGAGTTTGGAAAAGGAACACCCCTATCTCAGTATCAACTCATACTGTACCTTATTACAGACTGTATGTCCTCTGGGTGTTCTGGCTGGGGGAAATTCACTATTTATGAACATTACTTAGAGTGTAAAATATGTTTATTCAAATAAGAAGATTTATTTAAATTGTTTAGTCTAAATAGGGATCTAAGCCAAGAAGCAAACAGCAAGAAGGCTGCTGCTTCAAGTCTGCATGTCCTCTGGGCACTCCAATGTCCTGCCAAAGACCAAAAATGTTCTCAATGGGTAACATGTTTACTCTAAATTGCCGGTAGTTGTGAGTGTGAAGGATTGTCTATCTCTCTCTATATGGCCCTGAGATTGGCTGGTGATTGGTCCGGTACCCTGCCTCTCGCATTGTGTCAGCTGGGATATATTCAAGCCCCCTCCACAGGAAAAAGTGGTGTAAATGATAGATAAATAGAGAACTATCATTTTATGTAATGTTTTCACGTGAATGTAAAATAAGTCCATGTGTTACATATGTCATTTGGCTCCTGTTAAAATTACATAGACTTTACCATGCTTTGTATTTCTTGCAGTAATATATTTTTATTGGTACTGTCTTTATTGTTAAATTAAAGACAATGCAACATTAGTCCTGATCTATATTTCCCAGCTCTGTTTAGAGGTCTTACAGAAGGAGCCTGAAGTAATTTATTTCAGATGCAATTAACTAAGTAACACCAGCGTCTTCAGCTGCAAAATAAATATGACTCATTCACATAAGTAGAATTTTCATTTATTTTCAGAATGTTAAGATGTCTGCTTTTACACTGTTCATAAATATACTGTGTGTGAGTGCAGTGTAATGACTATGATCGCATTTCCTAAATTATAATAGAGATATATAAGCAACTACATCTTTCATTTAATCATTTTCTGTACCACTTATCTCTTTTGGGGTCACAAGGGGGCTGGAGCCTATCCCAGTTGTCACTGAGTGAGAGGCGGTGTACACCCTGTAGCGATTGTCAGCCAATCACAGGGCCACATAGATACACAGACAACCATTCACTCTCACACCCATACCTAAAGGCAATTTGGAGCCACCAATCAACCTAATGAGCATGTTTTTGGTCTGTGGGAGGAAGGCGGAGTTTCCGGAGGTAACCCAAGCATGCACAGGGAGAACGTGCAAACATCACACGGAAAGGCCCACACCCGACCTGGGGATCAAACCAGTGAGCTCCTTGCTGTGAGGCACACCTGCGACTACATCTTATTCAACATTTTAGCAACTAGACTATAGGAGCTCAGGTATTAATCTTAATCTATTTAGGTATAAAAGGCTATGCAAATGAAGTAATAATGTGATGATTCGTGCCATCTTTTCACTTTCTACCCTAGACCTATAGAGTGGTGCAGGGATGATTTATGTTTTTAGGCCAACATTGAAGTTAGCATTGTGCTTATTTATCACTGTATTATATATAGGATCATTGCTGATAATAAGCTCCTTAGTGAACAAAAATAAACAAACCTGCTTTTAACAATGATTTATGCTTATAAGGCCAACGTCAAAAGCTATTAATAAGCTACTATGAAACATAAAAATGGCAGAGCAACTTACAAACAACATTTCCTATGAACAATGTCTTGCGGAAACCTCTTGTTTAAGAGTTTCCTCATAATCAAGTGACCTCATCAAGTTGGTCCTCATGGCTGTGGCAATAGTGCATGACTAATTAATAAATAAACATCAGAAATGTTTCCTGTAGGGTCCCAACTTTTGTAGTCTTTGTTAGCAGTAAGTTAGCAACCATTGTTTAAAACACTCAGGGTTTTAAAATTCAAAAGCAGATGATTTTAGTATTTCCCACTAAATATTTAAAATCACATGTGCATGTGTTCAACACAACCTCATTTCAGGTACTTATCTGAATATGATGTTCTAGCTCCCATTTAATGTGGGAGTTTGGGAACCAGGGCGTGCTAAATGCTAACCCACTTCTGTGTTTTTTGGCCCATTACTGCACCATTTTATTCCTTAGAGACAATATTGAAAACCTTATGCAAAAGCCACCATTTATCTTGTTTATAAATTCAATAATATATATCTAAAACAGTCAATAGACCCAAATATGCTGTATATAGGGGTGACAGGTCACAGCCTGATAGATTGAAAGGTTTCAGGCTTGAGCCAAACTCCGGCAGTCGCATGGCTATGTGTCCTTAGGCAAGAAACTTAACCCTGAGTTGTTCCACTGCTGCATCAGTGATGTGTAAATGGACATGAAAGGACATAGCTGAGTTAATTGATTCTACAAACATAGAAGCTCCAACCATATGTGAGTGACTGTGAGAGTGAACGGGGGTGAATGGGTGGATGTGCCTGTAGTGTAAAGCTACTTTGAGCAGTCAAAGACCAGAAAAGCACTACAGAAGCTCAAGTCCATTTTACCAAATAGCCTAAATTAATCTTAAAAAAATGTGAATCTCTCCTGCAATAAGCTTTACACAAGGGCACACAAGTTAAGAGAGGATTTTATATAATTGCATTTTGTATGTATGTTGGCATTTTCCTCCGTTTCATGAAAACAAAAGTTTATATGGAAGAGGATTGGGCCACTGAGAAAAAAAAATGGAGTCCAATTTTTTAAATTAATATTTCTCCAAAGAAAAAAAGAATTCTGAGAAAAAAAAAGTCAGAATTCAGACTTCTCTCTCACATGAACAAGAGAATAAACAAAAAATGAACTGAAAAACATGAGCTTGACAAAGAATGTGACCGTCTCTGTTCAAGTCTCACCTAAAATTTCCAACCTCGCATGAAAAATAAGACTTTTAAGATTTTGAGAGCATTATTAAGGAAAATAAATTGGACTTAAGAACTGTATGGCTTTTAACTTTCTTCAAAATGTATATGGTATGGGATGTTACCATGTTATTAAATGTTTTTTATAACATTTCATCCATTGAAATAAGGTGATATATAGTTGTAGTTTTGCTTTCAGCCACAGGGGGCAGCAACACGCCCCGGGCTGAGATACCGGAAGTGTTGCAGAAACAGCCCCTGACGTGTCAAATCGCCATTTCCCATCCTGAAGGGAACGCCTTGGAGAAGACGGGAAACAAAACAACTTTGTAAGTTTGTCAAACAGGCTTTAATCAAAGCATTTGATTTATATTTTTACTGATGATATGGGCACAGACATAAAAGCGTTTTTCGAGCTAAGATTGATTGTTTACCAAGATTTCAGCGGTCTGAAGGTATGAAAACAAACTTATACACGGCTACTTCGAGCTAACTGGCTAACTTTTAATATGGGAGAGCGCTCGTATCACTGGTATTCACACGTAACTTTTTCCGATTTGTCATTGCAAATACTAAATAATCTTGTCTGAGGTGTTATATGTTTTGTTTATGTAATTATGATTGCAATCGAAATGAAACGGTATCCCTAAAATGCCTGTTGCTCAAACACCTGGGAGAAAATGTAGCTTTAAACTACTTATTTTCAAAAACACGTTAACTTACTTATATCACTACTTTCGTTTTATTGGGTTACCTCGAAATGTTGTGTATTGAATTCTAACGTACTGATACAGTTTCCTTAACTATTGTACCCTCACTCTTCCGCATTGGAGGACTCTTGTACACGTACAACAGTAGAGTTGTGTGTTATGGACCGAAATCATTGCAAGGCAGCTTTTTGGAGAGTGAGGTTACACTTACCATGTATTGGTGCTTTTTTAGTTACAAGACACACAGTTGATTGTTAAAACACCAGAATCATTATCGTTCCCAATTTGGTAAAAGTCAAATCCCAAAACACCTGTATGATACCACAACATTGGGACAATAATTCTGTATATCATTACAGAACATTTCTGTCAAAGCTAACTGTTCTTCTTCCACACTGTCCGTCAAAACATTTGTGTTGTTAGCATTATGAGCTCTCTTGCCATGTGTTTCGACTTTCAATCATTGATATTGGAAGCATTGTCTCAAACCTTAAAGATGTTGGTAACATCTAACAAGAGAGTAGGATCTTCATTTATGTTGCAGTGGTTTTATGCAGGCACTGATACAATTGCCATAACGTAACAACTCCAGTATCAATTGTTTTACTTTAATCAGGAATAGAAGTTATTCTTATTTTAATAAAGTTGATAGAATGAAGATTTCTACTTAGCATTTCTGTCTTTATATCACTAAGTTTATTACTTTTTGTGATTACTTTTTACTACTGTGAACATTCCTCTTAAAAAAAGCAGGAATGCAGCACCCATTTAAATATCATTGTTCTCAAATAAATTATATAATTTACCAATTTTCTGATGAAGTGTGTTAAATCATGTTCTATTTTAATTCCAAATGACATATAGGATAAGAACTAGGGCTGCACAATATTATTGGTAGATCAACTTCAGCAGCTGATAGCTTTAAAACTCAAACATTACCACAAAAAACTGCTGATACATTGGCCATATATATCATCCATATACAGTTCATGAAAAATATTAGACCTCCACCCAATGTAAGGTTTGTGGCACAGCAACCCTAAATTTACAGAATTTAACTGATTTTATGTGAATGCTTAATTTCTTATTGTTGTCCACGAATTCGAATTAACTGTTTATCAGAAAAAATAGCAAATCACACCGTTCTGTCTTGATGAGGATGTAAAGAATATATTTATTTACTTTTATTTCAGAACAAAAAAAATTGTTTCTGTGGTTGAAAGTTCAGCTTGAGTAATTTCTGACTTCTAAGAGAAACCCAGTGACTCAAATTTAGGTATAACAAGGTGAATTCAGTTTGAAATCCCCTTTTCCTGTTCAAAATGTATGTCCAATAACATTTAAATTAAAAAAAGATAGTTTTAGTAAGTTTCAATAACATAATGTTAAGTTTTATCATTCATGTGACAGTCAGTCTACAAAATATACACTTTTATTTGTGGCTTCCTTGTATATTATATCTGCTAAAATATTGGCAAATGTATTTTAATGCTTTACCTTATCACTGAATTTGAAAATCAAAATCGTTTTTAGGTAATGCGGTTTAGTTTATCTTGTGTAATTTCTAACACAAATTGTCACAGTGTAAGGAAAAAGCTGACTTCAGAAAAATTGTGACTGCCTGCTTTTCATCAGTCAGGTGAATGGGTATACCCCAAATATGGATTTGATTTTGACCATATGTGTGTGTGACAACTGGATTTCTAATACTGATGTGCTTTCTATCCACAGGTTTTCCTTATTTCATAACTTGTTTTAAGTTGCCCAAGTTAGTTACCATCCCAAGCAACAATGGGGGGATTTTTTTCAATGCTCTTCAGTATGAAGAAGGACATGAGGATACTCATGGTGGGTTTGGATGCAGCTGGAAAGACAACAATTCTGTACAAGCTCAAACTTGGAGAAATAGTGACCACAATTCCCACAATAGGTAAGTCAAATTTTGAGAAATAATTTTACTGTTGTCTGAGCTCATACACAGCTGTTCCATTTTCTTAAAATCTTACCCAACAGTACCATTCTTAGAAGCTAGATTACACTTGTTTTGTGACCTTATTTGAGTTAGATTACTGTTTTGAGGTCCTCATAATGAGATCGGTATTTTTCCTGAAGGTTTCAACGTTGAATCAGTGGAGTACAAACACATCGCTTTCACAGTGTGGGATGTTGGTGGGCAAGACAAAATCCGTCCACTTTGGCGTCATTACTTCCAGAACACACAGGGTACATGCAGTTAATGTTTCTGTTTAACGTTTGTTGACTCTTTACACTTTTCCCATAAATTTTCACATTAAGAATATAGCATTGGTCACACTCATTCTCCCCCAATTGACTTTGTTTTTATTTTTCAGGTCTCATTTTTGTTGTGGACAGCAACGACAGAGAGCGTATTGCAGAGGCTCGTGAAGAGCTCATGAGAATGTTGGCAGAGGATGAGCTGCGTGATGCAGTGTTATTAGTGTTTGCCAACAAACAGGTAAGCCACACCTCACAGGGATGGGCATTGATTTACATAACTGCACTATGTAATGTGTTTTGAGTACAAAATATGAAAAAGATAACCACGTCCTTTGTTTTTGGTACTGAAATCTAATGTTATGTTCATAATCGAGGGTCATTGTTACATCACAGCAAGAGATTATCATCATACCCAATCTGTACTGCTGTTTTAACTCACAGTAATGAAAACACAAGGCTGTTTGCCAAATGCAAATTCTCCTTCACACAATTTGAGGTTCCAGTTTAGTGTACTGTCCAATCACATTGTTCATATAAGATGTCATCAGTACTTCAATGGTTACTAATAATAGTCATCTGCATTACAACGAAGTCAGAGAATTTAATTGAAGCCTGAACTTAAAAGAAATATTAATAAATGGTTTTAATAGTAAGTCTTGCGCCGATTGACTTGAGTTAACTAAACAAACATGCATCCCCAATTGTCAACCTTAGCTCTGGCTCACAAGTTCTTAATACAAAAGAGAAATAAGCCTCAATCACAAATGTTGTGTAATGATAGTCTTTTGACCTATCTGCAGTAATCCCTAATGCCAGGTTGCTTCTTGTGTGAAAAGTCTTAACACCTTTTGTTTTCAGAAATGTTGGCTCAGCCCATCAAAAACAGTAGCAAGGGACAGCTTTGATTTTTGCTAACATCAGTCAACAACAATAACAACACTGTAGGCACAAGTTAATTAAGGAACACAAGTTCATTTAATACATGGCACTGCTGCCTCTCCTCACAGTGTGGTCCTACTAAGCAGATTTACTGAAAAACTAACTACACTAAAACCGAAATGTTATTTTAACAAGAAATACTTAGAATACAATACAAAATGTGCTTTTTCCCCTGCCAACGCCAGTTAAATTGAAGGGGGCATCTTATTAGGCTTGAGGTGTACTTGCTGTTAATTACGCAGATGTGGATGCATCGAGACCACCAGTTATCCCCTGCCTTGAGTTAGCATGTTGATTGTGCCTGTCCAGAATTAACACAATGCATACGCAAGCTGCAGTCTGCAGATGACCGGTATGATGAGAGTAGAGGCCGAAGAGATTTGACTCAACAATTCCGCAGGAATATTGCAAACAAAATTTTCTTTTAGAAATCAGGAAATAAATTTGTATATTACTTTCAGTAAAATTGTACATTGGTGAATTTGAGTTGTTTGAGACCACACCATGGTCTACTTTGTCCTACTTTGTCTTTCTGTTAGCTTAGTTTCTTTGGCTGGATTTCCTTGCATAAAAACTTTAAGTAATTTTAATCAAATGCTTAAAAATACTTCACAATGAAACATTGAAGAGCACACCCTCTGCTTTAGTCAGGGCTTTAACTGCGTCTATCAGTACAGTCATCCAAAAATCATCATTTAATATGGTCTATAATTTAACCTTAACACGCAGACAGTTACGACAATACACAGAGGATAATTTTCATTGAAACGAAGTTCAAATGAAGCTGATGGTGGGATCTGAGTCTAGTCATCAGCTGCTAACAAATACTTTTTGGTGACAATGATTATTGCCTTCAATTTTTTACTTTTACTCTCAGAATTACAGCCATATATTCAGTAGGTAGTTGTATACAGCCTGAGGTCTTTAGCACCCTCTCTGTGTCCTCCAGTAATTTAAATAACATACAGACAAGTACAAAAAACACACACATGATGCCTATGGGTGCAAACATGAACAAGAGAATAAACTGCAGGTATATCTCCAGTGTTAATGAGGCCGCCTTACGACAGTGCACAGCTTCAAACCCTGAAACGAGTGACTTGAAAAGGAGTCAGCTGGTATTTCTGTTTTGCCCTCTGAAGATGATATAGTCAAAAAATAATGTGAAGCACATGCTTAGATAAATGCAAATTTTATTATGTGTGTATCAGTTTCATTTTTTGAAATACTTTCAAAGATCACCTAAAGCCTGTTAGTCACCTTGCTGCTGTTATGTCAAATCAGGAGCATCAAACTGCAAGTTTAACTTGTAGCTGGAGTAACATCAACTTGCCATGTTGAAACATGGTATGAATCTGTGCAGATACTTGTGAGATGGGAGTTGTATAACTAAAACAGTGAACACATTTAACAAAAACAACAGTCCAAAAGAGTGCTTAAATATTTATGCCTCTTCCCAACACACAATCTCTATATAAGTAGTTGTACATCACTAACAGATTTTTCTTAACAGATTCTTATCTTTTTCCTTCAAGTATGATGGACTTGTTTTTCTCTTTGATTGTTTGCAGGACCTTCCAAATGCCATGAATGCAGCAGAAATCACAGACAAGTTGGGGCTTCACTCCCTCCGTCAGAGACAGTGGTACATTCAGGCAGCATGTGCGACCAGTGGGCAGGGCCTTTGCGAAGGACTGGATTGGTTGTCCTGTGCGTCTAAATCCCGTTAATAGTCACCTGCAATTATAGAAAGAATCCTCTCTGGCTCTGCTCTTCTTGTGTGGCCCAGAAAAAGTCCATCTACAACAAAACAGGACAGTGGCAAAGTTATTCTGCTCTTATAAAGATGTGTGTTTTAATTGTGTTATGTAAATATGAATACACCAGGAAAAAGGTTAGTTTGTTGCACCCTAACATATTATATTGTGGTTAATTCTTTTGTGACTGTTGGGAAGCCATTTGTGCATTGAAAAAAGAGAGGTCAGGGCTTTGAATTACTTGCACATTGTAGCTCCAGGATGCTATGTGACCATTTGTTGTTGTGCAGGCTGGAAACATTTTTAAGAACGTTGAATTGACTGCACTGTTGAAAACTACTGTGGCTCGTCACAAGAGCAACATGGCCTACTTTACCAAATTACCATCGCTGAAACACTGGATTTCTCCAGTGTCCTTTTAGAACTTGTCTTGAAATACATAACCAGCCTTTTACTTGCATCGCAATAATACTATATCGACGTGCTTGATCCGTGTCTGGCGAGTCATTTTTGGATTTTAACATTTATATGACTCAGGTGTACTAAATGTTGCCTTTCATCAGTTTTAAAATCTGGTTGATAAAGAAGCACTTTTAAAGCCAAATGTTTAATCCTAGAAGTTGCCTGCAATCTATATACCGATGCAGCTAATACCGGGGTAATAAAAAATTGCCTCTGTTTAGTAAGGAGTGCTTGCACTGCTCATAATGTGCAGGGTCACTGGGCATCATAGGCGCAATGGTGGGGGTCAGTGCCAATTCTCAACAGCTTCAGTCCCTCACTTGTCATAATCATGCAATAAAGGAAATAAGTGCTATTCTGTAAAATCAGCCTTGTGTAGCACTGGTTTGTTCGATAAAACAAAGCCTTACTGAAGACACCAAGTGACCATTAGATGTTGGCAGCACAACTCTTGTATGTGTCTGTACTTCACAACTATCACAACTGCAATCGTGCAAATCCCTATAGCAAAATGGCATGGTACTACAAGAATGACAGCTTCACAAACTGTACATAAGTTATTTTAAATATATACAAGTTAAACCATGGTGCAATTTAAACTCTAGTTGGAACGGGACCCCTCTTTCCCCTCTTAGTATATCCTGCCATACATGTCGATGTGACTTTTAATCCAGATTTTATATTATTATATTATAGAAATGCATCTAAATAAGTTTTTTTTACATCTGTACTTTGCACTGAAAGCTTATTTTAGCATACCTGCATTGAAATATGTGTGCTGTGTTATCAAAAGTGAAACACTAAAATAGCCATAATATCTTAACCAAAGGCTGTTACTGGCAAACCATGAATTTTAAAATTTTATTTATTGAATACAAGCAAAATGTAAGGTTAATGTTTAAAATGGTGCTAGTGTTTACTTCTGTGCAGCACATGTACTGTGGGTAAACAGGTGGTCGGATGTTTGCCTTTTTAAACAAGACTCATGATGCCATTATTTTAAAGCAAGGTGTGGGTGCTTTTCTACTGGTCTTATTTGGTTATACATGTAACAGTGTGAAACTGCCTTAATATTTGAAACTTCTTATCTCCTAAATGTGCCTATTTTCTTTTTAAAGCCTGTGTTTTGTAAGGGAAATGTATGTAATTAAAGTTTTGGGATATAAACTGTCTGCAGTGAGTTTATGTTCTTTTGCTGTGTTTTTTTTGTTGTTGTTGTTATAAGATATGAACACAGTTTTACTGGAGTACAAACATTTTTAAGGAAGGCCAAAAGAAACCCAAGTAGCTGTTAAAGTAAAGAACCCTTAAAGTATTGATCACAAAATATGCTTTGCATGTACTGTGAGATATTGCATCAACTTTGTGCTTCATGCTCCTCAACTATTAAGAGCTACATTACTTGAAATATACTGTTAAATGCACTCATATAAGTACTAAAATTAGAAGAGGGCTTGCATTGCGAGGCAGACAAAAGTAATAAAATGACTGAAAAACAGAAGTGAAGAATCATGAATCTAATGAGTATTAACAAAAAAAATGATAATTTTAGCATTGGTTGGTGACAATCCTGAAGAGTTTGTTTTATGATTAAAATAAAAAAGGTATTGTCTTGTATTAATATGTTTGCAGATTATTTTAACTGAATATTTATATGAAGTTAAAAATGATTCAGAAATAGAGACAGGAACTGATTTTTACTGGAGGAACACTACACACCTAATTTATCCAGTAAAGTTTGTCATCAATAACGTCAGATCATACAGCAAAACAAACATGGCAGAGTGTATTGTTAGGAAAGACAACTGGCTGGATATCATCTCTGAGTTTTCCATTTAGGGTGGCACGGTAGCGCAGCAGATAGTGCTCGTTTGAACCCTGTCAGGGTCTTTCTGTGGAATTTATGTGTGGGCTTCCTCTCAAAGATCAAGACCATGCTTCTTAGACAGTTTGATGACAACAAAGTGCCCTTAGGTGTGAGTGTGATTGGTTGTCTCTCTATGAGGCCCTGTGATTGGGTGGTAACCAGTTCAGCGTGTACCCTGCCTCTCGCCAAACGTCAGCAGCCACCAGAGGGATAGGTTGTATAGATAATGGATTGATGGAGTTTTCCATTCAGAGATGAAAATCATAGAAACCAGAAGTGTCTGAACATTTTTAAGCAAAAGGCAGATACAGAAAAACTGAACTGCCCCAGCTTTAATGTGTTAAAGTTTGTAAAACCAGTGCCAAGAGACAATGACCCCTACAGCAGAGCTTTTCATCAATAGCTCAACAAGGCAATGAGCTGATGTGTTATAAAGAAATGGTCAGTATTTTGTAATGAGGTTGTATAAGTTCACCTTCATGAATTAATTGGCCACAATGCTCTGGTTCACCTTTGACGCACCCTGCACCTTTGTGTCGTTACGCCTAGAGCAAACTTATAAAATACCAAAACAAAGAGACTTGCAAGCAGAGCAGTATGATCCTTAAGAAGTCTTTACTGGTGTTAAATTTGATATTTGAATTTTAAGTCCATTCAAAGTTTTTATAAAAGTCCAATTCATGCTGAGAGGTGGTGTAAAATTGTACATGACATTGAGAGTAAGATCATTTTTATCATATCTACGGCTTCTTTTGAAAACAACAGAAAAATGATGGCGGCATGGCTTCAGTATGTTTTTGTCCATTTTAATTTGGGCGCACCGTCACATCTATAACTGTCTTTGAAGAGAAAGTAATCTGATGTCCTTACTGTATGTAATTAGCACATTGTCTTGTAGTGTACTTAAAATTTTCACTGAAAAAAATAAGCATTATGACACGGTTGAAGAAAAAAATACTAAAATCTACTGATGCCGTTTACATGTCTGCCACATCCATATCGCTCTTTTTGAATTACAAGAAAACTATAAAATCTTGTAGTCTTCACAGTAAAGCTGCTTTTCTCCCATATTAGCAGTTTTCTGTTTATCTTTGTGCAGATGTTATATTTTTGCCAGGGATGCTCAGTATTGGATGTTTAGCCAATACTGGACACTCCTTAACTTGTTTTGGCTGCTTCTTATCCCAACATATTGTTTTTTTGTGCAGACCATCAAGATTCTATGACACACTAATTGACTTCTTTTCAAGCCATCTTTTAATTTGTGTTATGAACAGCTGACAAGAAATAAACTTGATCCTTTAATAAATATCATTTTCAAAAGTAGATATTGGATCTTCATAACTTTTAGTTTTATGGAACATTTGTACATTCTGCTGATAACCCATCAGATATACTGGCTCTGCAGTATTAGGCAGACTGATAGTAGTACTGTGCCAACAACATTGTGCATCCTTAATTTTCAAGTGTTGGGATAAGTGCCTAAGATCTAGGTATTTAAGACCTTGGTTTAAAATTCAAATAAAATGACAATACAATCACTGAAAGATTGTGCTGTTGATCTTTTTTATGTGAACTGCATAATGTTAATGTGAAAAAGGGCTGCTGTTGGTTTGTTGAGACAGAGAAAGAAAACAATAAACCCATTATTCTTTCAAATCAGGAAGCATATATCAGTATGTAAAGCAAAACAATTATCTGACTCTCATGATCAAATGTTTATTAATTTAACATGTCCAAGGACCCTATAATCTGTATTATAGCAACCTGTTGTGAGGTCATTATTTGACCTTTGCAGTAATGTGATGAACTGAAGAGGGTTAAACCACCCAATGTTCGGGTTAAAGCTATAATGACAGCAAACCCTGGCTCACATTGTTTAGGAGTGGCAATCATGGGCAGCATTCCTACAGGTTGATTAGGCTGCTAGGGTTAAAGCAGCCAAGCCTGTAAAACATGGCAGATCGTTTGGTGATGGTGGTGGAAGGGGAGGGAGTTGGAGGTTTAGGTCCCTCGTGGAGCTGCTTTGTATGGCCTCCTCTCCTGCTGCTCCATCAGCTTGGTTTGTGTGTGGCAGCCTAACGGTACTTGATCATATAAAGGACCAGCCTGGTTTTTTGCACTCTGCTTCGAGAATGCCTTGCTCTTTTTTAGTGCACCCACCAGGTGCCCGTCAGCAGAATACCCCCTTTCAATCCAATTCATGGCAAATGCAAACACTACACTCTATTATAACCAGCAGAGAGCATTCCAGTGGTATGACACCAGTCAGGGAGCTAACCTCGAACAGTGAGGGATTAAGGAGCGCTGGCACAATTGAGAAAAGAAAAGGACCTAAGCTGCTGAGAGGTGCAAAAGGCACAGTGGGGCTGAGGAGATGTGCAGAGATGACAAAAGTGTCCAGAGCATATTTGAAAGGAAAAAAATCACTTTTTCAAAAATGCTCACAACACTTTTAAACACTTTATTTTTACATATTTGTTCTCTAATTCTGAAGTCCCATGAAACAACTTACTGCAATAAAGAAAATTTAACACATTTAGTGGTCTCTGTTAACTGAAATAAAGACAGACGAATATTAGTGTAATGTGATATCCCAAAATTTAATAATAATGATGAGGTACAAGTGTAAAATTTTTTATATTTCCTGAACAACAGAGGCCACTGAGGCCAGCCATGGTAAAACTCTCTTTCTGTGGTTGCACTGCAAAATGGTGTCAGGTATAGACAACTTCACACTCCAGCAGGACAACCAGTTTCACAGCTCACTAAGTCACACCAAAACAAAATGACAGCACAAGCTGCTTGGACACAGTCTGAGGGACGTCCTGGAACCTGGAAAAGGTCAACTTAATCGTCAAACAGTTGATAGTAATACACAGCACCAATGGCCTCCTGAAAGTATAAAGCATGTGCCTAAAATATTGACCTGTCTCCATCCAGTGTGTTTGTCCATTTAGGGTAAATGAGGACTTGAGGGCTGTCCTTGCTGCTGAAGATCGCTCAGTCTGCATTAAGCATCTTTGAATTGGGGGGGGGAGATCTGAAGGGACATTAGTCGTCCGAGTCTGTGTCGTGGCGCCGCCTGTGGCTTTGTGTGGCACCAGCAGGGGCCGTCTTGTGGCTGACAGGGTTACGGGGGACAGGAGACCCCCCGTCAGAGGAGTCTGTGTTATGCCGCTGATGCCGATCATGGGGGTGGGTGGGCTGTCGCTCGGCCTTTGCACCTCCCCTTGAATGGCTGTCATGGGGTCTGGCTCCGCTCTGACTATGGTATGATGGATTATGATGATGGTGGTCCTTTCTCTGCCTGAAGAGGAAAAGGGAAACCAACAAACATCAGAGTTTTGGTGGATCCAGTATAGTTTTCAAGACCAGGGGAGGGGAAGCTGACTGTGACTGATGTGGCACCGTCAACAAGTAGACACAATAATAACTCCTCAACCAAAGGTGTGTAACTTTACCCCCTTTAAATTAAGAGTAAGAGTTGACGAGTGCTGATACTCTTTAACAGAGAATGGCCCCTGTTGCCTGCTTTCAGTGCCATATAACCCTGGCAGGTTTCTTGCTATATGGGACTGGTTCACACACCAGCCTCAAGCCAAAAAGAAGCCAGTTCGCACATCTCAGTGCTGTTTGACAGAAGGCTGAGGCTAGGAGACAGAGAGAGAAGGTGACGAATGAAGCTAAGAAGTGAAAAAGTGCAGGTGACCAAGCAAAAAGCTGGACAACAGAATAGGATGGACATCCTTCACTCTGATTTATCAATAGGATTAATTGTGAGACGGAAAGTACAAATATTGCTACTTTTTACCATATGTAACTAACTCCAGAGTTAAAATGCTCCATATCAATCTTTATTAAGTAGTGCATTTGTAGTTTTTGTTTAAATTTCCACATCAGAAAGAAACAACACACAACAGACATATCCAGCTCCACTGCTTTGAGAAGCTGTGTAGCGGAGGTGGCCTCTAAAAAGTGTCTCAGTGCCCTCTAGTGCTGACAGAGAAAAGCAAACCTTGCTACAGTTAGAGTGAATCCACCAATATGAACAGAAGAAATGTCACATTTATGCATTCAACACTGATGAGGACATCTGACCTGGGAGGGGAGCAGTCAAAATCAGCAGTAGGTGATACATGTAGCCAGGTATCTGCTTTAGTCATGCACATGTGAAGTAGTGGTTTTTGAGATACTTGTACTCTTGAGGGGTTTTGAAAAGTTAGTACTTTAATTTCTACACCAGTATGTTCAGTAGGCAGAGTTTTACTTTGCTATTATTATACTTGTTGGTTAAATGATTTGGGTCAGTTGTTAATATATATTATAACACAAAGTAACACAACATAACACATCTTGGGCATGAATAATGACGTTTTGTTCATTCAAAGCTGAAAATAAAAGATCAGACATAAATCATAATCCAACCTTTTTCTGTCATCGTCTGACTCAGAGGAGGACGAGTCTCTTCTTTTCCTTTTCTTCTTTTTCTCCTTCTTCTTTTTCTCCTTTTTGCTCTTCTTTTCCTTCTTTTTCTTCTTGCTTTCATGCCTTATGAGTGGAAAAGAAAACACAAGAAGCTTGATTTAGAAACATATTTTACTGTTTTAGGGCTACACAAAGTTGGATTTGTCAGATATGTGATATGCAAACATTCAAAACTTTTCATTGCTGATATCAATACTGATAGATATTTTTGTCAACAGCGCAAAGCTTCCTTTTTACAGACAGTGACCAGTTCCTTTCATGGTAAAAGTCTATTTGTATTAGAAAACCACAAAAAAAAAGAATTATCCTTTAATAAATGTAACTTTTGATTTTAAAAAAGTGGTAATGCTGATGCTAAGGTAAGACATCATGGTTCATTTGTATATTCTGCCAACGCTACAGTCCAACTATCGGATATTAATGGCAAATTCATACCACAAAAATTTTGGCTGTATGTATCAGCAAATTTTTCATATCCGTTAAAATGATTATTGCCTTTTGGGGCATTTATCTGACCATACCGATATTGCTCTGATAATATTGGAATCCCGATGATTTTTTTTTCACCCTTCAATTACCAGCTCAACTTCTTGGCACACATAATTCTAAGCCTTTGCAGCTTATTTGTTAAATGGGACGTCAGAAATGTAAAATCACTCCTCACTCCTCATAGATGTTCCTCCATTATGATATCAGCAACCTCCATCAACAGAAATATCTATGTTAATAAATAAAACAATTAAGATAGGACAATAATAAAGTAAAGTATAACAGGGTCAAGATATTTTTCTTCCAAAACATGCTTTTTTAAACAACTGAGTTAGGTCATAGGGTTATATAGTAGGGATGTTATTGATGTTGTCAAAAAATAAATTGTTAATGCTTTCACTATCAGGAATTCATTGTATTTTCATTAGGGGTGGGAGAAAAAAATCAATTCACAAAAGTATGGGGACTTTTAGTTTGATGATTTTTAAAAAAAAATTTTGTTGTTCAAAAATCTTTTTTTTTTTTTTCAAAATTAAAATGCTTCATTTTAGTCTATGTTAATAAGCCACTTTTAAATGCAATCCAGGCTTTTGAAGAGAGAGTCTAAACAGCTGGTCAAAATATATTGCTGAATAAATCCTGTCTGTAGGCATCTTCATTGTTCATCTTTTTCATTGATGTTAAAAAAAGCTAACTAAAGATGACAACATTTTTTTTAAAAATTAAACTGGCACCTAAAAAATTGTAAAATATCGTATCGAAAAGCATATCGACCCAGCCCTAATTTCCATCATAATAATCTTAGAAAAAAAAAAGACTGACAAATTGTAAATATGGTAGTCAATTCATCTGACATGTTTTCCTAAAAGAGTAAAAAAAATCAATAAAAGTTAATAAATGTTGTTTTTTAAAATAAGATATACAGCATTTTATATAAATGTTTTCAATCTTTGAATATTTCCATGACACTTCTACTTTACGTCCCATGCTTTACCTTTTAGAGGAGGTCCATATGTTCTAAATTTTGCTGCTCAACAAAACAAGCATCGATTTTCCCAGTGTGGTAAAGGGTTAAAGCAGCAAACAGCTCACCTCTGTTCGACATCCCCCTTTTCTGCACTCTTCTCTGTTTTTGATGTTGACGTTTCTTGGGAGCGCTCTGTTTTGTGATGCTGTAAACAAAGCATGTTTTAGTCTTTGCATCAAGTCCTCAATCCAAACAGATACAAATTGTGTTTTACCATAACTATTTTTCAGAGCTAAAACAGCCACTTACAGTGAAAACAGGCAAGCCCATTTTAGCAGCTTCTTTTTCTTGTTGGGAGAGCACCATTTTCCTGGACCCTGCACTGAAAATGGAAACACTTAATCAGCAAACACACTTAACAATCAGTGCATTTCTATAAAAGGCTCTTCTCAACTAAGAGGAGGAACAAAAATAGAACGCTGACAGGCAGAGACTGAGGTGGCACTTTTTAACATGCTCATGTTTGCTTTGAAACATGCCCAAGTAATTTTGAGATCATCTAAAAGAAAAATTAATAATGAAATCAAAGAGCAACATATCTAAATTACATTGTAGGATACGGACAATTCTTCTTTTATTTGATGGTAAATGCAAAATAAGATACAATTTTTTTCATTTCAATCAGTTAAGTTGATTCCACTATCGTCTGTCACCTAATTTGAAATGTTCTTATGGAAAAATTACCTGGAGCTTCCCAAGCCTGAGACTCGGTCCACATTTTTTTCCTCACCGTCAACCTCCTCCCTCCTGCAAACATCTACCAGATCCTGATAATAAATCACAAATAGTCTAGTTAGTCAACCTCCTGAACCAGAACAAGTCATTTAAACGTTTAAAAGCATCTTGTAAAAAAGACTGAACAAAGAGACGCACCTCCTTGGACAAACCAGTTGGGTTCCTCTTTATATTCTTGTGCCCTCTGGATTGCGAGTGGAGAGAAAAAAATGTTATATGTATATTTTTTTTTTTTTTCAAATTAAGCTATATTCATAACTTGTTTTTAATATCATACATACAGGGCAACCATCAGCGCTTCATGCTCTGCTGCTTTAACAGCAGCAAGTTCATCCGCCCTTGATAAAGCTGCGCCACCTTTTTTGTCTTTGGAGTACCACGTCAGGTCTTTACCCTTCTGCCATCGCCCTACTGGGGCCATCAGAGAGTTTCCTAGAAAACACAGAGGAAATCGAAACATCTCAGAGAGATTTGTCCCAAACAGAGAGCTCTTAAATATACATATAATTCAGAGAACACTCCTTGAATTGGACAGTGAATTAAATGGCAAATTGAAAATAATTTTAAAATATAGTCAATGTTTGTTGATCTGAAGTGGTGATGCACTGACTGTAAAATTTGGAGCCCATGTTAATTTTTTAAGACAATACTGATGCTGATACTAATGTTGTTTTAATGTTTGTCTTTTGCCTGAATTCTCCCACAATATACACAATATATATATACACAATACACTTTTCTCCTGCTCAATCATGAAAACAGATCACAGTCAGTCCAAGAAGTAGTTTTTTACTGTCCAATGATAGTTTTTTCTCTAAATCAGCATTCAGGAGTGCAAGATGACAGCATCAAAATGGTATAGGAGGACAACAGGAAGGCATCTGAAACTAATATCCGTTAATTGAAATAATCAAGTAAACTTGTCATTGAAAACATGACAGCATTTACACATGAAAGAATCAGAGTGAACAGAATACATACTGTCATTTAGCTCTTCTGGTTTGTCTTTGGAACATGAACAAATTGATTTGGGTCCATAAAAGTCTAAATGTTCATACAGTAAGGAGAACCTGCATGACGAGTGCCACAGACTGTGGTTTTACGAACATCAGCCGCTGACATTCTCTGATCCTAACACACCCAGAAACATCCTGAGGCGTTTTTTCCAAGTCACACTGGTATTTCACCAAATTTGTCAACAGAAGCCCAAAATCAATACACCTGCATCAACAGGTAGACTGGGTGTTCTCATGTCCCCCTGCTCCCATTGATGTTCTCCTGTGTTCATGATCCCTGAAAAGACTTAAATATTATCTTTCTGGGCAGTGGTTGTTTTTCCTCTTTTGAGCCTCCTCCCTCTAAGGAGTCGAGCCACACACTGTCTGACTGCTGTGCATTAGCTATTTTAGTCTGGTCTATGCTCGCTTTTCTGTTTGTGAGTCTTCTTAAGGCGTCCAGACTCAACTGAAAGACTGTGACATTTTTGTTTCATATTGATGGCTCTTTCTGCTACCTCAGTGGCTCAAGAATGTATCTCTGCCGTAATTATTGGCTAAAATACATTATAGTGTATTGACAACAGCAGTACATCTGCCA
The DNA here is from genome assembly GCA_036419115.1 of Scarus forsteni. Classification (NCBI taxonomy): domain Eukaryota; kingdom Metazoa; phylum Chordata; class Actinopteri; order Labriformes; family Labridae; genus Scarus; species Scarus forsteni. The sequence continues at coordinate 26,112,274 of JAZDUH010000157.1, read as the reverse complement.
TCCATGGCACTAAATGATGTCATGTTTGTCACGTCTGCAAATGGTTAATGCCGATGTGCATCCTTTAGTATTTGTAGATGTCACACTTTCAGTAAACAGACAATATTAAACTCAGGCAACACAAATTTAAACTTTGACAAGTCGTTAATGTTAAAACGATGTGAATTCATAAAAGGAGGAAATAAAAAGGGACAATTCCCTCTACCCCAGTTACTGTTTACTGCCAAAGATTCTTCATTAATGGTGAATCTTTGGCAGTAAACAGACATGACAAAATGACATGTTGGCAAAACCTTAATCTGTTTTAATGATTGGACAAGTGTAAAAAATGGAATCATTTGAGAAATAGTGTTATAGGACACTTGGGGGAGAAACCTACAACGTTTTCGTCTGATATATGTTAATATTTGCTAATAAGCAAACATGATATACAGTGTATACCTAGTCAACGTGGCCTAATGAAACACATTGCTGTCATATTGTATTCATTCTGTAAACATTGGTAATATTGTGGAAATTCCTTGGCCTTGTTCATAGTCTCATGTTTTATTTCTAACACATAGCTTTGTTTATCTATTTCAATGACTTTGTGTGATATTCCTACAGCAATACTGTGTGTAAGAGCACCTCAAACAACCGAATTTCCCCTGGGGGTTAAATTAAGTTTTTCTGATTCTGGTTACACCATAAAGAGTAATTACAAAAGAAAAATAATGGGTGAATTAAAAAAATCCCCATTTCTCATTAGATTCAGTACACAACCTGGGGACCACTGTCTGCAAATAAGTGCAAAAATCAAACTAACTAAGTCAACGTTTACAGTCAAAATGTCTTTCCTCTGATGTCTGACTAAAGGTAAATGTGATGATATTTCAAAACTTGGGGTCGTCTTCTCCTCAGATAATCCCGCCTGGTCTCATCATACCAAGATAAAACTGCTGCAGCATCTTTTCTGGTGACATCAGGCCTAAAGGCGCCTCTTGTGGCACATTAAAACACGAGGCATGCCCTAAAATAATGAAGCCTGCTGACATGTTGTGTGTTTAACCTCTTCTGTCACAGCTGCGGCGGGCGCTGCGTAGGTCTCGTTGGCATGCTGACAGGAGTGAGAGCTCACAGAGGAGAGAGAGGCTACGTGTGGGAGACATGAAAACTGGGACCTGCAGGGAGTCAAGACTGGACTAAGACCGACACAGAGCACACCTTGTTATGAGGGACAGCACAACAACAGGTATGGAAATGGAGCCGCAGGTGAGGCAGCAGCGTGTATGTGATATTGAGTCTCGATCAGCTGGATGTGAGATAGCTGGGACTAGCCCTGCATCTGGCTGGTGGTGATAGCGGACTTTGGTTCCAGTTTTTCAGACTTACCGAGATAATTCTCCCTGTGTTTATCGACTTTCACGTCATCCCAGTTGAAGTGGTCCTGTCCCCCTCGGACCCCTCCGGATCTTGAGGAGCCAAACATCGTTTTCTGAGCCGGTTAGCAGGTGTTTACTTAGCTCCGCTCGGTGACTTTAGCCACGTTAGCACACGAGCAGCGCGACTGGCCTTCAGCAGCCGCTCATCCGGGAGTTTTGTGGTAAGTTCACTTCCCTGTGCCGACAGGAGCGACGTGTCGCCACACTAATGTTTACTCTGACAGCAGGAGCTCATCCGGTAAACTGTCCCACCCGGAGTTCAAGAGAGACACGCAGCAGCAGATAAATACGACAAAAGGAAACAGGTTAAACTTAAGCTAGGCTGTGCTGAACTACTTCTGTCAAACTTTGTGGCCTTAAAACCGCGTCACAGCTTTAATTTTGCTTCCCTTATCTTTTGAAGTGTGGCCCTGTTAAGGACAAACGTCGCAAAAATATTTAGCGGCACACGTGTTTGAGTAATTTAACGAAGATGTTCGCCTTTTCCCTGAAGCTAATGCTAACAATACTTCACGTTTCTGTGCGTGGTTGCGCCCATTCTCACTAACATTCGTTGCCAGGTCTCGTGAAAGAAACAAGTAATTGATACACGTTAACATGTTGCCAATTTTAACCAAGGGTTAATTCAGTTTAACAAACAAAAATGTTTAATTAAACTCTATCATTCTTACCTACCGAAGTGCTCGCGTTGAAGTCAGTCAGTCAAAGTAATTACAAGAAAAAAAAGTTGTCACACACCATATCTTGGCAGTGTTGTATTGCATGGGTTTTTATGACAAACGAAACACATTTTTTTGTGCTTGTGCACAATAAAACAAAAAGTGAATATATATAATGTATATTTTAGGGGCCCTTGTCAATCATGGACCATGAGAATCTTCCAGGCTGCTTCTCCCTTTAAATCAGATCCAGTTTTCAATCATGCACTTATTTTGATTATTTCCATGGAGGAGCTGCAAAAATAATTGCATGTATGAGGTCCTCTACTGATGCAAAAGACGATAGAGTGAACCAGACTTGCCTTAAAGAGCAAGTAAAGTAATAAATATCTGTTACTTTAATTCTGTCATTTATTGACAGACTCAGGGAAAACATTTTTGTGGACAAGTTGGAATGGCTCTTACATGGAGAGAGGCAAAGCCCTAACAAAGACAAACGCCTAAATAACAAATCAAAAACAAATCGACTAACCACCACTGACAATATCTGTAAGCTGCCCAACTTTCCAATATGTGCTTACAATATAAGCAGACTTGGCAACACCGTCGCTAACCTCGCACATGTGACGTATCGCTGTTTTGGCCCGCAGTGATGACGTAGGACGCTCAGTTTTCCATAATGGCTCTAACAGCAAAGAATCAGAGCAGAGGAGGGACAAAATACTGCGGACACGGACCCAAAACCTTGGACTAACTTAACTCCAGATGTACATGAGATTTTTTTCCAGGGCACTTTCAGGTATGGAGGGGTATTTGACATATTTTACTATGTTTGAATGGTCTGTAACATCACTGTAGCTAACTCACCATTCATTTCCTGAAGTGTGATAGCAGAGAAGCTGTTTTTGCAGCCCTGATGCTGAAGATCAGTGTTATCTGATTATTTTACAGCTTTTTCAACGTAGTCCATATTTCAGTTACCTTATCTGTGTTATTTTAAATGCTGGTAATGGAGAACATGTTATTGCTAATTCATCATGAGATCAGAAAGTGATTTCGATAGTTTTTACTTGGAATTTACGAGCAAGTATGTGCTGAATTGTTTGTTTCTTTCTTTGATGGTCAGTGCTGTATTAAGATAAATAGCTTGTTTAACGTTATCCTACATCTATTGACCTGTTTGTGGTATAGATAAAGAATCGAAAGTATGTGGCTAACAGAGGTAATCATTGTTACAATGAAGCCAAAGACTAAAACACATCTCAATTGTAATTACAAAGGCTTTAAATATATTTTACTACTCTGGTGTTAAAGAGGGTCAATTATATGTGTATTTTACCATGTTCAACATTATATATTTACAAGCCACCCTACTGGAAATACTGTAAATTGGTGGTTGAGGAAATCAGCCATCAAAATATGTAATGTAAGGTATAAGATATTAAGTTTGGCCTTGACAATGTTCTGATATTTTTACCCCTTTACCTTGTTGGTTAATTGACATGCTGTTTATATTTCTGCAATGAAAGTGAAGAGACTTAGTTTCTTCTGCTCCCTTTGTGTAAACCTCCTTAAATCTCTAACATAGCCTTAACATGTAATAAACAGCATTTTATTGCCTAGAGCCAAAAGTCAAAGTACAGTTTACTAAAGCAGTATGAGTGTTTTTATCTGTTAAATAAGCCCTGTGACAAGCTGACAACAGTTAATCGTGAAAAAGTATATACATTTTGATTAACTCCAGGGTCAAGAGAGTTGGAATAAGGACACCAGAACATGAGATGCTTCAGAATTAGGAATGTGGACATGTGTCCACATGCTGCAGAAGCCCCCACTGCTTCAGAGTAAACAGCCATGTTATGACATAGCTGTTAAATATATAAATATAAATATGGTGATAATGCACAGTATGCAGTACTTTCAAGGAAAGGTGGGCTCATTTATTGAATATCATTTATCAAGAGCTTTACATAGTTAGAAAACACAAAGAAGAATAAGTACAACTTTAATGGAAAAAAATTGACAAAAATATTGTATTTGTCTTCAGAATGGACAAATAACAATAATTGCTTCTCTCTGTCCACTCAGGATTGCAACAACAGTTGAGTGTAATATTTGAAAATGAATGTCAAAATGACATAAATATAGATTATTGATAAAAAGAACATATATATATCTTGAAATCCCTGAAGCCAAAGCGACTTTCTCAGAGGGATGGGTTATCAACATAATTACAACAATGAAATATTAAAAATTTCTGTCTATGAACAGATATTTGATTGTCAAGCATTTAAACAGTGTATGTCAGATGATTAAATCTCTATGATTTCAGTGTTTTGTTTTATACATATATATATATATATATATATATATATATATATATATATATGTGTGTGTGTGTATATGTATATATATATATATATATTTTGCATCATTTGTTTTAGAATCCAGATATTTTTCATAGTGTTATGAATTATTAAAAACCTACTGGGATCTTCTGGACCTAAAGCTGAAAAGCAGTGTCCTTTCTCCTGCTAGATGGCACATGATTTAAATTAAGCCTCAGGAAATATCAAGCACATGAGCGCGAGTGTGCCGGATGAACTCAAAGACAGTGCAGCTTCCAATTAGAGCCCCTCTGTGCTGATTGCAAACCTACATCTTTCATTTCCTGTCACACAGCTCTGTATTAAGGACACTATGCTGATTTGGTTTAAAGAAATGAGTACACTGTGACAAATTTTTGTCAGATAATTACATTTTGTATGAAGAATTTTCCTTACCCATCAGACTCTGGTCATTGCTGGCTTTTGAGTTTTGCTGTGGATAAGGTTAACAAATGTATACATTTTATAATGTAAAGTAATGATATCTGATTTTGTATAAAATGCCATATTTTAATCAAGTATATCAATTGAAATAGCAATTTCAATTTTGCTAACAGCTCCAGAGATCCATTTTACCGACTGTCTTAAACATGAATTTAGCATCACTTAGTGTTCAGGAGACGACCTTCACAATAATTCTTCAAACATACAAGCATGAGACTGTAAAATGGAATTCTGCTGACCATTGTTGCAATTTTTTTTTGTAAAGAAACTTTATTAATCTGGCAAATATAGACATGGAAATATCCAACTCTTTGGAGTTGTAACAGTTTTTCAGGATTTGATAGGATCTGCAGTGAATTGTTGGAATCATCAATCACCAAATGTGTCCAAAGTGCAGCTCTTCAGAGAGAATGATTTACTCTGGGGCAGGTACCCTGGCTTTTTTAAACCTGGTTTTATGAAGAAAAGAAAAGAAAACACCACAAAAAGATGAGGAAGCATCCAAAGAAACTTTTTAGTCTGATCTTTGACTTGCTTAATTACTGAAATAAAACCTCAAATGTGCTTCAGAGTCTGGAAGTAGAACAGTTTGTGTTGAGATGATACAGAAAGACAAAAATGTTAACATCAATATTCTGTCATTTATCTATAAAGTGTTTTTTACTTTGTTTGGTCATTTAAGACGTATATAAGAGGAATTTCTTATTAAAATATAGGCGTTAGACTTCATAAATGTTTACATGCTGCTAAGCAGACTACATGAATTTCATTTGTACATTTTGAATGCCACCTTGTTGCCGACATTGTCCGCTACTCTTAACTGGTTTTCACAGTGTTTGAAGTATTTTTAATGCTCAATTTACATTTGTGTTCTGTATCAATATTATCTGTTTTGACTGTAAACTATTATATGTAAACAGAACTTTCAAAACGTTGTTGTTCTCAAGTGCAATGATAATGAAAGCTATTCTATTCTATTCTATTCTATTCTAATAGTAAGTGAGATATCTTTCATATTGTAATAACCACGAGAATAAAATGTAAACAATTTTATGTTTCCCCTTAAAATAGCAGTATCAGGAATTATTTATACATAAAATAACTTTTATTTTGGAAAATGGCATCCATCACAACTCCACAGGGAGCTTCAGCCTCCTGTTTCCAGTAGTTTGTATCTTTGGCAGTGGGCCCTGTTTCTCTCGACATAAATGACTCTTAAGGCAGAGGTTCACAAATCTCCAAGTTAAATTGAAGGAGCTTTTTATTTATTTTCTTTTACAATCATGCAGACTATTTTCAGGCAGTGCCAGTGTGACATGTAGCTTTTGAGGATTGATGTTGAACTGACGTTTTTGTTACTTATTTACAGAAAAAAGTAGATAATTCCTGTATTACAGTTCAGCAAAACATAAAAAACAAATGTTGATATATACTTCCCAGCCCTAGTTGCAGCCCTTGCTGTGTAAAACCATGCCCTTTACATATGAAGACAGATGATAAAAATACTTTTCCTGGAATAATCCTCGGTGCTTGGGATTAAGGAAAGGCGATGATGCCTGTGCTGTTTTTTTTTTTTTTTTTTTTTAAGCAGGACTTTCCTGCTCTGGCTTCAGAATAGAAAATCTTTTTTTTTTGCTTGAATTTACCACATCAGTGTTTGTGTGAAGGACTCAAGAGGCTGCAGAGAAAGACCCTTGTCATTTGCACCTGCAGAGAGAACCTCACTGAATGTAGTTTGCCCGGAGACAAGAAGGCTTCTACTGCTGTGGTTTTATTCTGACCCATCAACTGACCAACATTTTTTTTTCTTTTGCTTCTGTTTTTAAAGATGTTGTAGATCTTTTCTGGATTATATTTAGGATTTTATGCATCTCATCATGTTACATGGAATAACTGATTTTTGGACTAGCTTCTATACTTTTTGATACCTGGCATGTAAGTAATAATCTATTTAAAATTGATAATGGCTGACATCAGAGCTGGGAAATTTTTAAATAAGACAGACAGCTATGCCAAGCCTCAACAATATCTGAGCTCATTAATGCTGCGATCAAGCCTTGTAATTTTATGAAGTTGCTGGTGAACACAAATACACCAGCTTTTGCAGAGAAACACAAACCACATCAGCACTGTGCCTCAGATTAAGCTTAACGTACCAACTTTTCACTGCGTCCTTGGATAAAGAAGTTGCTTACAGCGAGATTAATGACAAACTGACCCCTGCAGACAAGAAAAAAATCATCTTCTTTTGCTTAAAATGGCCATAAGAAGCACGCCCAAACCTTATAGAAAGTCCAGTTGGTTTAGAAGTGTGATCCATTTCAAATCCTTGTAGGCGTTAGCAGGATAAACTTCATCGTAGCCTTAATGAGAATGGAAGGACAGTTTTATTCTGATGCAATCAGAGTCAGCTCAAAGTAGTTTTTGTCTTAGACTTTAGTTATTACAGTTGGTTAGAGGTCAAATTCTTTTTACTTCTATTTAATAAAGCTGCAACAACAAAAACACACCAAAGCAGAGTTTTTTTGTCAAATACAAAAGTACTAACAGATTTCAGTTTCTTAAATAAACCAATTCTTAAAGTCTCAAAGTTGTTCCTCAAACATCTGTGGACTTCTGCTTTATGACATTAGGAAACATACATTCATCCTTCAGCTGTTATCCAAAGTATTTTCATCATTTTGGTCTTTAAATCCAGTCGTTTAGTCGAGGTAGAGGCCCTGCCCTCTTTTTCTCTCCTCCCTATTTCACTTGTCACATCCTGAGCTCACAGTCACGCCCTCACTGTTTGCTTTCCGTCTGCTGGAGCTCTGAGCTGCACTCAGGAAGCGGTAAGAAGACTCTCTAAAGCCAGTATCAGTTTAATAATAGAATAATCAGACTGTAGAAGCTCCTCTTAAACACTTCATCAGGGCAGGGATACTGTTTTTCAGAGCTTTTCAGACTTTCTTGTCTCGTAGCTGTCCAGCTGTTGTCAAAGCATCAACCTCGGTTTGTTTTACATCCATGATCAGCGCACATGAATAGAATAGATAGAATAGAAAGCTTTATTGTCATCATACACAGTGCACACACATACACAATGAACAATGGAATTTGGGAGACAACTCTGATGGTGCGACAGAAATAAGGTATAAAAAAGTATGTTAAATAAAATATTTACAAGGGAGCATTAAGAATGTACAAGTGTGCAAGAGAGCACAAGAGTGCAATAGAGGGCATGATAGCAGCAAAACTGGAAATAGATGCATATAATATTGCACAGTGACATGTAGAGCTACTGAAGATATTGGCTAATATGTCTGATGTGGAGGAACAAATTGAACAAGGCAGGACAAAAAGCAAACATGCTAGACTTTCTGTGGCGCTGTCTTTTGGTGTCTCAAACAAGTCTGTTGTTTTTGGGTCATCATTGCACACTACATGAGAGTGAACAACTGACAGGTCAGACAATATAGATACATGAACTGTGTAGTCTGATCCCAGCATTCAACTTTTTATGTTTGGGAGTGCCAGGTGGCTGGAGAAAGTCTGTTTTCAAGTCATCATGTCCTTAAAATGGAGTTAATCTCTCTTTTTAAAGGAGCTTGTTTCTACTCACCCTCTGATTAATATAAAATCTCGTCTTGCGTTCATAGGCTCAGTAAGAGCTCTCCAATTAGTGAATGATTACTCTCGGAGGGTCAACATGGTGTCCTCAGCTCACAGCTCTAGTGCTCGCCTCAGCTCTACAGGGACGTGTTTTACCCTCATCATCTTTAAAAATGCTGCCTTATGATTTTCCGGCGCTCGTCCCAGCAGAGTGACTTGAGTGAACACGTTATCGCTGACTGTGACCTTCTTCACGCTGCTCTCTCTCCCTTGAAGCTGTGTGATTGAGCTCAGATGGATTTGTTTTGATATGACTCATGCTCCAGGACTGTGGGGAATACATGCCAACCCATCGTCCCCTCCCTGCAGCCTCGCCCATCTCTTCTTCCTTCATTAACCTCTTTCCTCTCTGCTGCTCTCCTCCTTTAGCGATGGCTGCTGGACCCAGGCCTGTGGTGCTGAGCGGCCCGTCTGGAGCGGGGAAGAGCACGCTGCTGAAGAAGCTGATGAAGGAGTACGACAGTGTGTTTGGCTTCAGCGTGTCCCGTGAGTGAACTATAATTATTGAATAAGGTTTATCAGGAAGTCAGAATTATACAACCAGTGGGTCAAATAGGTGTGCACAGAACAAGAGATGGGCTGTTCAATGAGTAACCATTCATAACTGCGTATTTATCTCATGCCCAAAAAAATGTAAATAGTACAATAGGCTCCAGATGTGCACACACCAGGAAATACCATAAAATAATAATATGTTTATGTTTTGTGTGTGTGTATGTTTATTCATATTTGTATATTTCACATTGATTGCAATGAGCACACGAGTAAAAGTCATATCTTAGAGTTTGAGGAAATCAGAAACAGCTTTTTTCTCATTTTATTGACATCAAAAAGTAAAATCTAGTTTTAGTGGGCTTACCCAGAGACAGAGTATGGAGTGCAGAGTTTGTGTTAAAGCCATATATGATGCTGCTTACAGATACAATAGTGTTACCATTCAAAGAGTGACTGTTAAACAGCCTGCTTTTTTATTTTTCCCTTATCTTGCCTTTGGATTATTTTACTACTAATATTAATACTCTTTGTACACATCTTTGTCTGAAGAGAAATACCGTGGTTGGGGCTTTTTCTGTTTTAAAAATCAGTCTGAACTGCAACAGTCAAGATGCTCTGCAGTGAAATCAGGGAGTTTTTTTTTAATAACAAAGGGCTACTCATGCAGAATGTAATGTCACACATAATAATACAGATGGCATAGAATAGAGTATAATCTTTATTGTCCTTGCACGAGCACAACCAAATGAAATGCAATCCATGGTGCATTAAAACAACATAGTTATTAAAATCAATGAATAACTACTGGGCTTAAATACATCCATACTCCCAATGCATAGGGACACAAACACACACAGACAACCGTCCTTTAGATATTACACATTTCCTCACTTAGCAGTTAGCAGTATTCAGGGCTCTGTGATAAAAACTGTTCCTCAGTCTGCTAGTCCTTGTTTTTGGAGTTCTGTATCTCCTACCTGATGGAAGAAGTTCAAACAGAGGTTTTTTTTTTTTTTAAGCTTCCTTCAAAAATCACATATATGCTGCATTTTCTCAGTGCTGCAGCTCAGTTGAGTCTCCTTGTGCCTGGCATGGACTTTATGGTGTGGATATTTTGATGAAAACAAGTCATACAACACACTTTTGTTAGATTAACACGGCAGCTGACGACGTAAATGATTACTTCCAAAACGAATTTCTGTACATTTTTTTTTGATTTTGTACCATATCATCAGAAAGCACCCAAGTCCCAAAAGTGGACACATTAAAATTCTGCCTTATTGCTGTCATATTTTCATATGAATTCTATTTTTACTGCATCTAATATTTTCACTGTCACCTTGTTCCAAAGATGTTTATTTTCAGAACTTGAACCCTTTATAAACCCTGATGTTTATATTGAAATATTTCCAAAAATGACCCTTATGTAAATGATAAACCAGAAACCTTTTTGTTTGTTTGTTCTATCATTTGGAGATAGCTCAGTGATTATTAGCAACATTAATTTAGCTGTGGACCTGCTGTGTTAGCTTAATGAAAAAACAGTAGTTTAAAAAAGCGGAAATATTAAAAACAGCGTGCTGTACCTGGGGCTCTAAAATGGTAGAGCAAGACAATCAGCTGGGAAGTAATATTAAATGAGAAAGCATCCTGAGAGGGCAGATCTCCACATGGAAATACATCAATGTGATGTTCAACAGTTGTTCACAAAAACCTTATTTCCAAACTGGCGGTGTTCATCTGTATCCATCTCTGTAACTATTTAAGATACATTTTGACTGTGGACACTGTTCTGAATCAGCAGGGCCTCCGCTCAGCTTTGTTCTTAGTTGTATTTCTAAAGCTTTATTTGTTATCTCACAGTCAGCTATTTCCTAAAAGCCCTGTAATCCCTGCATCAGCAGATCCAATATTTTCAAGTATCCATATCAACCTGACATGAAGTTATCCTAAAATGTATTGCCAAGCATTCAGAGCAATATTTAAGGAGTTACAAGCAAAGATGTTGAAAATAGCCCTATCCTGCTATGTGAAAAAATTATTTTTGAAAAGTCCTGGATTCAGACAGTGATTCTCATCCCCTGGAATTTCATAGATTTGTCCTTGACTCATTTGACCTTGCCTAAAAATGTCATCAAATTCCATTCAGGACTTTTTAAATTATTTTGTTCAATCAATCAATGTTAATTTGTATAGCACTTTTCATACAACATCATCATCAAACTGCTTTACATAAAAAGAGTGAATAACAACAAAAAAAGAAATAAAAAGTAGCATACTGAATATAGTGAAAATAAGACCGACCATCACTGTCCACATACGGCACACATACACAATCTTAAAAAAAGATTCGAACAGAAATCAGAACAAGAGGACTGAGGAAACATTATCTTGATTTAAAAATGAGGAAACACGGGAACTACGACTAAAATGACAATGAATTAAAAGAAAAATTTGCCAACAAATGAGATAAAATAGATAATTAAATAAAATTTAAAATATGGTAAAATGAGATCACCAAATGCGTAATAAAATCTGCTAAAGTAGGAATATGAAAAGAAAATTAATTAATAGAAGATAAAATTCTGAAATAAATGAATAAGATTAAATAATAATAATAATAGTAAGTATAATAAGCTTAAAGGATAAGTTTGGTTTCTACAGCTTTCACATTGTTTATAGAATGAAGTAGAACAATATTCTCACCCAGAAGGCTTTCCTGATCCAAACAGTGCTTCGGGAGATATTTAGATCCAAAATTGAGCGGCGGACATCCGTATAATGGTAGCACACAGTATAGCACCGCTCCTAAAACTGCATTAATCATCCAAAAACTCATTAGTTTCACCAATATTTCATCATGGTCCACTTGGGCTACTCCTCCATTACAGTCTGTGTCGCTCCAGAAATGGTTTGAGGCTGTCCTTCTACTTCATTCTGTAAATAAATGTGAAAGCTGTAGAAACCAAACTTATCCTTTAAGCAAAATAAAAAAGGTAGATCTTGAGTTTGCTTTTTAAATTATGAACAGTAGGCGCTGCCCTCAGCTCTTCAGGTGGATGAGAGCCGTAATTTTGAAACAATATTCAGCAAATGTGATAGGTCTATCTTTGGATACCATTAACAAACAAACAAAATTAACAAATGCTGGAAAAAATCACAATCTTAGGTAAGAAAGTTGAAAAGACAAATTTAAAGTCTGTCTTGGAAATTGAAAGAATCATATCATGAATGACGTTTTATATTAATTTCTTTTTCTTTTTTTTTACTTCAGGGGCTGCATGATTAGAACCATTAACATTCAGAGTTTAAATAAGGCTGATTTTGGCCTTAAATCTGATACTTTTTAATACACTGAGCACTAAAAAGCTGTGATAACACATGGAGATTAAAATGTAGAATTAAAAAAAAATCTAATTTCTGCCCAAAAAATCTGTGTCATAAGTGTCTGAGGCAGCCGGACTTTCCAAAGACCTCACTTCTGGAACAATAACCTTATAAACAGAAACCTCTGTATGCCCAGACAGGACCAATGTGACCTGAGGTCTAAAATTAATTGGCTGGTAGACTGGATTTAATGCTTCTGACCACAGTGACACAGAAATGGACGGCAAATGCAGAGCTGCTGACGATCTGACACTACAATGAAGAACAGTTACGTTTAAAGTGGATCACAAGCTTTCAGAGTCACATACCACTCTCAGTATCGCTCCATCTCACACTGCAGACATTCCACCAGCTCATATCTCATTATAAACACATTAAGGTTTTTATTTTTCAGATTATGAGACCTTTAAATCATATAATGACACAAATGTGTTGTTGTCCCTCAGATACAACCAGGAATCCTCGTCGTGGGGAGGTGGATGGCAAAGGTACAGCGTCCTCTGTTTTAATGCTCTGACCCTTGTAGTCTGTGTTCCTGTAGCTGTCTTCACTATGATGTCTTCCTTGGGTTCCAGATTATCATTTTGTAACACGAGACGAGATGCAGACGGGGATCGACAATGGAGAATTCATCGAACACGCAGAGTTTTCAGGGAACATGTACGGGACGAGTAAAGCGGCCGTGCAGGACGTCCAGGCCAAGAACCTCATTTGTATACTTGACATTGACATGCAGGGGGTGAGGAACATTAAGCAGACGGACCTCAATCCCATCTACATCTCCATCCAGCCTCCGTCCATGGACGTCCTGGTGAGCACAGCGGGGAAGTTCACAGTTCTTTCGGGGTCACAGAGGAGCTGTGGGTGTGACCTCTGGCAGCTGGTCAAACAGGTTTCAGTGCTGTATTTGTGAATGCTCTGTGCTGATGGAGCGCTCTGTCGTTACAGGAAAAACGTTTACGAGACAGAAAAACCGAGTCAGAGGAGAGCCTTCAGAAGCGTTTACATGCAGCCAAAGTGGACATGGAGATTAGTGAGTATTTGTGTTTGGAAATGGAACAGCACACACTTTTAAAAACACAAATCTGAGCACATTATTATTTACTTTCAGGTCAAGAGAAAGGATTATTTGATACGATTATTATCAATGATAACTTGGACGAAGCTCATCAGAAGTTAAAAGAAGCTCTCTCTGAGGTGAGTCGCAAAAACATTTATTTATTACTCCATATAAGGTTTTGATAATCTGTTATATGTCAATAAAAAGTTCTGAAGAACACCAAGTGTGCTAATATTTAGAGCCTCTTATTTCAGCACTACTAACAACTTAACATGACAGTATTTTTATGTTTGACTTACTTCACTATTGGTCCCAAAACTACAAAAAACGAATAAAAATATAAATGAAGTACTGAACCATATTTAAATATGAAGGAATAAGCATTAAGAGTAAAAGAGGTAGGTTAATTAAGATATACTCCATTGTATTTAGTAAGGAAGTAGGTTGATGCTTCAGTATATGAAAAAGGCTCTGAAATTCGTAAATCAAATAAAATGTACTTTTAATAAAATCTGAAGAAATCAAACGTTAATTATGTAAAAGAGGAAATATCCAAACAGTGTCAGTTACATAAGTAAAGCATTGATCCGCTGTTAAACATTGTCTTTTATATAACTCAGTGATTGCTCCATATCTGATGGACTGTTTTAAAGTTTAGAGGAGACCTTGCATGCCTCTAATTGTTCATTTTTATTTTATATTAAACATTTCTGTTATATAATGTATTTGGATATGTAGCAGCACTTTTTTATTTAAAAGTCTTTTTTGTTTTTTGCAAAGTTGTGTTCATCAAATATGTAGTTTATGATAAGTGTTATTTTTAAAGCATGCTCCCTTAAACACACTTAAATATCAACTAAAAGTGCCCTGGGAGCACAAACCGCTGCCATGACTTTTGTGACATTCTTAATTAAGTTATAATTGAAGATGTGGAAAACTGCTCTATTATGCAGGTTCACAAATTCTTTAAGAATATCCTGGATCCCACCAAAATCTTCCTTGGCCTTCAACTTCTTCAACTTCTCTTCATAACTTTTTGACTTCTCCTCTTCCTGTAGTAAGTGTAACAGAAGGAGGGAGACTCATTCATATGCAGCCATCAGCTGAAGTAAAACACAAAACAAGTTTCCTGAATTGACATGAAGTATTCAGCAAAACCATCAAATAGCGCACTGAAAATATCGAGACAGAATATTGTAATATTTTGATTTAGAAATATTATTTTTCACCCCTGAAATAAATCATGGACACAATTTCATACATCAAATAATACAATCTCTCTTTCTTTTTTTTTCAGGAAATCAATAAGGTCATGAACACCAGCGAGTGTTTGTAGGATACTGTTGCAGCCTCACACCTCTCCTGTCCCGTCCAGCCACTCCTCACTAAAGCTCAGACCTCCTCTCACGCTGAGAACATTCCCTCCAGTGGTCTGTGACGCTCAGACGTCCCTCCCCAGAGACGTGTAGATTTTACATGGTGTGTAGGAGTTACTTCTAAATGATGTGTAGAATGTAAAGTGGAACATTTTTTTTATCGTCAGCCTTTTCATGTATGTATTTTTATTTGTTTGATGACAATATACTCCAGCACTGCTTTGTTAAGCGGGCCTCTTTGTCTGAAGGATGTTTAATAATCACCTGAACACAGCGAAATGAAGCTCATTCCATCGAGAGGAGAAGACGGCCCTTTGAGTGTGAAAAAAACAAACTCTGGATACTTTGGTGAAGGCAAGTGTTTACGCTGCCTCTTGTTTGAGGTCTTCTTCTGCAAGCAGCCACATCTTTAAGAACAGAAGGCAACTTAAGCTCTACAACTTCCTTAAAATGCGGCGGCTGTTTACTTTCATGAAGTTTATATAAAATAAGTGTACTGATGAAATAATAGAAGATTCCAGTCTCCTTCAACAGCTTTTGTAAAACATCAATGGTTGTGCAAACTATTGGAGAGGTTTTTGTTGTCTTTCGCATCCCACAGTAGAGGTAGAAATGTTGCTTTTACATAATAAAACAAATAAATGTCACATGGACTAAAGCCAGAAAACGTTTTTATGTGTACAGCTGATTTTGTAGTGACTGTGCAACAGTAGCTTTGTGTGCAGTGAAAACATTCAGTGGACTTGTTTCTCTGTCTTAAAAGAAAATGTAAATGTTTTTTGTAATAAACATCATGAGACATTCGTCCTTTTAAGTGAAAGTTAAAAACTGAATCACCACTCTGTAATTGGGTGCTTTTTCCAACAAGTTTTCAGTAGATCAGAACAAAAAACTTTTATAATCCTTTTCATACACCTTGCTATCATTCCTTTGCTTTTTATTGTTCAAGTTGTCCACTCATTTTTTTAATGATACACATAAAGATGCATGCAGTCCTCTTAAGGTTCTCTTTTATAACATCCTTTACAAAGACGTGCTTGTTTTGGAAAAGTGAAGTTTTCTTTTAATCCATGAAACATCCAGTCAGTAACACCATGATGTCTGCTCAAATGAAAATAAATGTTACAACAGAAACTGGAAGAAGCCTCCTGCTTGTGTGTCGATTCGACAAGAACTGCTGACAACAAAACTCTTGTTTTTGCAGAAAATTTATTTGATAGAGATTTGAACACTAAGTACACACATTTCCAAAAACTACACATGTACAGTACAGCCAAATACAATCTGTTAGTGCTTCAATATTGGTACACATCATGATCTTTGTGGCTCACATTTAAATTAACGCCAACAACCTCTAAAGCAGAAGGGTATAGAGCCTTGTTTATTCATAGTTTGCATCAAAAAGGTAGTAAGTTCTGTCAGATCAAGTACAGTCTGCCGCACAAATGTCTGATCGCTGTTAAAATATAAATGTTTCTCCAGATAAATCTGCTCTGGAGACATAAACACATGCAGCCACTCGTCTAAACATCTATCACTTACAAATAAATATCTTTGATTTTCTGTAAGGTCACTGCATTAGCAGACGGAAAAATGTCAAAAACAAGAAAACATTCAATTCACAATCAGTGGAGGAAAGTTTCTGTTCAAAAAGCAAAACAAAGCAAAGAGCGATCTAACCTGAAACTAGTTTTTATTTTAGCCACTAAAGGACTTTACTGTGATTTGTTAATATTTAATGAGCTGCTCAACAAAAACAGGAGAAAAAATCACAAAAATCAAATGAGTAAAGGATTCGTGTCTGATTTTGTTATAGGTACTATAAGCAGACAGCACATCTTTAAATAGTTTAAACCCCAGGACCACAGCAGTCAGTAAAGGTCCATCGTAAATTTAATACTTTGTGTTACATAGTTAACTTCAAACAAGATGTGACTCTAGTGATCATCAACTTTGATATGAGGCACTACAGTCATTTTCTGCATCACTTATCACTGATGTTACATCCATCAGAGATACACACTGGGCTTACACAGGGGTGGCTGATTTGATGGACTAGAAGAACAAAGTCTTTCTTTTAAAAGTGATGAAACTATTCTGAATCATTTCTAGATTTAAAGTTTGATGGAATCTAGACAACTGAGCGGGTCAACTGCCAGAAAACACGCAGTATGCTTTTTTTAAGCCTCGAGCATCATCTGCCGCTCACTTCTGTGGTGGGTAACATGAACATGCCAATTTCATTTGCTGATCGTTTGAGATTGACTCGACACAAATGGTGGGCTCCATCCAGCTCAGAACTGAGGAGGTGGAAGCGGGAATTACCTCACATCCTAGTACGTGTTCTAGTAATGAGCTGGTAAAGTCTGAGGACATAAAGATTTCTGATTTCCCAGTAGAAAACTCTGAGTCAAAGGGATGTATCTCATCTTCAACTCAGACAATCGGAGATCAAATGGAACGCACCAAAACTTCTGACCAGGGTAGACATGTTTATAAAGTCCCTAAACATCTACAGAAGAGAATCCACTTTACCAAACACTGTTTGTGGTTAACAGACCACTTCTTGAGCTTAATCATCTTGAATGAGGTGCTAATTCTGTTAGCCTGATAATGACTTTTTCCATTGTGTGTTAGCGCCAAGCTAGCAAACTAAAATGGAAATTAAGTCCATATGGGAAAAATGCACACCCTAGTGGCAAAGAATGTATACATCAGCCACCACTGCACATGTACAGGAGCATATTTAAACTTTTCATAAACTATGAATTGATTATGCTCATTAGTAAAAGAGAAAATACTCGTGTCATAAATCTGTAGTGTTTAGGAGCTTAACTTTCTTACATCAAGACATTTCTACCTGGTTCTTCATCCACGTGGTCGACATTGACCATCTGACTAAGATGATGGCGAAAAGACTCAGTGGAAGCTCTCAGATGGGCAGCTTCAGGAATGATTTGTCGTTAAACTTCAGGTTAGGATATGTTCTATTCTTAGAAGTACTACAAATGTCCTCGTTTAAGACTAAGAGGGTTCATGTACCAGCCTGAAACATCATCCTCTACTTCTTCTGACTGATCTGAATATTGACGGGTTTGCCCACTGATGTGTAGCCATAGGTCTGAGTGGACACTTTGGTTTTAAAGCTCTGCTGCCCTCCTTCCACTCTTTGCACCTCTGAGCAGTAGGACGGCTTCACCTCCAGTTTGGCGTGAGTCACCTGGATGGGGACGTGCCTTTCCACTCTGGCCTGGGCGCTGCTGGCATTTGCGGCGCCAGATGAGAAGAGGCTACTTGAGAGCTGCTCCCTGAAGCGGCCGAAGAATCCGCTCCTCTGTCTTGGGACCACAACCGGCCTCCCCACATTGAGGAGCACTGGCTGCCCCACGGTGGAGCCGCCAATCTCCCTCTGGAGCACTGAGATCTCACAGGGTTTCTCTGCAGGAGGATGGTGGGTGCTGGAGGAGGAGCCGTAGGTCTCTCCTTCTTCTGGAACGTAATCTTCTAAGTCTTCCAGGGTCAGAACGCGTCCTCCTTGAGTAAGAACTTTCATCTCCTCTTTTCTGTTTGAGCTGTCATCATCCTCATCATCATCAGGAACAAAAATGACAGTCTCTTGATCATCATGGTCGTCGCTGTCCTCTGTGGGTGTGGCAAGGACTGAGGAGAGCTCATGTGGCTCTCCAGAGGTGGATGTGGCCTCTTCTTCCCATGAGAGCTGCTGGCTGCTGACGTCTCCCTGCAGCTGAGCCTGCGCCTGCTCCACCAGCTTGTTGTTGGAGTTGTTGGTGTTTGGGTTTTCAGGTGGAGATCTTTTTGGTCTGGATGGAGTGCCAGCGCGGTCAGACCCTGCAGGTGAGATGTTTCTCCTTCTGGGCAACCTGGGAGATTTATTGACCTTATACTCGATGACCTCCTCCACCTCCACCCATCGAGGCTTGCTCTCCACCACTCTGGCTTCAGCACCTTGTGCTTCAGTGACATAGACAGTGGGAATGGTGGTCTTCCTTGTGGGGGGCATCCTCCTTTGCCTGGACATGGGGGGCTCTGGGGTGGAGGTTTCAGAGCGATTAGCTGCGGTGAGAGACAGGCCTGGGGACCTGTGCCTTCTCATGCGTGGGTTCTTCACCACAGTAGTTATGGTCTCCTCGCTGAAGAAGGAAAAGAAATGTTAGACAGCGACAAAGACTCAGGGGAAAGTCCAGGTTGTATGAAGCTCTGTCTGAGAAAATTTAGAGGACAAGTCTGCGCCTCAAACACCGTCTGATGCTCCAGGACGAAGAAACATGAATGCAGTGTGAAGAGCAGTAGTAATAAAGTCTCTGCCTAAAGGAGATAGCACCATGGTGAAGACAGCCCACCCTTTCATCATCTCTGTGACACAATCCTTGCACTCAGGCTTTAAATACTTCACAACAATGAACCAATGAGAGGCTAAGAGGAATCAGCACACGCTCTGAACACACACACACACGCACACACACATCATCTAAGACTGTTCCTCAACTGGTCTGACCTCAGCAACCTCACTGTCCTCTAAATAGAAGACTGACCCATATTTCTCCAAAGGTTTAACACTTCAATGCTTACATTTAACAAACCCCAAATTCCAATTAAGTTGGGACTTCAAACAAATAAAAACAGAAAAAAACAGAAAGCAACAATTTGCTTCTCCTTTTTCGACCTCGATTAAATAGCATACACTACAAAGACAAGATATTTAATGTTCAAACTGATCAACTATATTGTTTTTAGCAAATATTAACTCATTTTAAATTTAATTCCTGCAACATTCCTCCAAAAAAGTGGTAAAGGGGCATTTTTACTTTTTTACTTTTACTTTTGTAATTATGAATTCAGTTGCTCATGGTATGTTTTCATGGTCAAGGATCTAAATATTTCAATGAAATAAAGGTAGGACTAATATTTATGGTCAAAATCACAACACGGCTAAGGACTGTGGCGCTGGCGGAGGTCTGCGCTCTCCGAGTGCTTTTATAGTTAACACCGTTACGACACGTTTCCTTAAAACAACACTCAGTAAACATTTTGGAACTGAGGACACTGCTGAAGCTTGAAAATTCTTTCACATTTTTGCTTAATGTACTTTTCATCTGCTCAACAGTGTGGGATCTCTATTGTCAAATTTTGCACTTTATAATGTGCCAAACATTTTGTGATACAGGCTCAGGCTGTAGGGAGCCAGTCTACTGCCTGCACTCAAGGCCAGACTGTTGTAGCACAGGCAGAATATGGCTTGGCATTGTCATGCTGAAATAATCCTGAACATTCCTGAAAAAGACATGATTTGGATGACAGCCTATGTTGCCCCAAAACCTCTATTGTTAAGCATTAACATTGCCTTCATAGATTTGCAAGTTACCCATGCCATAGGAACCGACACAGCTGCTGGCTTCTGAACTTTACACTGATAACTTTCTGGGTGGTCCTTTTTTTCTTTAGCATGACATTAATGATGTCCAAAAGCACCTGTCATACCATGAAACACTTTACCACTTTACACTGTTAGTCCATTTCAGATGAGCTCATGTTTCTGGATGTTGTTAATTTATAGCTTTGGCTTTGCACTGAAGAGTTTTGATGTGCACTTGTAGCAATAAACTGTGTTCACTGACGATGATTTTCTGAAGTGCTCTTCAGAAAACTATAATGCAAAGTCACTTAAGGGATCAAAGTCAAGGGCATTCAATGTTATTGTTCCTTTCTGCTAACATGCAGCGATTCCTCCATGTTTTCTAAATCTTTTGCTGATATTTTGGGCAGAATATGTCTACAAATTCATTGTTCATTGACCAGTATTGTTCTAACGGCTGGATGATTTGCTCAGTCGTGACTGTCTGTGCAGTTGTAATTATCCTTATCCATCCTTGCTTGTAAACAACTAAGCCTATGAGGGATACTCCTTTTATGCCCAATTATGTTTCACCTGTTGTAGTACGTGTTACAGGCATCAAATTCAAAATAAGAGAGTATTTGTAAAGAAAAAAACAATGGCTCATCAGTTCGAGGATACAATATCTTGTCAAATCAATGTATTGTGTTTTTAATTAAATATAAACACAATCTCTCAGTTTCATAGGAATTGGGGTTTGCACGTAGCTATTTTAGTGTGCAACATTTCCAATGCAGATGTGTTTTGCACAGAGAGACAATCTTTGCTGTTAAAAAAGTTAACAAAACCCAAACTAACATAGTTACTGAGGCCATTCCACACTTACATGATGATTGTTTTCTTTGGTATTCTCGTCTCCTGCTCAGTAACTGTTGAGAGAAAATGCAGAAAGAAAAACTGACAAATGAGCAGGATAGAGTTTAAAAATCAACATTTAAGGCATTCATATGCAGGACAAAAACATGCCCTAAGAAAAAGGGTCTAGAAACAGAGTCTGAGGGATAAAGTCAGTGTTCACACCTTCAATTGTGATGGCCTGTTCACCAGTGCGAGATACAGCCGAGGGGGGAACTAAATCAGCAGCACACTTGGCACTGCCCAGACGGTTGGACAACTGGAACAAACAGAGGACATATCTTTAGAGGTTATGTGATAATTTATTGTTGCTGATTGAAATTGATGCCTCATGCCAGACCCCCCACCTATTATTAGTTCGCATTACTCTACGTGGTTTTTAAATTGAGTCGTTTTTATTTTTATGAATGACTAACCTCACACTCATAGTGCCCCAGGTCCCTCTCTGTCAGGTTCTTTATCACCAACACCAGAACACCACTTCGTAGCTCGCTGTAGGTCTGATACTTTTCCTGATCAGTCAGTAGTCTGCCATCCTTGAACCACCTGGACCATGAACAGGAGGGCACCAACAATGAGAAGACTTTACCAGAATGACAGTGGATGATTGACACACACCCATAAATTCACTATAAATATATATTTCATACAAACCTGATCTTGGGTGTAGGAGCACTCTGGATAACACAAGTGAACTGAGCATCCTCACCAGCAACGAATGTGGCATTCCTCATTTTATTCACAAAACGAGGAGGAACTGCAAAAAGATCAAAATGTTAGTGATGCAGAGGTGATGTATAAGACTTCTGATGTGCTCTCTAGCAAACAACAGTCAGAGTGTGAACACTATTTCCTTTACCCTGTACAGTGATCTTGCCAAGCGTGCTGGCGTTGCCGGCTGAGCTTGTGGCAAAGCACATGTACTGTCCAGAGTCGTCTGCTGTCATGTTATCCAGGATCAGAGTGCAGGAACCATCAGGGTCCTCAATTATGATGTGGTGAGGATCTGCCTCAACAGTGCGACCATCTACATCCAACGAGTAAAACAATACATTAAAGCAGCAGTTTACAAAGTTTTTCCAGTCGTCCCCCTTCAGCAGATGGAAATATTATCAAGCCCACTACTATATTTTACAAGCTACTACTACAGCCTCATAGCCTTCTTATCAATTAATGAATTATTTTTTATTGCTTCCTTATTGTTTTTCAATAATTAGTTCACAAATCTCGTCTATTTCAGAGTATTCATTAATTGCTGTTACTCCAAGACCTGAATTCTGCCTGTCCTTTTTCATGTTTTCATGGGCTGAATGACAAAAAAGTGTACTTAAATTCTTGAAAATAAGAGGAAAGATTTTTTCCCTCACTCCTCATCTAAAAAAACAAAAAAGGCAAAAAATGAGCAGATTTACAGGGGAAATTAAAACAGTTTCAACTTGCGGATAGCAAAAAATAAACCCTGAGTTTAGACATAAAATTGAAGAACTACAGGGAAAAATCAATGATATTTACTCACAAGAAACACAGCAAAGACTTATCTTCCTTCAACAAAAAATGTATGAAGCTGGCGGTAAACCAGCAAAGTGGCTAGCATACTAACTACGTAAACAGCAAGAGGAAAATGCAATTTATGAAATAAAGAATCCTAAAACAAAAGTTACTGAATGTAAAGTTTGAAAAATATTAGAAAGTTTTGAACATTTTTCCAGAGAGTTGAACTCACAACCACTTGCCTCTGATGAATCCTTGATTGACACTTTTTTAAACACTCTGGAGTTACCAGCACTTACCAGTACACAAAATGAATACTTAATAAAGCCAATATCAGTCCAAGAGTTTAACATAGCCATTACTAAATTAAAGACTGGGAAGTCCCCTGGCTCAGGTGGATTTACCACTGAGTAGTACAAACATCTTAAAGAACAACTGTCTCCGTTGCTACTCAATACTTTTAGCTGGGTCTTACAAAGTGGAGAAAGGCAGTTATTTCTACTATTCCCAAAGAAGACAAAGATAAATTAGAGTGTGGTAACTATCGGCCTGTCAGTGTTCTCAATCTAGACTATAAATTATTTACAGCCATCCTGGCTCGTAGACTTGAAAAATTCTTACCTGACCTTATACATTTAGACCAGACCGGGTTAATTCAACAAAGGCTAACTATGGATAATATAAGAAGGACTTTACCTATTATACAACAGGTAGCAAAAGAAAAAACTAAAGCAATGATAGTGGGATTAGACGCAGAGAAAGCCTTTGACTCAGTTCAGAGGGTATTTCTGTATAAAGTCCTGGAAAAATGTAAATTTCACGTAAGATTTGTTAAAATTATCCAGTGTCTGTATGATAGGCCTACAGCCCGAGTAAAAATTAATGGAGACCTCTCAGACTCCTTTATTCTGAAGAGGAGGACAAGGCAGGGATGCCCAATTTCTCCACTCCCTTTTGCACTCTTCATTGAGCCTCTCGGCCAGTTAATTAGAAAGAGTGATTTAATAAAGGGTATTAATGTGGCAGGGATGGAACAGAAGGTGGCACTTTTTGCAGATGATGTGCTGATCTATCTGGAAGAACCAGAGTCCTTGTTTGAAAGTTTGACGAAGATCTTGACAGAATACGTCAAATTATCAGGCTACAAACTCAATATATTAAAAACAAAGGTTATGACTTCAAATTTTTTTGTGTCAAAACACTTAAAGGACAAATACAACCTTAAATGGGAAGCTAATGAACTGAAATATTTAGGAATTACACTAACAAAAGACATTCAATTTTATTTAAAGCTAATTATGAGCCTATATCTTCAAAAATCAAATCAGATATTAGAAGGTGGAGCCTCATCCCCAACCTAGGACTGAGTTCTAGGATAAGTGCTATAAAAATGAACTTCCTCCCCAGGTTATTGTACATTTTTCGCACATTACCAATTGAGGTGAATGAGGACCAATTTAAGGAATGGGATAAATGGATTTCTCGCTTTATCTGGGAAGGAAAGAAACCTAAGATAAGATTTAATGTTTTACAGATAAGAAAAGAAAAATGAGGTATATCTCTTCCACGTTTAAAATATTATTACTATGCTTCTCAGTTGATTCCATTAATTCATTGGTGCAATGAGGAGCATAGGGAAAAATAGAAAGAACTTGAATTTGGTTTTGCAATTAATTATCCCCGACAAGCCACAATAGCTGATAAAGGACTGACAGCTAAAATTATTGAAGTAAAAAACCCATGGATAAATCAGACCCTTAAAATATGGCAGAAGGTAATTAATTTATGTGGAATTCAGGACATGTTAAAGATTTCCAGGTGGTGTGCCTATGAAACAAACTTTCTTCCTAATAGAGAAGATAGGAGATTTGAAACATGGGTAAGCAAAGGTTGAACAACATATCCCTTTCTCACTAATTGGGGGAGGCATTACGATGTTCCAAATTTCTGCAGGAAAGCATGGACTGGAGCAGAAAGACTTTTTTAGATACCTTTAGGCGCGTCATCATTTCAATCAGGAGTGCAAACTTAACTAGAGAATTTGCATTTCCATGAAGGAAATGCGTTGAAATGCTGAGTGTGACTGCTGAAACTGTGAAATGAAATTGCTAAAAGTAATGCAAAGAAAGTTGAAAATGTGACATGAATAGTTGTATGCAGTAAATCACGGCTGAAAATGTGTGAAATGTGCAATAAAAATGTTTGCAGAACATTATAGATACTGGAGCTCAGGTGTGCAGGTCACATGACCATGCTCTAACTTCACAGAAATGTGCAAAAGTTGATGCTGCTTCAACAGTCATATCTCAGAAACTGTAGCAGGTATTGAAAAGTGCACTAAAACTGTTTGCAGGAGTGAAAGAAAGCAGAAAATGAATGACTGTGTTGTAACATGGTTAAATGTGTTGATATTTGTAGATGTACCCAATAAAGTGGCAAGTCAGTGTAATACGTCCAAGGTAAGGTTGAGAGTGTAAAGACAAGCATGATTACGCCATTGTAAAGAAGAATCTGTACTAGATGGAAAAGAAAAGTACCTCTGCCTCAACCTGGATTTGAACCCGGGTCCCGGGTTTCGTGGTCTGCTGTGCTAACTATTTAACCACGGGGCTAAATATGCTGAGTCATGGAAAGCACGGTATTTCTCCTCATAAGAGCGCTGATAACGCTCGGTACTTCCGGGTAATCAAACGCTCGCTGTGTCCAAACCGGAATAGATATGAGGAAAGGGATTTCACCGTGAGCGTCCCAGAAACCTGCTGAAACGTTTAAGAAAATTCATGTCTGTACTGCTAAAAATGTTAACACAGTGGCGAGTTAAAAAAGCGCTTCAAAGTAAAGCACCCGGCTGTCCAGAGCGTTGGTCTAAAGTCACGTGACACCCTCTAACAAGAAGGATTTCCTCAAAAGTTGGTGTTGCTTAAAAAATCATATTTAAAAAACTGTGGAAGCCAGCAAACAGCTGAAGATATGTAAAAATCGCCGAGAAGTCAGTGCAGCTTTTAAAGCATGAATGAAGTCTGTAGGTGGAAGCATGCCCAATCTGTGGAGCTTCAAAGTTGCTGAAGTTTTCAGCCGAGCTGCGGAAATGTCCCATTTATTTCAATCTAAAAATACATGCAGAAATTATTTTTTACTGTTAAAAGTATAACTGTTAAACCTGTGAAAAATACAAGCGCACTTCTCCTGAACATGCTGCATATGTCAATTTTTTTCTGTGAAAATCTGTGCAAATTTGAAGCCTGTGAAAGGTGCCAAAATCTGAAGGAATAAGAAGAAGAAGAAGAAGAAAAAACAAAATGGAGTTTAGGGAGAACAATATGTTGAAATGCTGACTCAGCATTTCAACATAATGAACTATTAAAGGAGAGTGAGTTGTGCAAATACTTAACTTCTGCTTACAAGGCAACACCCAAAAACTCAATTTCTAAACGATGACACCCTTAACATTTAAGAAAAGTGGGAAAAAACAGCAGGAATAAGACTGACAGAGGAGGCTTTACTTTGACTAACTGTTGGGACAGATTACTTCTTTATTGCTTTTCAGCCCTCTCATGTGGCGAAATGACTTCTTCTCTGTCATGCTGGTGTTTCCTGCCACCAACAGCACAGAGCACAGAGCATCTACCTTTAAATAACTTTATTGTACTCTCCCAAGCCTGATACAGAAGCTAGTCTGTGGTTAGTGTTTTTATATTCACTAATTTTAGCCCACCACACTATCAAACAGAGCAATACTTTAAAAACGGACATTCAAAAGCATACCTTTATACCACGTGATTGTAGGTTTGGGAACTCCAGTGGCTTTGCAGGCTAGCTTAACAGTCTGCCCCAACTCTGCCGTGCAGTTTGCCAGAATTTCATCAAAGTCAGGAGGACCTGAAAAGGATTTTAATTTTAACATTTTTAGTTGAGATCTTGAAAATATCTTCCAAGAGAGCGTAGAATACAAAAAAGAGTGTTCTTCTCACTCCATGCAGGCATGCTGTATCTCTGCTGAAGCTCTCTGAAGTCTCTCAGCCAGGAGTTCTTGATGGTTACAGTCCGAGCCTGCAGAGTGTATTTCCTCACTGAGTCCTCACGTTCATGCCAGATCTCAAAGGCTCGGTCGTCACCCTCCACTGTCTCATTCACATCAATGTTATTCAACTGAAACAGGATGAGGAAAACAGAGCATAGGCTGTTGCTTAGAAAAGATGACAGAGGAAGTTCTTGTTGAAAATAAAAGTGAGACACGTTGCTGTCTTACCTTCATCATGTTCTTAAAGGTATATGCCTGTGTGTCAACATTGCTGTCTCTCTTTGGTTTGCAGATTATGCAGTAGTTCTTGAACAGGAAGAGGTGGCGGTGGTGACCTCTAGAGGAAGACCTGATTCCTGGAGCCCCCTCCCACACTTGGAAAGGTCCCTGGTTACAAAGGTAGAATAAATCAGCATTCATACAGTGATGCCATACGTAAGTGAAATACAATAGTTCTTTCATGTACCTGTCTGATTGGCTCTCCCAATACTTCCAGAGTGGCAGGATAGTTTTCAATCATAGACACGTGGTGTGTGTTCTCAGAGCGCTGAGGGAGTGCAGACACCATGGCGTAGGCTTCTTCCAATAAGCAACAGTTCTGTCCATTTCTGGCCTTGTTTCGAATCAGCTCCTGGAAATTTTGGAGTGGAGATTTTAATAAAGCGGAAGACAGAGTGATAAAGTCGACCTCTTACACCAGTTAGAGATGAGTTTTCTATGAATGAATTGCACATAAGTTGATATATTTGGTTTACCACATAAAGGTGTTACCTTAAGGATTGCCTTGTATTTCTGAATCCTCTCCAGTGGTTGTTGGAGGGAGGCGTTGATGCTGCGTACAGGGGGGTCTGAAGGGTCTGCACTGGCTTGGATTTTCTCAGTGTACTCCTACAGTGTAATTTAAAGTCTTATTAGTCAAAACAATTAAAATAGTATAAAAAGAGGCATCAGGCAGTCAACAAAAGTTCAGTGCTACTGCACACTTACTAAAGTAAGATTTATGACCTTTCCAACAACAGCTGAGTGGCACATGGTTATTTTTTATGTTTTTCAATTGAATAGTCAACATACAAGTCGAAGTGTCAAGGTGTCTTGTCCACACTCTTCAATACATAAGTGCCTGGCTCTGAGAAAATGTTTTGTTCTGCAACGGCTTGGTTATGCTTTCAAACAGATGGAGGTGCAGATACAAACTGCCGCAGACCCAAGCCGCAGAAATGGCCTGTGTTTTTATGCTCCATGAGGCTCTCATCCTGTTGCAGACCACTATTCTAAATGTCATGGGACACTGTGTGTTAAAAAAATCTTGATCAACGTAGTGTTTTATTTAAGTTGGTGAAAAAGGTTACTTGCTGTCAATATTGAGAACCACAAGGAGGGGCTGCTGTGTTTACTAATGTTATGTTAGAGGAGATGGTCTGTGCATCTGCTAAATCAAGAAAGACAGGAGGAGGAGGAGTACGATATATTTTTGAGTACGATATACCATTGAGATTAATACCAGAGAAAAGCAGATAAAGACGCATGTGTTGGACGTGAGATAATATAGCTAAATATGTCAAAATATACGCGCCCATTTTTAAATTCTTGGAGTGATGATTGATGAAAAACTAAATTGGAAATCTCATATTAATTTTATTAAGTCAAAAATATCAAAGTCTGTTGCAATTTTGTACAAAATTAAAGATCTCCTAAATCAGCCATCTCTGTTTACCTTGTACTGTTCTTTTGTACTTCCATATATGACTTACTGTGTAGAAGTGTGGGGAAACACATATAAGACAAATACTGAACCGATATTCATTCTTCAGAAAAGAGCAGTAAGAATCATCACTAAATCAAGTTACAGAGAACCAACAAATCCACTCTTCATCAAACTAAAAGCCCTAAAATTTCAGGACCTGGTTGACTTTAAGACAATCCTAATCATGTACAAGGTTAAAAATAATCAGTTGCCAAACAGTATTCAACCTGCTTTGTACCTGCATATCAGAAAAACTGAATAAACAGATTGGGGAAATGTTACCACTTTCAGGAAAAAAATTGAACATTGTGTGTACTCTGTCTTTCTTTCCCACTGTACAAAGTTCAAACATTATTTGCATTTCTTGCAAGACACCTCATGACCTTTTTCGCCCCACTGCTAAACCATTTTCAGTATTCTCAGTCTTGAGGCCAAATGTCCTTAGACTTAAAATGTTTTAATTTTCTTTTGGAATAAGGGGTAGGACTAGATAATATTCTTATTCTTCTTAGACTTTCAAGGATTATATTTTTGAAAGACTTTAGAAGGTTTCACAGAAACCATGAAGATAAAATTAAGACGTTACAGTCCTATAGAGCAAGACCTTTTTCTTAGGCTCCTCACGTGTTGCAGAAATATCAAGACACATTTTAAATTGTTATATTATAAATAAATCTTTGAATTTACATTAATAATGTGTTTGAAAAAGACAGATGTCCCCTTCTTGAAAAAAAATATAATTTTCATGCATCTATCATTAGTAAATATATATATATATATATATATATATATATATATATATATATATATATGTATATGTATATAAATGTTGTTTCTCTCTTTTTTTTTTTTAAGATGTTAAAAACTTGAAGGCAACAAAAAAAAAAATTAGGCATTTAGATTAGATTAGATGCAGCTAGATAGAACTTTATTAATGGCTTTGGGAGACTTCCTAAGGGAAATTAAGATTCCAATAGCAGTTTGGAAAGCAGATAAAGGATGCATAAAAAAGACAGAAACACTGAGCGGTTACAGTATATAGTCTGTTGGTCCTGCATTTGTGAAGGAACAATCTTGCCTTATTAATCTTGTAATATTTGCCTTCCTCTTGAGCAGCCTGATCAAAATAGTCTGCAGGGATGTGTAATGTTTACTTACCAATACTTTTCCAGGCAGCACAAATCAATCAGAAGTTACAGTGAAATAAACTTAAGAAAAAAAAAAAATTACTGGCAGGTGTTACCTTGAAGAAGCGGTGGACAGCTTTGTCACTGATAGCAGATTCAGCCAAACCCTGACCAACAAGATACTGAAGGTACTTCTCAAAGCCCTCCTTGTTCTTCAGGAAGCACATGGCCACGTCATCGTCAGTGTCACAGTCATTTAACTTCGGAAGGAATGACCTAAAAACAAGAGTTGTGCAGAAAGAGAGCAGTTTATCTCATATTTTAGCAAGAAGAAAGTTCTATGTGTCCAAAATACTGACGTTTCCACTTGTTTATTGGAAAAAATAAAGCAAGAAAATGAATAAAAAGTCACACAGATCTGAACTCACTTGCTGTGGAAGGACTGGAGTTCATGAATGTTCCTGAATATGACGTCCTTCTGACTGCTGACATCAGGTAGAGCATCAGGACTCTCTGCATGCTTCAGGTGATGTGAGGTGAAGAAGTCCATCTCTTTCACAAACTCAGACTCACCATTGATCAGGTCTTGGATCAGTTGGCTTAAAAACATTACATTAAAGTTTGTTAGGACGAGTCCAGTAGTTTTGATATTTACATGGTTTGTGCAAATTCACTCACAATAACTTCCTCTTATATTCTCCCTCAGATACCTCTTCCACACTTGTCTCTGGAAGATCACCCGCATCTGCTGAGAGCTGGAGGAAAACACATTTAGAAAATTATTTTGAAATTTCTGGATAGAGATTTGATGGTCTCTATTATAGTTTAAAAGCAATGTTGGTTAATCAGAGCCCAAAGGTAAAAAACTTACTTTCAGCTTTTTGTCCAGGTAGGCAGGTGAGACCCAGCCCTGACGGGATGGTGTAGTTTTGGTGGGCTTGGTCCTGACTAACCATTTTAGAGGGTGAGCTGAGTCCAAAACCTCCACATACTGACCCTCCTTTAAGGAAATGGATTCTTTGCTTGCAATAGTGGGGTTGTAGTCAGCTGTTGCCACATAGATGTCGAACATCTATAAATGGATGAACGTTAATGACAGCGCAGTGTTGTGATATTAATGCAGTATAATATAAAGCTGCTTAAAATAACCTGACTGTAGATAGACAAGGAAGAATTTTAATGTGTGTTAATGGCAGATCAAATTGCCAAAGCTGAAAGCCCTTGTGGAAGAATGTTCACTTTGTGCCGATTTTGGTGCCCTTTGGAGAACAATGTTATCATCTTATTTCTGCCTCATTCTGCTTTACTTAGAAGTCAAATGTACAACGTCATTAATTTTTGTCTTACAAACATTTGAAACATCTTTTCTGCTGCATTATTTTAATCTTCCTGTTGGACAGGTACCAACATGGCAACGGTATCTGGCTTCTAAAATAATTATTTGAAAGAATAAGTGTTCTCTTTTGCTTTTCTAAGTCAGATAAAGGCACACGTATTCAGTGTTTCTTGCAGGTGGTTCTGCATTTGAGGTGATGGTTATTGGAATGAGGAGAGGTAGGTTGGGATGAGAGGTCATAATCGCTTTACGCTCTCCTTCAATGCAGCACTTTCACCTGTGTATATTAAACAACACTTCAGAGAAATGGGCCCCACTTTGCCACGGCCTTTGGACCAAGTGGGGCCCTCATTGTAACATTTTATAAGACCTGAAATTTCATTTTTACTAGGTCTTTTTATCTCTACACTTTCTCCTCTCTGCCTGCTCCTTATGAAGCACTAAAGGCTGCATGTTTTTATGTTTTTTAGAAGTTGCAGTGTGATTAATGCTATCTAAAGGTGACTTTGTGTGTCCATGGTCCTGCTCAATCTTAAACACCTCTATATGAGAAAACATCATTAGTGATAAGCAGTCTAATGAAAAAATAAAGACATCTGTCACCAAAAATACCAGACATGAAATTTTTGTATCCCACCTCCCCTCGTGCATCCCCTTCATCGGACTCAGAGGATGAGTCTGCAATAAGTGAGGGAGGACGAGAGCGACCATGATGAGGAGAAGCGGTGGGGGTCTTGGTCTCATCGTCACTGTCAACACCTGGTACACGCAGGGAGGCTAAAGCAGCAGGGGCAGGATGATGAGGTCAGAACAAGTATGCACACTTCAGGTAATGTTTTTTTTACTTATCTTGTTACTGTTATGAAAACATAAAAGCTTGTGTTGAAGCAAAGGACTGTTACAGTACTCTTAACTTGCTTTAATTAAAAATGGAGTAATTAGTACCCACTTCACTCAGCTTATTAGAGGGTGGCTGAGGATTATGACCGATCAGCACAGAGTAGCAATCAAAGTAACAACTGACTCACTGCTGGCATCTACTGGTGCTTTGTTTACATAGGTTATGTTCCCTTAAACCTGAAAATCATAACCACTTTAATTACTTAACTCCTTAATTGGACAGTTTTATTCTTAATTGTAATGACAGGACTATGTATAAAAAGGCTCAGTCATGTAACTGTTAATGCATTTCTATTGCTGTGTTAGTATGTTGCAACATGCAAAAAACAGCTCAAGAATAACATCCATCATCAGGGCTCTTCTCACACAACTTTTTGTGAGTTTGTATAGTAGCAACCGGTTGCAAAAACTTCATTTCAAAATCCCTGAAATCCATGTTAAAAGGACAGGACTGAAGATGCATGAGTAGACAGCATGAAAGGGAAGCAGGAATGAAGAGGAAACTTTCCTGGTTGCACTTAACCCTTGTATTAGATATGAAAAGTTTTTTCACTCCTGTTATGTCAAATGGAATGTAAGTCAATGTATCATCTGCTTAGTAATTAAAGTAATTAAACCCTGCAAGATCTCAATGGAAAAAATTAGAATTAAATGTGAGTCTGATGCATTTAGGATACATACTGGTAGTTTTGGGCCAAGATTTCATCCACTGGAGCACTTCCTGATTCTGTAAACTGTCTGAATAACAAATTAATGGTTGGATGAGTTTACTTTGTATGGTTGTTTAATGGATGGATGTAAATGTGGTAAAAACAAAATCTGCATAAGTATGGATGGGAGTTTTATGTGATGCTGTATACTAATGGAAGAAGCCAATCATGCTTTCATCAAGCACTGACAGCGCACTAAATGGACACACATTTGTCAAGTTTGATGTCAGTCTTCTACTGTACAGTGAATTCTGATTCAAGTATTGAATGATTATTCATTCACATTAAATCATTCTTTTACAATTCTTGAATCATCATAAAAATTCACTGAATGTAACCAAACCAACAAGAGCACATTAAACACACCAACATACATTGTGGACACATTAAGTGCCTTTAGAGATATGAGTTAAGCAAACACTGCTCATATGCATTATCATCCTTCAATAGATGCTTGCTTATGAATGCAAATTTGTAAGCAAAGATCACCATTTTGGTATGATTGCTGATTTTGCTTACATTTGAAAAAGCTTTTATTGCATGCAGTAAACACCAAAATGAAAACAAATATCTGCTTGACAAAAACAAACTTGATTATTTTGAGCTATAAGCACCCTGATATAAGGTTAACAGAGCTCACAGTCTTTGTCATTGTTTTATTTTGGTTTAAACTGAACATAAATGAGACCAATATGATTTTTAGTTTGTAAGCATTGTAATGTTTTCTTATGTTCAAGGTTAATTAAAAAACAGACTTTTTCTTATGAAATCAGCTTTAATTGTAGCCAACAGTGCTTCAAGCTATAAACAAAACATTTTTCATAATAAAGTCAAATTACTAATAGTATAACTGCCAAGACCAAATCTAAAGAGCTTTGGCTTACCTTGAGTAATCTTGGCTGACACCATTTCAGTGATCTGAGAGGTGAGTTTCATGAGGAATTCTTCTGTACCTACTTCACCAAGGAAGGGTATTTTACCCTCTTAGTCGGCACAAAGAGACCAGAAAAACACAGAAGTTGTAATATTTTGTGCGACAATTGTAATTAGTTTTTATTAAAAATGTGGAAAACTGCTCTGTCTTGCTATATTAACAGAATCTTTTAAAATCCTGGATTTAATCACTACTTCCTTGTGACACGACCAGCATTCCCTGAAAATGTCATCAAAATCCATTTAGAAGATATCAAGCTTTTAGCAAAAATGTGGAAAACTTTCCTATCTTGCCATGTTAAGCAATTCTTAAAAAAAAAAATCCTGAATTTGCGTCTGCATTTGGTTCACCACCAACATCACTTCTTCACTGTGCCATGAACAACATGCCCCCTTTCCTCTGATAATTAAGGTCCCTCTCCCTGTTGACCCTGCTTACAAGTTAGCAAGTAGACAACCTCTTGTCCAACAGTGAAAATATGCACATTAAAGCTCTATCAATGGCATATATGGTCTACACTTAGTTTTGAATAAACATCCAATAAACGCTATCCATGTAACTTAGCATGGGACCATAAGTCCACCTCTGCTATGCTTCAGCATGCATGCTGTATAATTTCCCACCCAAAGTCCAGCATGGGGACTGTGGCAATCTCAGAAGTTCACACACATTTCTGAAGTCCAGTTTAAGTACAACTAACACTTTAATTTTGACTTCCTCTCACTGCATGTAAACTTGATGAATATTAAAATCAGTACTGATATCCTCGAAAGAAGGTAATGACTCACCTTTTCCTCTGCTAGTCTCCTCTTCTGGAGGACTTACTGTAATTCCAAGAACCCTGAGGAAAATTGAAAGTGATTCTTAGAAATTCTTTTGAGCATGTTCTTTTATATCAGAGTTTACAGAAAAATCAGAACCTTGTGTCTGTTTTAAAACTTACTCTGTGGCTTTGGTCTCTTTCTTTGGTTGTGTTGCTAGGACAAAGAGTGGTGAACACATTTATGAAGTCAAAATCATACCCAGAAAAAAAGATTGTGAGCCATTACAAATGCTTTTGATTCCTAATTCATAAAAGCACTCAAGTTTTGATCAAAGTGTCAAAGTTGATTTTGGTTCTCTTACTGTCATCAACCTCAAGGTGAGCAGTAAAGATGGACTGTCCTGCAGCATTTGTAGCGATACAGGTATAGGTGCCTGTGTATTCTGTGCCCACATCCATCAGGATGAGACTGTGCTGGCTTCCTGAGCTCGCTATTTTGTACCCCTTGGTGTCGGGCTTGATCCACAGAACATCCTCCATTGATTCCTCCTTCAGCCAGGAGACCGTAGGAGTTGGAGACCCTGAAAAAGTTAAGACAAATTTTTTCAATTTGCAAAACAAGTAGACAAACACCACCTTTGGTCCATTGGTAAAGGATACTCAAAAGTGAAAGGAGAAAGAGAAAAACAAACTAACCTTCTACTTTGACAGACAGAGTGATGCTGGCTCCTTGTTTCACCTTTCTGTTGCTGAACCTTTCAATGAAGCGAGGTGGCACCAGGGGCTCCTTTGGGTCTATATAGGTATAATTGAAACATCCACCAAATGATTTCATGCTAAGTCAAATTAACATGAGAGGTGTTATCAAAACAATTAATAATAATAACTGTAATTTCATATGATAATCATGCTAAGTAATTATAACTTGCAGTATGTTTCAAAATGTAATTAAGTGTTACACCTGTGACTAAACTGCTGGATAAAAGTTAAATTACCTCTTCTATCTTGTGGCATAATCTCCCCCGGACCTAAGTGAAGAAACAGTGGTTAATGATTCAGTGCACATCCTATGGCCATCCAGAAAAAAGCACACTAAAGATCTTGACATCTGCTCAAATATTTGCATGCATACCCAGCACTGTTAGTCGGGCAGAGGAGTAAGCAGAACCAGCTGCATTGCTGATGTAAGCAGAGTACTCTCCCATATCTTCTTTCTTCACCTCCTGGATTTCCACACCGTGAATGTCTCTCTCTGCCTGCAACTTGATCCTTTTTGAAGGTCGCAGGGGGTGACTGTCTTTGAACCAGTATACTCTGGGTTTAGGGAAGCCTGGAAGACAAATATTTTCAGTTTTTCATAATTTCCAGTGAATCAATCCTTTCTGGTGGTTTAAAAACTTACCTTTAACTCTGAGCTGCATCTTGGCAGTAGGTGAACCTGGACAAACATGAACATCACGAAGCTCCTCCACAACTTGAGGTAACTGATCGTCTTCAGCCACAGACTCAAATGTCTCAGTTTCTCTGCATGAGGAGAGCAGTATATTTTCAAAGACACAGTATTCATAAACATTGAATGTTCCTGAATACTGATTCTCAGACTTTTTAAAGCAGCAAAACTTTTTTAAAGAACTCACCTGGACATGTAGCCCTTCGCACTGATATAGGAAGATGTTTCTGTGGCATCAGCAGCAGTGTCATAGTCAGAGCTGCAAGATACTGATGGAAATCATTGATGGAGAGAGTCACAGGGTGATCAAATAAGGTATCTTAACAATAGTGATATTTCCTATAAGTTTTCAAGAAGATGCACACCATATTAAAAGCAACTTAAGATACTACGGCTGCTATAATGTGTAAAAAAGGGCCTTCTTTTTCCTGGTAGGCTATGTATTTTTATAGCAAACAATTTTACGGTAATTTATCAGGTTAATTTCTTATAACAACTGTTGCACTGATTAGCACAGGCACAGGGCTACCAGCTATTTTTCCAAATCCACTTAAATGAAAAGAAGACAAGCACTTTTATCTGATGTAGTTTCACTCACTGTCAACCCTGAGCTCAGCTTTTGTTGCTGCAATCCCGCTGCTGTTTTCAGCTGTGCAGCGATATACGCCCATGTCCTTGGGCAGCACAGTGGTGATGATGAGCTGGTGGCAGCCTTCCTGGTCCTCATTGATCATGTAATGATCATTTTCCTCCAGCAATTTTCCATCCTTATACCAGCGAACAGTTGGAGGGGGTTTGCCAATCACAACGCAGTCAAAGCTCACAGGATATCCATCTGGGACATCCTGACTTTGGAGTTCTGTCAAGAAGACTGGGGCAGCTGACAAACAGACAGAATACCAGTAGTTAAAAATGACCTGAATGATACGTATAAAATACAGCACGGACCAAAATAAACAGTTAAATATGAAAAACCTGACCTAATTACCTGAGTACATTGTATGCTTTAATTTGAGTTTTATTTTTATACTACATTGCCAAGGTTATACAGGACAATTTTGTTGATAAACTCTGCTTCAGAGTACAGACAGCAATTTTCTCTTGCAAAATGTTTTTTAACATTGATGCCTCAGACACTGTTTCACCGTAAGTATGGCTTTTTGAGATGTTTAATGTTAGAAGCAATACACAAAATAACTTCAATTTGTACTTGAAATTTTATGATTTGACAGCACACAGCTTAAAAAAGCAGTATTACTCGATATTTTAAACTGAGCCTTGTTTCGTTTATTTCTTCTTTTGATGCATTATGACATTTGTGTTCTGTTTACAAGTAAATTGTGTGGTAAATTCCTCAGAAAAAAAATCATATAACTTTGAGGACACTGATTTGTTAGTCTGCCCTTACTTTAGAATGTCTTTGCAAGGACAGTATACTGGATTTAAAACAACATGTAACAGGTAAAAAATGCAGAGAAGATGTATGCATGAATCAGTATAATAAACTAAAAGGCAACCCCGGCATGCTTCTTACCTGCACCTCCAGCAAGCAATGCAGAAGACTGCCTGTCTTGTGTAGGGGTCTGTGTGCCATCTTGTGTATAACCCATCTTCCTGATCCTTAGCTCCACTTTATAAGTCCCTCCCTCAAGAATAGTGGTCTCTACAGGTACCCCATGGATTGTAAACATCTCCTGGAATCTCTTTGAGGCAATCTCAGCCTCTCCCCGAGTGTCAAAGCGAATGTAGATGTAGGTGTCATCTTCCCGGTAGGAGTGAGGATCTGGTGCCCGCAAGTCTCCTTCGTCTGCACTGACAAACGGTTCCTCCTCAACATCAGGTGGGAGCCGTGTACGCAGCAGGCGGCGCAGACGTCTGCTTGCCTGTCTTAGAGACTCATCCATCTCACTACCTGAGGAGCTCTCAGCCTCGCTGTCTGCGCTGTAGCCCACCGTCAATGGCCGACGGCCAGATGATTCTCTTGATGTTCCTACAGTTACCTTCCCACTGTGAGAAGTCACTCCAAACTTGTTGGTAACCTCACAAGTATAAACTCCAGTATCCTTTGTTGTAACAGCAGTGATAACCAGTGAGCACGTGCCGTCATTGTAGATGTCGATGTGATGGTGCTTCCCATCCGTCAGGGGTTCTCCATCCTTAAGCCAACACACCTTGTCGGGTTTCCCTTCAGCGATGCACTCTAGATGGATGGTGCCATTAGGTTCTCTGGTCTGATCTTTGAAGACATCTTTAAAGACAGGGCGCATGTCTTTGCGTGTTTTGTAGCCTTTAAAGGCAGCCTGAATCTTAATGGCAGCCTCTCTGAGCTCAGGCTCATCCTCTTTACTGATCTCCAGGATGTTTGTTTCCTCTGAAGATACCTGCTTCATCTCTGTCTGCTGAACTGAGGTTGTCGTCACTTCAGTATGCTGAACTGTCCTCTGCTCTGCCATCTGGAAATGTTCAAAGAACCTCTCAGTTGTCATCGTGCCTGAATTATTTTCTGCTGT
The DNA here is from genome assembly GCA_036419115.1 of Scarus forsteni. Classification (NCBI taxonomy): domain Eukaryota; kingdom Metazoa; phylum Chordata; class Actinopteri; order Labriformes; family Labridae; genus Scarus; species Scarus forsteni. The sequence goes on along the minus strand of JAZDUH010000157.1, from coordinate 26,074,140 downwards.
GACAGAGGTCGTGCTGCTTTTCTTGAGATAGGACACAAGTGTCGGACCCCCAGAAACCGACTCGTCCTCAGAGCTTGTGATCACAGTGGACTCTGTCTTCTTCTTAGACACAACAGCCTGCTCCTTCTCTACTGACTTCACTCCAACTATCTCTGACAGTACCTCCTTCTGTTCTGATTTTGTTTTACCACCTTTGCTGTCCACTTCAGGTGTTTCGGAGATGGAGTCCAGAGTGGGCTCCCTGCTCATGCGCCTTTTCTTGGCTGATTCCTCCCATAGCTCATGAAGGTCACCTTCATCAGCAGCTACTGGGGGCAAGTTGGGTTGTTCCAGTATCTCTGTTTCTTCCTGTTTTGCCTCTTTACCTAAAACAACAATGACATTTCCAGGTGACTTCTTTGTTTTTAAAAGTTAAATAACAGTAAAAGCTCCAAAACTAATGTAGCTTCCTGACCATTTTAATAATAAATATCCTTTAACTCCATCTTAGAATGACATATATTCTAAAAGTAGCTTTTTTAGCTGAGGTGTTAACATCTAGAAAAATTAGCAACAGAAAAACACTTAACAGTAAGGATTAGTCAGAAACTGCTTATTTTTATACATTTCTTGTCTAATTAATTAATATGTAGAATTGCCTATAGACAGAGTGTACATTTTTGTGAATGTCAGAAACACCCAAATGTACACATAATTAGTCAGGGTTTTAGGCATAAAAACACACCAGTATTTAAAGACCTAATAATGCCCTATGGCTCCAGACTGTTCATTGGTAGAGCTCACAAGCCAGTAACCAACCGATGTAAAAGTGAAAGTAGCAGTGGGGTAAAGTTTTTGAAAGTTCTCAAATAACTTTAACATGACTGTATGGCTGTGCTCATAATGTAAGTTTATTTTTATTGACACTGCATTCAGTTAAATCCTGACAATGAAAATAACTGGAGTATTAGCAATCAAAACTTGAACCAGATAATAAGGAGTCCAAAAGCAATGGCCAGAGAAGTCAAATATTTAAAAAGTTTCATTACAAAGCAGAGAGCAGCACCTAAGATATGACTGCTCCATCTTCTGACCACAGGAGTCATAAACTGGGAATACCTAAATTTGTTTATGTTTCAGCACAACATAGCTTAAAGCACTGCTGTAAATAAGTTGATTATAAGTCCATAAATGACTAAAGAAAAGGTCAAAAGGTAGGTCAACTACAGCTCTTGCTAATTTTGAACCATCAACTTGCAGGGTTACACTACAGCTGCATATTTGCATATCTTATGACTGTATTCCTCTCCAGTTTGGGAACAAAGCCACAGAGCACTTCTTTTACACTTAGGTCCTTAAAAGATAGAAATAATTTTGCTCACAATTTTGCTCATCTACTCCTAATGCATCATTAGAGCTGTCTTTACCTTAACAAAAACATGATCTTTCTGGCAAGCAGGAATTGACACATTTGGTCTTGAGAGTATGTGAAGAAATCACATAACTATACTTTCATACCATCAGTTCATATATTGCAAGAACATATAAACTGTAGTGCATTAAAATGTGGTATTGAACACTGCCTAACTAATGTCTTACCTGTGCTGATTAGTGGTTTCACAGCTGCCTCTAAATAACCCCCAAAAGAGACAGAAAACCCACTCATTACAGAGTCAATATATGACTACAAAACACACAATGCTACATAATATCAGGAAAAGGTCCCAATAATGTCATCATTTTTATTACGTAATGTAAAAAATCTGATGTTAACTGAGTAAATTATTTCATGAATTAAACCACACATCCACTCACCAAGCTGAACAGTCTGAGGCAACTCAACAGGCTCCCCAGTCCCGGCTCTGTTGATTGCTGCCACTCTAAACCTGTAGCTGCTCCCTGGGGTGAGATTGTCAACCACAAACTCTGTGTTGCACACTGGCTCAGAGTGACATGGGAGCCAAAGGGCGCTGTCAACCAGCCGCATCTCCACCCTGTAGCCCAGGATGGGACTGCCTCCATCATGCAGAGGTGTGAACCAAGAGAGGGTGACCGACTGTTTGGTTTTACTGAGAACCTCTGGGTCCTCTGGGGGGTCGGGTGAAGCTGATGTAAGGAAAGAAGAACAAATTTTATGTCCTCAGTACAATAGTGGGGAAAAAAGATGTTACTATATAGCAGCAACACAATCTTCTCCTCCTTTGTCAGGAATATTAACTAGACAGTTGCCACGCATAATGCAAGATTAAACTTGAAAACTGAAATAGAAAACAGCCTGACAGCTCCAAAAACATAAAACAAAAATCAAACAACCATCCAGCAGCGCTGTTTGTTTAATACTCACTGATGATTGAGAGCTTGGCCAATGAAAGAGCATCTCTGGCAGCAAATGTGATTTCCTGCTTTGGTAAAAGAGGCGCCTGTCTCAGGACAAGGCGGTAGGAGCAGCCGTCAGCTCTCATAGCCCAGAGGTCACTGGCTTTAAGCTCAACTCCATTAGCGTACCAGGCTACTTCAGATGCTGGGATTGGCTCATTGAGCTCAACACAAAACTCAACCTTCTCTCCTACTGCAGCCACTTTATCCTCCAGACCCTTCACAACATCCAGCTGCCAACCTGAGGACAAATTCACAAGAAGAAAATGTTAAACTTTTCTTCTAAAGGTGGATTGTGTCAAATTTTACTCTCACAGATGGTTTGATATTTTAAAATAGATTTATTGCATAATTTAGATGGATAATCCTAAGTAGTTGCAATTTTACTTATGTTCAGAAATGTTCCGATCAAAACAACTTTAAAGTCCACATTGTTTGGGAAATTCATTGTCTCTTGAGTACACAATTCAACTAATGCACATGAAGACAATTTATCTTGACATTTGACACTGATTTATAGGTAAGAGACAGTCTCATATTACTCCTTCATGAAATACAGTCTTTTTATAAACACTGCTATACCAAACTGTTCACTGATTTATGTTTCTTTCATCTGCGTGACCATCTAATAGTCAAAATCAAAGCTAATTATTTTATTAAGGACCTGTTCTTTCTTGTTTCTTTGCTATTTGTACTGCATTCAACTAAAGGTATTTAAGATCTCCTTTGGATAAAATTTTGTTTTATCTTGAAGGAAATAAAAACCTTCTGGTAACAACATTGACATAACTCAGTGCTTGCTACTACAGGGTGCACATTACTTTGGAGAGATAGTCTGTCAGCCAGCTAAGGTACGTAGCATCCAGTTACTGCCTAAGTGATGTAGCTTAACTACAGCTGCAATGAGAAAAATAGCAAGCAGTTATTGGGATTACAAAATTCAGTGTTTTAATTTTGGACCTTTATCTCACCTTGACAAATGAGCTAAAGGACCCAATTGAAGTGCATATTTTAGGCAAGATATTTGAATACAACCTCTGTGCCTTCAGAAATACACTTATAACATGACTCACCTTTTACAGACAGTATGGCAGATGTGGATGCTGTGCCAGCTTTAAAGGTCACAGTGCAGCTGTCTGTAGTTCGCAACTCTTTTAGCAGAAGCAGATGACGACGACCGCTCTCAAACATCACAATCTCTGCATTGGGAGATTCCTTTACTGGTTTCCCATCAAGCAGCCACTGGCAGTCTTTGCTCTCAGGACGAGAGAGTGCACACTCAAAAAGAGCTTCACCTCCGTCAAAGGTCTCTGCATTCTCCAGACCCTGGACAATGTCGATGGGTTTTGCTACAGAAAATAAATGACACATGGAGAAAGACAGCTTGAACAAAACAACTTCTGACTTCGGCTGTGTGGTGGTCACATTAGCTTTTTGTCAACAAAGGCGATAACCTCTGTGACAATCAGAAATTGGACAAACTACAAATCCATACATAACAGGTAGTAAAACAGGACCAGACTGAAATCATGTTGGACTGATGCTTCCATGTGGGAGGAAGCTCACCTTCCACATGAAGTGAAGCTACCACGCAGGTCCCATGTGCCTCACAGGAGTATTCGCCCCTGTCCTCAGCTGTCACACGTCTAATGAACAAGCGAGCCACACTCCAGTCCTGCTCCACTACCACCCTTTGGCCATCAGGCTGCAATGGCTGCCCGTCTTTCCTCCACTGAGCCTTGACCGGCCTTGAGAACTGGCAGATGAACTCAGCTGGTTGGTTTTGGACAACCCAAAGGTCCTCCATCTCGTTCACCACTTCAACTGTGGGATCTGAGGTTAGGATCAGGGGTCACAAAGTCAGGAAAGGGCCTGGCCATAAATAAAAGGATGTGATGGGCATGCCGAATGACGCGGGCTTTATAACCCCCAAACAGAAGTAGTGTTGCTTACATATATATAACATTAGGTCTTGTTAAAAAAGCAGTACAAAAATGATGTCACATGGGTTTAGAAAGCTATTTTTTGTTTATATGAGCTCTCAAAATATACCTCTAAATGGGAGTCAAAAGCCCAACAGTCAAGGTTCAGGGTAAAAGTGGGAGTCAAAGCCTCATAGTTGATGAAGCAGGGATTGAGAAAGGGAATTAAAAGGCCAACTAAAAGATTGGCTATGGGGGATTAGGGGTTATAGTGCTTGCGGGTTAGGGGCAGGGCTTCATGGGATGAAGGTGAAGGGAAAACCAGCAACCAACAGCCAGACTGAATGGATGGGTGGAGCAGCACTTTCCTGATATAACATTTATATTGCAGTCAATCAATGGTTTATATTTTCTGCACAACACAATCTGGAAAAACTTCACAAAGTCTGGACTAATTTGATCGGCAAATGTGTTTTTCTACATTTACCCTGAGAAGGGGAAAGCAACCATGGGTCAACAAATCTAATCATGATGCAATCATGATTGTGCCAAAATCGTCAGAGACAGAAGTTAACAGGTTAAAATTCATCAGGGAGGCAAAATCTTCAATACACTCATCTAGACAATTACATTTACTTATATTTTCTTCCCAGACATTGATGTAGCTTTGAGTTATGCTAAATTGTGGTACTTATGGCAACCACATAATTCAACGGAGCTCCACCAAACATGGTAATTATCCAAAATTATCCAAAGTGCTGTCAACAGATTTTTAGCAGTTGTCACAATTTAGCAGTATATTAAAAGGCAGAAACATGTCAGTGCTATCACTGATAAAACCATCCAGCACAGACTCAAACAATTGCTAATGAACTCCATAAAGATATGCAGAGAGTCCTTACAAAGGTGAGACCTAGATGAGCTCGCATACTTTTGCAAACACCATTACACAAAGTGAAATAACAAATTAGCAAGCCAATATTACTCAGCTACTAATTAATAAAAATGTCCAATAACATAATGACAGTGGAGCTTTGTTACAGCACTGATGTGGAAGTGCACTGTGATGAAGTAACTGACATTTAAAGTAACTTTTAATGAAGGGAATAGAGTTACATGATACTGAGGGGTTTACTTTTAATAGTCCTGGAGATATAAAGTTACACTATAAAGTTATAAAGTTGAATGAATTGTTTTGAAATATAAAGCTGATTCCAAAGGTGAAATACATGATTGTGATTTTTCATTTACCATTAGATAGATATGATATTAACCTCAAAGGAAATTCAATATCCTGAAGAAGTGCAGGGCAGAATATCCACGAGGAAAACCAAAATGAGCCAAAATAAATAAAATAATTTCAAGTGACTTTTGATTTTTATGGGTTTTTTTTTTCCTTAAGTGGTGCTGCACCCAGTTGTATGTTTTGATCATAACAAAGCATACAGCATGGATCTGTCTACAGCTAGTACAAACATAGTTGATGAGATCAGAGACAATTATGCTCATGCATCACAAAGCAATGAAAAGGAAAATGTAGTCACTAAATCTATTCACAAACTTCAAACTTTTTTGCAGAGACCCTGCAGAAAATAGCATAACTCATGTTAATCATAACTGTCAGAAATTCACTGAGGAACTACTTTGTTTTGCCAATCATTTAACAAAATTAGTGTAAATATTGCATGTGTTTATTCATCTTTATTTATCAATGTTTTTTAAAGGTAAAACTAAATTTGTGGCCATTGCATATTGCAGTGACCACAAATTAACCAAAAAAAAGAAGTATGTGTTATTAGAATACATTTTTCTGCAGGGTCTGAAAGAGAAACAGCTCATCTTGGTGCTACCTTTGACTAAGAGTTTGGCAGTTGACGTTAAACTGCCAGCTTTGAACGTGACAGTGCCAGAGTGATCCGTGGCCAAGTCTTTTAAGATAAGTGTATAAATGTTGCCTTGGTTCAGCCCTATCTCACATGAGGGGCTGTTCTTCATCAAGGTGCCATCAAGCCACCACTGCACTTTGCCAGGTGCCCTACCAGACAGCTGGCAGGAGAAGGTCGCCCATTCTCCAACAAAGACATCAGTGGCCTTTAGACCACACACAATGAAGACTTCTTTCACTGTTGAGCAAAGACACACACATATGCATTCACTCAGCTGCTAATATACTAATGATAAGCATGACATCAACGTCACAAAACAACATGTCATACAAGACAGACATGAAGTGATTACATGCAATATTCTGATTTAAAGGTGACGATAAGTCCATCACATCATAAACCTTGTCCCGAGTAATCCTGGTGACAGGTAAAATGAGTCTTTTGTGAGCCTTAGGATTGGTATAATATTAATGAGACAGCTACCTTGCACTGCCAAAGAAGCTGTAGTGAGCTGGTCTCCTGCGTCACAGGTGTAGTAACCACTGTCTTCAGGTTCCAGGTTCCTGATACAGAGCTCTTGAACGCACCCCTCCTGCCTCATCTCATACTTCTTACCGAGCTGGAGAACTATGCCTCCTTTTCTCCACTCAACCCGAGCACCTGGCTTAGAGAGCTCACAGCGCAGGGTGATATCATCACCCTCTACAGCATCCTGGTTTTTGAGCTCTTTCTGGAAAAACGCCGGGGCACCTGGTGAGAAGTTAAAATGGAAAAAATTTGGCATCAAATGCAAAGCTGGAAAACCGGTTGTGAGATTGTTGAAATAACATGACAAAAATCCCAGAAGGACTTGGGGAAAAAGTTTTGCTTCTTCACAGTGATGCCAGAGTGGGACTGGGCCGTGGAAGTTCAAGTATATTTTTATTTGACTGATTGATTCCATCCAATATTGGTCAAATATCTTGAACCTGTTTTGTTTGTTTGCTTGTTTAAATCATTTTTCTTTACCTTCCACAGTCAAGGTGACATCACACTGTGCATCTCCAGTGTCACAGGTGTACGTCCCTGAGTCCTCAGGCAGCAGGTTGTGGATGCAAAGCTGGTGGAAAGCTCCATTGTTCTTCAGGTCATACTTAAGACCTGCTTTGATGGCCACGGTGTTTCTCAACCAGGTGAGAGGGGCTTTGGAGTCAGAGATGGTGCAGGCCAGAGTAACAGTTTCACCCTCTAATGCCACGGTGTTGTGTGGTTTCTCTAGTATAAGCACTGTAGATATGGGAAACCCGAAACTAGATTTAACAGAAATTGCAATCATAATAATAATAATATTTTCCCTTACTAAAGGGGAATTTGATAATACAGAACATCAGCATGCATGCATGCTTGCGGTATTTTACGCTATATCAATTATTATAGTAAAGCAGTATTTCAGTATTACAATAAAGAAATTAAATTAGTAAATCATAAAAACTGTCAATTTTGTTAGTTAATCGGTTTAGTCAATATACGGCAGTAAAAAGTAGATATGTTCAGTGCAATGATTTGTGTTAGAATTATGAGAGCTTGTTTTATTAAAGTTAATAAAAAATTAGTGAAATGAAATGGAGAATATGTCTGCAAGTTAGGATATAGATGATGATGGCATCAGTAGAGTTCTCTTTGCCAAGACAAAGCTGTTTGATGGTTGATGGAGCTGCAATGCATATCTTCAATGTCCTTGTCTTCTCCATTACCTTTAGGTTTCTCCTCCACCAGCAGACAGGCCACACTCCTCTCTTCTCCCATTACAAAGGCGACATCCCCCGATTCATCTGTGGTCACCATCTTCAGGACTAGACGCTGCACTTTGCCATGGCTGCTCATTTGATTCAGGTCATTGTTTTGGAGAAGATTGTCTCCAAGCCACCACTCCCAGTTTGTCACACCTGGGTGTGACAGCTCCACTTCAAAGACAGCATCCTGCCCTGTGGTCACCGTAATGTCGCAGAGTTCTCGGATGATGCGCACATGCTCTGAGGGTGAATGGGATGATGCAGGGTCAGTGTTTAGAGCTCCCCAGAGCTTCCAGAAGACATCAGGTAAAGGATGAAGCCACGATCCATAACCTTTTTCAATACCCTCTAAACAATCCACATCTTTTAATAGATCCCACAAACAAAAACTTAGAACTGACTGGCACATGTCTGCAATAAAGTAAAGATTCTATCTACTTAATAACTATATTAACTGTACAATAAAACACACTGTAAAGAAAGAACAAACATTGTTTAAGTAAGTCATCTGTACTTTGACTCCTGATTACAGAAAGGTAGGGCTGTATTTGACCCCGCCCACAAGGCACCACTGTCAAACACAATCTGTCATATGCTCTGCATATTCAACAACATGGATGAGAACCAAAAAAAAACAATTCCAGTTAACATCATTTGCCTTTGCCTTATGCTTAACACTTCCTTTTTTCGATTCCATCAATTTTGCTCTGATGCCTTTCAAATCAAGAACTTTGTGGTCTCATCAGTGGCAGTAAGCAGAAAAGACAACAAAGCTGAAGATGTAATCATGGCAGACAGGAGACAGAGATCATCAAAACTGGCATAATTTTACACATAATGTTGTTAAGTGTTAAACTGGCATCAGATGGACTGCTAAATTTATTTCACCAGTTCATCTGGGAAGGAGCCCATATAAAGTGTTTGGGGAGGGCAGAACCTTTAAGAAGTATATCCAGCAGGTGACTGGAAGATTGTTCAGTCAATCATAGTTATTACAGGCAAATCAGGTAAGTTAGCAGGCAGGCGCTGCTGTGCTATAGAACATGAACCACTTTGTATGACTTGGCCATGTAAAAACATGTAGGAAGCGTTGCTAAGATGTCCTTACTTGAGAGAAGTTTGTAGTGTTAATTGTTTATCATTTAATAAAGAAATGTCAAGATCTGATAAAACTGCTAGTGTAGCTGTCAGCATCAATGTTAGCCTCTGTCCAAGTAATCACTTCCTGCTGTATTCACGTTCATATCTCCCACCTCGTCCTGCTCCAAAGGACTCTGGACCATCCTGCGTTATGCCACTCACAAACATTGTGGTTTGGAGGTTGGCAAGATGGATTTGCCTGATTACAGACACTGACTCAGGCAGTACTTTGCCTAGTATTCATTTGGTTTTTATCACATTATATTGTTCTTGGTATCCTGCATTAATCAAATAGTGGCCTTCTCTTAAAACTAATCTGATTTGTCTTTAGGTGGTTTGGTTTTATGCTCCTTACATAGCCCAACACAAAGTATATGTGTTGCTAACATCAGATAATCTAGTGTGTGATAAGATGTCAAAAGCAGAGATCAAGGACTGTAAAATCCAAGAGATAGTGATGCTGATCAGACGACATGATCCAGTACTTGTTTACAGGAGGGATGAACATTTATGAACTCCAAGGCAGATGAAGACAAGAAGATGACACAGAAGAGATGAAGCCATGTGTTACCTTTTACAGTCAGTGATGCAGTGCTTCTCTTGGCCCCTGTGTCACATGTATATTCCCCACTATCCTTCACATCCAGCTTGTTTATGACCAGAGTGTGGACTGTGGCCTTCTGCTCCATGTTGTACTTCTCCCCATGGGTGAGCACAGTTGAGCCCTTCAGCCAGGTCACCTTGCAGTCAGAGCTGGATGTCTCGCAGAGCAACGTTGCTTTGTCTCCTTCAGTGGCCTCTTGACTTTCCAGCTCCTTCTTGAATATAACTGGTGCGGCTGCCAGAGATATTGTTAATGATTAGGGGCAGTAGTTTAAAATTTGGGGTCAAAATTGGCCCAGAACAAAACCAACTACACAAATTAACAACTTAATCTGTACTTAATGTCGCAATATTTCCCTACCAACAAGCAGGAAAGGAAGAAAGAAAGTGTTGTGTCCCTCGAGGGTCATCATACCTTTAGCAATACACTGGTGGACTGAAACAAGAACTAACTATAAAGACTCACAGACAATTTGAAAAAAAACCTAGCCTGGCTTTGAAAACAACAATCTAGAGGATTTCACTCATCAACAATAAAACAACACCACACTCTACAATCATCAGTAAAACCCCTACATCCAGACATCCATGTCAGTAAAACAAGAGAAGTAAGGGATGGATGCAAGCATGCAAAAAAAGGTCTCAAGCAGAACTTAAATCAGCAAGTTAAAACCATATCATCAGCTGTGTGGTTTATAAGAACTTCAAAGAGACATACAGGACAAAATGACCTGGGTGTATTTTAAATACAAAGTAGGTAAATTAAGGGGTCACGGTTTCTCTTAAGTCCAATAGAAAAAAGAATGAACATGCAATGGCTGTGGGAATACGGTTTAATATACAAAAAGGTGGAAAATTAGACAAATGCAGGAGTGAGATGATAGGATGACAAGTCAGTGTGAAAAGCAGAGAAAGTGTGAATGAAAAAGAAGCATTTGCTTTTAAAGATCAAGGGTGTACATGGAGGATGATGAAGACCAAAGGTGAGGATGATCCAAGAGTAACTAAAGCTAAAGCTAGTATTCACTCTCATCCAAATAAACACGTTGCATATTTCCCTTACCTTTAACCGTCAAAGATGCAGTGGAAGTATTGTTACCCACTGAGAAAGTCACTGTCCCTGAATCAGCTGTGGTGACACCCCTGAGCGTGAGGCTGTGTACACAGCCCTCGGTTTTGATCACGTTCATTTCATTATTCTGTAGAGGGACTTCCTGGAGTTTCCACTGGGCCATGGGTGCCACTTCATGAGAGACCAAGCACTGGAAGTGGACATCTTCCCCCTGGTGCACAACGCAGCTCTCCAAGAATTTCACTATGGTAACCTCGACTTCTGTTTGACAAATAGATTTCAGGACAATGGTTATGCATTTGTTGACGAAAGTGAGGATGCACCTGACAAAACCATAAATTAAGATGTGCAGACGTGACCTTAAGGTGATTTAATATAAAGAATTCTATTAATGTGAGAATCACTGTGCTGGTACAGTGACATTGTGTTTTTGAAGACTGACAAGGTAGAAATGGTGAGAAAAGTGACCAAGAACAGAAGAAGTTTGTGGGAAGGATGACAAGTGCTCTGAAGAGAGTGAATCACAAGGCAAGAAACCACAAGGAGAAGGAATGAAACTCGAAGCCTGAAGTGTGATCAAGAGGTGAATCTTTGACAGAAAAATTCTTGGGGCCTCATGCTCAAGTGTTGAGTGACATAAGACAGGTAAAGTGAGGAAGGGGCAGTCTTTAGGAGACATCTCCTACCCTGCACCGTGAGGACAGCTGAGCTCCTCTGACTCCCAGTGTCACAAGAGTATTCTCCTGAGTCTGTCCCCTGCAGATTATAGATTATAAGATTGACGGTGGTTCCTTCCTGCCTCAGCTGATACTTGTTGCTTGAAGACAGCACCCTGTCGCCACGCCTCCAGACCACATTGGCTCTTGGGTTAGTGGTCTCACAATGAAGACTAACACTCTCGCCTGCTTTTCTTCTAAGGCTCTTAAGCTGAGTTTTGAAAAAGACAGGGAGGGCTGCAGAGAAGATTATGAAGAAAGAGTTGAGGACAACTACAGAATACAGGAACAATTGAAAACATGTACTAATTTAACTTCATTGTTCAGTGACAGAACTGAAAGACAGCAAAAATAAAAAAAGACTGTTATGCAGGGGTGATGAAAAATAACCCTTCAATCATTACATTGTGATATCAGCATAGAAGATTCTGCATTAATGCAAAGCATTTTATGTATGAAGAGGCCCTGTGCACTTCTTAAACTACTAAAATTTATGCTATGAAAGTGTTTACTGTTAAAAAAATGTTGATGTGTAATGTGTGATTGACTACAGCCAGATTTGTGATGTTTTTTACATTTAGGTGGGGCAGCTTGTTGTTAAACTGCAGAACTAGTTTGTTTATGAGGAGAAAAAATGTTTAAGTAATAAATCCACATAGCACAGACCAACATTGTAACTCAACATCAATATAAATACACTGCATTTGGTCAAATTCCAACTGAATGGTAACATACAATGGAAATTGTCATTGAGGGGCCCAAAAGATGGCATTGCATTGCACAAATTTAAGCTTAAGCAACAATCTTTTTCACTGAAAACTTAAATAAAAACAGATCAACAACTAGTGATTTCTTTGATAGTAAATAGGTTGTTCTTTAATTTAGGAGTTGCCAAGTTCATTTCTAGCATCGACACCGTCTCCAATGGCTATTGTTCTGTCACTTAACATAATTTCTTTATGCTTCTTCACCTATTTACCAAACAAATGCAATAACAAGCATACCATTCACAGCAAAATGTGCAGTGCCTTGACGTTAGCCAGTGTTACTGGTGAAACTTTCAGAATCCTCTGGGTCTACATTATGGATTACTAATATAGCCAAGTAGTCTGTTTGAGAAATAACACACTTTGTAGAAAGATAACAAAGTTCTCCCTTCCTCAATTCCACTGAAACATCAGTATTAGTCAGTTTGTATTGCAGGGTTACACTGTGTAAAGAACTGATGATAAATGAAAAAGACATGAAATATGTTTATCTATGGTACAAGTTCAGGCTTTTTTTTTTTTTTTTTCTTAAAAAGAGTTCAATACGATTTAAATTTGGGACCTTACACAAAAAAAGAGAAAACATGATCTTCACCGAGAGAGGCTGAGCTCATTGCATCCCCTAAACAATACAAGGTAGATCAAATATTACCATTAAATTGATAAGCAAATAGTTCCATGACAAAGTTGCCATCATAATATGATTCTTTGACTCCGAAAACCCACACCTCACTCAGAATCATGTTATCATTATTAGTTAGACAGTTATTGAACAAAAATGATTGTTCGCAAGTACATACAAACATACATACAGTACACAACCACACTGATAAACATTTAGATTATAGTTTGTATTATGTGAAATAAAAACAGCTAAATGTACAACAAATTTCAACGGTAGAAACAACAAAGCCAGACTTCCACAACGTATACAGACCCATCACACAAAATAAGTAAAGCAAGAAGGATGCTGCTAACTTACCAATCCAACATTAAGATGCCAATATGTAACCTCTGACTTATCAACAACCAGCCAGAAAATATTGGCTTGACTTCAGACAACCAGCAAGACACAAGTAATTTGTGAAAAAGCAACAGTGTGGACTATGACATACATAGAACAGAATGTGCATCCTGACAGAAGGATTTCAATTATTAGGAATCAAATTATCAGCACCAGAGTTCTTGGAGTTTCTTAATAACTCAACCACATACCTTCAACTATCTTCTTGGCTTCCTGCTCCTCAGTCTCAACTTTGGAGGGCATCACTGAGGCTGGATATGTCTCTGCTAGAAGTTATTTGTTGAAACATGAATGTTTTCATTTAACTCAAAATACACTTAACTCTTTCCAACAGACTGAACGAGACAACAAATCATTTGCAAGATGCCACTCAAGTTTTAAGGCCTTATTTTCCAAAAACAGCACAATATCATCACTGGATTTTAATTTGTCTGTAACTGACATGTATAAATGCAGTGTGCCTCGAAAACGTGGTATCCTGAAAAACACACACAGACTGCCATTGCTGAGAGCATGTTATTAACTGACATTATAGCACATAGGCAAACGACAGCTGATAACACAACCCAGAAGACATCTCACTCGCTAATACAGCTGTGTTTTTTTTTTTTTTTTAATGTATTTTTTGGGCATTTTTTGCCTTTATTGATAGGAGAGAGACAGTGGATAGACTTGTGAAAGGGGGAGAGAGTAGGGGAAGACACTCTGCAAACTGGTCACAGGCGGGATTCGAACCTAAGGTCGTCATGGTTTGGTGTCATATTTGGAACCTGCTGTGATAAAATATTCACATCTGATTCTAAATACTACAAAGAAGTACTGTAACAATATTGGATTTTGACCTCAATTATTGTGGACGTAAAAAATATCACCATGGCGATACTTTTGTGATATTGATGGACAATTTGAAAAAAAAAAAATTCTAAGCATCAAATTAATCAAATAATTTTGGCTTTGCTTTGGCAACAATTTTCTGTTGTTCTCATGCTTTCAAAAGTAAAGCATTTCCCAAAGTTCCATTGATGACTTTTATTGGGAAAATAGATCCCAAAGACACTGTTATGACTGACTTGATTTTGGGGACGTGCCATGTCTTTGGATTATTTAGAATTAAACAACATGGACACCGATTTCCACAGCAGTTTAAAAGTGGATGTATTGGCACTAGCCCTGGATCAGGCAGATCTGAATTGATATATTCAAGCATATACTGTGTTAAAGCTTAAAGACACACAAAAACACTTTGCAGAGCGAATATACTACAGAAATTAACAACACTCAAAAGCCATAAAGAGTATCCTTTAAATCAAAACCATACCTCTTTATTGTATATGTATCTTGAAGCGTACAGTATGTTAAAACTTTGATGTAAATATACAGTTAGATAATAGAAATAATAAATAAGCTGGCTCTGTGACAAATCAGGGCAGGCCTTTTACACTCTTGTTAAACATTACTGTTCAGTTGTGCTGCCAGCAAATAAGTGCATTATTTGATTTGCAATGCATTATTAATTGGCCTGCTTAGAGAACATAAAGTCTTAACGTTGAAGTTCTATGTTCATGAGATAAGAACATGTTGGGTAATATTAATGAATTTCATGTGTACCAAAATATATTTAGGCCTTGTATTTGACCAATGAATCTCAAGTTCAGCAAAAGCTGTTGTATTTTAATAAAGTACGATAATTCTAAAAAAATAACTGCAATCTTTCATATTGTAATATTTTGCAAGATTAAGAGCTCCAATGCTATCAGTTGTGACCCTGAAAAGCAGCTTAAAAAGCAGGAAACTTCGTGTGTAGGACATTGGTATACATACTACAGCCTGAGAAAAAACATTGGTAGACAGTATACAGTGTCTCAGACAGCTGGAGTAAATGCATCGTCACTCAAAAAGATCTCCAATATGCTGCAATCTTTTACTACACAGACGTTTAACAAATGGCAGGGACTGGCAGGCGGTCATATAACAGCCTATCACAAAGTTCAACATTCAACAGATAAAATCCTTTTACATACTTTTCTCAAGCTTAATAACCTCACTACAGTCAAACATCCAACACACTTCACAAACCTTACATATCAAGCATCATTCATAGAGGCAGAGCACCTTTACCGGCAATGCAAAGACATTGTAAAACATTGATTACATTGGTTACATAACAAGGTACAAGACCAATAAAGAAACCTTTCATACCTTCTTTGGGCATATTGGTCCCCTGTCTCAGTACATCTTGTTTTGCAGCTACTTCAGCAGCCATTTCACCAGCTGAGATAAAACACAACAATTAACCCTGAACACTTACAAAGGTATTCTCTATCACCTGAGGATAAGAGATAACAAGAGCTGCTTAGGAACAAGTTGAATTCATGGACCAACAAAAAACAGTGAAGAAAAAGCCTGTCACAACATGAAATATGACTTTTGGTATGAACTATACGATGACTTTGCTTACAGTCCCTAAAGTTGTAACAGTCTTTATAAAAGTCATTTAAAAATGTGTCCTACTACTTGGAGTCCAACTTAAAGGTGCTATGAGGAGAATTTATCGCCGGCGTAATGCTGCGTTCCAGTAACCTCGGAAATGGGAGTGATATCATCTCCCACTTATCGGCGTTCCAGTTGAAGTCAGAAAAAAACATGCCTAACTACCAGGCTATTGTTAGCTGTTGTTAGCACGCCCTGCGTTGTTGTATGAAGAATGTGATTATCACTATGGCAGCATTTTTTTAAATATAAGTCTAACAATACTATGTATAGAGCTGATCTAGAGCGACACACCCCAGTCAGAAGTGCAAATAAATTGATTATTACAGGAGCTAAATAACTGTTCACACTGGGGGCATCCATCTTCAATTGACACCTCGGGGTGGCGAGGTTTCAACGAGTTTCCAGTAGGAAATTCAGACTTCGGGGGACGTTCCAGTTTTAGTTTCCCACTCGGAGCTCAAAATTCCTATTTCTGACTACAACATGAACGCACCGGAGACGTGAAGCCAAATGTGTTTGTTTGTTGTGGTAAATGCAGCATGGATCTTTGTCGGAACTCTGTATTGCTTTACAAGTTCTTTTTCAACAACTTACAGGATGCAAAGCCACGAGGTAATGTATCTGTCTCTAGTTACGTAGAGGTAGTTTTTGATGTGTGACGACAAGCAAAGCGGGGAAAAGTTATTATCGTAGCTGTAGACGGCTATATATCGCTACTTACAGCCCGGCGCTCTCAGACGTGTAATATAAATAATAAACTAATATAAATTTGCTCTAGTTTTAATTGTCTTGTTCCTGAAGTTGAGTATCCAGGCCAGTCCAGCCCTGTACGACCCGACCAGGAGGCTAAAGAATAGCATTTATAGATAACCTATTTAGATGCTATAAAACTCATCGATAAGTGTGTATTTCGATCAGGCATACATCTAAAAGTGAGACTTTTTTGTAATTACTTAAAAACTCCTCACAGTCTCTTTAAGCCCATTTTTTTTCTAATTTTGAAAAAAAAATGGAAAAAAAAAATACAGAAATATATATATAAGGCCAAAATGCTTGTAAAAAAGTTGGTTGGATTAACACAAAGGACCTTAACAGTCATATGCTTATTGTCATAAAGATAATCTATATAAAATGTTTAGTCTAAATTGAGAATTATCTTTCCTACTTTTGTGGATTAAGAAGCATTTCTCTTACAATTAACTCAAATGTATTTATAGCTAATTCAACAGGTTTTTAAATATTTCCAATATATTGTACAAAAGCACAGGGTTATCTCTGTTTGGGTCACTACGACAAAAGGCTGTAAAGTATTTCTACTTTTTAACTTTTTTGATACCACTGATCATTAAAATTATTGAGACCTCGATATAGAATGCACAGGATTTTACAGTCTAGAAAACGCTGACAGCTAATATAGAGAAACATTGCTATTGCTTTTGTACAGTTTAAACTGTGTATAGAGGTTTGTATAAAGTTAATCATTAACATAATGATATCCAATAATTATTAAAAAGTAATATATAAACGATTTTGGTTGTCACAAAGTCCTAAGGGAAGGATGTAACTGCTCCAGATGGAAACAGATATATGTCTCAATATACAGACCAGCCTCAATCCATAAAAGCAAGCTTCAAAACCTTCTAACCTCTTAAATTCACAGATGTTTAAATACAATTATATCTTTTGAACATAGCAGCTCAGGCCCAAAAAAGGACAGGGTTCAAATGAACACTTTACAGAGACAATCGCACATGGAGACACATAGCCATTTACCGTGTGACAAATCTCATGTGTTACTTAATTCACAATGCAAAAGTTTTATTGGATTAAACCATTAAACACTTTCTCAGTTGGTTTGTTAATGGAACGTTTAAACGAAACAAACATTTATGCAACTGATTTGTACTATACAATAGGTACGGCTGCTTGCAAATCTCCTATTTGCTTCAAATTTTCAATCATGCTGCTGCAACTACATCCAAAGAGAAGCACGGTCAAACAAACATCAGAAACTGCAACAAGCAGTTTTAACCACTTGATACCTTTTCTTCAAGTGCACACCCTGACATTTGCACATTGGAGTCAAACCAAAATAAAACAACACACTTGATACAACTGAGGCAGTAAGCAGCATCCATTGAGTACGAGCAACTCAAAGACTAAATGAGAATTGGTTGGGGACTTGAAAGAAGAAAAAGGGTAATGAGGGAATCTTTCTGTACCTTCCTCTGTTGTTTTGTTGACAAACATATAAGGATCCAGTAAGTGCAGTTTTACATTTTTACAGACTGACAAATGTCTATACGGAGCAGCCTCTTTCAGGCACCCACACACGTTTGGTCAATTGGACAACAAAACCAAAGGTAAAAACAAGCATACTTAACACAATCAAGACATTAAAGTAGCATCCATAAAGACGTCAAACGAGTACAGAGGAAATAAAGAAATCTTTCTGTACCTTCCTCTGGCATTTTACTCTCCCGGCTCTGAGTTTCAGATTTTGCAGGTACACCAGTGGAAAATATTTCAACTGTGATCAAACACAACATTAAATTAATTTTAAAGGGAGAGACATTTAGTGCAGGTGAAACACAAATATACAAGGATCCAGTAAGTGCAGAGTTCCAACTTAAATTAAACATTAAATGTTCTGCAAACTTGATTTTTTTAACAAAAAGTACTGATAGCCATGTTGAAAATATGGAGTATGGTTGACACTTGCCATGCTGACATATCTCTTTACCTTCAGGTTTAACTGGGAGCTGTTGTACATCTTTCTCTAGCTGCTGTTCTGGGGTTTGTCCAGTGGTGGGAAGCAATACAGCTACAAATGAAACAGCACATTGGACCAACAATTTAAACTTGTTTCAAGAAAGTTTCCTAAGGGTAGAATCTTTTTAAATCCACAGATGCCTAGAGGACTACAAACACCTGTAGTTTTAGCCTCATAATGACTTGGTTTTGGCTCCAAAGAGGACAAAACTTGAAAGAGCCAAAAGTCTCATATGTCACATTTTCTCTAAAAAAGTAAAAGCTTTGCTAAATTCAGCGATAAACCACTTTCTTAAATGACTTTTTTGAGAAACTTTTCCAGAAAATACGTCCTACCACAATAAATAGACATTCAGCTTAAAATGGAGTTAATGTAATTAACTTAAGTTCGGGAGCTGGACCACGCCACAAACCACACCTCCAATCAGCGACAAGCCTACTTATACTCAGCCATGCCTCATAGCTCAGTTTGTCTTTGACTCTTCAACCCACCCTCCCACCCTTCATTTTCAATCATTGTCTTCTTTTCTCCACTCAGCTCCTTCCTCACTTTATCCTAGGTGGGGTCAAGATCAGCTCGGGCAGAACACGATGACACCGTACCCCAACTCACTGAGTCTCCCTCTGCCTGGCTTACGACGTCTTTTCGATGGCTCATCTCTCTCGACAAATCTCATGTCACACATCCATCACCGTCATCCCTCATATTGTCAAATCTTCATTAAACCTTCAAACACATACATTTGTGGTGTGGTCCTTGCTAGTGAATGAACTTTATAATAGGCATTGCTGGTTGCAAACTTTCCATCTGCAGGCATTATTCAATCATGCTGCGTCAACCAAAACTACCAAGAAGCATTGTCATTTCACAAACACCAAAAATGTCATCAACAAAATTTGAAGAACATTACAAAACAGACTCTTTCAGGCATTCATACACAAACAAAGAATCCAGTATACCCATTTGATATATTTGATCAATTGTACATCCTAACAACAAAGCCAGAGCTAAAAACCAGCGTACTAAAAACAATCAAGACAATAAAGCAACATCCATGAAGACATCAAACAGATACAGAGGAAATAAAGAAATCTTTCTGTACCTTCCTCTGGAATTTTACTCTCCGGGCTCTGGGTTTCTGATTTTACAGGTACTCCAGTGGAAATTTCAGAAACTGTGATCAAACACATTAACTTGAAATATTACTGGGAGAGGCATTTAGTGCAGGTGAAACACAAACATACAAGGATCCAGTAAAATGCAGTGTTCAAACTTTACAGTCTGAAAAATGTCTGTCTATCAAACAATCAGGTGTTCTGCAAACTTGATTGTTTTTGCAATAAAAACGCAGAGACATGTTGAAAATATGGAGTATGGTTGACACTTGCCATGCTGACATATCTCTTTACCTTCAGGTTTAACTGGGAGCTGTTGTACATCTTTCTCTAGCTGCTGTTTTGGGGTTTGTCCAGTGGTTGGATGCAACACAGCTACAAATGAAACAGCACATTGGACCAACAATTTAAACTTGTTTCAAGAAAGTCTCTGAAATCCACAGATGCTGAGGACTACAAACGCCTGTAGTTCAGTCTCTTAATTACTTGGTTTTGGCTCCAAATTAGACTAAACTTGAAAGAGCCAAAAGTCTCATATGCCACATTGTCTCTAAAAAGTAAAGGTTTACTAAATTCAGCAATAAACCACTTTCTTAGATTACTATTTTAGGGAACTCTTGCCAGAAAATAGGTCCCTCCAAAACTTTATATGTACGGCTGCTTGCAAACCTTCGATCTGCAGGCAATATTCAGTCATGCTGCATCAACCAAAACTAACAAGAAGCACAGTTATTTGACAAACACCAACAACTTAATCAACAAAATTTGAAGGACATTACAAAACAGCCTCTTTCAGGCATTCATACACAAAGAATCCAGTGTACACCCATTTGATATATTTGATCAATTGCACATCCTAACAACAAAGCCAGAGCTAAAAACCAGCGTACTAAAAACAATCAAGACAATAAAGCAGCATCCATGAAGACATCAAACAGATACAGAGGAAATAAAGAAATCTTTCTGTACCTTTCTCTGTAATTTTACTCTCATGGCTCTGAGTTTCTGATTTAACAGGTACTCCAGTGGAAATTTTTTCAACCGTGATCAAACACAACATTAACTTGAAATTCGAAGGCAAGAAGCATTTAATGCAGGTGAAACACAAACATACAAGGATCCAGTAAAATGCAGTGTTCCGACTTTACAGTCTGAAAAATGTCTGTCTATCAAACAATCAGGTGTTCTGCAAACTTGATTGTTTTTGCAATAAAAACGCAGACATGTTGAAAATATGGAGTGTGGCTGACACTTGCCATGCTGACATATCTCTTTACCTTCAGGTTTAACTGGGAGCTGTTGTACATCTTTCTCTAGCTGCTGTTTTGGGGTTTGTCCAGTGGTTGGATGCAACACAGCTACAAATGAAACAGCAAATTGGACCAACAATTGAAACTTGTTTCAAGAAAGTCTCTGAAATCCACAGATGCTGAGGACTACAAATGCCTGTAGTTCAGTCTCTTAATTACTTGGTTTTGGCTCCAAATTAGACTAAACTTGAAAGAGCCAAAAGTCTCATATGCCACATTGTCTCTAAAAAGTAAAGGTTTACTAAATTCAGCAATAAACCACTTTCTTAGATTACTATTTTAGGGAACTCTTGCCAGAAAATAGGTCCCTCCAAAACTTTATATGTACGGCTGCTTGCAAACCTTTGATCTGCAGGCAATATTCAGTCATGCTGCATCAACCAAAACTAACAAGAAGCACAGTTATTTGACAAACACCAACAACTTAATCAACAAAATTTGAAGGACATTACAAAACAGCCTCTTACAGGCATTCATACACAAAGAAAGAATCCAGTGTACACCCATTTGATATATTTGATCAATTGCACATCCTAACAACAAAGCCAGAGCTAAAAACCAGCATACTATATACAATCAAGACAATAAAGCAGCATCCATGAAGACATCAAACAGATACAGAGGAAATAAAGAAATCTTTCTGTACCTTCCTCTGGAATTTTACTCTCCTGGCTCTGAGTTTCTGATTTAACAGGTACTCCAGTGGAAATTTTTTCAACTGTGATCAAACACAATATTAACTTGAAATTCGAAGGCAAGAAGCATTTAATGCAGGTGAAACACAAACATACAAGGATCCAGTAAAATGCAGTGTTCCTACTTTACAGTCTGAAAACTGTCTATCAAACATTAAATCTTCTGCAAATTTGATTTCTTTTTTACAAAAAAAAAACTGAGAGCCCTGTTGAAAATATGGAGTATGGTTGACGATTGCCATGCTGACATATCTCTTTACCTTCAGGTTTAACTGGGAGCTGTTGTACATCTTTCTCTAGCTGCTGTTTTGGGGTTTGTCCAGTGGTTGGAAGCAATACAGCTACAAATGAAACAGCACATTGGACCAACAATTTAGACGTGTTTCAATAAAGTTTCCTACAGGTAGAATCTTTTTAAATCAACAGATTCTGAGGACTACAAACACCTGTAGTTCAAGTCTCTTAATGACTTGGTTTTGGCTCCAAAGTAGACAAAACTTGAATGATCCAAGAGTCTTAAATGCCACATTTTCTCTGAAAAAGTTAAGTTTTACTAATTTCAGCATTAAAACAACTTTCTTAGATGATTTTTTTAAGGAATTTTTCCCAGAAAATAGGTCCCTCCACAATTAGTAGACATAGAGCTTATATGAGCTTTATAATATGAAGGGCTGCTTGCAAACCTTCTATATGCAGGCATTATTCAATCATGCTGCGTCAACCAAAACACACATGAATGATCATTTGACAAACACCAAAAATGTCATCAACAAAATTTGAAGGACATTACAAAACAGCCTCTTTCAGGCATTCATACACAAAGAATCCAGTATACACCCATTTGATATATTTGATCAATTGCACATCCTAACAACAAAGCCAGAGCTAAAAACCAGCATACTATATACAATCAAGACAATAAAGCAGCATCCATGAAGACATCAAACAGATACAGAGGAAATCATAAATTTTTCTGTACCTTCCTCTGGAATTTTACTCTCCTGGCTCTGAGTTTCTGATTTAACAGGTCCTCCAGTGGAAATTTTTTCAACTGTGATCAAACACAACATTAACTTGAAATTTGAAGGCAAGAAGCATTTAATGCAGGTGAAACACAAACATACAAGGATCCAGTAAAATGCAGTGTTCCGACTTTACAGTCTGAAAAATGTCTGTCAAACATTAAATGTTCTGAGAACTTGATTTTTTTTACAAAAAAAAACTGAGAGCCATGTTGAAAATATGGAGTATGGTTGACACTTGCCATGCTGACATATCTCTTTACCTTCAGGTTTAACTGGGAGCTGTTGTACATCTTTCTCTAGCTGCTGTTTTGGGGTTTGTCCAGTGGTTGGATGCAACACAGCTACAAATGAAACAGCACATTGGACCAACAATTTAAACTTGTTTCAAGAAAGTCTCTTAAATCCACAGATGCTGAGGACTACAAACGCCTGTAGTTCAGTCTCTTAATTACTTGATTTTGGCTCCAAATTAGACTAAACTTGAAAGAGCCAAAAGTCTCATATGTCACATTGTCTCTAAAAAGTAAAGGTTTACTAAATTCAGCAATAAACCACTTTCTTAGATTACTATTTTAGGGAACTCTTGCCAGAAAATAGGTCCCTCCAAAACTTTATATGTACGGCTGCTTGCAAACCTTCTGTCTGCAGGCAATATTCAATCATGCTGCATCAACCAAAACTAACAAGAAGCACAGTTATTTGACAAACACCAACAACTTAATCAACGAAATTTGAAGGACATTACAAAACAGCCTCTTTCAGGCATTCATACACAAACAAAGAATCCAGTGTACACCCATTTGATATATTTGATCAATTGCACATCCTAACAACAAAGCCAGAGCTAAAAAACCAGCATACTATATACAGTCAAGACAATAAAGCAGCATCCATGAAGACATCAAACAGATACAGAGGGAATAAAGAAATCTTTCTGTACCTTCCTCTGGAATTTTACTCTCCTGGCTCTGAGTTTCTGATTTAACAGGTACTCCAGTGGAAATTATTTCAGCTGTGATCAAACACAACATTAACTTGAAATTCGAAGGCAAGAAGCATTTAATGCAGGTGAAACACAAACATACAAGGATCCAGTAAAATGCAGTGTTCCTACTTTACAGTCTGAAAAATGTCTATCAAACATTAAATGTTCTGAAAACTTGATTTCTTTTTTACAAAAAAAAACTGAGAGCCCTGTTGAAAATATGGAGTATGGTTGACACTCGCCATGCTGACATATCTCTTTACCTTCAGGTTTAACTGGGAGCTGTTGTACATCTTTCTCTAGCTGCTGTTTTGGGGTTTGTCCAGTGGTTGGAAGCAATACAGCTACAAATGAAACAGCACATTGGGCCAACAATTTAAACTTGTTTCAAGAAAGTTTCCTACAGGTAGAATCTTTTTAAATCTACAGATTCTGAGGACTACAAACACCTGTAGTTCAAGTCTCTTAATGACTTGGTTTTGGCTCCAAAGTAGACAAAACTTGAATGATCCAAGAGTCTTAAATGCCACATTTTTTCTAAAAAGGTTAAGTTTCACTAATTTCAGCATTAAAACAACTTTCTTAGATGATTTTTTTAAAGGAACTCTTACCAGAAAAAGGGTCCCTCCACAATAAGTAGACATAGAGCTTATATGAGCTTTATAATATGTACGGCTGCTTGCAAACCTTCTATCTCCAGGCATTATTCAATCATGCTGCTTCACCCAAAACACACATGAATGGTCATTTGACAAACACCAAAAACGTCATCAACAAAATTTGAAGGACATTACAAAACAGCCTCTTTCAGGCATTCATACACAACAAAGAATCCAGTGTACGCCCATTTGATATATTTGATCAATTGCACATCCTAACAACAAAGCCAGAGCTAAAAACCAGCGTACTTAAAACAATCAAGACAATAAAGCAGCATCCATAAAGACATCAAACAGATACAGAGGGAATAAAGAAATCTTTCTGTACCTTCCTCTGGAATTTTACTCTCCTGGCTCTGAGTTTCTGATTTAACAGGTCCTCCAGTGGAAATTATTTCAACTGTGATCAAACACAACATTAACTTGTAATTTTAAAGAGAGAAGTATTTGGTAGAGGTGAAACACAAAAATGCAAAGATAAAGTAAATGCAGTGTTCCCACTTTACAGATTGACAAATGTCCATCTATCAAACAATCAGGTGTTCTGCAAATTTGATTTTTTTTAACAATAAATACTGAGAGCCATGTTGAAAATATCTGATCAGCTAGGTGACTTCCTTCAAGACAATAGCCTGCTTGAGGACTTTCAGTCAGGATTTAGAGCTCATCACAGCACAGAGACTGCTCTAGTTAAAGTAACCAATGATCTACTTTCAGCTTCAGATGAAGGACTGCTCTCTGTTCTTGTTTTGTTAGATCTTAGTGCAGCTTTCGACACCATTGATCATGATGTTCTTATACAGAGATTGGAGATGTTACTTGGGATTACAGGGACTGCCTTAAACTGGTTTAAGTCCTACTTATCCAATAGATATCAGTTTGTACACGTGAACAACAAATCCTCTGTGTACACTAAAAAGTAAGTTCTGGGGTTCCTCAAGGTTCAGTGCTAGGTCAATTCTCTTCTCTATATATATGCTTCCCTTGGTAATATCATGAGGAAATACTCTGTTAATTTTCACTGTTACGCTGATGACACACAGCTCTATGTATCATTAAAGCCAGGTGAGACAAACCACTTAGATAAACTAGATGCCTGTTTAAGGACATCAGAACCTGGATAGCCAGAAATTTTCTTCTTCTTAACTCAGACAAGACAGAGGTTATTGTGCTGGGCCCTCGACACCTTAGAGAATCCTTTTCTAGTGATTTAACTGCCATAGATGGCATTAGCCTGGCACCAAGCACAACTGTTAGAAATCTAGGAGTGCTATTTGATCAGGATTTATCCTTTAACTCTCACATAAAGCAAATTTCAAAAACAGCCTTTTTTCATCTCATAACATCGCTAAAATCAGGCCTATCCTGTCCCAGAGCGATGCTGAAAAAGCTAGTCCATGCTTTTGTTACCTCCAGACTGGACTATTGTAATTCTCTGCTTTCAGGCTGTCCCAGCAAGTCACTTAAGGCGCTTCAGCTGGTCCAAAATGCTGCAGCACGTGTACTGACTAGAACTAGGAGAAGAGACCACATTACTCCTGTATTAGCTTCTCTGCATTGGCTTCCCATTAAATATAGAATAGAATTCAAGATTCTTCTCCTCACCTATAAAGCTCTCAGTGGACAGGCACCAGTCTATCTTGAAGAGCTTGTAGTGCCCGTCTAACCCCTCTAGAACATTACGCTCCCAAGATGCTGGCCTACTTGTGGTGCCATCAATCTCAAAAGTAGTATGGGAGGTAGAGCCTTCAGTTATCAGGCTCCTCTTCTCTGGAACAATTTACCAACCACAGTTCGAGTCTGACACTCTCTCTACCTTTAAGGTTAGACTTAAAACATTCCTCTTTGATAAAGCTTTCAGTTAGGGACCAGCTTATAGGTTATAAATAAATAAATAAATAAATTAGTTCATAAACTAGACTCATAGTTTAGATGTAATAGGCCTAGACTGCCGGGGGGGAGGGGTCTGGCACAATGGGCTCTATCACTCTCTCTCTCTCTCTCTCCACATCTGTTTTTGCCCCTTTGTTTGCTCCTGTACTGCCTCTGGCTCTTGTCTTGTAGGTGGCCCGGGATCCTTGGTGGAGACTGCCTGCTGCTGTGGAGTCATGAAGCCTCAAAACTACAGCTATAAACATGACACACATAGTTGGCCATTTTATTAGAACACTCCATTCTCATTATCATTATAGCTGTTCATGTAGTTATTAGCATGATCTCCATATCCATGATCGTTACACCTACAGTATCTATTTCTTATTACCACATAGTCATGAAGTCCCTCTTGAAAATGGGATGTCACATCTCAAGAGGCCTTTAACACATTTATACTTAACGGAGACAAATATGGTTGGGATGCACTTGTGGTCTGGGCACCCATGAGTTCGTCACTACCATAAGTTCTTATTTTCAGTTTGAATATCTAAGATTATACTTCTAGAAAATGATCACCACAACCATTCAGACATGAGGACCCTCCAGAAATGAGATGTAGCATCTCAAGAGGCTAACCTCTAATAAATCAGACGACAGGCCGATGATACATGGACCTGTCCCTAACTTTAGTTCTTACTTCGTCCACTTGTCTCCTCTTACTTCCCTTCCTTTGCCCTCACACCCATCACAGCATCGTGTGGATTTGCTGTTCATCATGAGACTGGGATCCACATTCAAGATTTCCTGCTGCTTAACAGAAGGTTTTTTCTTGCCGCCATGATGGAGGGATTCATGATTGGCTATATGGATTCATGTTGGGTGTTGGATGTATATATTTGTATATATATGTATATGTGTATTTTATATGTATATATGTATCTATGCATATATGTGTATCCATAAAATGAAGAGCTTTATGCTCTATTGTAAAGTGTCTTGAGATAACACTTGTTATGAATTGGCGCTATACAAATAAAGATTGATTGATTGATTGATTGATTGAAAATATGGAGTATGGTTGACACTTGCCATGCTGACATATCTCTTTACCTTCAGGTTTAACTGGGAGTTGTTGTACATCTTTCTCTAGCTGCTGTTCTGTGGTCTGTCCAGAGGTTGGCAGCAATACAGCTACAAAATGAAACACAACATGGGACTCACAATTTTAACCCTTCTTCAGGAAAGTCTCCATTGGGGTAACATCTTTTTAAATCTACAGGTGCCGAGAATTATAGAAGCTATAGTTTAAGCCCCATAATGACAAGGTTTGACAATCAACAAAATAATTCAAAAAGTGCATCAACAGCTTAAAGATGATAATAATATTCAGGTCAACCAACAAGACAAGACCTATTTACACAATACTGCAGCCGACGTATGGGTAAGAAACCATAATGTACTGAATGTTGTGGAAAGCAAAATGTCTAAAGTTATGTAGACAGCTTTGACCATAGAGTATAAAACCTAACTTTTTAAAGCAGCGTGTAAATCATCTCTTTGCTACAATTTTTTGATCAAGTCACTTCTATGAAAACCAACACAAGGTAATTGCTAGTAAAGATAAAAGAGCACAAACACAGTCATTGTCAAACATTTAAACAACCCTAAACTGCATAATTTGGTATTTTGAAATTCAAATCATTTTGATCAATGGCTCACCCCTAACAGCAAGCATCACATAATCATAAAATGTGCTTCATGCACTCAAGAAAGACACAGGAAGACAGCAAATGCTAAGACTCATGACATGAAAAGATACCTAAAAAGAGTAGCCAGTAACCAATGTTTTCATACCTTCCTCCAAGTTTTTGGTTTCCTGCCTGTTGGTATCTGGTTTTGCAGCTTCTACAGCAGTGCTTTTGTCAACTGGGATAAAACAAAACATTCATTTTACAGTCTGATAATGGTGCATTCTGCAGTCACGAGACAACAGATAAACAGCACCAACGAAGAATAATAATTCAAGGACTCATAAGTGTACAGTATTGATGGCTGTCTTTGTCTCTGACAAAGTAACCTGTGTTTTATTACCTTCAACTCCTATTTTAAGATCTTGTGAATCTCTCTTAGTCTGTTTGAACAGAAACTGGTGTACAGGGGTCTCTCCAGTATTCTGCACATTAACAACTATAAAGGAGAACAAAATATTGATTTCACAATTTACATTAAGAAAAAAGCAGTCTGTAGTAACTCCAGGTGAAAACAAAGATGTGTCTTAATACCAATAAGCAGCCTCCATGCAACGAAGTGGCACACACACTTTGCATTTTGCCACAGTTTGTGAGATTACAAAGATTCCATTTACAATGACAGTAGCTCAAGCCCCAAAAATGACAGTGATCAAATCATTTAAGCAAGACCAAAACAGCCATATTGACCAGATTGCAGACAACAACTTAAGGTTAGGCCAGCCTTATCCTTAGGTCAGGTCAGCATATACAGCTTCTGTGAGAATCTTTAGGCCAGCAATACAAAAATTAGCCAATGCTCAAAATGCAAAGTTTTTATACAATTAATTTAATCTCTTATAATTTAGTTAAACTAGATTCAACCATCCATTGCTTTATCATTCTGATTTAAAAATGAAACTTTAACAGAAGGAATCATTTATGCAGCACCAAACAGATGAGCATACAGACTAAAAATTCAGCACTAGGGAACAAGCCAAACAAAAGTGTGTTTCATAAACCAACATGTCTTCTTGAGTAATATATATGTTGCTTAATAATTAACACCAATATGTGGTCATGTCAGAATGGAAATTGTGCAAAGTTTAAAAGAAAAAAACACGATTAAATGATGATCATGACGTCAAACAATGTCTAACCATTCCCTGAAATTATCAAAATTTGAAGAAAACCCTTTACAGCACTTTTGAGATGACCATTGACCTCCAAAATGTAATGTGTTTATACTTGTGTTATGGTGAACATTTGTGTGAAGCTCCAAGAAGGTCCCTCACAGCATTCTTGGGATATCAGGCTTCTCAAGTTTGTGTTCATGCGAAGGTTGATCATGACACTAAAAGATCTTGATCCTGAGATTGGAATAATCGCATTCACAGGCATATGACAACCATGAAACTTGACGTCAAACCTCCATCCCTCCTACTTCACGATGGACATTTGTTAAAAGTTCAAAGAAAATCCTTAAAAAGTTCTTTGGATAACTCCTCCACAAGATTGCATCTACAATAAAGACATTATGATGAAATTCATGACATAGACTTTTGACCAATGACCACATCTAGTAAGTAAATTCTTTGGAGAAATCTGACGTTGTGACATTTGTTGTAAATTACTTCAAGCATGACTGAGATGTTGTATTCACAAGCAAAGGATGGCAGAGCGTCTCTTTGACCTGATTACATCACTCCTAACTTGAGTGATCATTCATATTAAGTTTAAAGGTAATTCCGCAAAGTATTCCCAAAATGTTGAGTTCACAAGGTTCCATTTACAAGCAAAGGTATACATGAAACTCAGTGACTTAAACCTTTAACCTCTGATGGCTGAGTTTCTGAGCAATTGTGTTCACAAGAATCGCTTTTCAGGACAGAAAAAATGACAACCAACAAGTTAGGAGTCAGACAGTTGCAGGTTCAAGCACTGAGTGGACCTTGTCTGAAACTGAAAAAAGAATTGGCTATGGACATAGAGACATGTCCACTGCCGAGGTACCCTAAAGCCGCCTACACACCGAACGCGACTTGGCAACCTGAGCTACCACTCTCCATGTAAAGTCAATGTACAGCCATGATAGGGCGGGGTTAACCCTCCTGCAATGCGATGGATGCAATCTGGGTGACCTGGTTGCTCATTGCTAGTAGCCAAAGTTGAAAAATTTGAATTCTTCAGGCGACACTGCCAGTAGCTGTGCCACAAGAGCCAATCAGTATTGTGTGGGGGTGTGACAGTACCCGGGACAGACTGTCTTTATTCCGGTTCACAGAATGACAATCCACATTGTGTAGGGAACATTAGCCAGTGAGTACATTAGTTCCACCCGGATGGGGCCGCAAAGAACTCACAGACGATGCTGCTGCAGGGCCATCAGCTGCAGTGTATCGTGGTTAGTAGGTGAGTGAAAAGGATATGGTGGGAATAATATCAGCTAATACATCCTATAGGATGATATGATATGATTGTGGTGAAACTAAACCAGGTGTTACATCACTGAGTGACAGCTATGGTGATCAAAATAAGGTATTTATGGCCACGTGATGCGACTTGGGTTGTCGACATGATCTAGGTTGCCAAGTTGCATTGGGTGTGAAGACAGCTTTACTGCCCAGGAAGTGCTCATTTAGAAGCAGCAAATTATCACTTTGCAAGCTCTCCAACAATGCATGTGGGATACATTTCAAACTGTGCTCATTAAACCTGACTGAAAAACAACAAGAGTATAAAGAATTTAATTTGCTTTCTTACTGTTTAAAGAACAAACACTTAAAGAATACAAAGAACTGCTGTGTGAGAGACATAAAAGACGGCAAAAAGGACAGCAATCATCCAACACTCAGCCTCATATTTTTATATTTCAAATTGAGCCACAGCCAGACATTAAAATGCTTCAACACTTCAAAAAGTAAGCAACATCCACAGAGGAAGACCTCCAAGTATGCAATTCAAAGACAAAGGTAGACGTGACAAGAGGCACAAGGCAAATGGATAACTGCAATCTTCTCATACCTTTTTCTTTCTTTTTGGTCCCCTCTATCATTATGTCTTGTTTTGCAGCTACTCCACTAGCAGTTGTGTCTACTGGGATAAAAGACAATAATAACCCTACTGTATTTTAATCTTAAAGAAGACAACAGATGTAACATGCAAATACATAAAAACTGCCATTGTCTCAGATTAATAATTCCTGTACAACTGCATTTGTGAAATACTATATGACAACCCCTCTTCCATATTGATGAATATTACAGTTTTTGAGCAAAGTAACTGATTACCTTCAGCTTCCACTTTGAGTTCTTTCGAGTCCTTCTTGCTCTCCTGTTTGAGAAGCTGTTGTGGGGTTTGTCCAGTAGTTTGCAGTGCTATAACTATAAAATTGAACACAGCATCTGAATGCAACCCATAATCCAAACCATCCTCAGCTCAGTCCTCCATAAATCCAAGTGGAAACATGGACATTTCTTAAAACCAAAATGTCAACCTCAGAGCAACAAAGTACCTTTGGAAAATCTGACAACACTACTTTCAACAAAAGACTTTGGAAATCCACAAACGCTGAGTTAAAATGCACTGCTCATAGCAACTGTAGCTCCAGCTGAAAAATCACTGCAAAGGTTATAGAAGAATACAACAGGCGAATTGATCAGCAGATGGATAATAACGCTCAAGTCAAGTCAGCCACATAAATTTAGGACAAAAGTAGGTACAGACTAAAGACACTGAGAGCTTGGCCAAAAGTTTACCAAATTAACAAACACAGGGACCTGCAGCATGTGTAAAGTCAAACAACATCACATAACAGCCAGTGCCAGGCATGTAAACAACAGCCAACATTATACTTTAACGTTTTGGATTCATGATGTTATTATTCATGCCACAGCCCTAACATTTACACAACCAAGCTACAGTGATATTTAAACAAGATTTTTGGAAAAAATGCTACATCCATAAAGGGAGAACACTTTCAGCAAGCAGAGAGTTACCGAGAGACATGGCCAGAGGCTTATAAGAAGCACAAGGCCAAGGAGTGTTTAAACCCTCTCATACCTTCTTCTGGCTTTTTGGTCCCCTGTCTCTGGATATCTTGTTTTGCAGCAACTCCAGCAACAGTTTTTTCAACTGGGATAGAGCACAATATTTGCCTGTTACAACCTAACAGATGTGCATTTGTAACTTTAGGACAAGAAGCACAGACAAATCAATAACACGCATACGAACCCATAACATTTGCCTGTTCACAAGTCAGGGGGCACAATAAACAGAGTGCCACGTACCAGAA
The DNA here is from genome assembly GCA_036419115.1 of Scarus forsteni. NCBI lineage: Eukaryota > Metazoa > Chordata > Actinopteri > Labriformes > Labridae > Scarus > Scarus forsteni. The sequence continues at coordinate 26,041,932 of JAZDUH010000157.1, read as the reverse complement.
GCCATGCAAAGAAACAATTGTTTTTTACCTTCAGCTCCAACTTTGAATTCTTTTGAATCCCTCTCAATCTCCTGTTTGAGAAGCTGCTGACTGGGGGTCTGTCCAGTAGTTGGTGCTTTAACAGCTACAAAAATGAACACAACATTTACGCCAATCTTAAAAGTAAGAGAAAGAAGAGCCTGTAAAAGCCTCAGACAGAAAAGGATGTGGTTCCATACCAAAAAGCCAGTCTCCATGCAACAAGGTAATCAAGACTTTTCATATCAAAAGGTGTTCAGAATTAACCTAAAGTTTCTTTTAACCAAAAGTACAAAAAGTTGGCATATTTGTTTAGTGATGGATAACTCTGTGCAAGCCAATTCAGCTGTGACAGTAAGTTAAACCACATACAGCCTTAAAACAGTTCCTTCAGCTGACAAGACAAAAGTAAGCTGGTACATAATACAAAAGTTTCTGACCAAAAGATCAGTCTTCTGCCAAGGCATTGATAACAGCAACTTTTTTTACATTTGTTTTTTGCATAAGCGAGCAATGCACTGCACAAGCTTTTTATGGCAGATACAAAGAGAGAAATAGTCCAAGCAATGGGAAGAAACTCTGGAGAATACCTTCCACTGTCTCATTTACTTCTTGTTTCTTGTGCTTGTCTTTTGCTGCTATGTTCGGAGCTTCAGGCATCTTGGCTGAAATATAAATAGGATAGGGACATAGGAAAGCTGCAAAACGTGTAACTGTTGCATTGGTAGCGAGAAATGCAAATAAACACAAACAGCCCCAATTCAAATAATCACCTGTTGGACCATTTGGGTTATGCTCAGGGTGGAAACTCTGATGCTGTTATCTCTGTTGCATTGGGCTATATATTGTGATGTACCTTCTTATTCAAGTTTCATTGTTTGTAGCTCTGTCTTCAACTTTTACATGCTGATCATTACTGCAGTTACTGCTCAGTTTTAATTAACAGATGTGGAGTACTGAATTTGTAAGCATTCAAAAAGGATTAAAATGAAAACTAATCTGCACTGATGCATATACACCCAATCTTGAAGTTAAAGCTGCTGCCCTATATCCTATTCTGCAGAAAGCTTATTTTTGGCTAGACAGTGTGAAGATTTGAAAAGAGTTACCAAAAAACTTGTCAAGATGTCGACAACTAATATGACTGCAAAGACTGTTTCTACATTAAAAACTAGTCTGTTTGACTGTTAGCTAGGTCACTATAATTATCAAAGTAACTTGGATATAAATGATGCTAGAATTAGCTTTAACTTGATGGTGGCAAACAGATCAGTAGTTTTTGAAAATATGGTTTGATTTTTCAATATTTTGCAGTGTACATTGTCTTTTAAATTGCCTTTCAACTGTGAAAGGAGGCATTAAAAATTGCTGCTGGAATTCAAAGGTCTTTAATAAAAGTGCCCAGAGGTCTAATAGTGAGTGTAGAGATACTATAGTTTCCCACTCTGTGCATGACATCACAGGAACACGGCTGCTAAATGTGGTCCGTTGAAGTTGTAAGAACAATCAAGCAGGACATTCTGTATGCAAATATGCACAGATACACTTAGGCTGACAACAGCTATGCTCTAACCATTCACAGACCACTTGCACAAAAACAAAGGTATTTATTTCTTTTGTCTGTGCTCAATTGGTGAAGAAATCAAGATATGTTGCAAACACAAGAGGTGAAAGACGGGAGAAAACTGCAAAATGCTCCAAAGAGAAAGAAGCAGAGGTGAAAAAAACTGCAAACTAAAAAAGAGTCACCTGAAAAGAAATGGTGCCTCAAAGAATCACACAGTATATCAAAACCCACCCAGACCAAGACTGGAGGGTCAATTTTGAAGCAGATTGCACATGGCAAGACAAAGTCCATTTTCAAGATGGACGGAGCACATAAAGCTTGAAGTCAAGCAAACATTGCCGTGCTCCCTCCATACCTTCCATTTCCTGCCTTTTAGATTCCAGTTTGGTGGTTGGAAGAGGAGCAGAGGGCTTCACAGCTGAGTGGAAACAATTTGAAGAGAACACTGAACCATCACCGCTGAAAACTTACATCGTCAGTCGAAACAACTTCAAGATCCAGCAAGCACAATGAAGCACATACAACTTTGCAACCTCCCTTTCACCACTTTCTCCATTATTACTGCTGCACATCCTGCGACTGAGGACCCAGTTCATTCAGACAGAAGCATTAATGTCATCTTTATATCTACTATCCTTACCATAAATCCAACTATTAACATTCAGTTTTGCAGGATCACTGTGCAACATGAGTCTAAATCTGCTCAAGTTTTCCAACTGTCAAAGTCCTGTCTGACATGCCACACAAACAATACTACATGTCATCAAGTGTTGTTTTCATGATTGATTAATGTCTGACTTTTGTAAATGATTCTACAGAGAGTACTGTCTGGACCCCATCTTTTAGTACGGTGTCATGAGAAACCATTTGTTAGTTTAATTTCTGACACTTATCCAGATAAAACCCTAAACGTGGAGATAAACATTTAAAACACAGAGGGGAGCACAAGGCAAACACATCCCACATGTTGATTCACTGAAAAAAATGACCAAGCTGATGCTGAAAAATAACTTAAAAAAAGAAATACGATGAAATTAAATATGGGCCATCAAACAAATGCCACACAGACAAGATAGGGGCAGCTTATGATGAGAACCATACATACAGTGCATAAAGTTCCCCAATGCAAGTACTGTAGTTGTAAAGTCGATAACATTGTACCATTTACAGAATATAAACTATAAGTTGTAGGTGATTAAACAGTAGAAAATTAATCTCCTGCAGTTACCAAGAAAGAATAATACACATTTCATGATGAAATACATTATTCATGTAAAAAGAAATGCCTGTTTAATTATAACATGGAGGTATAGAACGCAAATCATCCTACCATTAATCTTAAGGCTTGCTGTGGTCTTCTGATCTCCACACACACAGCTGTAGTCTCCACTGTCTTCTGGCACCACTTTGTTGATGAGGAGTTTCTTCACAAATTCCTCCTGCTTCATCTGGTATTTCTCTCCAGACTTAAGGACCTGTGTCCCCTTCTTCCACTCCACTGGGATTCCAGCTTTAGAGATCTCACAGTGCAGAGTAATATTAGCTCCTTCTTCAGCCTCCTGGCTCTCAAGCTGCTGTTTGAAGATCACTGGCTGGGCTGAGGATGTTTTGTTTAGTTAGCAAATGGTCAGGAGACAGAAAAAAAAACAAGAACACTAACCGATAGCATCAGGTAAACGTCCGGAAAAAAAACCCAAATCTGTCAAACTCATTGTGTCACAGCTAATATAGTGGTTTAGGGATGAAGTATTTTTGTAGGTGGCTACTGACTAATAGCTTTTGGATTTTTCCACTGCATGCTTGGAACATTAATAAGGTCTGCAGCAAACAAAACATTATGAAACTTCTCTTTCGTTATTTGTGATAATCTTGATGAGCTAATTTAACTTTCCATTTTTTCACTAAGCTACCATGGAACAACAACATAGCAGTCCAACAAACAAGCAAGTTCAATACTTCCATGGTATATCATCACAGATTAACCTCTTATTGGAGAATTTCACCACATTCAATTTGGTTTTCAAGGTTGTGGTATTCGTGTTTGACTTATTGATAATCAAAAAACATCAGAAATGCTTACCAGAGGTTAGCCATTTTTGTTGTCTTATTAGCAGTGTGTCAGAAACTGCCCTTATTCATTCTATTATAAACTCAGATGTACTTTCCACCTCGGAAACCAGAAAGTGCTAAATGCTAACTCATTTCTCTGACTCATTCCTGCTCTACTCTATGAGCTTGCTGTTGTAGACTGCTAGCTTTTTTTTTTTTTTTAAAAGCAGAACAACTGCCATGAACACTAATAAGCTGTAGTCTACACAGCAACATAACTGCATATTCAGCTCCAAAAAACCTGAATGGTTCCCAGTTGTTTCCTTGGTCAAATCCTCAAAATATGTCCTACCCTTTATATTGAGGCTAGCTGATGTCTTCTGGTCTCCACACACACAGCTGTAGTCTCCACTGTCTTCTGGCACCACTTTGTTGATGAGAAGTTCATTCATAGATTCCTTCTGCTTCATCTGGTATTTCTCTCCAGACTTAAGGACTTGTGTCCCCTTCTTCCACTCCACTGGGGCTCCGGGTTTAGAGGTCTCACAGCGCAGAGTAATGTTGGCACCCTCTTCAGCTTTCTGGTTCTCAAGCTTCTGTTTGAATGTCACTGGTTGCGCTGAGGATTTATCATTTTGTAAGCATACAGTTGTTGTACCATATAATAAAATAAAATAAAAGCATGCAGCTGAAATCAAGGTAACATGCATACCAAAAGCCACACACATATTGGTAGATAATACAAACAAAATTCTGCTTGTCAAATCCCAAAACTGACTCTTTGAAAATCCTGATCCTACCCTTGATCTTGAGGCTTGCTGTGGTCTTCTGGTCTCCACACACACAGCTGTACTCCCCGCTGTCTTCTGGGACCAGGGAGTTGATGAGAAGTTCATTCACAGATTCCTTCTGCTTCATATGGTATTTTTCTCCAGACTTTAGGACCTGTGTTCCTTTCTTCCACTCCACCGGGGCTCCAGGCTTAGAAATCTCACAGCACAGAGTAATGTTTGCACCCTCTTCAACTTCTTGGCTGTCCAGTTTTCGTGTAAATGTAGGTGGCAATGCTGTACAACCAAGTTATAATCTGTGAGTACCAAATGAAATAGATAGCTTGCCCGACTTAAAGAAAATCAATTAAAGTGATAGTGTTAAATACAACACTGTGATGGAAAACTTCCAAAACTTAAAACAAAGACTGAGTCCATACCCTTAACGCTCAATGTTGCAGATGTCGTCTGATCTCCACACAGGCAGCTATACTCCCCACCATCTTCAACCTTCAAATTCTTTATTTGGAGCTCACAGGAAGACTGTTCCAGCTTCATCCCATACTTGTCTCCAGCTTTAAGAATTTCCAAGGCTTTCTTCCATTGAATGTTGGAGGCAGGTTTTGATAACTTACAGCGCAGGGTCACGGTCTCCCCTTCATTTTTCTCCTGGTTCTTCAGATTTTCAATAAAAGTGGCTGGCAGTGCTAAAAATGGAATGAAAACGTCTTGATTTTATCAGACTGTTGTGTTTTGTTGGGTTGTGATGGAGAAGGAAGAGGGGTTGTGATGGAGAACGAAGAGTTAGTAGTCGTGGGGATGACAAGTGAGTCGTCTTGCTCCCACTGTGGCAGTAACTTTTGAAAAGTAGCAGTTGCATAATCATTCAGCATCAGGCTTATGTTTGTTTGATGCAAGATTTTCTACTACACACTAAAATGAAGAAAAAAATTACAGTACCATACCAAAACACATCTTTTGAAGCACCCAGGAAAAACATGTACAAACTTGATTCTACAATGCACAGATCTTACATGAAAGAAAATGCATGTAAGAATAAAACATTTGAAGACACTTGCACATGCTGATGGGGTGAAAAATCCAGTTTCTTACAAACTCATGACAAAGAAGATTGTGCTATACAAAGATGTATGGTCATGATTATCACAGAACATCACAGAAATTAAAAAATGCACAACTTGGAAAATGCAGGAGATTTAGCTTTGTGGGATCACTTGAACCTCTCCTATAAAAGTACATGACTATAAAGTGGGGGGGCTTTGGATGCACCATAGCATGATCTCATACCACTGTGCGTGAGGCAGAAAAACCGAAAGACATACCAAACAAAAAATGCACCCTTTGGATTTCTGCTTGAGCCTCTGACTGGCCTTGAGAGTGAAACCTTACCAAGCCACAGTGACAGACAATCAGCAATCATCTCATTCAAATTAGAAGCCTTACACAAAGCATTTGCAATGCAAGACTCACACAAGCCCTTAAGTCTTAAACTTTTGCATGTCATGTTAATACATATCCTCATTTTAGACAAATACTTGAATGAAAAAAACAACTAAAAATACACTTACCTTATTACTTATTTTCTCCCTTCTTTGTGTCAAAGTGCATGCAATATAACATTATCAAATAATACAACTTAATACAAGAGAACAACTGACTTGGCTTCACAAGGACTTACCCTGGACTTGAAAGAATGGAATTTTGAGTCCTTACCATTGACTGTCAGCTTTGCCATGCTCTTTGCAGTGCCCACATCACAGGTGTAGATGTCAGTGTCTTTCTCCTCCAGCTTTTTGATGGTGAGTGTCAGGACACCCTCTTTCTGCGACATTTCATATCTTCCTCCTGCCTTGAGCTCTGTATGACCTTTCAGCCAAACCACAGTGGATGGAGTTTGTGCAGTCTCACACTGGAGCGTCACAGAGCCCTTCTCCTGTGCCTGGTTGTCCTTTAGCTCCTTAGTGAACTTATGGATTGCCTCTGAAGAGAGATGAGTCATAATTTAAGGTTCTGGAGGGATCACATTATTGTAGCGTTAAACAATGTATTTCATATATCAAGGCATTTGGATATGCTTTGAAAATACAGACAAATCATAGAGGGCACACGAAAGGTTTTAAATTCTACCCTTGATTTCAAGTTTGGCTCTGGTGGTTGCTCCTCCAATTACTTCACAACTGTACTCTCCAGAGTCTTCATAAGAAACGTTGTGGATGATCAGCTTCATGACTTTGTCATCTTGAGTGATTTCATACTTCTGGCTCTTTCTGATGGCTTTACTCTCTTTGGACCATTTCACAGTGGAACTAGCCTGTGTTACCTCACAGACAAACACTGCATCGCTACCTTGAACAGCACTTGTGTTCTGCAGTTCTTTGGCCACTGATGAGGCTTTGCCTGCAACAAAATGAATGTAGAAGTTCATGAGATAATGGATGGGCTGAAAAAGGTTATATGACTTGACTTTTCAATCAACCTATCAGCAGCCCTTTTGAGATGGAGAAAAAGTGATTGATAAACATTCATTTTAAGCAAGGATGTCCCAATATCAATCAAAGTAACAGATTGGGACTGATATAAGCATTTTTTTAATTCATCAAGGGTAAGAATTTGTTCTGATCATCTCAACCTAGTTGTTTGCATCAGTTTCTGAAAGTTGAGGACACTTTAAGGAAAGCTATATATGTGCCAGACGCAGCAGTAGCAGCAGCAACTCTGTGATAAACATGTTTGCGCTGTGAAAATATTTAAATCTAGACGCTCATGGGCGGATCTACCGGGGTGGCATGGGGTGGCAAATGCCACCCTAAAATAAACCCTTGCCACCCCTACTGCCACCCCAACTGGCAGCAATGAACTGATAGGAAAAATTAACAGTTACAAGCGCGAAGTTCCGATGTCCGACGACAGTGAACGCAGCACTGAACATACGGTTTATGGGCGCAAAGTGAGAGAGAGCCAGTCGGGAGTCGAGGAGGAAGGCACAAGGAAAGAGGTAAAAACCACTATCTAGTATTTGAGGCGCGCAGGCGGCGACGTGTTCTTCATAATCAGTCTGATTCCGGACTCAATTCACTGCTACTCACCCGGATAATGGGCCTGTGTGTGTGTGTGAGTGTGAGCGATGCTACAGGCTGAAAAGACGACCACAGGAAGAAAAATCAGAGTCAAAGTGACCGTGTTTCTGCCAAAAACCCCACTGAATCGAACCGAAACCAGCCCCACATGTCTCGCTCACATATAAACACAGACACAGTGATCCACACATTTAAAATTTAAATTAAACATTTAAATAGCTTATAAACACACTGAATATTGATTCACTTTCTAAGGGAAAGCTTGTAACTTAATCTGCTCTTTAAATTTCTGTATATGGGTGATTCCGCCAAAAGAGTGAAATTTCTGTCCCCAGCATTTTATGGTATATTAAATTGATGAACACAATTAATAATAATATATAACAAATTATATTTATTATACTGAACACTATACCCTTTAATCTTGTAGAAATTAGACACAAACACACACATATATATATGTATGTGTATATATATATAAATAAATATATATATATATATAGATATAGATATATATTTAAAGAGAGATATATAGATATATATATATATATAGATATAGATATATATAGAGAGAGATATATATGTATGTATATATATTAATATTTTAAAATGGCATCCCAAACACTTATACATAGCATTTCTTGCCTGTCCCCACAGCCAAACTCTACACTTTACTACAATTCATTCTGAACAAAATCCTTCCAAAGCAAATTTTCCTTTACATTTAAGTGTGACTCCATATTCTATCTACACTTTTAAAACAAAAGTTTTACAAAAAGTCATTATATTTTGGTTAAAATTCACATTTTAGTGCTGTCCCCAGGTTTTCACTCATTGCTGTTACCCAAACACATTCCCCTCTTTAAAATTCTGGAACATTCCACCAGTGACGTGTTCTGCAGGAAGTGACATCATTTTGTCTTCTGAAGTCATGGGAAGACCAAAAGTAAGTTATCTCTCATATTTATCCTTAAATTTAATGATATATTAGCTGTTTTTCCTGTTACCTAAGTTATCTGTAAGACAACAGTTGTTGATATCAAAAGTAAAATATTCAGTTAAATCTTAAGAATTTGCTCCATGTGCTAAAGCTACTAACATAGATGCTCAGTGGCTAAATTTCACACAATTGCTAATTTTATGCTACAAATTCATTCCTGTTACTCAAATAAAGAATAACAGCAAAAAAAAAAGTCATTTTGTCATAAATATTATTGTTTTCATCATGTAACCAACCATTTCTTCTCAATTAACTCTTTTTCTAAGAGTCTAAAACATTGTATGTGGTTGATATCCTTTTAAACATGCTTTTAAAATGAAAAGGTTTTTAAAATTTGAGTTTTGGTAACAGCAGAGAAAAAATTTGCAATGATAATAAACTGTCAAAAGTTGCAATAAATTAAATAAAGTTGCCTGAGATTGACCAGTACTCATTTTGAATGAGTAAATGTGTATATTACTAAATTCTGTCTTGAAATGGAATGAAAAATGAAGTTTATTTCGTAGCATTTTAAAAAGCAAATTGCACTCTTTTGGCAGAATGACCCATACCTCTGTTTTGGTTACTGAGCAAATCTGATAGATAAAACCTTAAAAATAAAGAGTTGAAAATGTGACACCAGTGTAAATGGTGTAAATTCTGCTGAAAATGAAGCAGTGTTTTTGCTGTTCTTGTTTTTTGATAGCTCTAATTTTGTGTATATTACTGTACAGAAAAAAAACTGTATGTACAGTTACAAAATATTCCTCTATTCAGGTTTGTGTCCAGTGGCTTGTTTAAGTACCGTGACCCATTGGTTTCCATTGTGTATTTATGCTGACCTAATTGCAGTCCATTAGGATAGTTTTTTCTTGTACAAATGCTGCTTACATGTCGAATATACAGTATGTTCTAAGTTATGTACCAAGTTTTGCAAGCAGGAATACTTCAGTGTAAATTGTCTATTTCTCATCAAACTACGATAACAGCTTCAGTTTATAGGCATCTGATGTAGGTTGCCACCCCTAAAAAATTCCTGCCCCCCTCTTGCCACCCCATAAATATTTTTCTAGATCCGCCCCTGTAGACGCTCCAACAGCCACGAGGAGTGTGACATAGAGCAGCACTGGAGCTGGCTTAAACACGAAGAACACCAAGTATGACAACAAAATGACCTGTGATAGCTAGCAGTAAAGCTTGTTGTTTCCTCTGTGCACATTTCAATGTGAGCTGTATGCTGCCTGAACCTTTGGGGTTAACATTGCACTCAGCATCTAGATTTGATGTGGTCCTATCTATCCTGTACATGACACTGGTACATGAAATATGATAAGCACTGCTATACAGCTGGGTGTGGGTTGTCAATCTGTAATTTTGCTGATAAAACGGTAATAAAAATAAAGTTCCTAAAACAAGAAGATAACCAACAGACCTTCAACTGTTAATGTTGTCTTGGAGTTTAATTCTTTAAGGTTGAAGGCCACTTCTCCAGCATCAGCCGTAGTGACATCTGTGATGGTCAGCATGTACTTGCGTCCTTTACTTGTGATTTTAAATCGGCCACCATTTTTAACAGTCTGACCATTTAGAGTCCAGAAGTACTCATCTGTGCTTTCACGGGATAAAATGCACTCAAAGCTACATGTCTCTCCTTCATTCACTTCAGCTGACTTCAGCCATTTGGTTATTCCAATGCCGATTTCTAAATTTGGGTCAGAGAGCACAAGTTCAAACAAACACCAAACAATACAAAGTGTACGAGGTGAAGTAACATGAAGCTATCAAACACAGTACCAACCTCGCACAGTGACCTTTGATTTAGAAATCTCAGTTCCAAGATCACAACTGTACTCTCCAGCATCTTCTTTGGTGACATCCTTAATGATCAGTCCCAAGGATTTACCTGTGTGAAGCAACTCATATTTTGGTCCGGCCTTCAAGACTTTACCCTCCTTTCTCCAAGTGGGTGACACCCTGGGCTTGGATGCCTCACATGCAAGAGTTATCATGCCTTTCTCCTCTCCAATCACATCATCAAGGGACTTGAGGAACACTGCGCGCTTCTCTGAGGAGGAAAATGGTGACACGTTTGGGTTAGGTTGGTTTTGCAATGTTTATAAAGGGGAGGATTTTCACAGCAGACGTTATTGTAACAGTGAAGTTCTTACCTTTAACTTTGAGTGTCACCGACTCTTTCACCTTGCGGACCTGGAAAGTGATGGTTCCCCCATCCTGAGGTGCCAAGTTCTTCAATGTAAGTTTGTGAGCCTTTCCATCATGAGCGATGGTGTTCACTTCATTTGTACAGAGCACCTTGTCATTAAGGAGCCATTGAACCTCCTCATCTGCATAGTTTATCTCACATGTGAACACTGCATCACTGTCTTCATCAACTTCTGTGTTAACCAAGTGTTTGGTGATCTTGATTTCCCGCACTAGACAAAAAGAGAAAAGAACATTTCATTATAAAAAGCTTCCATTAACTGTATTTTGTTTGGTATGTAAAATTTGACAATATACCTTCCACAGTAAGTGTGCCTTTGGTGTCAGCAGGTCCAGACTGACAGCAATACTGTCCAGTGTCTCCTTCAGTCAACTTCTGAATGGTAAGCTGAGCTCTTGTAGCATCTTGTTTCATATTATACTTGTCAGATGGTGCCAGAGGTACCTGATCCTTGAACCAGCGAACTTCTTTGGGCGGGGCAGAGAATTTGCAAGAGAGAATGGCTGAACTTTTCTCCTTCGCTTTTACATCTTTCATGGGCTCTGCAATCTCCAGTGGACGCTCTAAATGTGAGGAGCAACACGGGATTAGAGTCAAATGAACTGTGCCATCACATTACCACATACCACACATTTCATTGTTGTGATTCAACATATTAACTTACCTTTGACTGTTAGCTGGGCAGAAGACTTGCTCTTTCCAGCTGTAAACTGCACAGGTCCTGTCATCAATGCCTTTGTCTTTTTGAAAGTGAGGCGGTGCAAAGTGCCTTCTTTCTCCATTTCCACATCAGCGCTCTCCTTTAAGGCGACTCCATTCAAAGTCCATATTGGAGGTTTTACCAGTTCCATACTAATTTCAACTTCAAACACAGCTGCAAACGGTTCTGTCACCTCCACAGAACTGAGCTCCCTTACAATGCTGATGGACTGCTCTGAAATGGTTATGAGGAGATGATGGGTGAGTGAGAAGTGAATATGATGTTACATCTTTTTTTATCAAATAGTCACTTCTACATTCAAACATTATAATAATGTACTATTGATTTCAATTTTAAAAATCGGGAAAAATATGCAATTGTATTAAAAAATAATCTCACAGACCCCACAGCCTGGTCCTTATGCATTTTCAATATTTAAGAGGGGCTACAATGGGGTGTCAAAGGGCCTGTGAGCATGTTGTCTCTGTTTTACTGAAATGTGTTTGTCTGTAAAAGTATGCATTTGGTAGATTACAAAAAACAGAAGGATTCTGATTCTTCTTTAATACTAATCCCACTTGTTTGTTTTTCAATTTAAGATGAAATAAACAAATCTAAGAAAATTTTTAAGGTCCCATGTCCTGGTGTGGTGGTCACAGACATCATATCTAGGGTGTCTTTTAAGCATTTTTCCCTCCCCTTTGGTAACGCTCAGTTCTCCAGGGGCAAGGAGGCTATCACAGGCTATGATAATTAGCTCCATGCTAATTGGCTGCCAAAACAATGGCTGATGGGAGAAGGAAGGAGGAGTTACAGGCCACAGAGCAGACTTTCAAAACAGTCATGGTGCCTGTCTGTGACAAGTAAAAAAAATACATTTTGATAAAGGCTGTATAGCTGTTACATAATAAACACCGGGAAGTAAAAAAAAAAGAGAGATTTCAGGGCATTTCCTTAAAAAAGGCATAGCGCGTATGCTGTGAGCTGAGAGTTTCATAAAAGTCACCATGTACTTCTGCGCCACAAGACCCTTCTTGCAACTCTAAAGGCAAAGAAACTTGATTTTGCAGGACTTCAGACTTTTAATATGTTACAAAAAATAAATGCTAAATGTTGCAAGCTACTTTGAGAGGAAGACGTATAGGAAAATCAAATCAGCTTCAGTGGCTAAATTTCTGTCTGCACATAATATGAGCAAAATTTATGATCAACCCCTTAATTTGTTATTGAAATCATATGAACTTAAAATAATCATGGACTGGGCAAGACATTTTACAGTTAGGGTTTAACTTTTTACCTGCTGAAGAACCGAGGATGAGCCATTTAATACAATCTGCTACTATTGTACATATCATCAAATACAGCAATAAAGATATACTGTATAACTTGAGAGCTAAGTGTCCAGCTCTGGCACACATATTGAGCACTAAATGAGGTGATAGTTAAACAACTGTTTAGGCCTCACTGCAAGAGTTCTAAAAAATGTAAGATTTCCAATATTATTTTGAATGCTGAGGATTAATTTATGGAATACAGCATAACATAGGGGTGTAGCTTCATTGCTGGTACTGTTTTATCCACTTTTAGTGAAATGCATTTTGACATTACACTTATAACATGAAACAGGAAAAACACGTTCATTTAGATACAAGACAGATATGGAAAACATTAATGCATGCTGAGAACATACTTTTAACGAAAATTCCCTGCAACAAATTAGCCATTGTTCTCAGTCAAATCTCTCATATACCAGAGCAGGTATGGTGATTTACTGTGATTACCTGGATATCTCACTTTCTAGTACCTTAATTAACAAGTAATAACAAGGGAAATTAAGCAATACACTAACTAGATACGTTTCTAAAAGCAAATCAATGTTACACATGAAATGATGCCACCTTTTGTTGAAAATCACCTTATCTTTGCTAAAGGACTAAACCTCAAAAAACACCTAGCTGAAACATCAAAATTAGTTATTTTGCTTTTAATGGTGGACTGTATGCCTTCATTATTTATTTACTAATGCTTTTAAATGTAATTTGTACATTTATTCATCTAACTGGTCAGAATTCTTCAAAAAAAAAGTGATATTGTTATTTTTCATATTTCCCATTAGAATGACACTTAAATAACTCTACAGGGAAACAAAGATTAATACAGGTAAGTAGACCATAGACAAACAGACATATATTTATAGACAGATACCTCATTGACTGTTAGTCTGATGGCTTGTTTTGTGTAAAATCTTGAAGTTTTTCATCTGTTTCGACCAGATACACCTGCTGACCCCACTATGTACTTAAACTCAACCCTCATTACATCATCTTCCATACTGTTACCTTCCACAAGGAGTTTACAGGATGTCTTGTCATCGATGGCATCGCAGGTATACGTGTCCTCATCTCCAGAATCCACATCATTGATGGTGAGTTTTCGGTACACATCTTCACTCTTGATCTCGTACTTCTTTCCATGTTTGATCTCCTTCTTGTTCTTGTACCACTTCACCTGTGCACTGGCACGTGACACTTGGCATTCGAGATGACCACGATGCTTATACATGGCTATCTTATCCCTGAGTTTCTTCACAAACTTGACAGGCAGCTCTACAGTAACAGTAACATTTAATCAATTAAAACTACAAATTATTATTAGGTCAAAATTTACAGAAGCCCTTGCCAAAGTGCACAAAAGCATAGACAAAGTTGATGATTAAAAATGTTACGTTCAAAGCAAATAGGGCAAATATGCAATAGAGAAAAATGCTTTTGATGCAGCATGTGTGAAAGCATTAAGTGCAGCATTTTTAAACAAAAGCTTCAGCAGACAGCAATTAGCTTGTAATGACATTTAGCAAATAGAAGTTCATGTGTGAGGATCATTTCTGCTGAAATATCACTTGCTGTTTGGTTGCAAACAGCTCAACATTGTTACAGAAACAAAATGTGTGTATTTGTGCAATTAAGAGCTGCTTTTTGGTCATCTGATAGCAAAGTACTCTGTGACAGATTTTGATTTTTCTCTCCATTCTCAAAAAGCCAAGACCCCCTAAATAATTCTGAACTTGTGCTTGCTGTATTCCTTTGCCATCAGGCCTCAATGAGGCACAACAATGCAAATGCAAGCTGCAGATGAATTTTCCATCTCATCAAAGGTGTCAGAATGATGCATGTGTTTACACTTTCAGCAGAAAACAATGTTATCAAGCTTCAGTGTTACCTTTTACATTTTATAAAGAGAACACTTATTGGTGCTGCTTAGAAGGGAGAAAAGTTTTAAATATGAAAAGTTGTTCAGTCATCTGCATCTTTCTGACAGCTTTTGCCCCGGTAAAAGGAAACAATTCATTTGCAGCCACATCTGAACATTGTAACATTGAAGATTATCAAATGCATGCAACAAAACAGATCAAGCTATTTGTTTACCTTTCACTTTCAGTTTGGCAGTCGACGAAGCCTTTTCAGCTGTGAATTTAATCTCACCGATATCTTCAGGGCTTACAGACCTAAACAGCAGTACATAGGTTCTGCCTGGAGGATAAAGTGGACATTATTCAGTTAAAACTTTCACCTTGCATGATAGGCAGGTGAATTAATCACACAGGTTTCTTTATTCCTTCAGATTTTACCCTCTTGTCTCATCTTGATGTTGTCACCAACTTTGAGTTTGACACCTCCTTTGTACCACTGGCAATCCACCTCATCATGTGAGATTTCACAGACGAACGCAGCACTCTCCTTCTCCATCACCTCCACATCCTCCAGCTTCTTAAGAATCTGAATATCTCTTGCTGAGTGGAGAAAGATTTTTTTTTAAATTGGTAACTAATTCAATATGTTTTATTTAATCTAAAAAAGTGATAAAATATGATTGCTTTAGGGTTATTTGGCCAATTCATACCATTAACGGTGAGTTTGGCCGATGTGTTATCATCAGTAGTACGACAGATGTAGGTGCCTGCATCTTCAGGGCTGCATTTGTTGATAACCAAAGAACGCTTACGGCCCAAGGAATGGATGCTAAGGTTTTTCCCTGGTTTGAGCTCCACGTTATTCTGCGTATTCAGGGTTTGTTCAGAATGTTATCTTAAGCGTTCAGTTATGATGGCCTGTAACTTCTACCTGAAGAAATAATTTCTCACCTTGAGCCATTTTACATCTGCGTTAGTTCTTGACACTTCACATTCAAAAGTAACCTTCTCCTTCTCTGGGACACTGATGTCCATGAGTGGATTTGAGATCATAACTGGAGGTTCTGGGGAATAAACAAATGTTGGTTAAAAAATATCTTGAATATAAATATAAGTATAATCTAGCAACCAGCTAGGTGCCTGGTTAACAAACAGCAGCCCTTACCTGTCACCAACAGTTTGCTGGAAATATGCACTCCTTCTGCCTGGAAGACAATAGTTCCTGCATCCTCCCTCTTGAGATTGGAAAATGTCAATGCATGCTTCTTTCCAAGAGTTGTGATGCGGCAGTTACCCCCAGACTTTATCTTGACCCCGTCCTTAGTCCAGGAGCCCTCGACATCAGGCTGGTTGAGTTCTACCTCAAGAGTTACGGTCTCTGTTTCATTTGCTTTAGTGTCTGTAAGGCCTTTAACAACCTTGATCTTCTTCACTGGAGGGAGGAGACGGAAATATGTGCATGTAAGGAAGGATTTCCAACTTATGACTCAAGATGTAAAACCAAACAAACAGATCTGAGGAACAATAAACTGAAGATAAGAGAAAGGCCTAAATATGAGCATATTCTATGATCTGTTAAGAGAAGTCACACATCACATCTGTGCTTAAATACTGCAAACTCTATCTTTGAAAAAATTAAGTTGTAGCTTATTTACTTTCCACGCTGAGTTTAGCTTGTGTTTTGTCATCGAGGGTTTCACAGGAGTAGACTCCCCGGTCAGCCTGAGTGACACTCTTGAAGACCAGGGCCTGCTTAGCTCCATTCACCCGGATCTCTATATTTCCAGTCGGCTGCACCACAACACTGTTCTTCATCCACCTCACTTCATCTGATGGCTTACTGAGCTCCACCTCCAGTTTTACTTCACTCTGCTCCTCCACCGTCAGGTTCTCTAGCTTCTTCTTAAAGGTAACAGGCTCATCTGAAGGGGGCAGATGAGATGTCAAAGCTAATAAGATTATACTGGACAACAAAATCAAAACAAGTGCACAAGGGAGAGATTCAAGTTCTTACGTTGCACTTGTAAGGTGGCCTGGCAGCTTTTCCCCTCAGCGTCCACACTTATCTCTCCTGCATCTTTTTGGGTAACAGAGGTGATGGTGAGTGAGTGGCTGCCTCCACCTTTCTCTATCTTGTACTTTTTCCCTGCAGTGACGGGGGAACTGTTGTGGAACCATTTCACAATGGCATCGGCCGGGTTGACTACACACTTGAAGATGGCGTCTTTTCCCTCAGTCGCAGCCACATTGTTCAGTTTGGTGGTCAGCCTTATTTGTCTGGGTGCTGAAAGAAACAAATTACAACAACATGACAAAAGCAAACAAGCTCACCAGAGCAACCCACCCCTAAGTCGAATGAAAACAAGCCCTGAGAATATATTAGTGGGAGATTACAAATTACAAACACAAATTAATGCTGTTGTACTAAATTAACTTTAAACAGCTTCAAAAACATAGTCTACAATGTTTTCCCTCTGAACGGACTGTGTATTCGGCGGAGGGCTGTAACGGGAGGAAAAGGTCAGGAAGATTCTGAGGGCCTGACATTATCATTTTTTACATATTTAGTTACTTTTTGCTATATGTCTTCAAGTATATCTCTACTTGTCAAATAAAAAGAACAGCCTTTATTGTTTTTAATTGCAAAAAAGTAAAATTTGGGAATCTCTTGCTTTGCTACACATCCATCTAATAACATTTATACAAAAAAGAGACCCCTTTGAACATGTATTGCAGGATATTAGTTTTGTTTATGCTTTTACTATACCAAATAGCATGTTATGTAATGCAGGATATTAGTTTTGTTTATGCTTTTACTATACCAAATAGCATGTTAAAATGTGTGTTCCTTTCAAAATTAACAGGCTATAGAGCAAGAAAAATGTATAATCTGCACTAGTGTTGAATTATTGACAGGGTGATAAAGACCAGAGAATCAAGAGGGCTTGTATTGAACACACTTTAATTCACCATTTATACTTAAATTTCATCTATAAGGTGTTTTCCCCTCTGCCTGAAGCTAATTTGTGTCTTGAAACAGAAGAGCTTGGTCAACATAATTATGGATGGTAAATTTTAATATATGAATAAATGTATCTATTAAATTGGTTTATTGATGCTTGGTTTGAGAAATTGTGAGGAGCACGTTTGGGATAAGGCTCAATCTAATAACTTTCTTGCACACCCCTGGAGTAAGTGGGTAACCCTGTCAAAGCTAGAGAAGCAGGCCAAGGATTGAAGTCTTGGGTGGGTCAGTTAATATAAGAAACTTTAAACTACTTTCCTATTGCCTTGTTAAAGCAGAACTCTCTTTTCTTTAACAAGATTTTCCCATGAAAACTTATAGTACAGACTTTTGATCATCTGTGAGCTACTCTTGTCACATAAAAATCTATTAAGCAATGCAGGTAAACATGGCAATCTTAATGCCAGTACATTAATAAACAAATATTTTGCAACAGATAAAGAAAGGTTAACATTTGAATATATTGGTACTTTATCGATTATCTTGACAGCTCAAGTCATTATCAATACTTTGCTACAGCTCGATGGCAGGATGAGATGATGATACATTATAATCTCAGCTGGTGGTCATGAGTGTACAGCTCATGTTAAGCATCTAAATAAATTTTAGTTTGATCCATAATACCTATTTATTTAGTCGGTACAACAAAGAGAATTTTTTTAGCATTTACTCAGGTTTCTTGCAAAGCATGTTTTTCTTCAAGAAACATTTAAACATATTTAGGTGACATCTAATTAACCTTTATTTAAAGGCTATATTTCTAAGACAACCTTGACCTTAAATGAGAAGAGAGACAAAAAGAGCAGCAAATTCTGTCGTCTTAAATGAGATTTTA
Source organism: Scarus forsteni (assembly GCA_036419115.1). Taxonomy (NCBI): domain Eukaryota; kingdom Metazoa; phylum Chordata; class Actinopteri; order Labriformes; family Labridae; genus Scarus; species Scarus forsteni. The sequence continues at coordinate 26,023,477 of JAZDUH010000157.1, read as the reverse complement.
AGGGTTCGGAAATTTGAAATGGGGTGGAATACATAATTTTTCACCTTTGCAAAATTATAACCTGGAGAGGAGGAACATGCTAACAGCTGGGGCAGCTGTGTTTTTAACCTAGAGTCACTCCATCTGAATAAAGGCTCATATTTGTTTGATGGTGCGATATCGATGACTTGCTCAAAGATGTTATTATTTTGTAATTTTCTGTTTACCTCACATGCTGTCAAAATTGGGTTCTCATTAGCTGTTACACTGTACAGTATTTCATGTGTAAGCTATAAAGTTGCATAATCATTCAAAGTTGTCCCAGGCCAGTCATAACAGATGGTTGGTTACCTTTTGAGCTGACTTTAGCTGAGGTTTTGTCATTTCTGCATTCACAGCTGTAGTCTCCTTCATCTTCTTTTGTCATGCCAGTAACAGTAAGAATCCGCTTTGCACCATCGGTCCTGATAGTATGCCTTCCTCCAGGTTTAATCTCACGACCAGCGAACTGCCAGACAACGTCCCCTGAGGCTTGATTTAGTTCACACACCAGGCTAAGAGTACCGCCCAAATCCACTGCAGCAGGTTTTAGTGGAACAACAAACTTCAAAACTGAATCTGAAATGAGAGCAAAGCAGATCAACACAAGGTCTAGTACCTGAAAGGGGCATAAAAACATTTATCAAAATGTTACAATTGTTTTTTATAACATGCCTTTGACTTGCACTTTAAACTCCAGTTTGTCATCAGCAGTCTGACAGGAGTATGATCCACTGTCCTTAGATTCTGTGGATTTCACTATCAGGCTACGAGAAAGGCCATCTTTCTTCATTTCAAACTTGCTGCTCTCCTTGAGCTCTACGCCATCTCTAAACCACTTCACATTGCCACTCTCTGAGGTCAGCTCAGTGGTCAAAACAATGTTCTCACTTGCTTGTACGACACAAGTGTCTTTCACATGTTTCTTCTGGAACTTAACAGCTGCTTCTAAAGATAGTTAAGAAATGTAAAGTTAGTGCTTTATTCAAAGAAGAATCAAACTTGAGCAATTAAAATTATGTTGAAGGTGTGCGTTACCTGTCATCTGCAGCTTGAAAGCAAGTTTTTCTGACCCAGCCTCACACGTGTACTCTCCAGCATCTTTCTTCTCCATTTTTTCGATCACCAGTTCTCGAGTCTTTCCCCTCGACTCCATGTGGACAGCTTTGCTGGAAGTGAGCAGTTTGCCGTCCTTGTACCATTTCACTTCAGTCTTGGAATCAGAAACCTCACAGCTCAGGGTGGCCTTCTGGGTGAGGGTGGCTTTCACCTCCCTCTGGACAGACTCCTTGTTGGAGAAGCCTGATGGAGGTTCTGCAAACAAAATTATTTTTTAAATAAAAATTAGAACATGTTAAACAAATCTGAAAAGCGTCAATTGGAATCTTTCAGTCACCATTTAACTGAAAATTCTTATGTGGAAAACTACATTTTTGCCATTATGTTAAAAATTCAAAATCCACTTTGGCTGTGCCCATATATGGCATATCTACTTTTCTCTTCTTAAGGAGATCAAGTCTTTGCAGCACAAAAATTGACATTTCACTCTTGAGCAGGGCATACGCTGTGATATTTCAAGGAATTTGTCCCTAATTTAGTTGTTCAATTGGTTTTGAAGTCAGCGGATTTCAGACAAATATTTAGAAACATATCAAAGAGCAAGAAGGCATGCTTCAGATAACAGGGAATGTTTATCCAAATTAAGCTGGTAAATATGTTAGCTGGTGACGCTGCGTGGGCGTGCCAAAGCTACTGTCATGTGTCTTTCTTAACCTGGCAATAGAAATCTATAACACAACAGAAGAAACTTCATCGGCTTTTGTCAGAGTTCCATCCCAATTTCGAAAGTACAGCAAGAACACTCAGATAATTTCTGAGCAGCAAACTGGACAGTGTGAGTAAATCGAGCCCTTTGGTTATGTGTCATAAAGGATACAGTCAAACAGTGGGACATTCCACCCTGACTGATGTACTGCTAGCTTGAAATGGCCCAGTGTATTCACTGTATTACACATAGAAAACAACTTCAAACTGTATTATAAATGATAAATGTAATCTTTTTTAAATCTAGACAGTAAGCAAAAACAAAGTACTTCTTTGGACTATCCTTTATGTAAAACATTTTTGCCAAATAAATATAACAGAAACAGTAAAATAAAGCTTAATCTGCCTTTCTGAGAGCTCTGAGCAGTACTGTGATATGTTGCATACAACCAGTAAGCTCTGTGGAGCACAAAATGTAAATGTTACCCTTTATCATGAAGCCTGTGTTTCTATTCATAATTAATTCTCTAATTAAACAGGTGGTTAGCTGGGGATTCCCTTAAAACAATTCTGACAAAGTCCTTGAAATGACACAAAAAACACTTCTCAAAAACAGAAAAATTAACTGGCTTTGGGTTAGACCAACAACTTGGAAGATACATAAAAATTTAAGACTGAAGATGATGACAATATTTCAGCTGGTAGGTCCAGTGATTCTGTTAACACCTTTATAAACTTTGATATCATTCTACTGGAATGCATAGTATACTGGCTGGAAACGTAATACTTGCCAGTACTAATGTTAAACTAATGAAGCTATAATATGCACAGATATTCAGTTAAATAAATTGTGTACCCCGGAGTACAAACACAAATTCCCAGAATAAAACAAACATTTCAGAGACAAATTGACAAAGAAAACTCCATTATGCAGTGTCTCAGTTATTAAATACAAGCTCAGATCCCTCCCATCCTACCTGCCACCTGTATCTTAAAAGCCGACTTCTCAGTACCAGCCTCACAGACATACTCTCCAGCATCCTTCTTCTCTACGCTGTCAATCACAAGCTGTCGATTCTTGCCTTTAGACTCTGCATGGATGGTTTTAGTGGTACTTATCAGCTTTCCATCCTTGTACCATTTCACCTCTGCTTTGGAATCAGACACCTCCCAACTCAGAGTTGCTTTATGAGAGAGGGTGGCTTTCACATCCATGTGTACTGTTTCCTTGTTAGTGATGGCTGACTTGGCTTGACTTTCTGCAAAAGTGAGTAAGAAAAATGCCCTGGCATCACCCACCTTCATTTTACAACAAAAATATGGTAAAGTCATAATCTGATAAGACACAAGCCTGAGATAAACAGGAGCATGGGGAAAAGCATTCAAACATCCACAGCCATTTAACTATTTTGACAAACAGGCAGCCAACATAAGAATACTCTGCGATGTAGCCACAAACAGAAACATCATCTTGACAAAAAACAGTAAAAAAAGTAACGTATCCTGGATACCACAAATTAACATACCCAATACGACCAATGACAGTAACTAAGTATAAACAGCATGAAACTTCCAGTTCTACTGCCCTAGTTATTATTTATCCATCACATAAAGCGAACAGACAGACATTAAACTTCAGCAAAACAGGCAGAAAAAGCACAGCTGTATATTTTATCGCTCATACCTGCCACCAGTACTTTGAATACCATTTTCTCAGTTCCAACTTCACAGAAGTATTCTCCGGCATCTTTCTTCTCGATACTGTCAATCACCAGCTGACGCGTCTTGCCTTTTGATTCCATGTGAACTGTCCTGCTTGAACTCAGCAGTTTGCCGTCCTTGTACCATTTCACGTTTGCCTTGCTATCAGCTAGCTCACAGCTTATAGACACTTTCTGGGACACGGTTGCTTTCACTTCCTTCTGGACAGACTCTTTGTTGAGGAAAGCTGATTTAGCCTGGACTTCAGCAGAGATGGCTGTGAAGGATTGCAGTGACACCACAGCGGTTATTGAGAGACAAAACAGATTCAACAGCAACAAGAAACATGTTGGACAAATGCGACCACAAAAGCTTACAGAAACGCTGCAGAGACAACAGGCTACATTAAAGATAGTCCAGTGAAAGGGTATGCACAGTACTCTAGGGCAGTCATAGAGTTTAAAGCACACTGGCTGCTATAAAGCATCGGGACACAACTGTGACCAAAAAAAGACACACAAAACCACAAGATCCCAAAACTACCAAAATGAACAAACACAACAAATATATTTGTTTTAGCCTCACAAACCAAACTGAACAAGCAACAGCAAAACATTTGTACAAATGTTACTGTCCTATTTTGTCATCCAAAACAATCTGAGCCAACAAGCAGGCAAGTTTTGATATCTAGAGAAACCAACAATTCAGCCTTGAAACATGATGACATTACAAACACAAGTGATGACACACGAAAGCAGAAAAGTCAAAGTACTAAGCAATTTCAAACGTTCAAAAAAATTCATTCATAGAACTAAATGGGAAAAAATGCAGTATGATTTATTGAAAGTCCAAAGTTTTTCCTTTAAACAAACTAAAAAATCTTTATGATGTCAATAAGAGAGCTGTTACTACTCAATATCTGAGAGCACTAACATCAATCACAAAGTGGTCAAACAACCACATTTTTAAAACCGCTTACTTTGGATTTTAATAATACACAGCATTACTTTATTGTTAAAAATGTTCTCATTTTGTACTGTAAAACAAAATTATCTGGCAAATACTGAAAACATAAAGCATTTTAGTCAGTTTTCTTTTTATTTGTGAATCAAATAAATGCAAAAATAAGTAAATTATAATCTTATAATCAAGAGTTGCACTTAAACACCAGTATGGCCTGAAACCATGACTCAAACAGAAGGGGCAGCTTTCAAGAAACTGATCATTATTATACTTTTACTAAGTTATTTCAACTATTTAAGGCTGTCTTGAGTATTTTACATCCAGCTGAAAAAATAGTTTCATCTTAATGCAAATGAGAAATTTCAGGTTAGTAATAAAATCAGCTTGAACAGTGAAAAAAGAACTTAGTAAATAAAAACTGATTGAGAGGCTGCTTAGAAAAATGAAATCATCAGCATCAGAAGGGTTAGAGAAATTTTGTCCGACTAAGCTGGGAATTGCCCTGCTACTTTGACAAAGGTGGACCTAAGACTGAAAAAAATAGTATATAATCACTGTGATTTTACAAAATAATTTGTTCACTTCTGATTAGAATCAATTTTGCAAATCAGTGCTGACAACCCTGTTTTTTAATTAGTTGAAGTTATAATTGAAAATGATTTTAGGCATAACTGCATAGAGACTTCATGTCATATGCCTTTAAATTTAAGAAACTGTAAAAACATTTTAGTTAACAACAAAAAACACAAACAGGTAGGGTTTGCTGACCTTGAAAATAGTTTTAATTAGTTTTTGGCAGCAAATAGTTTTTCCTTTTCTAATAGAATTTTGTCCATCCACAATCCACAACGTGATTAAGAGCAAAATTACAGTGCCATCTGTCTGGGTGTTTTGTGAAGTTCTAGTTTTGTGAATATAATTTTCATTTGTGATATTTTTCTGTGTTTTTTGTTTCATTTTGGTCACTAAAGCACAGTGCCACTACCTCACAAATCTAACATGATTAGTATCCAGCTAATATTTTCCTTTTTTTTCTGGTATATCCACACGTCTCACTTTATTCTTCATTGTTTGTTTTTCTAAAAAAAATGCAAAGTGTCGTGATCGAGCTCAGTCGTTATTAAACAATTATTCTTACCTTCTACATGGATTTTAAAGACCAGCTTCTCAGCCCCGACCTCACAGATGTACTCTCCTGCATCTTTTTTGTCCACACTGTCGATCAGCAGCTGGCGAGTCTTGCCTTTGGACTCAGTGTGAATGGTTTTAGTGGAAGTGAGCAGTTTGCCATCCTTGTACCACTTCACCTCTGTCTTGGAATCGGCTACATCACAGCTCAGAGTGGTCCTCTGGGAGAGAACGGCTTTCACCTCCTTCTGGATGGACTCCTTGTTAGAGAAAGCTGACTGGGCTTCTGATGGAATGGGAATGACAAAGAAAGCATTTGATGCAATGTATTCAGAAGGATAATCAATATGCACCTCATAAAAGTCCCTTTCTCTTACCTATTACTTTCACACTGAAGGCCAGCCTCTCAGTGCCGACCTCACAGATGTACTCTCCTGCATCCTTCTTCTCCATACTGTCAATCACCAGCTGGCGAGTCTTGCCTTTGGACTCCATGTGAATGGTCCGAGTAGAGCTGAGTAGTTTGCCGTCCTTGTACCATTTTACCTCCGTTTTGGCATCTGCAACCTCACAGCTCATAGTCGCTTTCTGAGAGAGCGTGGCTTTCACGTCTCTCTGGACAGATTCCTTGTTGTAGAAAGCTGACTGGGCCTCTGCAAGAAACATTCATAAGGAACACAATTTTGCTATGAGTCCTTCTTACAATCATCAGCATCAGAAGGGTTGGAGAAATTTTGTCCGACTAAGCTGGGAATTGCCCTGCTACTTTGACAAAGGTGGACCTAAGACTGAAAAAAATAGTATATAATCACTGTGATTTTACAAAATAATTTGTTCACTTCTGATTAGAATCATTTTTGCAAATCAGTGCTGACAACCCTGTTTTTTAATTAGTTGAAGTTATAATTGAAAATGATTTTAGGCATAACTGCATAGAGACTTCATATCATATGCCTTTAAATTTAAGAAAACTGTAAAAACATTTTAGTTAACAACAAAAAACACAAACAGGTAGGGTTTGCTGACCTTGAAAATAGTTTTAATTAGTTTTTGGCAGCAAATAGTTTTTCCTTTTCTAATAGAATTTTGTCCATCCACAATCCACAACGTGATTAAGAGCAAAATTACAGTGCCATCTGTCTGGGTGTTTTGTGAAGTTCTAGTTTTGTGAATATAATTTTCATTTGTAATATTTTTCTGTGTTTTTTGTTTCATTTTGGTCACTAAAGCACAGTGCCACTACCTCACAAATCTAACATGATTAGTATCCAGCTAATATTTTCCTTTTTTTTCTGGTATATCCACACGTCTCACTTTATTCTTCATTGTTTGTTTTTCTAAAAAAATGCAAAGTGTCGTGATCGAGCTCAGTCGTTATTACACAATTATTCTTACCTTCCACATGGATTTTAAAGACCAGCTTCTCAGCCCCGACCTCACAGATGTACTCTCCTGCATCTTTTTTGTCCACACTGTCGATCAGCAGCTGGCGAGTCTTGCCTTTGGACTCAGTGTGAATGGTTTTAGTGGACGTGAGCAGTTTGCCATCCTTGTACCACTTCACCTCTGTTTTGGAATCGGCTACATCACAGCTCAGGGTGGTCCTCTGGGAGAGAACGGCTTTCACCTCCTTCTGGATGGACTCCTTGTTAGAGAAAGCTGACTGGGCTTCTGATGGAATGGGAATGACAAAGAAAGCATTTGACGCAATGTATTCAAAAGGATAATCAATATGCACCTCATAAAAGTCCCTTTCTCTTACCTATTACTTTCACACTGTAGGCCAGCCTCTCAGTGCCGACCTCACAGATGTACTCTCCTGCATCCTTCTTCTCCATACTGTCAATCACCAGCTGGCGAGTCTTGCCTTTGGACTCCGTGTGAATGGTCCGAGTAGAGCTGAGTAGTCTGCCGTCCTTGTACCATTTTACCTCCGTTTTGGCATCTGCAACCTCACAGCTCATAGTCGCTTTCTGAGAGAGAGTGGCTTTCACGTCTCTCTGGACAGATTCCTTGTTGTAGAAAGCTGACTGGGCCTCTGCAAGAAACATTCATAAGGAACACAATTTTGCTATGAGTCCTTCTTACAAACACAAATCACTGAAACATACTTCCACACATACACGAAACTATGGTGCATCTAGTACCTCTGGTAAATTTAGTTATTAACAGGGATTTCTTCCATTAAAACTAAAGATTATGCTAATCTTCATATTTTTGTTGCACATTGCTGCTTATTCTTCCATACCCTCATAAATTAATATCATCACGTCACTGAGATACACTTCATCATAATTGATCCTCAAATATCCCCAGATCTGACATAATAATAAAGAGCAAAATGTGGCAAACCCCATTACAAGCTCCGAGTTTCATCCAATTATTTGCTTACAACAAAGTATTGATCCCCTCTAATTGGGTCTTAATCTTTAAGCACTAGCTCTGCTCAGCTTATCATATATCAAACATCATCAAATCTAAATTGGACTTTAAAAAAATGTGACTGAATAAGCCAGCTGTCCAACAAAATTTGCTTCATAATACACACTTAGTGCACACAGTCAATGAGAATTTTCCCACAGAAAGTTTTGGTAATGTACCAGTTTTGTCCATCATTTGTAGTCTGCTAGTCATGTTAGCCTGGATTAGCTGAGAGCAGCCCTCATGTTCAAACTGTTGATGGTTTTTAAAGGGACTGTGAGGAGAATCTATTACCGGCAACGTAAAGACTCTGCTACCCATGAGCACGTGTGGCAACTGTCGTAATGCTGCGTTCCAGTAACCTCGAAACTGGGAGTGACATCATCTCCCACTTGTCAGCGTTCCAGTTGAAGTCAGAAAAAAATCTACCGATCTACCAGGCTATTGTTAGCTGTTGTTAGCATGCCTGCATTGTTGTTCACAAATATCACATGAAGAATGTGATTATCACTATGGCAGCATTTTTGTAAATATAAGTCTAACAATACGATGTATACAGCTGATCTAGAGCGACACACCCCAGTCAGAAGTGCAAATAAATTGATTTTTACAGGAGCTAAATAACTGTTCACACTGGGGGCATCCATCTTCGATTGTCAACTCGGGGGCGGCGAGGTTTCACCGAATTCCCTGTAGGAAATTCCGATTTCGGGGGGCGATCCAGTTGCAGTTTCCTACTCGGAACTCAAAATTCCTACTTCTGACTACAACTGGAACGCACCAAAAGACGTGTGCAATCTAAAGCATGTGTTTTTTGTTATGCAGCTCGAACCTTCCTCAGAACTCTGCATTGCTTTACAACTTCTTCTTTCAACAACTTACAGGATGCAAAGCAACGAGGTAATGTATCTCTTTCTAGTTACGTAATGGTACTTTTTGATGCGTGGCAACAAGCAATTTTTGGAAAACTTAGTATCGTAGCTTTGCAGCCGGCTATGTATCGCTACTTACAGCCTGGTGCTCTAAGACGTGTCTGAATAATATAAATTTGCTCCAGTTTTAATTGTCTTGTTCCCGAAGTTGAGTATCCAGGCCAGTCCAGCCCTGTCCGACCCGACCGGAAGGCTAAGGAATAGCATTTATAGATAACCTATTTTGATGCTGTAAAACTCATCTTAAAGTGTGTATTTCGATCAGGCATATATCTAAAAGTGAGACTTTTTTGTAATTACTTAGAAACTCCTCACAGTCCCTTTAAGAAAACATGGATATTTCTTCAGTGTCATTTAAAACATAGAGGCCAAATTTTATTCTTAATGGATTCTGGCAGCCTGTTAGGGTGGATTTAGCCAGGACCAAAGAAAAACACATCTAAATAGTTTTGATTACTGAGTTTCAGAAAATACAGGATTTAGGAAAGTGGCCAAAGTGCTGGAGTCCATCTACATCAAGCCCTCACGTGCTCAATTTAGTAAGTCCAGAATAACAAGTACAATCTGCAGCTGTTCAGGAATTACCAACATGCAAGAACCTTAGAATTCAAGTATCTTTGTTACTGTTGCTATTTTCATGTTATTAATCTGAACCCTTGTAAACATTATCTACACACTGTAGCAAATTTCCCATAAAACTGCTCTGATAAACTACTGAACATATTAGCTCAGTGATCCTACCTGACACAACTATTTTGAAGACCAGCTTATCTCCTCCAGCTTCACATGTATACTCTCCCGCATCGCTCTTCTCAACCTTTTCAATCACCAGCTGACGGGTACTTCCTGTAACTTCTGAGTATATCTTCTTGCTGGATATCAACAACTTGCCATCTTTATACCATTTCACCTCAGTCTTGCTGTCTGAAACGTTGCAGCTCAGAGTGGCTTTCTGGGAGAGAGTAGCTTTCACCTCCCTCTGGACTGATTCCTTGTTGGAGAAAGCAGCTGCAGCTTGAGTTTCTGAGGAGGTAAAGGAAGGCAAAGGTATGTACTTTGGATGGATATATATATTTTTTTTTAAATGTATTTTTTGGGCATTTTTGTGCCTTTAATGAGAGTAGAGAGACAGCGGATAGGCTTGTGAAAGGGGGTGAGAGAGTAGGGGAAGACACTCTGCAAACTGGTCACAGGTGGGATTCGAACCTGGACCGGCAGAAGCATGTACACGGGGTGCCTGGTTGCTAACCACTGCGCCAAACCAGCACCCCTTTGGATGGATATTTTGAACAAATGTAACAGGATCATAGTTTTTACCTTTTATTTTGACCTGGAATGTGATTTTGTCTAATGCTGTCTCACAGGAGTAATGTCCCTCATCACTCTTGTTGGCTTTCCTGATAATGAGCTTCCTTTGCGTCCCTTTGGAGAGAAAGCTGGTTCTTTGGTCCTCATCAATCTCCACCTGATCTTTTTTCCACACAACAATAGCAGTAGCAGGAGAAACTTCACAGCTCAGCTCCAGATCCCCTTTGAGGGAAGATGTCATTCCCATGGTACCTCGGGCTTTGTTTAGGAACTTAGGAGGTTCATCTTAGAGAAAAAAAAGACAGAAGTAAAGTCAGGGCTTCTCTTTAGAGTGAAATGAGGTGTACAAAGACATACTTTTGAGGGCTGTCCAGTATATTACTACCACAGATCAAAATAACAGTAGAGTATAAAATGCTGAGACAGCTGCTGTGATGTCCAAAAATTAAGCTGCCACCACTCCTCACGAATGTAGCTTTGGTGAATCTGCTTTGCGCTGCCGAAAGGTTTGCATACAAGTGTTCCTACACAGAGACAGTACTTGTCTCAGTTTCATATGTCGTTTAAGCAAAACAAAAAAATCAACCTCTTGCCACCAAGAATCCTAGTGCTCTAGGGTGAGAGTTACAACACACTACATCAGTGACAACAGGCCTCTAGACCTGAAAGACCATGGGTTAGTCCTGAAACCATTCTCCATGGTGACTCCACTCCCCAAATCATGACTCCCACCTTCATGTTCCCCAACCCAGGCCATCCAACTCTCCCTCTCACACTTCAAGAGCACCTCTCTCTATCCTGGAGAGATTTAAGGGGCAGAACTCCCAATAAGCTGCTGGACCAGACTCTGTCTTCCCCCTCCACATTAAGGCACTGATCAGCTGTCTTTAGTCTTTATAAACACTTTGGACACCTCTCTGGAGACATACCATGTACCTGCTTGCCTCTAGATCTCCATCATAATCCCAATTCCCAGAAAGCCAAGGGCCACAGGACTGAATGACGACAGACTCCTTGTCATGACCTCTGTGCTGATAAAGTGTAACCCCCCTGCGAGTGATGCTGTGAACCTGACCCTTCACTTCATCCTGGAGCCTCTGGACATAGCAGCAGCCAACATCAGGGTCTTGTTTGTGGATTTCAGCTCTGCTTTCAACACAAAAATCCTTCATCTTCTCCAGCACAAGCTCTCCCAGCTAAACGTACGTCAGGTGGATCACAAAAGTCTTGTCTGACAGGAAGCAACAGGTGAAGCTGGAAAACTTTGACAGCAGAGAATCAGTTCCACTCAAGGCTGCCTTCTTTCCCATGTGAACATGAACAACTGCGCACCACCCTCATTCGACTCTGGGGAGGATGAATCTGAGAGACCACCAGATGGCCCAGTGGAGTGAGAACAACTTGGAGCTGAGTTCTCTAAAAAAAGCGGATGGTTCTGACTTCAGGTAGGACACTGCCAGCCCCTCCTCCATCACTCTCTCTGACTCTAATGCCATTTCCTGGTGACCATCATCCCCACCATTCCTAACACCCCCCCCCCCCAAGAGTCAGCAGTCCATCTGAACTACCTGAACAACCCCCCCCCCACCGTCAGTATCATGTGCATGAGGCATTACTTCTTCAAATCACCAAGCTAAACAAATATCTCTGAAAAACTGCGCTGCTGTGCATACCTTTAAGAGCGAGCTGCAGAGACATCTTGTCATTTGGTAAAACACACTCATAGATGCCCACATCTTCTTCTGTAACGTTGTGAACCACCAGAGTCCTCTTGCGGTCGATGATCTGATATTCATATTTCTTTCCCATTTTCACCTCTCGTCCATTTCTCATCCAAACCACCTGAAGGAACAAACAGAACAAATCACCAAAAGAGGCAAACGGACAAAAGATTAAGATAAGGGCTTGAATATGTATGATATAACTGCAACCTCTACTTAAGTACTGCCAGGTTGGAGTGCTTGTTTTGACAAGTGCTTAGGAACAGAATTTTCCTCCATGATTATTCATCATGCTAACAGTTACGTGAATTGAAAACACTGATAAATTCTAACATGTGAAATCAATTGTACATTAGAGTCACCAGTGGGTGGTTTGTGTTCTGCAGGATTAGGAATAATCTGTCACAAACCTTTGCATCATAATCAGACAGCTCAGCAGTCAGCTGAGCAGTTTCTTGGGCACTGCAGGATACCACCTCGGGCTGGCCTGACCTGTTAGTGAACCTGACAGGGGGAGCTGGTGAAAAAGATGTCAAGTAAGAAGGCAGGGATTTACTTTTTCACAAAAATACAACAAAATACAAGCTGACCACATTAAAGGAAGTCTGACGGTAAAATCTACAGCACTTACTTGAAGAATAAGTTGAGTGAGTTGATGCTGAATTTTAATACTTAAACCAGATACATTGCAGAATGATGTGATGTTAAAGATTTAGCATTTAAAGATAACGGAACATGTTTAGGTTCATACTAACAGTCTGCAATTCCTTTTTGTGAATCAAATGAAACAAAAATCCCAATTAAGATGTAAGATTTATTTAAACACTGTTCTCTGTAATGCTATTTTCTTTTCAATTTGAACTGTTTAAAGTTTAAAGTTCTTCAGTTAGAGTTGTTGTTTTGGAAAAAGTTATTTTTTCAAAAGAGCAGTTGTGTTTCTACTTCACTGTTTGGAGATGCTATGAAAGATGGTGATCACCATCAAGCTGCTGCCCCAGTACAGAGCTAAACCGCAGAACATTAAAAAACAAAGCAGGTGATAACTACTGAGATCTAAAATTTCATTAATTCATTTGCAACCTTCACATGATCAAAATAATTCAGTGATTTTAACAGCCCTAGATAAAACACATATATTTTTTGAATTGGTTTTAACTGTTTCTGAGCACCTACCCTTCACAGATATGATGCAACTGCTTTGTGAACCTCCACCCACAAATTTGACCTCAGCTCCGTTCATTTCCGCGGTCACCTCACGGATGAGCAGAGTGTGCGTGCACTTTGACCTGGTGATGAGGTAGTCTGCTCCGCTGCGCAGGAGGCGGCCATTTATTGACCAGAATCCAGAACAAACAGCAGATAGCTCCAGTGAGATGGAGAACTCCTCTCCAGTGAATGCAGTGCTGTTTATCAGGCCTTTGGTGATTTCAGCACTGGGTTCTGGGGACAATAAAAAACTCAGATATGAGAGAACTTGACAACTTCTTTTATTTGAGCCGGGAATGCCACAGAGGTTTTAGTCTTACCTAGATAGAAGCTTCCTGGCACCTCAAGGTATGGACTCTGGCCAAAGTCGTTCATGGCAGTGATGCGGAATTGGTAGCTGGCTTCTTCAGTGAAGTTGCTGATGGTGATTTCTGTTGAAGCCAAACCTTCTCCAGTAGTGCACCTCTGCCATGTCTGAGAGCCAACCTTCCTTCTCTCCACGATGTAACCCTTGATGGGCACAGGACGGTCACTGTCAGGTGGGGACCACTGAAGGCTGATGGATGAGTCAGTCTTGTTCAGCACCACGGCATCGACTGGGGGATCGGGGGGATGCTTTCTTGCAGCTTAAGCAGACAAAGTGATAGTTGTGTTACTCAAAATCAAAAGTGATGGTAACAGATCAAGTTCCATTAATGATCATTCTTTTTAGTAAGGATAATGTTGCAATGAAAGCTTTATTGTGATAGTGTATGAATCAAAAGAAATTCATTGACATTAATGATCAGACAAATTAGGAAATGAGTCCACTTTAACACAAGTCAGCATACCCCTTGTCACATAAGTAAAAAAACTGAGTTTAACTTTATGATAAATTTAGTTCATTTTTAACTCAAGGACAATCCATACAATCTGAATTATCACTCCTTTACTTATTTGAGGGATGAACAGCTGATCAGGTTTGAAATAGCTGATAATTTCTAACACTCAGACATTCATTTTGTTTAAGAATTTTTCCAATAATTTAAAAAAGATCTTTAAGGATCTGCAAGATTATTTCAGAGTCAACTCCATTATATATTGCAATAGTCAATTCATTTTATTTTTTATGCTTAGATTTAATCATGAAAGTACTAAATTTATGAATATTGAGCATATAGAAGAGAGTAACAAAAAGTCAGTAGGGGGCTGTGGCTGATATTTTTACATTTTCTCTTCACTTTATTCACACTATGTTAATCATCACATTCTGAAAGTATTAACTTCATTCTCACCAGTAACAGTAAACCGAGTGGAAGTCTTGCAATCTCCAGCGACAAAGGCCACTTCTCCTGAGTCATCTGCCTGGCAGTCTCTAATTGTGAGTGTGTACTGCCTGAGCACGCAAGCGACAGAAATACGGGAATCTTCCCTCAGCTTCTCGCCATTGCGGGTCCAGTAGGCATCCTTACAGGGATGCTCAAGCTCAACACAGAAGATGACAGTGTCACTGACGGGAACCACTGTCCTACGAGGAAGCTTCTTGGTGATATTGCCTAAGAAAGAAATGAGTTTCAGTAATACATCAACGCTTGAAGACGATCATAAAATGTAAGCAAAGATAGTTTGAAAGTCTTTGACATACCCAGGACAGTGAGCTCGGCCACAGTGCGGCTGCCCTCCTTCATCTCACATACATAAACACCATCATCATTTGTGGTGACATTATGGATGGTGAGACGACGAAGAGTGCCTTCCTGCTCCATTTTGTATTTCGTGCTCTGCTGGAGCCGCGTTTCCTCCATAAACCAGCTGGTGTTGGTGGAAACAACAGGCACCTCACACATCAGTGTAGCTGAGGCTTTCTCTTGTACCTCCACATCCTGCAGCTTCCTCCTGAAGGGAACCTTAGGCTCTGGCAAATCAGAAAATCAAGAAATTAATGATACAAAGAGTTTCTGAAAATACTCCATACAGCTGTCAGTCTGTCAAGTAAAAATTACAGCATGTCCTAATCAATAGCTTAAACAACAAATAATCTGTTTTAGTGTGTTTTGCATTTCAGGTAGCTTTTAGTGGGGCAGATGTAAGGTTGTGCTACTTTACGGGGTTGCAACCAGTCACAGCTCTAAAACTTCATTTTTTCTTCAGGTGTATTTGCTGATTCTTAAGGTTCAATATCAACAACAAACTAAGTACAATACAAGTGTTATTATTCATAAAGTTATGATCTTTCATAGCATTGTCGAGTATTTAATTAATAAGCCAATATCTTAGGATGTATTTCAGGAAACCTGCCATGATAATGTCAAACCTTATTACAAACAGTGGTTTATATTTACATGTTTTGATCTAGGTCTGAGGTCTCCGTTGTGAGCAACACTATATTCAAACAGAGACAGCAGAGCATGCTCATAAAACTTGAATGGTTTTTCATTTAATCTTTTTTTCTTTTTAAATTTTGGTTTCCAATTTTACTACAGTTCTAAACAATGTTTACTGCTGATTTGTTGGTTTAGTTTTACTTTTTGAAAATACATACAGTTTATTTAAGTATTAGTCTTAGTTTTATCGGTCAGGGGAAAAAGAAAAAAAGGAAAAATAACACAAAATAAGTCATGACCCTGTGTGGACCTTACAGTGTTGGGCCCTCTCACTTGTAAAACTGGTCCATCTTTACCAACTGGAGCTTTATGCATTCATGTTTACTGCTTGCCATCACTTCTATTTAATTCTAGTTAGTTTAGTGAAAGCATAAGACAGTTTCAGTAACTTACTGCTCAAGTAAGGTTTGTATTTACTTAAGTTTCAGTAAACAAAAATGATTTTTACATTTGGTTTTGTTTTAGTATAATGTTTCTTACTCAAGCAGCATTGCTCACTTCAGTCAACTGTTTTAAGATGATATCTATATCTGTACTTTGGCTATCCATATCCATACTTTGGATCAGAGCCAACTGCTTTATCTTTAGGAATGAGGAGCACGCTCTGCTGCACATACACAGTCTATATAGTCTACTAACGCCGAGACATGTGGAATTCTGTTTTGAGTTATGGGTGAGACCACAACGTTCAGTAAATCATTTAAACATATATAGGAAGCAATTCATTCAAAATCAAAATATTTCCTATTTGTTCCCTCAAGACTGGAGGTGTATTCTCAGCCTGGCAGTTGAACACATTTTGTAGTTTACATGCTGACTGGGTAGAGTAAGCACTGGCTTCTAATTTAGCCCTAAGCTTCGATTAGCTATCTTCCAAGAATCTGCCTTACTTCTCATTTTGCCAAAACAACACAATTCATCTCCAAGTACTAGGTAATAATCCCTCCTTAACAAAAATTAAAGAACAATGGATGTGTGTGTCTAGTTTAAAAAAAAAGGGCTTAACAGTCTTTCTTGTTAGAGCTTTTGGACGTCAGAAGAAACAAGCAGTGCATGTAATTGTGTGCTTTAAAGGTTGTTACCATGACAATTGTAGGGATGAATGATTATAGAGTTTTCCTAACTCTGATGTGATTATGTGTCCAGTGTTATTTCGGATGATACTAATCTGTAGGAATTATCGAAGGTGTGTTTTTTTGGGGCTCAAATCCTCTTTACATACAACATTCATTGATGGAGTTAACATTAAAACCAAGTTTCAACTGCCCTTTATACTCACAGTGTTGTGAAAACCTGCTTACAAAAAAGGGCCTCTAAGCTTCTATTCACCCCCTGAATTCATGTTAAATTTGATTTTCCTAAATTAAAAACAAGTTTAAAAAACAGCTATAGAGATACAAGGCTGTGATATCTGCAGTAAACACATGCAGAAATCCTCATATCTGGCAATGCCAGTAATTAACTTTTGAAACAATTATCTGCTGAGAGATATACGATACCAATTCTAACTTGCATCCCAGTTTATTGTGGTCTTATCCACTTTATAGCCGTATTTGGAATGCTAATTGTTAAACTGTTACAAAATTATCCATCATTGAAAGGTCAGCTGAATCACAACTGAAAACACTGGCAGCACCCATTATTAAGTAAAACTGGTACAATATATCACTCAACGGATTTAAAAAAAACAAAATGAATCATAGGGCGGCACGGTGGCGCAGCAGGTAGTGCACATGCCTCATAACAAGAAGGTTCGGTTCCTGGGTTGGACAGGGGCCTTTCTGTATGAAATTTGCATGTTCTTCCCGTGCATGCATGGGTTCTCTCCGGGCACTCCGGCTTCCTCCCACAGACCAAAAACATGCTCATTAGGGTTAATTGGTGACTTGTTATGAGTGTGAGTGTGAATGGTTGTCTGTCTCTCTATGTGGCCCTGCGATTGACTGGTGACTGGTTCAGGGTGTACCCTGCCCCCGACCCCAAAAGGGATAAAGGGTATAGAAAATGAATGAATGAATGAAAATTAATCGCGAGGCTGGGCATTATCTTTATTATCATATTTTAATTGTTTCATGCTGAAAAATGTCAAAATATTTTGCCTATAAAGAATTTTGACCTAATTCAAGTAATACTCAATTAATATTGACTATTGATCATCACAATTCTATTGCTTTTAATTAAGAAAAACTGTGTACTAAGACTGAGACAATGTATAAATTGTACAAAAGAGGTGGTGAGATAGTGTTTATGAAGGTTTTCAACATTGTAAATACCTTTTTTAATGCTTAAATCTCCATTGTTTTACAAGCATTGACACTTGAAAGTACAAAAACATGTTGCTACTTGTAATAAAAGACTGTATAATATTCTTGCATGTGCTGGGAGGAAGAACATCTTCATCTCTCATTTGTCATGGAGTGACAAACCAGCTTCTAAGGCAAGCTGGCATGAGATTATCATGGAGTGTCTTCCTCTTGAATACTTGTTTTACTCTACAAAGGGACGATTTATGCAAATATGGACTCCATACCTCCATTTCTCAAACACTACTGTGGCTTTGACTCTTGAGGACACACTGTTTGACTAACAATGGAAAAAAGGAGAAAAAGGAGAGAAACAGTCATTTGCAGATATATGTTGCCAACTTTTGGAACAGTGGTTCATATATTTGTGCAGTTTATCCAGTGTGATATAGTCAGTCTGGTGTTTTGGATGATTAATAGCAATAATTAATCACTCATTCCACTGGTTATTAAGGACGACTATTTTGCTGCAGTTGTATCACACAAGCATGTACATTACAAAATGTTGTTTTATCATTACTGCCACAAAAGAAGCTCCTGAATTTGAATTAATACAAGACAAGATTATTCTCTTATCTAGACTAAATATCTCAATTAAACTGTCTTGTAGCCAAGAGACCTTTAACTTTTTTGTGGTTATTATAAACAAATGTTTCACTAAGAATCAGTACATATAATTAAACACTCAGTATTTACCCAGCCCTATCATGGGAGCTTCTGTTTCTTCCCTCTAGGCCAGTGTCCCCCCAAGGGAAGTCACAGTAGCCAAAGTGCAAAAGTGCTCCAGCAAGTGAGGGACCATCTTAGCATCTGTGAACTTCTCATCACCAGCAGAAAATAGATGCAACATTACACCCTTCTGCAGAGAGTGAGCAGAATTCAACCTTGTTGTTAACACCCCCACACATTTGAAGAGGTTTGAGTGGAGCTTTAGTGATTTGGACAACACCTACAGTTGTGCACTTTCAAGCACAGATTGTGTGCTAAAAGCCTCTCCTTGTGTGCAGTGTGCCTCAACATTTGATAATAAAAATATCATCCTGCTGCACTCAATGTCATGCTTCTCTTTATAGAGTTAGTCACTGATTTATTTAAAGTAATTTACACATGCAACATATTTATAATCTACTGACGTTAAAAATATTCAGTACAGCACCAGCTGTGTATGAAGATGCATACAAAGAAGTCCAACACATGATAGTTCCTGCCCTGTTGGACAAGAACTAAAAAGTAGGGCTAAACCGTTTGGGAAATACAGAGTTGCTTTTTTATTTCTAAACTTAAATTTAAATTTTGAATGGTTTTGTAGGAACAAAGTAAATAGCAATTCGTGTTCATATTCTCTTTTTGATCAGAAATACATATGAAAAATGACTACTAAATCATTATAAAAATTCTTGTTGTCTGATGTGTTGCAATTTCTGCTCCAAAACAACAGAACTACTTTTTTCATATGTGTATAATATCTGGGCCAATACACCTCGGCTACCAAAAGTTTAGATCAAAACATCAGCGTTAGGTATTTAGAGCAGACTTGCTGAGGATCTCAGGGCTAGGTGCTGAAAAGCACAGTCAAAGTAGAATAATATTTATGTTGAGCAATAAACCATTACTCTCAGATATATCTGTGTTGATTTTCAAGGCAGATGTACGGTTCAATAGAATAGATTAAAGCAATATGGATTATGTTGATGATAAAGAGTATTTCAAGTAAAAGTCAGGCTCAATGCTCAGTATAATATTGCTTACAATGAGAACCAATGGTATAACAACTACAGTCCACAAAAATATATTATATATATAAAAATATATGCATACTATACTTTTTTTCAGTGTTATTTACAGAATTATAACTATTGAATCAAATTTGTCTTGGCACAGTGATAATTATTACGTTTCATGTTTTTTTACAAACATGAAGATAACTATGTACATCAAACATTTTAACATTGCGCAGAATGGCTAACAACAAAATGGAACTCCCGCCCCCTACAGGAAGTGATCCTTTATCAAGCCCCACCCTCCTTAGTAACTGTTACTAGGTTAGACAAAATCTGCAGCTGCTAGCCTCTCTACTTTGAAACAAATTACAATAACTTAACTTTGGATTATATTTTATTCAAATTTAAATTAAATGTAATCTTTTCATAAATTTGCAAAAGTTTTGGAGTCTGTCTAAATTGAAAATATACCTGGTGAATGTCCCTAGATGTGTAATTTATCAACAAAATGTTTAATCATTTCTGGAAATTTAATAAGAACACCAAGGACTCTGTGTTCAAATGTTCTGTCCTACCTTTCGGTGGAGTTATCTTTCATTCGTTATTTTCGCTGCTGATGAAACAAAATTGTAAACTAGACACTGCCAACAATGAACTTTTCTGACTGAGTGATCCAGCTCTCTCATTCTACTTAGTTGGTAAGTAAACCATGCAGAGAGGCAACAGAGGGACATTTGCCTGGTGAAATCTGGGACATTTAGCATTGGCCTTAGTTTATTTTTATTTCTGTACTGGAAAAAGTATTGATAAGTTTTGTGTTTTGCTATTAAGATAAAAAAAAGCATTGAGATATTATTTTGATCCATAACCCTCAGCCCTAAAATATATGTTTTGTTTTTAATGGATTTAGCAATATCAACAAAATTACTGTGACTTACCACATTCATCTTTAATCTTCAATAGTGGAACATTTAGAGTTGAAGAGTGACGGCTTGATAACGCTCTGCTGCTTCATTTAATGCAAAATATTATTTTCAATCAGAAAATTCGAGCACCTTACCTTTGACTGTTACCAACACTGCACTGTAGGTCTGCCCCGCCATATTGGTGGCATTACAGGTGTAGAGACCATTGTCGCTCTGCTTGCAGTAAAGGATCTTAAGGATGAAGTTCTCAGCTTGGTCCTCATAAATTACATGCCTGCGGCCCTCACTGATATTTGTTCCATCCTTTCTCCAGATAATGTGGGGTTTGGGGTGACCCGTCACGAAGCAGCTGAGTTTGGCGTGTTTGCCTTCAGTCACCGTGCAGGTGCGGGTGAACACGCCTTTGGGCAGTTTTGCCAGAACAGATGCCCTCAGCTCATGTTCCAGACTCAGACCATCCCTGATGCTCGTCTTGGAGGATGAAGTAACAGTGGAGCTGCTTTCTTCAGTGCGGTAGATAGATATATCCTTCTTCATTTCCTCTTTGCGTTTTTGTAGATGAGAAAGCAGGGAGGTGCTTTTGTCTGCAGCAAGGTTGCGGGAATCTTGAGCATCTACAGCAAGAGCTGCTGCAACATGTGCACGACCAACAGTGTTTTGGGCCCTGCAAGTGTATGTGCCACTGTCCAGGTTGCGTACACTTTGGATCCTAAGGGTGCTGCTGTCGCTGTCTGAGACAATCTTGATGCGGTTAGACTCCCCCAGGTAGCGACCGTCTTTCTCCCAATCAAAGTTGGCTTCAGGGTGAGCTACAACCCGACAGAAGAAAACAACATCCCCTCCTAAGCCTACACGTGAGGAGGTAGGTTTGACTATGAAAACGGGGGCCCTCTGAGCCATCTCTGCTGGCAGGGCCACTTTGAGGGTTACGGCAGCATAAGCTTCCCCAACATTGTTTTTGGCCCGGCACATGTACTGGCCACTGTCCTCCAGTGTCAAGTCATAGATGGTAAGGCGGTAAACATCCCCATCCTCCACAGTCTTAAAGCGTCCCCCAGATGTTAGTTTCAGTTTCTCCTTTTCCCAGGTGATCAGAGGAGTAGGACTGCCCACAACAGTGCAGCTCAGTGTGGCATCCTTGCCCACACAAACAGAGAACGCCTTTGGTCGAGTGAGAAACCTGGGGACTCCTCCAAACAAGTTTGGATCCATTGTTTGTATCTGCAATCAAAAAACAAAATTAAGATGTAACTCTGTAGTACCAGATTGGCTCTTGTTAGAAAAAAAAGTTTTACATCAAAATGTTACATCTACAAATACAACACCATGGACTTTTGCTGATACCATATACTGATATTTCCATTTTAGCTTATATTGACAATTACAGTGGTTTTCATTGTAAAGTTTAAACAAGATTATTTTAAGATGGAGCCGAAAAGAAAAAAAATAGTTGAATTCCATCATAAATGTGTCAGTGTCTACAAGCTTGTTCAAGCAAGCTTCAGTTTCAACAACACTGCCTGCATCAGTATTGTGCTCTTGTTTTCACCTTTAACCACCTTAGCATCCATCTGTTAAATCCAACAGAGGATTTAAGTTAAAATCACATTTACTCCTTAAATCTGACTGTTATGAATGAAATAGATCAACAAGGAACAATATGTTCAGACCAAAAATACAGCAGGAGAATATTGGTTATGTCTGCAATAAATGCTTGAAACAAATAAAAATGTTTGTTGCCTGCCTGATAAAAGAAATGGTTCCTTGATTCAAACATGGGTGCATAATGGTTTCCACTGACAATCATGATGATTGAAATAACACAAAAGGCACACACTTCAGAGCAAAAAAGAGTTTAGTTGTGGCTAGGCCTAAAACTTCCCCAATCCCTGTATGTCTCAAAGGTAGCATAAAAAGTATAACAGTGATGAAAGGGGACAAGAGCACAGTAGTGTGACACTCCTTTGTGTGTACATGAAGCACCCACCATGTCACGCTCTAGTACTTTCAAAGATGCTCTGCAATGTGAACTACTAAGTGTCACAATCTCATGGAACTAACCTGGAAGTCTAGAGGTAAAAGGAAGATGGAGTTTTATTGCAGCACTGTTGAATAAATGTGCTGTAAAAAGGTCTATTTAGCCATTTGACCCTCTGTGTATTCATCGTCTATGTGTTTGTCTGTTAGCAAGATAACTTGAAAAGTTCTTAGAGTATTTCAATGACATCTTCTGGGAATGTTGGTCATGGTAACCAGATTTTGGTGGCAATCTGAATCATTATGTGACTCCAGGATTGTTTTAAAAGAGTTAACATTGAGAGATATGGCAGTCGCAGGGACCATGCTTTAAGTAAATATTACTGATAGGAAACTTTATTTTTATACATATGATCTTGTGGGTTCCTTTTACTATATATGAAGAGTTCTTTTCCAAAATGCTATAAAAGACAAAATTAAAAATATATATATTACTTAGTGCTATTCTTTTTTATACCGATTGTACGACCTGCCCTATCAGTATTTTATGCCAGAAAGCTATATATCCCTGTTTAAACTGTATTTCAAAGTTCAGTTCCCCAGCCCCAACCCAATGGTGGGTCTGGGTAAATAATGTAAATACTTTTTACATGAAATGGATTTATAGCGTTTTGGAAAAGAGCTCTCCATATGTTCTCTTTAAATTGAATTCTTAACCCAAAAATGTGATATATCACACTGCTTGAAGCACTGGGATGTATTGTATCATCCCATTGTATTAAGACACCTATCATACAGCCAGATTCTTGCCAATAGACACCCACTTTGCTCATGATATTGTGCATCCCTTGCTGCCACATCTAAAATCGTATTACTTTAATAACTTTCAAAGTCACATACATATTGCATGAATTAACAAGGAGCCAGAATTAGAGTTTAGTTTGAACTATGTGAATATAACTACACAGTGACACAGTTTGGCATTTATTACATATTACAAAGAAACCCAGTCCAATAGATCAAGCCATTATAAGAGGTAACAGCTTTTTAAATGTACTCTATAAATGTGTTGAGCTATGAAAATAGACAAAGCCACAGCTGAGATGGGTGTATTTCTGGCTGGCAGTTACAGTAGGTGTTAGTAGACATACCCTTGCCCTTGCCCTGAGGAAACTAAGGATACAACCTAACTTAAACTCACTGAGCCCATTCAGCGGAAAGGCAGGATAATAACACAACAACAAATTAATTCCCCATGTAACAAGGTCAAAGAGAAGCACATACGCCCAATTAAAAGAGTGACATTTACCAGCTTTGTCACCTCTGTCGGCTGAACTGCCTGTCCCAAAAATAACCTCAGCTGTCAGGGCCCGTCTCTGTCCATGGCCATTTGTAGAAGCAAAAGGGACATCAGCTGCCTGATAAAGCTCTCACCTCGGAATTTTACTCAATTTCTCACATTGTTCAATTCACTACAACTTATTAAAATTACCACATTCTTAGCTGAAATGAAGTCTATCAATTAACTTTTGAAAACGTGTTAAAAGTAGCTTTCAACAATAAATTATAACAACTACAGCGTAACTAAAGAGTAGGTAAAGCAACAGATTACCGAGCAAACGTTCCTTCAACAATATTTTAACCTCCACAATAATGTAGCTTACTGTTAAATTTAGCTTTAAGCTACCCAGATATACATCAGTGTATTTTAAAAATAAATATTTACTTAGTAAAATTCTTTTAAAATTGTAAAAGTAACTTTGACAAAACTGATTTATAAACATTTATTAGTCTACCTTACTCACCTTGAGATTTCAGCCACTCATGCAGCGGTTAAAACAGACGACGAATCATGTGTAGATTCCCGGATGTAGGTATACTCCAATTTCAGTGTGTTAAAAAATCAGAAAAACCTCTTTTGTGTTATAATATCCTTGAAATTGTCGTAAATCCAGGGTGTTGGAACATCCCCCCAAGTCTCCTGCGGTGGGCGGTAGACTGCACTTATTTTTTTCTTTCTTCTCCACTACCTCATGATGCCAAATAGCTGACGTGCCTACTTTGGCGCAGCCTCTTTTCTAAAATAGACCTGTCACTTAACTACTGTGGAGACAGGAGATAGCCTGTCGGCCTGTGGGAGAGCAGGCTGGCCTGGCCTCTGCTGGGCTGCACAGTGCCACAGTCTCTGCACTACAGTCCTCCAGGCAGAAAACAAACTCACAATAGCAAAGTTTTACAACCAAATCTGTTTCCTCCTCCGCAGTGGACGCTCCCATGAAACCAGGTCACAACAAATAAGCAGGATTAACTGAAATGCTAAACCCCAGAATCATGCACAAACTAAAAACCATTTCCTAATTCCAAATATTCTGGTCAATGGTCCAAATTTTCTCTAAGCATTTGAGAAAAAAAGTGTAATCATGCAATGTATAACTTTTATTTTGTTAAAAGATTTTTTTACATCATTTTTTACTCTTTTTCTTGCATCACTTTGTCTCCTTGTGAAAGCACAAGTCTTCTCCACAATATTAAACAATTAACATGCCATTCAACCCTCTCACAGGGAACTGCTTTTCATCTACTTTGTACAATCTATGCAACAGAAACACATTATTTATTGGGGCAGGATTTAGATGGCACTTAAATATTTTAATTAAAAAATGCAAGATAAAGTTACATGGGCATGATGTATTGAAAATAGTTGGTGCAACTCAACAAACACATTTAAGAAATATGATCTTTTGACAGCTTAAAGGAGACATATCATGCTGATGCATGATTTAATACTTACATCTAATATAACAAATTTGAAAACAAGACCTTACACCCCCTTAATTTTCAAAAAATGAGATATTGTATTTTTTCTGATATCCTAGAACGAGATTTGATGCCTCTGAAAATAGGTAATTGCGAGATGTCCGCTAGATTTCAACGTGACGACACGAGGTACCTTTCTCTTTATTGGAGCAATCTGATAAAACACTTCCTCCTCTGTGATATCTGTTAGCCACAAAACCGTCACCGAGGAAAACATCCACCAGCAGGGGTATATAGATCCCTAGCTCACATTCACTCATTACCAGCTCTGGCCTGTAGGGGGACTCAATGCGCAGTCGCTGCATTGAGCCTGCTGGAAAATACAGTAGAAGAAGAAGGACAGGCTGGCTCTACCCCCGATAGAATTGACCAATCAGACCACAAAGGGCTGTGACATTGCGAGGTAACTTTAGGTCATCCTCAGATCTGAGTGTTTCAACGACAGCTTGTTAATGGCCTAAAATGAGGATATTGAGAATGCTATTGTGGGGCAATGAAGGAACTAAATGACTTGTACTGAGGGCAAAAATGCTTTACAGGCATCCTAGTCTGGCATAGTGAAAAGGAGAAACAAGCATGATATGTCCCCTTTAAACTTGTGACCTGAGTATCATTGTGTCTTAGCTTTTGTGACAGGATATTTTATTGAACGATTAAGGTCACTGTCAATGTGCTGCTTTCTGTGAAAAATAAGAAAACGTTAATAAAATAAAAAAAATAAACAAATAAATAAAAGGTGAGGCTGGAGCACAGAGAGCCAGGGAGAGCACAGTGCTGATTGTGTTTCAGTCTGTGTGAAACCCTGTCACACTCTCTTGCACTCAAAAGAGAAGGTTGACAAAAATATCAAATCTGCATACAGAATTACTGTGAATTTTTGAGGCATAGAACCTTTGAGCTTTGTTCAGGCACTGTGAAATGGTTTGAGTCTGGCGCAGCCTTGTCAAAAAGGCTTCAGTTATTCCACAATGTATTAAACACTGTGAACTGCATTAACTGTTAGTCCAGTTTGACATCTGCAAACATTAAACCAAAGCTATGTTACATCACTGATGATCAGTTAATTTGATTTTATATTTATTTAGTTTTGTGGAAGGTTTAAGAAATAAAAAATCCAAACTTTTTTCGTGACTTGCTCTACCACTCTTTTAGCTCCCCCTGAACTCTTGTACTGACATCATCCCTGATGTCTTCTCAGACAGAGACATAACAACTTAAAGGTTGCTGCACTGTATGAAAATAGAAACACTGACAATTGTCTCTGTTTATAAATTAGTGGGGTCTGCCATTTTTGTACAGGTGCATTCAAGTCTTGTATTTTGATTAAATTAATTGATGACACCAGGGCTTTGTGGTTGTTTTGTAACAATAGTGACGTTTTTGATGTTAATGTAGGAAAGGCTCCCTACATCCGAACTACACTGTACATGTACACCTTAATATAATAAAAGTACTACATGCACTTTCACATCATGCAGTACTGTGATCAAAGTAAATCAAAACTTGTTTTGTGCATTTTCTGTCATTGGTGGAGGTATGAAAATCATTAAAGTCAGAAAATTTCAATTTTGCCTGAAAATTTGAGGTTGTCTTTTTGGGTCATACCACCTAGTCCTACACTGATTATAAAAGTGTTAGAGTCTGAGAGCCATTGTTAGATAGTAACAGAGGTCAACATCAACAAGCAAGCTTATTATTCATTCAACTATGACATTTAAATTGTATTTGACAACATTTAATATGTGTTATGGTGTTGTTTGTTGCCTTGCTGGCTTCAAGCTCTGGAGTCAGACAATTGTGAGAGTGGCAATACATTTTAAGGTTCTTTTGCTCAACCAGTGTATTTCTGTTTCACACTCAAAACATTCTGTCCAGTCAAGTACTCATCTAAGGTTTTTTTTATACCCATGGTCACATACACGAAATCCCAAACAATAAATTCTGAACACACTTCAAACTCAATGTGGAATCACATTTAGTATGAAAGTAAGCAAATTCAGACATAACAAGAGCCTAGCCATATGGTAGTTTAATATAATATGCAAATTCGTGAAACGGATCAGGCTAATCGTAATGCACTTTGGCAAGACCTACAAAACAAAACAGGAAACACAAAAGGCTGAACCATTCATGTGTTAAAAGGAAACACTTGCAGGGGAGTCAGGATCGTAGTCGCAGTAAACACCAAAATAAAACAGGAAATAAAGTCCAAGAGATAAATTACCTAAAACACAAAACCAAACATAAATAACTCATGACATCTTTGACTTCTGGCACTTCCTTCCACAGTGGGCTTTCCCCCCAGATGCCTGTGAGTGACAGCAGCAGGCCGTCTGGACCCTGATTTAAACTTCCAGAAACTCTAGCAGAAGTTAATCCAGTGTTGCTTCTTGTTCCTGTGCCATCCTACCCTGGCTTCTGTCTTTGGCTTCAATTCTCCTGGAAGAACTCTGAGAACAAGAGATTTAAATGAAACTGATGAGCGATATGTGTTTGATGAACTCTGTAGCATTCATCCAAACTTGAACATTAATGAGAATTATTGTAAAGATTTGAGTCACTTTGTGTCTTCCTACTTTTACCTCCCATTATTTGAAACTTCTCATCCATCTGCATTTCTCTATGCCAAAGCAGCTTTTTGAATACTGATCACATCATGATGGCGTACTGTCAAAAACGCTGTTCTGTTGCAATGGAGCCTGGCAAACAATAGTGGAAAGACATGAGCAACAGCAAACTGAAATGCTGGCATTTGTGTTTGTCAACATAAGAACTGGACAAAACCCTAATCAGAAAATAGATGCAGCGTACACTCTCAGATTTCTAACATACTTGCCTTTCAACTGACCCCTCTGCCACAGCAAGAAAAAAAGGTCAAGGTTGTATCATGTTAACAGCCAAAAGACATGGGTGATACCTGAAAAGAACATGTATATAGATAACCGAGACAGGGCCAGACAGCCAAGACTGAACAGTAGAAGGTGTTGATGTTCCTGAGATGTTCTGAGCGGACTTCGATAATGATAATCCTCAACAAGTAAGGCATATGAACAAATGGGATAAAATTGTGAGTAGGGCAGGAAAAAGATGTGACATTTTTCTTATTCTGCATTGTATAAGTGTGAGCAAAGATTGTCCCGTCCTTCTGGTTAGGTAGCTCAGTATTTACAATGACGTACAAGTCCCTTTAGTGTTTGTGTTTCTGTCAGGTGGGAATGATTCTTACAGAGGCAACTATTTCTGTCAGGTGAGCTTAAATGTGTGACACAGATGAAATACTGTAGGTTATATTTTAGATTGCCACATACTCAATAGCAATGGAGAGATGTTTAATTTTCATGAACTTCAGGTGAAATTTGGATTAAACAATTTAGATATCTTTAAAGGAGACATATCATGCTTGATTCTCCTTTTCACTATGCCAGACTAGGATGCCTGTAAAGCATTTCTGCCCTCAGTACAAGTCATTTATTTCCTTCATTGCCCCACAATAGCGTTCTCAAAATCCTCATTTGCGGCCATTATCCAGGTCTCGTTGAAACGCTCGGACCTCAGGATGACCTAAAGCTACCTTGCAACGTCACAGCCCTTTGTGCTCTGATTGGTCAGTTCTATCGGGGGTTGAGCCTGTCCTTCTTCTTCTACTGTATTTTCTGGCAGGCTCAAAGCAGCGACCGCGTATTGAGTCCCCCTACAGGCCAGAGCTGGTAATGAGTGAATGTGAGCTAGGGACCTATATACCCCTGCTGGACGGATGTGTTCCTCGGTGATGGTTGTATGGCTAACGGACATCACAGAGGAGGAAGTGTTTTATCAGATTACTCCAATAAAAAGAAAGGAACCTCGTGTCGTCACGACGTTTGAAATCTCGCGGACATCTCGCAATGACCTATTTTCAGAGGCATCAAATCTCGTTCTAAGATATCAGAAAAATACAATATCTCATTTTTTGAAAATTAAGGAGGTGTAAGGTCTTGTTTTCAAATGTATTATATCATATGTAAGTATTAAATCATGCATCAGCATGATATGTCTTCTTTAAGTATTTGTAATTGAAGTCTATCATGCACAGTCATACACTTAAAAACAATGTGCTAGCTGATAATGAAGCGATTGATGTGAAGTTAAAAGATGCAGTCTCTGGCAGAGGTTTTGTTTCTAAGATCTATAGATTATTATGTTCTACTTTTTTTCAATGTAGTGTATTCATAAAGCACAGTAGGAGAAGGATTTGGGTCTGCATCTAACAGCAGACCAGTGGGAGGCTATCCTGAGTCGTTCAAGGTATCTCTCTAAATGTGTAAGGTATAAAATTACACAAATGAAAATTTTGAATAGATCCTACATTACTCCACACAAACTTAAGAAAATGAACTGTAATGTTTCAGATAAGTGTTGGCATGGGTGTGGAATGACGGGTACTCTTATGCATTTACTGTGGCACTGCTCAGAGACACAGTCATTTTGGTTAAGTGTCAGAGAATTATTATGCACATTATTTGATATTAATTTTCCACTATGTCCAGCAGTATGTCTACTTGGGAAAAACATAGAAGGAGTAATTTCAAAAGGACTTCAGTATTTGTTAGATTTAGCTTTTCTTTCAGTCAAACGCATAATACTACTCAATTGGAAGGTGAGGAAACGACACTGTTTTAATATGGATTGCTGGAGTTGATATCCATGGAACAAACAACTTCTGTTCTGCAAGATCTGGGAAGTGATCATGAAAATTTATTGAGTCTAATTATGTCTCTCTTGAATAAGAAACGAACAGAGGGGGAAATACTATGACATGTATTTATAATGAACTGTTGTTTAACTGTTAATTTCACATGTATACATATATCTGTTTATTATCCCTCTTAGTTGCATTGTAAGTGCCAGAAGTTCGTCCCTGGGTCAAAATGAATTATTCATAATTATCACATTATGAAATTATCAATGTCATCACAAGTTTTGTGCTGCTATTTGAATTGGTGCTCCTATCAGATCTTGGTGTGTGTGGCTGTTTTTTTTTTCCCAACCAAAGATACTAATTTTTCAGTTTTTTGACATTCACTTGTGAACATGTTATATATATATATATATATATATATATATATATCTATCTATATATATATATATATATATATATATATATATATATATATATATATATATATATATATATATATATCTATTGGACTGGGGCTTACTGCCTGTCTCATGGTACCGGCTTACTCCATTTTATGTAGTTTGTATGTTTGTGTGTGTAAGTGTGTATGCATGTATGTGAGACGCGTAATGTTTTTGTTGTATTGTACAAGAAAAATAAAAAATATATAATAGATTGCTTATGTCTGAACAAAGGAGCATCAAGATGACAGTCTTCTACAAGGTGAACCAGACATGAAGAGACAAAGTTACCTTACCTTTCAGGTGAGGTTGATCATTTTCCAAATGGGACTTGCTGCTTTGGATGTGGGGATGTTCATTTAGTCTCATTACGTAGTTCATTCTCTGAAGGTTTAAAGATTCTGTCCTGTAAGCTTAATGTCAGAAAAAGCTGAAAAAGGATTGTATTAAAATTACATATTTCTAATAGTTTTGTACATGCAAAGAAGATATCACTAATCTTAAGATTGAAGAGTAAACTGTGAGACAGATGTCATTCTGCCTCACAGATGAGTTCGGACAAAGGTAGCTAATGCTGTCAGATGGGAAAAGTGTTTTTTTTTGTAACAGAGGAAAAATGTAGCCAGCATATACACAGAAAAAATATAGTTCATTAAAACAATCAATTGAAAGTATAATACAGAGCAAATACAAATGTGAAGCTTGATGAGGTTCTGAAAGAAGAGAATTAGAGTCTTTAACATTTATTTTGAGTTTTAACTTTTTTTGTATTCAGTGAAAAGAGTTAAGAGTTCCAAGAAAATAGACGTTTTTTCCTCTGGGTCTACATAACTCAAGGTAGACTAAATTTTTTCATTGCCGCCTATCTTGCTCTATAGGACAGTATAGATAACACTTCTCAAATCACATGCATCCTCCTGTTACACAAATAGATAGGAAAGTGTTGTCGATCTAAATGCACACGCACGTGAACTTTACTAGTTTGAAAAGGTTATCTGGTAAATGCCGAGTGCTGAATTCATGGTGCAATAACCGAGAAATAAGATGATAACCTGACAAGAAAACTAAATTGGCACTCCAGCAAGAAATAAGAAAAGGTGTGTCCATGTTGGCCTGTGTTGTAACACTGAATCCAGCTGAAGCTTTGCACCAGCAGCCTGTGATGTACAGCCTGTACATCACAGGCTGCTGGTGCAAAGCTAGAAGTACTCTGAGAGAAAACACCCCACCAAGGAATTTCTGACATTATTTGCTCAATGATGCAATGCTAAGGAGTCCTGTAAAAAAAATTCTGTATCTGCTTCCAGATTCACCACCAAAATCAATTCACTTCATCCTTCTGCCATCACCACCATTCATCAAAATCCATAACTTTTTAAGTTATCCCGTTAACAGCCAGAAAACAAACAAATGCAGGCAAAAACTAAACCTCATTGTCAGTGGTAAAAATAACATTTATATTAAATCCACGAAAAGGCTCGAAAACGACAATGCAGATATGAGGCTGCTTGACACAGAGGCGGTTTAATGACCTCTAGGTGTCACCAGAGTCAAAAATTTATACTAAGGATACAAAGCACTGAAAGAGGCAGGTTCAATCAGTCATTACTTGTATAGTGCCAATTCACAAGTGTTATCTCATGGCACTTTACAACAGAGAAGGCTGAAGCCTAATGTTACACATATATGCATATACACAAATATACATACATCTAGAGATGTATCCATCCAGGCTGAGACAAATAGACTAAAAATAAGAATTTAAGAAAAACAAACTCATGGAAGCCTGGATCATAAATCTGTCCTCATCACATGTTGAAATCAAAGGTGTAAAGCCATGAGCTTACCTGATATTTTCTTACAGAAATTCTGCTAAATTGATGTTGTGCCATGTAAAACGACTTTTAAAACTTTAAAGTATGAAAGCATGTCTGCCTGTTTATCAGGGTTACAGGGGTCTAAACTCAACAGGACATTAATGCACATCCTAATTTCTCTGTGACAAAACATAAATCAAAGATGAAATTAAAATGGATTTTTTTTTATTTCAAATTAACATCACATAATCAACCACACACAAAATGATTAAATACACTCAAAATAAAATTTATTTTCCTCTCTACTCACTCACAGAAAAAAACAACACACATTTTGTAAAGCTGTGCCGAAAAAAAAAAGTTCTTTTGGCATGTTTAATTTTTCAGCTAGTGTTTCTTAATTTACACGACCAAAACAAACAGACAAAACCTATGAAAACAAACACAACATTTCAGGATGAAAACTTAGCACCTTGTTCCAGTCACTGTGATTCTCTGACTGGTGTTTAGTGAATAAGAAACCATAGTAAGATGGGAAGGTTGGCCATGATGACACTGCCAAACACAAGGCAAACTCCTGCTTGTTTAGGGTATTGAGGACAGTGCACACTTAGTCACCGTGATAAGAAGTGTCGTCAGATACAGCAGACTGATGCAAAATCTGTTTCCACGCCACATCCACAACTTCACTACGCACTTGATGCTATCCACAATGATTATCTAAAATGAAGACAGAAGAAAACACTGTACACATATGTGCTGCGATGTAAAAGAAATCTTACATGAAATGGCTTCTACAAAGAGCAAATACTAACCCTTAATACTAAGGCACTGCTTCAAACAAGATGACAAACAGGACAGTGAGGAGTGAGGAGACAGAGAAAATATCTCCAGCGTCTCTACAACATTAACTCACTGCACAAACAGACCACAGCACCCCTGCTCAGCAGTTTGACAGGGTGAGCTTTCACTGCCCAGAGGTTAGAATGACACTCTGCGATTGGCCACAGTGTTTTCAGGTGGTCTGCTGGTGATAATGACGACACAGAACACGCTGATGCTTTCTTATGTACAATGAAGAGAGGTCTTTCAGGAGACTGACTGAGTGTCCCTTTCTATCTGTTGCAGGTACTGTACATATGCATATATTAAACATGTATATTTCTGTCAGTGCAAAAAATTCAGAGTTCATGTCAGAACATCAACACAGGTGTCCAAATGCATTCCTTTAACAGACACACTCTCAAAGAAAGTTCTCGCCCGCAGTGGTGGAGAGTAAGAGCTGTTTCTGTGAGATTAGTTACATAAAATAACGAGTGACTTTTTTTATTAGAATTTACGCATCGCAAGAACAAGCAGACTTAGTCCTAGTATTTTCTGATTGTTAAAAACATTCAACATCATGCTTCCGACCATGTTACCGATACATTTTTTTAAAGAAATTTTGATCAAGACTTTTAAATTAACACTTTAAAACTACTTTTAGTGGAGGGACCGCATGCCACATCCTTTATAAAAAAAATTAGATTCTGAAGAGGTAAATAATTTGGCCTAATGATTGATCTTTTTTAATAGAGGTAAATAAAATCAATGATAACCTATATGTGAGTTTATTATGTGTGAAAGAACAGCTAATAAATAACTTAGACTAAAAAAGGGTTAAGCAAGCCCCCTAATCAAAATCTCTCTCAAATCAGCCCTTCTGATGAAATTCAAACTTTTTTGTGAACAAAGCTGAGTTAAACCAACAAAGATTTGTAAAAGCAATGACACCCTGTCCCCTTTTTTTTTGTTCACCTGCCCAACCTTGTTAGGACGTCACAGTTTAAATCTGCTGAGCGAGGAATAAGTAACAAGAGGTTAACTAGATTCAATTTCCACCTGCCATTTAAATCAGATGCAGTTAAAAGATGTGCCTGTACTCTACAGAGTAACCTTACAGACCTAACTTAATATTTACACGAGTTAATACACTGAAGAGGTATTGATAGGAGTATTAGTTTTTCTTTTTTACTAAGGAGGTAATACAGTAAACTAGGATATAAATATGTGTATTGTGAGTATTAAGGCATAGACTTGTATGAGGCTTAAATAAAACACATCTAATAGCTGCATTAGATTTTTATGCCAAGTGCATTTGGGTTCCTTAATTTCAGTTCCATGTCTGAGGATAAATAGTGAAAAAGTCTTGATACATCAGTTATGTAGATATTAATACTAAATAAAATCTGTGTTTAGGACGACTAAACACAAGCAGCAGCAGCCACACACCGACATCTGCTTTCCAAAACATGTTTTGTTAAATCCAAAAGAGCTTTTGCCGGTACACATGGTGTTTCTTTAGAGTAGCTCATGAACAGTCAGCGCTGTCTCATAGCAATACTTGGATTTTTACTCAAGGATTAGATCTTGTAATACAAATGTAGCCTTAAAAAAATAAGTAAGACATAAAAATGTATTTACAAATCACCAGTAAAACAGCCTAATGTGAATTCTTTTTAGGTGATTAAACTTGTTCAGGCAGCTTAATTACATTTGCAGTCTTTGCACCGAGACGCCACACTGCAGGATATTCTTTTAGACTCCAGCTGTAAAACTTGGTGAAGCACAAACACACAGATAAGCATTCTACAATAAATTTCAGCCAAACACGCCATCACACAGAGATCCTACGCACACTCCCAACAGTCTCTTTGTATCCTTACACACAGTTTGTCTGTACATGGTACTGAGAGAACAGGGCGAAGTGGACGGAAGACTTATGGTTTCCCTGATGCCACAGTCTGCCTGGTGTGACAGGAGGAGGACAGGAGGTGCAGGGACAGTGGTTATTTGATGAGCCTCTTCCACAACAAACACTGAATGGTGTTTTAAAGGTCCATGCTTAACTCTCATGATGATCATCTAAGGCCACAATGTTCGTTGAATAAAATGTAAACACTCTAAAGAGAGAAAAAAAAACAGATTGAGGGAAGAATATATAAGCCATGTTTGCCTTGTAGGAAAAAAACACTTTTCATAGACATAAAAACATGTGTCACAGCATAGCATAGAGACGTGCCATTTTTGTTTTACCTAATGACATAAGGCACTTCAACAATTACTCCCAGTGCCTGACTTTGGAGTAGATCCACTGTTTATCTCCTGATCATCTTCGTTCTCCTCCTCTTCCTCTTTCCAGCCTCCAAGCACAGGGGTGGGCATGCTCATGCTGGAACCAAGACCACTGTGTGCCGGGTAACCTGATAAAGAGGTGTGATGAAATTTCAGACTTTCTACCACCACATCAATACAACAGGTTAATCAGTATTAATCATGCATTCTGTGCATTCCACCACCAGGGGGCTCTTAACTTAACAATAACAAAAGAGAAACTGGTGATGATGAGGAACCAAAGAACTTACATCCAGCTAGGGCTGGACGATTATGGTAAAAATAAGAATCCCGATTATTTTAAGTGATATTGAAATCACAATTAATATACACAATTATTCATTTATTCAAAAACTTCAGTATTGATTTAAACACAACTTTAAAGAACCAGCGAGTGGTACATACAGTATTATTGATCCACATAAGTCACACACACTCGCTGTGGCTGCACGTGGAACACAGAAACGCTATGAAGCGCAGGAACTTGCATACACAGCACTCCACACTGTGTGGCATATTAGTCGTTTATCTTCAATTGTAATGTTTTTATGATTGTCAGATGGCAAAATTGAAATCATGATCAAAATCCGATTAATTGTCCAGCCCTACATCCAGCTACATACATCCGTCTTGTTTCAATGAATGAATCACGAGTAGGTAACTGCACTAGGCTATCATATGAACTCTGAATACGCATGGTTAGCTAGCTAAATAGATAAAGTCAATTAATTAAATTGCCAGTAATAGATTTGTGAGTCTGTAAATTTAATTCTCTGTATCTTTGACCAATTGATCGATCAGGCAAAAACCCAGATCATATGCTGTAACTCGGCAACCTTTTTATTCTAAACAACTAAGCTATGAATAATGGTTAATGCCTTTCCGTTTAAATGCCCAAGTGCAGTAAATGATTGCCAGAAAATGATCAGGTATTATCCTTACATCATGTAGGAACATTATGGCTTGATAGTCTAAAGGTGCTCTGTGAGCACAAACCTCCACCGAGGCATAAATGAGATTCTTAGACAAGTTATAATCAAAATTGTGAACAACTGTCTGAATGTGCAATATTAAAAAGTCCTTAAAACATCCTGGATCTGCATCCAAATTCAAATCAACTAAAAACATTATCACTTCTCAATTAAACCCTGATCAGCATTTCTAAAAATGTCATCAAAATCCATGTAGAACTTGTGGTCAGATCACCTCCAAAACCATTTCTTCCATGTGCCACGGTCCTGAATATAATGTAAATCTGTTCAGGATTTTTTGAGTTATTTTACAAATGGATTAACTACTAGAGGTAAATATGGAACTTGAGTTGGACATAAGCTGTCATGGTCAACTCCCAGGTAACCACACCACTAAAACCACTAAAACCAGTGTGACCACATTCAGCACAGAAATACTGTCATTTGACTGAGAGGAAAACAAAAGGCTTGTGTTTGTCACAAGTGTTGGGATCTTGAGACAAGTCAGCCTCTAAAACATCACCAAATTCAGACAATATGATGATGAAACATGTAGTTTTAAAGGCATCTCTCTTTTGTATGGCTTCATGTTTGATCTATTTAACAGAACTCCACCTGTCAGCCATTTTAGCAAACATCCAACCAGTTAAATAAATATCAAGTGGTAACATAAAAGCCCTAGAAATAGAAACCAAAAGATCCTAGAATTACACATTTTGGAAGAAATTTTAAGTGTCAGAACAAAAAAATGTATAATCAGGCTATAATAATTACATAATTTTAAGTAATTTTGAAATCTTCTGAAATCAGTTGTAGCTGATGACCCCTAATTTAAAGGAAAATGTTTTATTTGCAGAATGTCAATGTAAGCATAAAGTGTGCATATTTGAAAAGAAAATGTAACAATCTAAAGATGCCTGTTATAAACGTTACTATCAGCTTTGACACGCTAAGAAAAACTTCCACTTTTAATTCAAACATTTTTGTGCTGTTGTTGTGATCACAATTTTGATGAATGCAGAAATGTTTAAACATAAATTGAGTTAAACACTAACATATTCAGTCCCAGGGACATGTTAAAACACCACTGTAATGCACAGTGGATGGACATTCACATTATAATGTCACTTTGTGGTGTTTTGATAAGTTCTGCCAGAATTGATATGGAGTTAGTGTGACATGATTTCTTCTTTAGACTCCAGATAAATCCAGATACAACAACAAGAGTTTAACATTTATCCCACTTAAAAAAAAACTGTTGTATATAATTGCAGTGATACAATTACTGTATGATACAGGTTTATTCACGTCTTTAATTACTTCAGACATTTCTGTGCAAAAATATGCATATTATACGTTTAAACAAAACTGATTTTCTTATCATTTTTAAATATTTTTATAACACATCAGCTTTTACTTTTTGGGCTCAGGCACATCAGGCACATCAGCCCATGACTGCAAGTAGAATCTATTGACACTTTTCTCTTGTTTTCTTTTGTGTGTGGATTGAGCAGCTAAAACTGCATTTTTTATCAAACTGCTACAAGAACAGATCATAGTCTCTTTTTCTGTTAATGGATTCTGTGAATGTTTAATAACAAAATTGTTTGCTGGTTGGTCTTTGCTCCTGTCATTTTTCCTGTTCTTTCAAAATGAACTTTGATAAACTTCACATTTTTAATTGATACAAAGGTCACTGCACTTGTAGGCACTGTGACAAGTTTTCTGAGTAAATTTGGCTTACATAACTGCTTTAGAAATCTCTTTCAAGCTTATCTGAACTCCTGCTCCATTTGTGGTAAATGAGCTGACAGGGGCGTGTGATTTGAGTGTGTGGACTTGTGACTCAAGTTACACTTTTGACATCACACAAACAATTGTTTTGCTGTTGATGCTGGTATTTTTAAAAAAAGAAAACAACAGTAAATCATCCAGTCAATCAATCATTCCCCAAAAGTAAAATCATGAACTGTGACATTTTTGGGATTTCGATGCTCGTGGGTTTAAATATCAGTTCATTGACTTACCAGCATTAGTGTGCAGATCCCTCAGTGGCACTGGGTTTTGCCACTGACCTGAAGATCTTTGTGTGAGGGAGCTCTGCTGGTGGAGCTGCAGATAAAAACAGTACTCAATATACAACACAACACAGCAAAGTACAAGAAGAGTGGCTGACAAGTGGTACCCATACTGCTAAGTCAACAAATTAAACTAACTGCCTTGAAAGATGATGCCTACATTCTACTCAAAAAGAAACGTTTGTGAGCATCTTTTTTACTACCAGCCACTGATCAAAGCGATACGATTAAGCCGTCACTGTAAATAGTTGAACCAATACCTCATGCATGTAGATGGCATGTAGACTCATCTCTGCTGAGGCAAACTCAGACTGCAGAGCATTGCTCCGAATGCGAGTGTCACTAAATGTCATACTGCAAAAGAAAAAGTGTACCAAAATAAATAAGACATGATATGTGTTAAATTCTGACAGTTGCTATATTTTCTAAACATGTAACCAGTACCTGTCAATGATGGTGCGATCGCTTTGGTACATGGTGCTCTCAGGGTGGACAGATGTAGGCAGCAGCCCGTGCGAGCGGCCACGGCTGGTATGTGCGAGCTGAGAGGTGGACAATGAGGCCAGAACGCTGGCAGCAGCAGAGGCCGTGGTGCTTGCTGGGATGAAGCGATGCTCTCGTCCTTGTAGTCCTGATGCAGTCAAGACGGGGTGGGCCAAGACACTGGCCAACAAATTATCAGGCTAAGAAAAACAACAGAAATCATTACTAACTGGTGTGTAAATAGTGTGTAAATCACATCATATTGTTTTGGAAAAACATGTTACTCAAAGATTAACAACAAAACAGTTATTCATATTTGTGTTTTTCAAGTGGTTCTAAGAGTTTCTCACCACAGTGCCAGACTCGTTGGACTGAAGGGAGGTGCAGAGAGGAGCCTCAGAGAGCAGCAGCTGGGTAGAGGGGCCACCTTGTGCATCATGATGCACTTTTTCTTTAAGATGGCTGATAAACACTGAGCTCTCCTGAGGAGGCTGCCAGCGTGGGTTCTTGATGGTAAAATGCATCAGAGACAACTCTGTTTTTCCATTTTCAGCCTGTTGGTATACAGAGGCCTCCGTCTGACCCTCTGACATCCACTGTAAAAACAGCAATGTTAATCAGTATGGGTCAAGACATTTTTAAAAACATCTAAATTTTTTGGCTTCCTCAGAGTTCCTCCTGTTTATAAATCACAAATAAGCTATCGTTCTTCTCAAAGCCAACAGAAGAAATATTTACCGTAGGGTTTCCATGTTGCCTTATGTCCATCTGAGCAAAGGAGCAAATGTCTCCAACTCCAACCACGTCCACCGTGAAATTCCTGAAGAAGTCAATGATCTCTAGAGATTTGTTTCTCAGCAGGAAGATCAAAATGAAGGGGGTGACAATGGGACTGAGCAACTCTTCCAGGATGAATACCTAATTTGGAAAAAATAAATAAGTGTTAACAATAAAATAGAATACATCAGCAGGTACGTACAACATTAAAAAGCTTTTGTGTTTCTGTTTGTCGAGAGAGGCTGTGGAACAGATTGGGTGTGGAGCTCAAGTTATGTCCAAGCATGACCCAGTTTAAAAAGCAGTACAAAAACATGTTTTTC
Source organism: Scarus forsteni (assembly GCA_036419115.1). Classification (NCBI taxonomy): domain Eukaryota; kingdom Metazoa; phylum Chordata; class Actinopteri; order Labriformes; family Labridae; genus Scarus; species Scarus forsteni. The sequence continues at coordinate 25,983,488 of JAZDUH010000157.1, read as the reverse complement.
ATGAGATACAGGGAGGAAGAGGAGCTTAGCAACCCGGTGTTTGACAAGTGTTTTCAAAAATGATTTATGTATTTGCTTTTTTTACTCTGTTTACTTTCTGGTTCTTATCAATATGTTTGTTTGGCAAAGACTGCCTGTTAATTGAGTAGTGGAGAAGGGGTAGGTGTAAATAAGCTTATGCTTCATCCTACTCCTTTTAGACATGTTGTGATAATATTATATCAGTTTTGTTAGTTTGTTCTTTTTCAGTGTTTGAAATAAAATATAAAACAAAGCATTCAAATTAAATCAATGCATTCTCAAAATCCAAACACTTCATAGCAGACACAAACTATCCTACTGACTGTTGCTTAAGTGTCATTGTGACCAGCCACAACACAAACTCAGTCCAAACTTCAGTCTAACTGTGACAGATGAGCTCCTGTCCACAATGTCTGCACTCCTCACCGCTTTGTACTGAAACAGCTGTGCCACCTCATCCCGGGTCTCACTCTTGTTAGCGTTTCCCCTCCAGTGGTCGGGCATGTAGTGAATGTGTGCCAGCATGCACTGCAGCAGCTGCTCCGGACACCACACCATATGCTCATCTGGGATGAAGGATCTGGCATTGGGCAGGTACAAAATATATTCACTTTTCAACAGGAGGACAACATACAAGCTCAGTTTGCACCAAGGAAAGCTTTCTATAGTACCATTTGTTCTTTCATTGAAAAGGGTAGCAATGTGGGGAGAAGAAACCCTCAGGATTTTCCCACATCCACAGGTGAGGGGTTAATAATTACTATGCCAAACAACTAGATAAAAGTATGTGTTATATTATGTACAATTTGAAAAACAAGTGCTCAAATTGACTAAATACATGTGAACAACCACTGGCAAATTTCTGTTAATCATGAAAGTAAAGCTAATTTAAAAGTTAATCATAGGCAAGTTCCTGCTTATTTTAAGCCAAAAGACAGCAATCCCTACAGGCTCTATAACAAGCCTGCCTAAAAAAAACAAACAAAAGAAAACTCACCTTGTGATGGTGATAACCACTCCCAGCACGGTGATGGCTGTCAGTATGTGCTGCACCGTCAGCACATCCTCATCATAGACTGTCAGTGCAATAAGCACAGCCAGCACTGAGCCTGAGAAGAACGCAATGTTCTTAGCAAGTACAGTCAGCAGTGGTGATGTGAAGGAGTTCATATATTTTGATGTTGGTTTGTAACCGCGCCCCAGTCGTCCATGCAGCTCGTGGTCAAGCTCATTGAAGTGTCGCAGGTATAAACGACCATACAGGGACCAGCGCCGGGCACCCAGGCTCCCAGGCTCTCTGCGGATGATTTCAGTGTAGCTGAAGAAAGCATAAAGCACCTGCCACACCAGGATAAATGGACACAGGAGCAGGTTGGCCAAACCCATTAACAGAATGACTCGACTGAGCTTCTGTGCCAGCTCCAAACGGTTTCCATGCCGCTTGTACTTTGAGTGCAGATTCCATTTGTTCTGAAACAGGGAGCCAGGGCCCCAGAAGAGGATCAGCTCAAAATTATACTTAAGGCCCTGGGTGAGGAACACCACATTGCCCAGCAGGGGGAGCTGCAGCTGCACAGGCAGCAGGGATTTGTTTATCATGGCCACCATGTAGTTCTTGAATCTCAGGATGCGGTGATAGATGTCTAGTTCTGTCAGCTCTTTCTTGTGTATGCACATTTGCTGCTCTCGCTGCAGGCTGATGAGCCGGTCTTGGACTTCCTGCCATGTGAAGTTGCATAGTTCATCCTAGGACAAGATGTCAATGAGACTATTCTTACTGAAACCTTTAAGGCAAATGACTCATCATTTTAGATGTACATATTCCCATTATAAAGGGGTTATTCAGACTGTTGTACAGGACTTTAACTGTCTTGTACATTCAGATGTGCAGGTTGAACACTCACCATACTGATCTTCAGTGCTTTGATATAGAACTGTCTGATCTCCCAGTAGCTCAAAACGTTGCAAATAACCTTAACCAGTCGATAGATCCAGAAGATGGCTGCCATGATGAGAAGGAAAATAATCCAGCTGTTTTCTTGAATTCTGCACAAAAACAAAGGAGCATTATACTCATGGTTGACTATGACATCTGTTTAAGTGTTAATCACACTTGATGGGCAACTGCAAGAATGACAGCCAAAGCTGTATCCAGAAAGACACAGACATTTACAACAAAGACCACAGTGTGATGTATTTGGAGGGGGACAGACCAACTGCACACAAAAGTCACAAACTTAAGAAAAAGTACTGATGTAGAAAGCTTCTTTAGACCCACGATTCAACATTTTTTTAAAGGAAAACAACACTTCTCTCTCAGTGTGAGAAAAAAAACGGGTTATCAACTTGGTATTAAACTTAAAGCAAGAAAAACACACGGGGAAAACTGGCAGCTGTTTCTCACAGGGTATGATGCAATGCATTAAGCTGAGACCTCTGTGCAGGTTGAGGCTGAGGCAGCTTTCTAAAATTAAGGAATCATCTGAGTATTAGATGTCAAAACACAGAGACACACAGTCCCATAATCACCCGATGCTGATATTTAACATGTAATGGCACAACTGTTGGTGCTCTCACAGTGACTTCTTATTTCTACAACAAAGTATAAAAGTAAATCTAATATAGTAAACAAAATATAAGCAGACTTTGAAGAAAGCATCTGTTTTCAAACTGAATAAGAGTGATAAGAGGAAGAGGACAGCTGAATCCAAACTGTAGAACAATTTTTCCCCATTAGGACTTCAGGCGTTTGTACTATTGTACATCATTGACTTTGACACAAGACTCCACTGTTAAGGCCACTGTGGAAGAGCAGGCATATCAGACAAGCTCAAGGGAAAAGTAAAACAAGCAGAGGGTCCATCACCTCCTAGAAAAAAGTATGACAACATGGAATTGGAAAGTGCGATCTGTCCCCTTCAGCCAGCTAGAGAGGTGTCATGTGGCTGTCAGCTTGCTACTCCAGCCAAGTCATCTGAATCTCGGCTGGCCAGTTTCGCCTCACAGAAGCTATCAATTACAACGTGCTGTTCCCTAAAGCCGGCCTAAACACAGTACACAAATACCCTCCCTGGAGTAATGATCAGCTAGACCAATGTTGCAACATCCCAATTTGAATCCCCAGTGAAAATAAACCACAAAACCCATAAAAACACACTTCTTTGAAGTAAAGTTAACTCAGGTCAAATGTCTGTTGTAAGGAATATTAAGCACTGCGGGTAATATGCTTCACATTGACCAATATGTATTTTTTTTAATGTATTTTTTCGGCATTTTGTGCCTTTATTGATAGGAGAGAGACAGTGTACGGGCTTGTGAAAGGAGGCCAGAGAGTAGGGGAAGACACTGCAAACTGGACCAGGGCGGGATTCAAAACTGGACCGGCAGAAGTACATACATGGGGTGCCTGGTTGCTAACCACTCCACCAAACCAGCACCCCGACCAATATGTATTTTGTTTTAAAATGCCAGTTTAAAAAATAAATGCTCTAAATGTTACTGTTAATTCTCACATTTGCAAAGACATATGCCATATATGGCCAATATATAAGGCCAAAATATCAGCTGTCCATATTGGCAAAGCTACCATGATCAATAATCAACTTTTTGGAAAATTATATCTGCTGATGTCAATATCATTATGTCCGCCAAGAAGGTTATGTATATGCCACCATTTGTTTTTCTGTCAGTCAGTTCTTCCATCTGCAAGGTAACTCAAAATGTTCTCCACATATGTTTATGCAATACTCAGAGAACGTTTGTTATGCTACAAGGGAAGAGTGACATCGTTTTGGGATTGATCCTAATTCTGAAAGGGGTCCAGGATTTTTTTTTTTATGATTTGTTAACAATACAAGATATGTCAGCTTTCCACATTTTTTTAATGAAAACTGGGCTAAGAATTTGACAAATGCCTTGTAGGATGCTTGTGCTTTTGGTCAATTTCACCCCCTTTGCACACATCAACAGAAAGTACAATGTAACATAATGCATTATGTTATATGGAAGGACTACATCTGTTAGTTCATTTTTCAAGATGTTTGTGCAGTTTTAGGCCCATATACCAATCAGAAGTTAATTTTGAAGTCTGACTGCAAGAAAATTAAGCCAGGCACATGAAATCCCTCTGAGGGCCTAAAAGGGCTCTAACAATATCAAAGACCTTGTCTGTTGGGGAACAAAGACACTTTATCTGCCTGTCTGGCATAAAAGAAACAGAAACATCTTATTTGTGTGGTTGAAGGGTCTTTTCCAACAAGTCTACTTAAAAAAAAAGCTTTCACACAATGATGCTCTCTATTGTGTGCTGTTTGCTGAATGGTGTAAAACATGATTACCTCTGAGTACACTGCTCACTGGGTAGGATGGCATCTGCAATTGTGACCTTGCTCCTGTCCAAGGGGTTGTGGCCTGGCCCAGTGTGGTTGACCGCACGATTTGCAAACAAAACATCGTACTCCACACAATTGACGAGGAAGGTTGTGAACGTGACAACAAACAAAAATTGACTGTGTGGATAAAAGGACAAAAAAAGAACAAGAAGCAGATAAAACTAAAGTCAAATAATCAAGACAGCAAAAACGAGTTGTACTTAAAAGTATTTGAGGCAGTAACTGCAAAAAAGTTTTAACCATCAAGCCACAAACATATTCAGCTAAACTTAAAAGTGATTCATCAAGAAATGTGTGGGTGAGATGGATTTATTCCAGTTCCCTCATCAGATAGCTGCTGTTTTGGGCTGCAATTGGAAGTTGACAAACCAGCAAATAAAGCAAAAGATACATTTTCTGTGTTGCTGAAAGAAAATATTTAACACGAGATTCAAATGAAGAGCAAATAATCTTGCTGAGCATGTTCATGCTGTTGCCTGAGGCACACTTCACTGTCATAACAGCTTAAAAAATTACCCATGGCTTGAAAGAGTTGCACAAAAAACAAGCTCCCTGTTGGAACTGGAACTGAACATTCAACCTTTGTCCTACAAAAACATTAATGTCTCTAATGATGGTGCACCATATTCAGAAAATAATGTAATTTTGTAAGTTTTAATACTTACACAAGTTCGAAGAACTCTGTCAGCATCATGCAAGCAAAGCCATTCTTCTGATGAAAATGATAAATGTGGACACGCTTGTTAAGGAAAGCATGACAGAGACATTAAGCAAGGCTTCATTTTTGGACAATCATTGAGAGTGCTTTCAATAAACAGGCAATAGAGAGGAACGGCAAATAAAGTGTGTAGTCAGAGGGTCTAAACACAGTCACTGAACTGGACAAAACAGAAGTAAATACTTGACTCTTCTTTTTAAAGCTGGGGTTGGCGATTTTGGAAAACTAGCATGAATTTGAAAGTAGCATCTCCTCAGGGCTCCACCTAGCCCCACCCCCCGCTCACATGCACGCGCGCAGCCGCTATATCCAGAAGACTGATTCAACTCCAAACCCTCAGCACAACGTGTTTTTTTCACACTACACCAAGTCATGTCTCAGTCAGCACGAAGAAAACACCAAACAAACATGTAAAGTCAGTTAGTACTCACAGCCGATGTTGATCGGGTATACCCTACCTCGGTAGTTCCTCTGACATTCTCCACATAGCTGTCAAATCTCCTGTTTTGGCCACGAAACTACCGTATTTTCTCCTCTTTTCTCCCGTCCTCCTGTATCAGTATTCTCCCGTAAATCTCCCGTGTGACGATATAATAATAAAAGCACTCCTCTGCCTCTCCAAACTGAGCTCCGTCTCTAGCCTGAATGGGGCGGTAATGCTCCAAAATGATGGATGCCAACCACCGAAGAAGAAGAAGTCTCGCGAGAACTGCCACCTGCAGTAGCATGGATGGCAGTTCTCGCGAGATTAGAGCCAACAGCGGAACTTAGAACTTAGAAAAATAAAGAGTTTATTTTAGATTTCTTGAACATCTGTCTTAAAATGTGAGGGATACTGGAGCTTGGTTGGCGTTGTGGGATGGCTCACAGCGGACTTCCCTTATTTTCAAAGACAAAACTTGAAAGGTAAGCATTCTCCAGCGGAGTCTGTTCCCTACACGCTACATGCGACATGCTACATGCTACATGCTACACGCACTGTCTGTGCACGCTGGCAAAATGTACGCGCAGCAGGCACGCAGAATGGCGACGGGATTTGATTGGTTTAAAAACAGGTGTCCCTGCAAGATTATTGGTTGGTGTTTTCCCTGTTTTACTCCTGCTGTACATATCGGATATTTTTCGCTCTGTTTTAAGAACACATTATGAGTTGATTACCATCGGGTCATAAAGACCATTTTAACCAGTATTACAAAAAGTGTATCTAAATCAGATCGCCAACCCCAGCTTTAAGTAGTTGCAGTGTATGTATACATATTGCATTTCGACATCTTTTGGTTGAGTTAAGTGACATATTACCAAATTTGATAATATCAATAGCTCTGCCAAACAGGTGTTTTTCTGACTGCTTGTAAGTTTGCTTGTCTTTAGGAAAACAAATCAAAATTCTGGACTAATTTTGATGAAATTTACAATGCGTGTTGGTCATGGTGCATGGTGGTGATTTGAATCTGAATGTGGATTCAGGAACTCTCTTAAAAAAATATGTTAGCCTTACATAATAAAGCAGTTTTTCCACATTTGTCGTAACTGACAATCTATTGTAAAACACCCTAATGACAGAGGACTGTGCTCTGGGAGAACTTCTAGCTTATTACTTTAACTATTTATCTCATTGTAAATCTATACTTAGTCATTAAACTTAAATTTAAGCACTGCCACCTATGAAGCTCCAAATAAAATCTTACTTCCCCTTTTGTTTTCGTTAGTTTTTCATTTTGACTTTTCCCATGACCCAATCAGCAAAACAAGTCAAGAAGTGAACATTGCGAAATCCAGTTTTCCACATACAGTTTTCATAACACACATCAACAACAAACCAAGGATTGTGCCATGGCAAAGATCAAGTTAGAGCAACAACAGTTCCCTGTGGGAGACATGTTATCAATATCCATGTCATTTTAAAAGGATATTCTTGTGAAGAAGTTATCCAGGTTCTTGATATGATGCCATGAGTCTGCAATACAGAAAACACAAGCAAGCTTTAACCTTATTGCATCAGTTTGTGTGGGCAATGTAATGGGCGATGTTGTACGAGTTCGTGGATAGTAATGTACATGAAATAATGTGTTAACTTAAGTAATAATGATATAATTACCTTTCAGGCCTTCGGGTACATGCACCAGTAAATCCTCCTCCCCTGGTGGTGAGTCCTCCTCAGAGTCCTCAATTCTCTGATACTCCTGGTAAGCCTCAAAGTTCGCCATTATGCTTCACATTCTTGAGCTTTCTCCTTCACTGACGAGCTACTTGTGAGCCACTTCACGAAACGAATGAGCTCGTACAACTTTAGTACATCCTGATGCTAGGTGCTCCTGTCCCAACTACAAGGGTGATGTTAGCAGCCGCTAGCATTAGCTTGCTAACATGCTAGTCTAACGGACTACGCTCGTGAACTCTACACTACAATAGTAACTTGCTGATCACTCGTTCAGGCTTCTATCGACAAATTAAGGACGGTCACACAAATTAGTTATTCCCCTCGGTGTAGGATAAGCCACAGCCGAAGAGGGCTGTCTGGTGTCTGTGTAGCCTGCGAATGATTCAGCCTCTGGAGCAGCTTGGGTGACACGGTTTGTTTTGTTCCCGACTTGCTCCGTCCATCTGCTGGTCCGGATCTTCCTTCTCCTCCCTGCTCAGACCTCGATCTCGACCCGCGCTGTGTAAATGCAAACAACTATGTTTCAGTGACGGCAAGGTCGTTTAGGTCTTTGAAGATGTCTGATCTGTGTTTCCACAAAAACACCATCCCGCGAGTCTCCACTGTTTTTGTCTTTCACAAACAAATGTCAACAAAACGTCATTGACGCAATTTCCGTTTCTCTTTACCGTCATTTCCGAGAGTGGTTTGTAGTTTTTATTGTATCGTTTTCTTCAGAATTTACATTTTTCCTGTTCAATTTTTATGTACAATGTTATAGAATCAATTAACCCAGCCCATTCTAAAGCCTGCTATAATCAACCTAGGGTTTTGTGGCTATCACATCACTCAATAAACTAGAGATGTGCAATAGCTTTCCCTTTTAGCACTTCCTGGATCCCAAGCTGGAAAGTATATGGGCTGGGGCGGATCTAGAAAAAATATTTTTAGGGTGGCAAGAGGGGGGCAGGAATTTTTTAGGGGTGGCAACCTACATCAGATGCATACGAAAGAGTATTAGGGCCACCCGTGAGAAAAAATAAATGAGAGGGGGTAGATTTTTTTTTTCATCATGCACTTCAAGAAAAAAGTCATAATGTCGAAATGTCGAGAAAAACGTTGAAATGTTGAGAAAAACGTCGAAATGTCGAGAATAAAGTTGGAATATAATGGCGAGAATAAAGTTGAAATAGGATGTCGAGAATAAAGTCGAAAAGTCGAGAATAAAGTCAAAAAGTCGAGAATAAAGTCGACCTTTTGAGACTAACAACCAGCGCACTGCTTCTACAAAATGCCATCCAGTGAGTTAGATGAATTAGTGAAATTAAACAAAGAAATACTTTCTCTTTTAGCCCACTACGGAGCCCCGGAGATGTCAGGGCGCAGAATATTTTATTAATGCGAGGGAACGCCTTCCATGTCGACAAGACTTATTAAAGCGTTATCTCACTATGATAAAGTGAGGGAATGTCCCTGCATTGTATTTTATTTTGAAACTTCCGGATGCTCTACACTTTGACTTCCGGTTTGGTGCTTTCTTAACGACAGAATTTACATGGCTTGGAAGCGGCCGCTCAGAAAATGCACCCTGACACCAACAGGGCTCTGTAATGGGCTAATAGAGAAAGTATCTCCTTGTAAGTAAAGCCGAGTCCGAAGTATAATTTCACTAAGTCATCTATCTGGACGGCATTTTGTAGAAGCAGTGCGCTGGTTGTTAGTCTCAAAAGGTCAACTTTTTTCTCGACATATTTCAACTAATTCTCGCCATTATATTCCGACTTTATTCTCGACATTTCAACTTTATTTTTGACATTTCGACTTTTTTCTCGAAGTGCATGGTGAAAAAAAAATCTCCCCCCCTCTCATTTTTTTTCTCATGGGCGGCCTTAATACTCTTCCATAGATGCATATAAACTGAAGCAGTTATCGTAGTTTGATGAGAAATACACAATTTACACTGGAGTATTCCTGCTTGCAAGATTTAGTACATAACTTAGAACATACTGTATATTCCACATGTAAGCAGCATTTGTACAAGAAAAAACTATCCTAATGGACTGTAATAAGGTCAGCAGCATAAATACACAATGGAAATCAATGGGTCATGGCACTTAAACAAGGCACTGGACATTGGAGAATATTTTGGTTTGTTCGATTTTGGAATTTAAACTTAGCAATAGATCTAAAATACATTGTACACAAAATATTAATATTCTGTTACCATCTGACTATACTTTAACATTTAAAAGTTTTCCCAAGTACTTACATTTAAGCAAACATGAATATTTATTTGAAGAAGTCTAAATAATAGCTGATAAATCGAATGACAGCAAAATGTCAATTTCAGTAACTGTCCTTTTCAATTCCAACTTGATAAAATATTCAGAAACAATTTCCATACCATAGGGACCAGTTCAACTGGAGGTCACTGGTGATGGCTCAGGCCCTGTCCTTTCCCTTTCACTTTCCTGTCATCTCTTTTTGGTGGTGCTCTCCTTCCTCCATATGTTCTCCCACCTCCTCCTGTCTATGGCAATCTTGGTCAGATTTTCTTTGCTCGTCTCTCTCTTCTGCCAGCTCCTCTTTATCTTCACCCTCTACTGCCACCTCATGCTTGTCTCTCTCTCCTTCCACCTCATGCCATATTTCATTTTGTATTTCTCTGAACTTCTTGAAAAAATTGTATAGGGTCCCTTTTCTCTTCATTTCTGTAAGTTATGAAGCTGATACAACTCCACATTTAAAGCTCTCCTGTCATCCCTTAGTCATAAAAACCCATCAGAACAAACATCATGCATTGACAAGGACCCTCACAACCCAGATCCAGTAAAACATTAGTCCTGGCACATGATTACATGAAAAACAGGATTGCTGTTTTATTGCTGTTTTCAAAAGTTTCAAACTTGCTGTGCAGCATCAACCACTTCTGTTTCCTAGCTCAGAAGTGGGTGGTGCCTTGTAAAAAATGGGAACAGTGGGAAAAAGATTTTTTTTTTTAAACCAAGATCAAAAGATAAATTAAAGAAGTAAATAAAACTATAAACAGTGACACACCTTTGGGACATGACCCACCAATTAAGACCCACTGACTTTATGTATTGCCTTATTTATGTCAATATGGCATCACTGTGGATGAATGTTTGAGACTGATCAGTCACATCAGCTTGTTTGGACTTGATCCTCATGCTTACAGAGTGGCAATGCAAAATATGTCATTTGAAATAACACAAACACTGGATTGCATACATCCAACATACAATATTGTATTTCGATCCATCCAAAGGTACCTACTGTATATTTGGGACTTGACTCCATAGGTGAGAACACAAACTCTGTCTGTATGCTATTAAACATTTTTATGCTGTTTCTAATGATGAAATTGTGTTATTTTTAAGAATGCTGTTTCTTGGCTGTATGTGTTGGAATAACATCTGTCTTGTGTAATTCAAGGCCAATCCGTCTTCCTTATTACAGAGATCACAGAGTGGCTAGATAGAAACTGGAACCATCTCAGATTATTCCAAACAGGTGAAAGCAGCCATGCCAGACCTGACAGTCCTACTTAGCGTTTGCAAAATTCTTTGTCTAGCAGGGGTTACTAGGGGCAACTGTAACAGGGTGCATTTCAACACTGTCAATTTCTTCAGAAAAAAGTAAACAAGAAAAATGACACTGAGTCTGCACAGAGTTGGTCTGAGTCCCCAAATTTCTCTCAAATAAGCAAATTTACTGTAAAACATCAGATGACATGTTCTGGCAAAAAAGAAAATATATGTTCAAATCTTTGTGGGGTGTAATTTTTTTTTCTGCTGTCTGAGGTTTAGATTAGAATACGTGTTGTTTGTGTCTTCAAAGATGAGTCAGTCTAAACCACAATGACCTTTTCAGGAAGATGAGCAGACATGAACTGCATAATCCAGGATGTTATGGTAAAGCCTGTGGCAGAGAGCAGAGTATGTGAGGAATATCTAAGATCAATTACTTTGGTAATGTTTTAAGGAGTTCAGTTTACTGTACGCTCTTTAAAAATATACTTGTTAACAATGTGACTTCTCAAAGTCTTGTGGGATCTCGCGATAGTTAAGGTCCAGGAGGAAACGAAAGCATCCAACATCACCTCGTGTCAATAACATCCGTCACCATCTGCTATATATCAGCCTTTTTGGGAGAATTGTTGGTATGTTTCTTCAATGTTTGTTTCCATGTTTAATATTTTACATCGAATTTTTTGAGCTTGGACGACATTTTTTGTATTTGCTAATGTAGACATGTGAGCTAGTCTAAGTGTGGTCCTGACCTACAGTTTCAAGTTCATCCACATCACTCTGTCCTCCATGGGAGACGGACGCATATCTGTGAGCTCTGTCCTTGGATAGCAGCTACAGCAGAAACAACAAGAGAGTCTTCTCCAAGACCATCTGGAACTCACTGAAATGGGAGGCAATAAGGAAGGAAAATCCAAGACAAAAAATTCTTATTCTGGTTCTGGACCCGGTCCAAACATGGCAGAGGGGATTAATGAAATCCTGAAAGGCCAGCAAGAACTGAAAAAAGGCCTAGAAGAGAAGATAGAAAAGAAGATAGAAACGGTTCTCACTGAATTAAAAAACCTTCAGAGAGAACACAAGCTGCTGCAGGATTACAGCAAAAAACAATCTGAGATGATCAAACAGCTGGAAGCGTGAGTCGAAGACCTGGATCAACAAACCAGGCTGAATGATGTAATCGTAACCGGCATAAAGATCAAACCGTGCCCCTACGCGAAAGCGCTGACAAACAGTCGGGCAGGGGAGTATGAGAGTGGACAAGACGAAGAGGACATCAAGACAGTGGAGAGACAGGTGGCTGACTTCATGGAATCAAAGAAAATCGAGATGGATTTCAACAATGTGGAATACTGTCACCTCATGCCCTGGAAAGGGGCAAACGGCAGGTAAGTTGTGAAACTGAGATTCACAAACAGAAAACACAAGATAGCGCTGCTGAAACAGGGCCCAAAACTGAAAGGCACAATGGTGTTCTTCAATGAAAACCTGACCAAGAAAAATGCAGAGATGGCCAAGAAGGCACGAGAGCTAAAAAAGGCCGGAAAGATAAAAACCACCTGGACGGCAAACTGCAAAATACTGATAAGAACTAACAAAGAAGCCCCAGAAGAAATGAAGACGCTGCTGGTCAAGAGCATGGAGGATCTGGACAAATTTAACGACTAAATGGATAACAAAAGCTTCAAAACCTCAACACAATCTGAGGAAAAGGACCTAATGAACTGTAACTTGGAACATGGACATTTGGATTTACCTGACTGGATCAGAAAACATGGGCATCGGGATCGAGCCAATTAGAACAGTGCATGCTGGAAGGGGGGTCACAGTTTAATCAGTCGCTTACAGAGCATGTTTGTGAGACAATTGCTGCAGGTAAATGCATTGATAAAAATGTATATTTGCCCTTAATCCTCACTTTGTCTCAACTAACATAATATTGAACCACAGGAAGCTGACTACCAGTGCAGACATTGGAACATTTTCACAGATTAAACGGGGTTATGATAACATTTATCTGAGCCTAGCTAGCTCCATTTAATTACATGTGGTTCTATGCACTTTCATGCACTTTAAGGCTACACTTGTGCTACTATGAATGATTGATGTTGATGTTGTAAGCTTACACCATGCACTTTGATATGTGAATGATAATTTTATATGAATTTTTTATTACATGAATTAGATAACATCGTACAGTATGGGAATTTTCACTTAATCATGATGCGACTTGCATTAATTATTGTGTGAATTGAAATGAACTTTTAGTAATATTTTGTGAGTTGAAATGAGCTTGTAGTAATATTGTGATTGAAATGAACTTATAGTAATGTGTGCACACAAAGAGTTTACCCTGGTCCTGTTCCTTTTTATTCAGGCCAGGTTTGATGGCGAGCTAGAGCCTATGATGAATCCATTAACTGCTACGAGCCTGTGATGAATCCATGACTCATCCACGCTCTGCCTAAATCCACCCTCCTGCTGTGGACGGGCTGGTTGGGGGCTTCTTTGCAGCCGCCCTTTCTCTCATTTTTTGGCCTCAACCCCTCAACTCATGCATTCACACCCTTGCACTTTCACGATCCCAAATACTACCGAATTGAACTGAACTTTAATTGCACCTGGAGCAAACAGGTGTTCGCGCCCTCAGGACTTACGAATGAATGCATTCAATAATTTTGTGACTTATCAATTGTTGTTTGGGGCTTGGGCTTTGCAACGAGCCACATGTGTTCTCCCGTGTGTTTATTTATTTGGGGCTCGGGCTTTGCAATGATCTACTTGTGTTCTTCCTTGCATTTATTGTCTGTCTGTTTTTTCAACTTCTGGGCAGAATTTCGATTTGCTTATAGTCCTAGAACTTTGAGAAAACCCCCACAAGTTATACATCAAAATGTGTGGCTCGGTCCCGATCAGTGTGCTATGGCTTTTATAAGAATTTAGTGAAAATAAGGCCGAGTTATTCACGAAAAACTGTGAAAAAAGTCCCATTGAAAATAAATGGGGAGAGTCCCCGAACACACCACAAAAAATAGTTTTTCGAACCACAACTGCTTCACCATACTTTCACCTAGAGGGATCATTCAAACTTTAAAACCCAGTCGTATGTCTCATTTCTTCAGGAATGTACTCAGTAAGCCTGTAGGGCTTACAGTGTTTTGGTCAGCAAGCCTCAGATGCACGTGTTCTCCCATGCATTTATTTATAGGTTTCATAGGTTTTTTCTTCATCTTCCGGATGATTTTTTTTTATTCGCATTTAGTCCTAGGGCTTTGAGAAAACCCCCACAAATTGTATATCATAGGGTGTGGCTCTGTCCCAATCAGTGTGCCATGACTTTATAAGAATTTAGTGAAAATATGGCCGAGTTATTCACGAAAAACTGCGAAAAAAAAGTCCCATTCAAAATAAATGGGGAGAGTCCCCAAACACACAAAAAAATCCAGTTTTTCGAACCACTACTGCTTCGCCATACATTCACCTAGAGGGATCATTCAAACTTCAAAACACAGTCATTCTTCTCTTCTCGGAATGTACAGGAATGTATTTGGTAAGACGATAGGATTCACAGTTTTTGGTCAGCGAGTCTTCAAATCTCCCCTTCGTTGGCCAAAATCTCCAGAAAATGTACCTGTTATAGTGGAGAATGACATCACTGAGAGTGAGGGGGACTCAGGTATCAAAATATCAGGACATCAAAACGATATATTGAACGTGAAAATTTTTTTCACAGGAAGTGAGTCTTGGGTCTTGGGCCTCATATAAACCGAATGTTGAAGCCCTAACTGCTTTGAAAATAAATGAAGGCCAGCTGTTACTCCCAAAGTCCATTAAGATCTCCCCTAGACAGCCATTGTAATCTAAAACTTTCTCCATCTTTGGGAATGACAGTTTTTAAATTGCAATTACCCTGTCATTTCTCACACTATCTTCATAAAAATTACATATTCACGATCCAGTGACTTGTCCAAATCTCACGGTGTGTTTTTTAATTCATGTAGCTCAAACGGCCCCGAAGAAACAAGCAGTTGTTCAACATTGTCAAAAAGCATCAATCATCTAAAGAAAACTGAGTCAAAGTGGCTGCCTTTGGCCGCACCTGTACCTGTAATCATGACAGCAGAGCCCATAATTTCTCAAGATCAGGTGCCAGGTGCTGGTAATCAGCTACTCAAGCCACACATGACAAGAACACATGAATAAAGCCATTTTCCATCTCTACAGTGTTACCTAACTATTTCACAGTGTCACTGTCCCAGCTGCATAGTTTTGCCGAAATTTGACTTCAGTTGACCCAGAAACGGACACATCTGGTTTAATAATATTTGTTTTGGCTATATTTGACCTTCGTTAGTGACTCACCGGCTGTGGGAATTTATGGTCTGAAGCGAACAGCACGAGGAGGAGAGCTGGAGTATGGGACAGACGCCCATTAGTATGTAGAAGGAGATTTCTACATTGATGATGGGTTCAAGTCATCGCCCACAGCACCAGCTGCCATTGACCTGCTACAAAGGACACAAAGGATGTTAGCTCTTTCCAACCTGAGACTGTATAAGATCTCTTCAAACAGCGAATAAGTGATCAGAGCATTTCCTTCAGAGGATCATGCAAGCGATCTCAGAGACTTGGATCTTGGTGTCTAGGGATTAGCTGGGATCTGGATGAGTGGTCAAAATGAGAGTCTGACTAGAGTGATAATATTACTTCAATGTTACACTTTTCTTCTTGCAGGTTGAGTTGGGTAAAACTTTGATGACTTTGAATCGAAGGCAGCTGGATTGTGTTTTCCATCATAACCTCCTGAACACTGTCCGAAAAACATGAGTGGTAGGTGATATGATTTCTTTATCACGTTATAACCCCAGAGCTATCCTTTACTTATACATATTTTCTCCACAGGACTGACCCCCTCTGCGCTGACGCTCTGTACATTTTTTGCTACACTAGCCCTGTGCTGTGCTGTCAAAACAATTCCAGGCATGTTTTCTTTAATTTATTTAACCTCCAGAGTTATTTAAATGGTCTAATAGATTATATGAACTAAATTACATGCTTTTACATGTTACAGGAGGATCTATGGACACATATTTCTGTGAACCTCCAGGATGTACCAACAATGTGACAGCCGTGTTTTGCAATGATATGCAGCTCTTGGATCACCATACTGTTACCAAAGAGTGTGAAGGCCTTCCTCCACTTGATACTGTCTGTAAGCGTGCTGGTCGGGCATTTGTGTCCACCCACAAAGGTGAAAGTTGTGAATTTGAGGGGAACGGATATCATATTACAACAACAAAATGTCAAGGTATTTGTTTTTACCTGTTGGTTATGCCTGCTTTCTTTCTTTTTTTCTTTTTTTTTAAAAGAAATGTCATTTTTCCTCGTCAAAACAACACTGAGGCTAAATTACTAAAAGTTTAAACTTGCATCAATCTGTCTCTCCAGAAAATTGTGATTTCCTGATCACAACAATCAGTGCAATGAAAATTCAGGCAATCCTCAATCTGACTTCTGTGTCTTTGGTTGAGAGGATGTGTGGCACAAACAGAGCACATTAACTGATATCACCTCTAAAGTCGTTGGAAAGCAGCTACCTGAGGCCTTACATAACAAGAGGGGAACACTATTTGCATTACATGCTGATGTTGTGCAGCAGGAGCAACAATTATCACTTCACAAGCTCCCCTCTACTGTAAAACACATCCAGTGTTGCTGCATGTGTGCAATACCTGCACGTATGTGTCTGGGGGGTAATGGCAAGGTGTACAGAGAGGTGTTGGGGTGTGTGTGTGGTTTGCACACGAGTCTCAGCAGCACCATCAGCTTCTTTGAATAAGACTGATGCAGCAGAGAAAATTAGCTACATACTGTCTGACCTCATTTAAATAGTCTCTGTTCTGCAGCTGCCAGAAAGACATCAAGCAAGGAATGAACTTTAGTTGAACAAGTAGGGGTGAAACTAGCCTTCTGGTTGGGGTGACCCAGCCCCTGACTACAGTAAAATAAATAATTAAATACATACATACATAGGCCTACATACATACATAAATAAATGGATGTCTGCATACTGCCTACCCTACTACTCCTTGAAGAAAAATCTTTTTTTTTTTCATAAAAAAACAAACAATTCAGAAAGGAAATGTAAAAAAGGCTCTTTCATTTAATAATTAGGGCAAATCATTTTTGTTTAAGGTTACTCATAATCATCAGAAGTTGCAGACAGATTGGCTGTGGTAATGTAAAAACTGAAAGCCTTGGATCATTACAATTGTTGTTCCAAGTAAAAAAAAAAACAAAAAAAAAACTACCACAATACATTGGGCATATTTTGCTGCAACAAAACAAAAAAGTCCAGCAAAATCCTTGAGGGTTGTTTGATTGAATAAAAAATAAATAAATCCCAACTTCTCCTGAAGTTGTTTTTTTTTAATCTGTAAAATGAGGCTCGTTCTGTTAAAACAGTCACAATGATTTCCAGCAAAACCCCATAGGGACTGAACTATACAAAGTTAAACAGCCAATACTGTGGGGGTTTTTTTTGTTGTTTTTTCCGTTTGGTGCGTTTTGCATGCCTATCAATGTGACAGAATAGAGTACTTCTTACAAGACACACAGGCTGTGGTCGAATAGTCACCTAAGCCCTTTCCTATCTACTTTTCCTTAACCCTGATGGAAAACATCATGAGGTTAAGGAAAGGAGAAAGGAGAATTCAGAAGGACTTAGGAAAGGAAAACTGCCATGTAGAGAAAATCCGACGACACTTTCACTACGCTACGTCATCATGTGACGGCGGATGGTAGGCTAATGCTGTGTTCAAACTACAATTTTCCGAAGGTGGACTGCAAAAGACGCATCATGTATCATGACAATGTTGTTCCTACCAAACAACACTGAACATAATAACCTGGTAAAAAAAATGACGTCTGCATAATCGGAGTTGGAAATGAGGATTTAAATAAATCTGTCCTCTCATTATCAACATGAACACCAATCAGTGCATGAAAATAAATGGGAACTGAATGAAAGATACGCATAAATTGTTCAGAACACAATCTAATGGTGTACATATTATTAATATTGAACCAAGTTTAAAACATAATCAACATCAAATGTCTCATATCCTTCTTTCTTCAGAGAATCAGACTACTGGAAAGTTACATCAGGTTTTGGTAAACTTTAGAAAGGATGAACAGCAGTGGTAACTCACATGGTCGTGATTTGTTCGTCATTATTCGGTTGAATTCGGAAGCAGTCGGAATACGCGCTGTTTATAAAAGCTGTTGCCACAGAGAATTGTGGGACAGAATATTCTCCTCTCCTTTTGTAAAGGATGGTCCGGTGTATCCTATGCTAAAGGAGATAATACACGAAGCATTGAGCCTCCTTCCTATGCATTCAAACTATTCGAACAGCCCTAATCACAAACTACTTCCGGTTTATTTCACTCCTTTAGGAACCTTCCGAAGCAAAAATGACATTTCGACCGCAGCCAATGTCTGTGGCATCTCTCACTCTTGTCCTGAGTAATTCCAGGGCATAAAAGTTCCTCAAGCTCTTATGTACCAACCAAATTGTTAGGGCTTGAGGAGCTAACCAAGTTGCCAATTTTTTTTCTGGTAGCAAGTCCCCTTGGTTTGGTTGAGCTTTGACAAAGTGGGTCCAGCCTGATAATAGAAAAGGTGTACTTAAGAAAACAACCAGAGAGTCTAAGTTAGTGACTGGAAAGTAAAAGTTTTCTTGGAAATTGATCAAATTTGGCCCCAATACTGCAAACAACAGAAAAATATTTGTGCCATGTTTCATCTCCTTAGCTGGCAGAGACGTAATGTGATAAGTGACATAAACGTGACCGTCCCAGTCATAGTCTAAACAGTTTTAGGAGACCTTGGGTGAGAGCTGAGGATACTTGCACATGGCCAGTGTTCATGAACTGTATTGCACCTTATTGCAAGCTTACTGCTCCTTTACTTCTGTCCTCTGCTGCATGCTGTGGACACTGTTTGTAAAACATTTTAATTGCAAAAAATTTGTCACTGCAAATAACTCTTAACAACACTTATCTTTTTTGTTCCAACCAGACAATAACACCATTTGTGCATTTGACAGAGGTAGGATTTCCTGTAAATGAACACTTTGTAAAGTTTTCAAGAGGCTACGTTGTACTAATCAAAGACTCCCCCCATTACCATCACAGAAGCACCAGGATGGACAAGAAAAGAAACTACAATTCTTGTTGTATCAGGTGAGATCAAAACACCTGCAAACCTCTTCACTAAGAGCTATTTTCCTATCTTGATTCCTCGGTTTGTAGCTAAACAACTTTAAGTTGAGATAAATTAAAAAAAAAATCTGAATGTAACACAAATCTGTTGTTATATGCCGTATGTAAAACACGAAAAAAATCCACTTGTTTCATATATGCTTCCTTTTTGTCCTCATACTTTCACTAAGGACTAAAAATTTGTCTTTAGAACAAGGTGAGGACAAATTTTAGATGAAATGTTTATTGTGTGTGCTTTTTTTCTCTCAATATTTCTATATCTAGAACTAGTTTCTGAATTGTAGAAAAGTGTTTATCTTTTCTTAGCATAACTTCTTATAAAAAAGTTCAGAGTCTAACCTTCCTATTTTAGCATATTTTTTTGAATGATCTGTAAATGTTTAGCAAGATAATATATTTTAATCCAGCAATAAGGAATTTTACATTGTTTCACCTTGGACAGACAAAAAGAACACAAAATGCACAATGTGGTTGGAGAGCTTGATGAAAACATATTTTGCTGTGTTATTTTTTGTGCTTACAGAAATAAACTGTGATATTGAATAAAACAAGTCCTTTTGTAAAGCAAAGAACCTGTGCCTTTGACTAAAGTATATTGGTATTAGTGATGAGTTCAAAATGTCGGCATATTGGATATTGGCTAAAACACATTATTGCGCATCCTTATAAATAATGGTTGATTGATTGATAATAGTTATGTCTTGTTTCCTCAGGCAGTATGGTGGTAGTGATGTTCGTCATTATTGGATTCAAATACAGATGCAGGAATACGCTGTGTCATCCCCAGTGTCATCAGGAACCAAAGTAACACATTATTGATTATTACTTAATTAGTTAATACATCACCATGTCCCTAACTTGAGTTGTGAAATGTCTTTGTTTCAGTAAAGAAGCAGACAGATCCTGAGGAGGTGTAGGTGAAAATTAAATTTACTCTGAATATTTTCAAATAAAGATTATATTAGTAACTATTTACTCCTGTTTTAATGATGAATAAATAGTCTGGTTCTGACTCTGGTTCTTATCTCGCTGCTGCAGGGTTGCTCTCGGTTCTTGTGGATCAACTTGAAATGGTACCAACCTATCTACATAAAAGGATCTTCAGCTATTCAACACATTTAAAAAATGATTATTAGTGGACCAAGGCAAGAGGGAATACTTCGGGATAAATTTGTAGCCATTTGTAGAGACACTGGTGCAGAGTCGGACTTCATGTGTTTCAATTCGAGTGCTTACCAATATAAGGTTGGTGTCACATCTCCTGGTTAAGTTCTCCTTTTTGTTTTACCCTTATGTGTGCTGTATTGTCATTCCTGTTTTATTTTGAAATCACTCACCCTTGTCTCTCTTTTTTTTTTTTTTTGCTCAACCTTAAAATAAAGAGAGACCTTTTCTAACCTCTACCTCTCCTCATGTGGTTCTGGTTGTAATGTTGTTGTTTAAGCCATGTGGTAAGACACCCTTTTGAGGTAGCCATATTGTCTTTGTTACACACGGAGGACTTTGTTAGGTTAGATAATTTATGTTTCTTGTTTGGTTGTCAATACATGATTTTGAACACAAAGTCAGTTGCTGGTCTGTTAAAGTTGCATAAGAGTGAATCTTAACCCATACTCTGTAGAACTCCAAATCCTTCAACTCTGATTGACAGTTGAGTGGTTAACTTTGGTTATCATAAAATAAATTATAAATCATCAAATTGATACTAACCTTTATGACACTGACTTAATAATTTGGCTATCATTTCCCTTTATGGGTGATACTCTGAGGTGGATTTAATGTAAATTAAATCTCATTACTTAATGTAAATAAATATTTCTAGCCAATATTATGAAGTGGTGGCACCGAAATCCTAGAGATTTCTGGTATCCCTATGACACAGTGGATAGTTGTACACTGTTCATAAATGCATAACATTCCCATACTTGATTATTTAGCTAAGTAACCAAGTAGCTACCACGGAATATGCTCAGCTTAATTGTCCAAAGAGGAATTTTGAATTATAAACAATGGAAGAAACCACTGGTAAAACCAAAGATACTGACTTGCATCATGTTGCCACATAAACAAAATTACTGCTTTCAGCTCAGTAGCCACTCTGACAATCATAATTTAAGATTTTGTTTTACTTTTAGCGAACAGACACTGGGACTTAAATGCGATATTAAAAATGATGAGGTCTAACATTAAGGACTGAGGATGCAGCACTTCCAGATTTGGATTCCTGATCTAAATTGCAGTACACCATAGTTGTGCACCATAGACCAGCTCACCATCATAACAGTATACCGAAAATATGTCACAGGCTGTTGAGTTAAAAAAATATTTACAGTGTTTTGGAGTGAGAGCAGACAGTGACAACGCAAGAGCAGGAGATTGCAATCACTTTCATACCATGAATTTGGATTGACTACAGTATACAATCACATATGTACTATTGATGATAGAATGCTCTTGGTAGTTGAAGTTTAAGATATTATGTATCATAGTTGTTACAAGGCAAAAAGGAAGAGGCGATTTTGACCTTAAGGAGTTATTGAGATTAATATGTGTAGTTATTTAGGTTTGGTTAGAACATGCTGACAGTAGACACGTTTTCTTTAAATGCCAACCTTGTCAAGACCTACATGTGTGGCTGTGAGTGGGTCTCATATTCAATTATGGACAGAATTACAGTTGTGATTATTTTGCTTGATGTTGAGAGCACAATTATTAAACAAAATTATTTACATATTTTACAAAAATCTGAATTTATTAAATATATATCTTGATATATTTTTATCTAACAACTTCTGCTAATTTTTTTGCATCATCTGAAAAGCTATAAATTAATGGAAAATAATCACTGATACATTATGACTAATGAAAAGTTTGAAAACAATGTAATCTTACTCATGATTAATAAAAGAAATAAAACAAATCACTGAATCGACAGACTGTGAAATATATGATATGTTTTAAAGGCTTTTATGACTTTTCCTTATATAAAATGATCTCATTGACATTAAGATATGGGACAACCTGATATACAGGCACAAAAACAGCATGCAAAGAGAGGTAGACATGCAGCCAGAGAGGATGATATCTAATTAAAGGTGATGTTTTTAATTAAAAAAAGTCAGTTTATGGTCATCTTGTTTGCTTGTTTTTTTTTTTGCAAAGATGGTTTAGAAGAGATGATGGTAAAGCACTGAATACTGGGCGAGTCTCAGTGACTACATAAAGGGACAGGAAACATTTTCAGAATAAAAGCCTTGTGTTATTTAAGTTAAAACAGAGTGGGCTTATACTTTGAAACACGCTGCAAAATTATTACCACCTAACAGACCATACTCATGCTTGTATAACCCTCAGCGTTGTATGAAGAGTTATTTTAGCTCTACTCTTCATGGGGGGATCAACCATCATCAAAACAAAGTAAGCTACAGTGGACAGATGTCTTGATGTAGTTTGCAGTAAGTGAACCTAAAAAAGATAAATAAGAAAATCTCAAGGTCCACAAGCATTTTGAAACATTACCTTGTACTATGTGAATATTTCCAGGGCATTAAATACTGGTATTTATGCAATATTTTTGTGTAAGAAAGAACAAAAGTTGTGATGTGTGATGCTGTTTTGAAAAGTATGTGTGCTAACTGCAGACTTTCAGAGGGATATCCCTGCTAATTTTATTGTAATAGAGATGTCACAGTGTTAAATTTCATACATGATTATGAACCTAGACATAAACAACATTCACTTTAGTGAAAATGTGAACAAAGAGACATTTGTCATGTTGGAAGTTCATGTTCAGTTTGGAAGAAGGCACAAGTCCAGATTAGATCGGTTAGCCAACCATTTATTGACAATATGTGAGACCATACATAGAATAATAAAAAATACTCAGCTGCTGAGGGCTCAGTTCTGCACCTCACTAGGGATGTACAGGAAAAGAGCATTGAACACAAGCATACACAAGATCTTATACACATCAGGATTTGGGAAGTACCAACTTATCACGTGGTAAGATCATGTCTGGTTTTATATGCTGTGTCTGTCAAGAAGATAAACATAATGGCTACATAAAGGTTAGACTTAAAGCAGAAGTTAAACCAAGAGTTCAACAAAAGTTCTCGCAGTTTTGCAAAACCACAGGACCAACTACAGGATGCAAAATGGGGAACCTGGCCCCCCAGACCTTAACTGAAACCACAGTCCTGTCTGACTGAGACTGTACTGTTAAGATTTATGAAACATTTGACCTGTTGAACAAACATGTTTGAACTGATCTGCCCTAACATAATAAGTTGGAATAACTGTTAGCATAAGATGACATCTTTGGACAAATGTTAGCATTAGCTTGTATATAATTCTAACAGTCATAACACAGTCCAACATGTTCTGCACAGAAGTCAGTTAACATGATGTCCTTACAGTCACTGCTAGTTTCTAGTACAAAAAATACAACTTTATAAGATGTATTATAAACATGGAAAACAAATATAGCCTTCTGACCTTGAAAACCTTTTACAGTCATATGAGCACTAATTGACACATATTCAAGTAATTGTTTCACTTATGTTAACAGCAATTATCATTACAGGCAAACACTGTCTTTGCCAGTGCTGAGACTGGATGGTAGCAATTTTGCTTGCCGTTCTTTTGCTGTAAGACATGTGGTTTGTTGATGATTTAAAGAAATTAGTACACATATTTTGTGGCACATTAATACGCTTTTCCCTTTAATCAGTATTCTACTTGGTACTACTCTGTTTATCCCTATCTGTTTACACTGGGTTCTCGCCACCTATCTAAAGTCCCATCTTCCGTGATCTACTCCAAAATGGTCCATGTTAGAGCCTTAAATGTGTTAAAAA
This sequence comes from Scarus forsteni, assembly GCA_036419115.1. NCBI lineage: Eukaryota > Metazoa > Chordata > Actinopteri > Labriformes > Labridae > Scarus > Scarus forsteni. The sequence goes on along the minus strand of JAZDUH010000157.1, from coordinate 25,959,529 downwards.
GCAAATCATACACTGGTTGAGCCTTGGCACACTCAGCTTGAAACTCTTAATGTCTCTTGAACCTATCCCACCTGTTTTTGTCTTCACCATCAATCACACTTATACTTCCTCCATGACTCGAACATTGCATTGCTTCATGTACCATCCGTCAAAAATTTCACTTATTTATCCTTTCAGGCTGGAGAGAGAGGGAAGGAAAACTTAATGTAGGAAGCACAGCATGCAACACTGTGATTATCTAAGGACAATCTCTATGTTTTGTGGTCACAGGAGGCCGTAATTATAACTTTAATCAACTAAATGGCCTGAAAAAGTCAGATTAAATGGAATAGGTTTATAATTCCTTTATTTTCCTTAAGAATGACCAGTTCTAACACTTAACTGTTGACAGTGGACTTTTATCTTTTAAAATAGGATGTTGTATTGAAAAATGAAATGCAGAAAATATAACTGCTTATGTGCTGTTTCTACATGATGGTGTGTCTGTTGGGGGGGTTAATATTAAAAGGTTTTCATTTATATAGGTAAACTTATGTAACTGAATAAACTAATAGCTTTTGTATTAAGAACAATTTTTAATTTTAACATGTAAAGTTGAATCTTCATGGCATGAAAGTGCACTTATGTTCTAGACCTACAGTACAAGTACATTCATTTTTTTCTTTCTTGCACGTGGAAACCTTTTATATGTGTGTTGAACTTATTAATCCACTGACATGGGAACTAGATGCATAGGGTATTACAGAAAAGGATTAGGGCCACACATTTTTTAGAGGTTGAAAAGCATTTAGAGCTTGAATTTTTAAAATTATGTTTAAAGTTTAACCTTTAAAAAATTTCAGTAGCTATGGGGTATGGGTAAGAGCATTTCATCAGAAAACATAACCAGTCGCAACAAAGTGATGCTTGCTTTATTGCCTTGAGATGATCAAAAAATGCTGCTAGGGGAAAATATTACATTCTTAAAAGAAAGAGAGAAAAATGAATGCCTTATGCTGTAAGTTTGACCTTAACGCACCAGCACACAAACTAACTGTGCAACCATTGGAAATGTCAGAAACTATTAACGATTGATATGTGCAGTTATTCCTATTATTTCCATGTGTAATTACTGCTGTTTTTCTGGATATGAAAACTACAGCAGCAGTGCTAAACATTATAATTATAGGCTACTGTAGATAAAATATGGGAAAAATAATTTTCTGTGTAGGCATATTATATTTTGAACACATTTTGGTAACATTACCATTCCTGTGTTTTTTCTGCCTAACTAGAGTACACAGGGCATTTTAAAATCACAGATTATCAGGGTGGGTATTGAAAAAGCCAATACAAAGTTATTCTACATTTTTGAAACACAAATGCTAAATTACATGACACATAGGAGAAAGTGACTCTGTTTATCACTTTTGTCTATCGTTTTTCACTCACGGTCTGCGACAGCATGTTGTTATGACGTCATTCCGACCTACTCGGGCCACTCAAGTCGGAGATGACGTCACTCCCATTTCCCAGTTCTGAAGTAGCCTACGCAGCATCTGATCTAGCCTGAAATCCTGAGTCGGAGTCCCGAGCTGAAGGGCCATTGAATTGTACTTTTCCGATTTGGAGGTCAGATCCAAGTACAATCAAACGCAGCATTAGACATTAAATTATAAAATAGAGATTTCATTGTTTAATGTAAAATCATTGAGTGTATTTGATATTACCCTATTAATTACCCTATTAAAATGCTTTTCAGTGTTAAAGGACAGTTGCTAACGAAAAAATGGACTTCAAAAATGACTGTACTTCAAGCACTTCTGATCGCTCTTCAATAATCAATTTACACATCACTGCCACAGTCATGAGGACTAACTTCACTAGATTCTCAATAACTCAACAAGAGGTTACAGAGTGGCGTTAGACTTAAGAAATATGCTGTGTTCTATTAACCTCGGAACTCGGAACTGGGAGTGACATCATCTCTGACTTATCAGCGTTCCAGTTGAAGTCAGAAAAAAACGTGCCGATCTACCAGGCTATTGTTAGCTGTTGTTAGCACGCCCTGCGTTGTTGTTCACAAATATCACATGAAGAATGTGAATATCACTATGGCAGCATTTTTGTAAATATAAGTCCAACAATACTGTGTATACAGCTGACTTAGAGTGACACACACTGGACAGAAGTGCTAATAAGTTGATTATTACAGGGGCTTAATAACTGTTCACACCGGGGTCAGCCATCTTCGATTGTCAACTAGGGGGTGGCGAGGTTTCACGGAGTTCCCAGTAGGAAATTCCGACCTCGGGGGGCATTCCAGATAAAATTTCCTACTCAGAACTGGGAAATTCCGACTTCCGACTACAACTGGAATGCATTGTAGTTTGACAACTACTTAGTCGAATTGCCATTATGAAGTTCATTAGCATCTTTAATTGCCTTTCTAGCCTCACCAGCTAACACCAACATATGATTTCTTCTGTTGGCTTCACACCAACTAAGCTTAAACAAATTATAAAAGTTTCCTTTATAAAGACCATCACAAACAACTGAACATGTAAGTTTAGTCTTTAGTTTTTGCTTTCAACAGGAGTTATTATCTGGTCAGTAAAATATCCTTCTGCCAGGAGAACCAGGGGGATGCTACGTCCTCTATGCTATGCTAACTTCCTCACATATGCCTACAAAATTACGTCATTCCTGCGTCACCTCTTCAGCCACAGAAATGCACTCTGGGACATAGTCAACATGGCAGCCTGCAGGTTGCTTGTGGATTACTGCAGAGCTTAAAGACCATTTAACCTAATGCGCGTAGTGTTCATGAAAAATCATGTTGAAATTACTGTGCTGCAGGGCGAAAGTCAGTGCTCCGGGGCGGTCACTGTCGCTTCACTCTTGGTGCAATAAAACTACAGACACATGGAAAGTCTCACGGTAGGGGAATGTGACGGGTGTTCACCTGGTTTAGCGAATGACCGTCAACAAGTATTTACTGCACGGGTTATAGATAATGTATACTGCAGAGATAGACCTCCTTAGTTTCCTGACTAACACTGTGAAATAGCACAAGAGGCTAGCCCTCCTGTTTCAGGTCCATTTAGATAAGTAAATGTCATTTGTTTTTCATTTTGGTCAGAGCAAGAGAACTAACCATTCAAGCCAGTCAGACAGAAATAAATACATTTCGATAATTTTGGTACCTCTAACTGGTAGTAAAATAATAGATTTCAAAGATGAAGGCAATACTTCAGATCTGGACCGCAAAGTGAATACATTTTAGTGTTTTCCTTTTATTAATTAAGTTTGAGTCTTACAAGCAGATGTTGGATGTATCCGCCAGCTTTGTAAATTTGACTGTTTTATGTTTTATTTTATGATCAAATTTATTTCATTTGCCAATTTTTTTTTTAGACATAGATACCAAACAAACTTATACTGTTACTTACACAATCAATGTGTAACCCTAATATGATCTTAAAATTAATCATGAAAATAAGTGTAAGTCAGGTCAGACAAAACTCTTTAGAGGCTAAAGAGCAAAATAGTAGGTCTTTATAACCTTAACCTTCAAACAGCTTTGTGATAAGTTACTGCATGACTAATTAATTCTTGCCAATACCAATACTGGCACTGATTCTTTTTGTTATGAACACAAAGCCTTCATGTAACTAAATTAAGCTGTTTTTTTTTCACAATTACAGCCTTTTTGTGTCTAAATAGATGTTATGAATGATTAAAAAAAGTTTTATTTTTTGATAAAAGATGCTATTGATTTATATAAGTGGACATTTAGTGATGCTGACTTAAACCATCATGGTAAATTTGTACATTCTGACAACATTACTGCCAACATCTTGGATATATACGGTATATATATATCCAATGTGTCTGGTTAAAGTACTGTCCATAATAATCTGCAGAAATGTTCATATCTGCTGGTCTGATATTCAACTGTTGGGTATTTATCTGCCAATACTGATACATACTATACTGATACTGATGTCACTGTTCTTTATCACAGGGTTTATAAAACTCCTGGACCCAAAACCTACTGCTTCTCACAGAGGCCTGGAAATGCAGTCAGTCGTATGTGGAGCCTCACCAGTCGAGCTGTACGGCAGTCCACCACCCGGACATCCAGATCACAGGGAGTGTCCTTGAAGTTCATACTCGGACCAGCAGTACTCACCGTCTCTGCACGTCTGTTCTGTCATGTCGCCCACTGTCAGGCAGATGAAAATAACAACATCCCTCTGGAAGTTGTCGCCCAAAACCCTGTGCCTGAGTTCAAATGGCACATCCTGTGGGAATTTGTCAAACCTCAAATATTGGCTCTCATGGGTGCTGTGGTGGTAAGCCTTGGTCTGATTACTCACCTACGATCAATACTGAAACAGAATAATGCAGCATGTTCAATCAGTGAAATGTTCCTTTTCTCTCCTCAGCTTGCTTTTGCTGCTGCAATCTTGAATATCCAAATCCCACTGATGCTTGGAGATTTGGTGAATGTTGTGGCCCGCTTTTTGAGGGAACACACAAGGAGTTATATCCAGGAGATTAAAGGTCCTGCTCTTAAATTACTTGGGCTTTATGCCCTGCAGGTAAGTTAACAATAAGATAGATAAATGTAAATAGAAGTTTTGCAGCACTCTATGCAAGCACCGCTACACAAGGTCTGTTAAACTTTGGCTCAGTAAGAGGGAGAAATGTGTCTATTTTTCTAACTGAGAAATACAATTTTTTGTAACTATGTAATACACTACTGCAGAGTCTTATCTTAGTAGTTAATTTTGTTAAATTTAAAAAGTCCAAGTCTGGTCAATCATTTTAAGCCTTCAGGTCTGTTTTTGTGCATTCTATTTTTTTTCCAGCATTAAATGGCTTGTCATGTCGGTATGTTTGGTGCAGTTAATTTTCACAAAGACAAATTGGCCATACTGAATAAATAACTTTGTCTGTGCAGGGCCTGCTGACAAGCGGCTACATCATTCTGCTTTCCAGGGTGGGGGAGAGAATAGCAGCAGACATGAGGAAGACTCTCTTTGCATCTCTGCTGAGGTATGTTTTAAGTCAAAAGTTTTGATACTAATGCCATCTATAAGAATGCACCAACAGCCAGTTCACAACACTTTTCTGTGTTCTGCTCTGTCCCAGGCAAGATGTGGCTTTCTTTGACGCCAATAAAACTGGACAGCTTGTGAATCGTTTGACTGCTGATATTCAGGAATTCAAGTCATCTTTTAAACTGGTCATCTCTCAGGTATATAGTGCTACATTTGTGTTAGTAGATATTATTTGTTTTAGACGTCTAATTTTCTGTGCTTGTTTGCAGGGTCTCCGGAGTATCACACAGACTGTTGGATGTTTTGTCTCTCTGTACATCATCTCTCCTAAACTGACCGGTTTGACTGTAGTGGTACTCCCCTGCCTGGTCGGAGCAGGAGCTTTCATTGGTTCAATCCTCCGCAAGCTATCCCGCCTGGCTCAGGAGCAGGTGACGTTGAACTTAAACCTAACATTTTTGTACAGAAACTTTGTAAGGGACTATGCCATTACTGACTTATTTTGTGTTTCGCTGCAACATAAAGGGCCCAAAATTGAAGCCTAAAACAAAGGTTTAAGATAAAAAGCTAATTCATTGACCTGCCATTTTAACAGTGAGGAGTAAAACATTCAGGACGATGTTTGTGACACTTCAGGGGAGTGAAACTAATCTCTGTTCACACATCAAACTGAGCCCCTGAATTTCCAGTGTCTGTGCTGGTTTTGTCCACAAAAAGTTTGAGAGAAATACAAAATATATTTTTTTGCACCTTAAATGATTCCTTGTTTTTTTTTCTCCATTTTGTATGTGTTAAACATCAGGTGGCGAAGGCGACAGGAGTGGCAGATGAGGCGCTTGGCAATGTGCGAACAGTGAAAGCTTTTGCAATGGAGGAGAGGGAGCTTCAGTAAGAGATTACATTTGTGCTCTAAAATCTAATTTGCTAAAGTGCATATTGCAAACACAATATATAGTTTCTAAAAAGTGTTTTCATCAATTCATTATTTTTAAAGTATTAAAACTATTTTTTCCTGCAGGTTGTATGCTTATGAAGTTGACAAATCCTGTGAAATGAATGAAAATCTTGGTGCTGGAATAGCAGTTTTTCAAGGACTATCAAACATTGCGTTAAACTGTGAGTGTATTTCAGTGTTTCAGATAAAAGTTAAGACTGCTCTTGTGTCTCTGGATGTCCTGACCTTTCTTATGTCCTGTATGTTTTAAATTCAGGTATCGTACTCGGAACGATTTTTGCTGGAGGCACTCTGATTTCAAACAATGAATTGTCCCCTGGAGACCTTATGTCTTTTCTGGTCGCTTCACAGACAGTTCAGAGGTAAAATAAGACAACCTATCATTTAATGGATGTTATTATTACTATTCACAGTTACATTAAACTAGGGGTCTCCACATGACAGCCTGTTTTATTAGCCCACAGCAAATTCTAGAGAGTTGTGGTTTGGATAAGGACAGAAAGCTTGTCTGTATTATACGTCCTAGTAGCATCACAAGACTAAAATTAAGGGGCATAAGCATGATAAGCAAGTTTACAGCAAAATCTTGATTCCTGACACTCTTCGGAGCACCACTTGTGCTCACACAATCTGCTCTGTCTCAAGGTCAGTTTTATGAAGCATAACACTCTAATAAAGTTTGGCAGCTTTTAGAAGTTGGCTCTTGTGTATCTGGACATGAAGGTCAGCCATCAGTGTTTCCCCTTTTTGCTGCACCGAGCATCCTCAACAGTCTCCCCTTTAATCTGACTGACCCCTTAAATCCTCCATTACTGTCTATTTGGCTTGTCAAGCCATACACAGAGAGCAGTGTTGCTCTTTAATACAAAAATCAGTTTTACTAAATTTAAAACACAAACGTTTTTGATGAATTGGGGTGTACTAGCCATTCTTCTATTTTAGTCATGTTGGCCCAAAGTGAAATAGCATTGACACCCCTACTTTAAAAAACTGCTTATGTAGCTATATTAGGTTATAACCTCTGTATTTTTTATGCTTAGGTCATTGGCCAGTATCTCAATCCTCTTTGGGCAAGTAAGGAATTAACACATCATACTCCTCTAAGTACAAATCATGGATTCTGAAATGCTCTCAATGTGAAACTAAGCTCTCAATTTCAAACGTGTAACAGATGGTTAGAGGAATAAGCTCAGGGGCTCGGGTCTTTGAATACCTCTCTCTGAAGCCAACCATCCCACTCTCAGGAGGAGGACGTATCCCATACCAATCTCTGACAGGAAGAGTGGACTTTATGAACATTTCATTCAGGTAAGAACCTAATCTTACCCCAACTTTATAAGTCTTTATTAAATTATGCAAGAATTGCATTTATAATTGTTTGTTCATTCACAGTTATCCAACAAGACCTGGCCAGCAGGTCTTAAATAAATTCAACTTAACTCTGCCTCCGTGTAAAACTGTGGCCATTGTAGGAGAATCAGGGGGAGGTAAGTTCAGACTGAAAACAAAAGAGGTGGCATGTTTTAAACATGGTAATTAGCCTTTGATTAATTTTATCATCAACACTGTAGGAAAGTCCACTGTGGCATCATTACTTGAACGCTTCTATGACCCAACCAGCGGCGTCATCATGCTCGATGGACTGGACATCCGAACACTTGATCTGTCCTGGCTGAGGGGACAGGTCATTGGGTTTATCAATCAGGTAAATATTGATCATCATGAACTAGACATCATACTTGCCAGATTTATGATGTTCTTTGGTAAATACTTATAGCTGAGATGTATTTGCAGGAGCCAGTTTTGTTCGGCTCGTCTATCATGGAGAACATCCGCTTTGGGCTGCCGGAGGCCACAGATGCCGAGGTCATAACTGCAGCCAAGCAAGCCAACGCTCACAGCTTCATCACAGCCTTCCCTGATGGATATAATACCGTAGTTGGTATGAGGTCTCACATGTGCTTCCACTAGCAGTTGGTTAATTTGAATATACAGTTCAGCATTTAGCTCTAGGTTTCTAATTCTCAGGTGAGCGAGGGGTGACACTATCAGGTGGCCAGAAGCAACGCATCGCCATTGCCCGCGCCTTGATCAAGAACCCCAGCATCCTGGTGCTGGATGAAGCCACCAGCGCTCTGGATGCAGAATCTGAGCGGGTGGTTCAAGAGGCACTGGATAAGGCCACGAGGGGTCGCACTGTGCTTGTCATAGCCCACCGGTTGAGCACCATCCAGGGTGCTGACCTCATTTGTGTCATGAATAATGGTCGCATTGTGGAGGTGAGGAAGCAGAGAGATTAAGAGGTTTTTATTTTCACAGATTCAATCTGACTGCAGTTTACATGCCTAAAGAAGCACTGTAATGATTCTTCCCAAAGAGAATCATAATTATAATAACTGTGAAATGTATTTGATAAATATATCTAACAACCTGTTTTAATTGGTTTTAGGCTGGGACTCATCTTGAACTGCTTGCCAAAGGAGGACTTTATTCAGATCTGATCCGCAGACAAAGAGCAGAGGGACAGAAATAAAAACACATACCTTTTTACTCTAGGTCTACAGGAACATTAATGAGAAATATATTTTAAATAAAATGTATAGAAAAGCCTTGTCGGAACATATGAATTCTTTCAAATAAGTAGCATTAAACTACCAGACTTAGTTTTATGAGAATATGTCAATTGGGGTATGTAAATGTGTGTGTGGACCAACCAGATCAGCCTGCTGTGATGAATAAACTTCACTACTGTACAGTATTTAAGTTAAAGGGGAATTCTATGGTTGTTTTCTCTTACCTGATCAAAATGAATGTAAATGGGGTATAGAAAATAAGAATTAAACCTTATTTTAAAAAATGTATGCTGTATTTGTTCTTACTTGGATCTTAAAAGTTTCGAGTTGACTCCATAAAGCTGTGAGTGTAAGGGCTTATCATTTATCACTAACCGTGTTGATGATGGTCTCATGTCTTCAGAATGATCCTAGTCTAATTTGTGTGTTAGAGCATATGGAATTGTAAATTCATGACTACTGTTCAGTCCCCAATCTGCAATCAGTTCTCTAGTTTAGATTTGTAACCTGTAAAGGAACTGCTGTGGCATCAAGATGAAATTGTGAAATGATCAGCTTTGTTTAAAAAGTGTGGAACTGTTTCTTTACTCGGCACATTAAAACTTTTAGTGATGAGGATGTCTGAGCCGACCTTGAACAGATCATATCATAACCATGTCAGCTTAAGTTAATAAATGTTTAATGCAGATTTCAACACAGTCTTACTAGTTTTAACGAGCACAGGACTCAGTTATATTTTTTTCAAAGCTGAGAGCCAAAGATTTGGCATTTTGGTTTGTTTGAAGCTCAGTACTGAAGTAATTTAGATTTCTTGTTTTGAAATATGCAAAACAAGGTCTGTTTCAGTCTTCTCAAATGCTTATTCTGGTAACAAAACTTTTAGGTTTATTTGGATGTTATTAAGCTGTAATTGTAGTTTTATACAAAAATTAAAGCATGTAAAGCCATGATAGATGAAATGTAAGAACTGATCATCAGCTGCTGTATGGCTATAGCACTGACAAGTGACAGTACACATTTCCAAGGCTCACCAGTGTGATTCTCCCCACCATTTAAGAAACACTGCTGCAGACATCATAATATATACTTTTTTTTTTTTTTTTTTTACCTTTGAAACACTTGCGCATTTTGTTGACCTCTTAATTAACTTTTTGTTAAATCTTAGCAGGAGTAAACTTTAATGGCCCATTACCTCTTCAAAAAGACGAGGGTCTTCCTCACCACAGCAATATCATTCATCTCTATCCAGGGAAGTCTGCAAGCCATCATAATACTTAAGAAAGGGGGTCCAAACTGTCCTGAAGTCTTGTAGGAACCTTCTCAGGTGAATTTTATTTTCTCAAGCTTAAGAAGAAAATGCATTATGTCTCCAATCCATCTGTTAAAGGTGGAGTGTCTGCATTTTTCCAGAGGAGTATGAGTCTTCTGTCAATTAAAGATGAGAACGATCTAACTGTATGTGCTTTTTTTGGTAAGGGAGGATTTTTATGAGAATATCCAAATAAAGCACACAGTGGATTAGGGCATAGGCCAACCTGGAACATCTGAGAATAGGCTGGTCTACAGCTCCTAATGTTACTACAGGACCAGAACATTTACAGTAATTTTTGTGAAAAAAACAAACAAAACATAAATCCTCATCTAGTGTTGTTACACGAAGTATTTGCAGTTGAATGATATTTTTGTCCCACTTACACCATAGAGATCATATTAGTTCAGTATATAATGTCTGTGTTTACACCATGGATGTATGGTTTACACCCCTCTTTCGCCTGGGCTCTAGCATGCCCCTGCGACCCCGTGGGGGTCATGAACCCCTGCTTCGAAAACAAGTGGAATAGAGGATCATTTTACTTTTTATCTTTCAGATATACAGTGCAGGACTGTTTGGCACATTTCCTTGCAATCCCCCTCTTAGCCTCTAGATGACCAACAAGCCTTAGCTTTGCTGCAGACCAACCAGTGGAAACAGCTGCAGATAGCTTTAAGCTAACGCTAGCTTTACATTATTATCCCCACTCTGGGGCTTTTCTCAGTCATTGGTTTGCTAGCCTCCTTCAGGCTGGCTTCACTGGCCAAAAATGCAGAAGTATGAGAAGCTTGAAAAAATTGGAGAGGGTAAGTTTCGTGCGCTTTCTGTAAAGTTAGTATAAGCTAACCTGGTTTGCTAACATAACGGTCTATGTATTTACAGGTCTGGCTAACGTTAGCCATGTTTAAAGCCTTTACCTGATTTAACTGGGGCCTCAAGTAACATATAATAAAAGCTGTGTGTTTCTGCAAGTATGCACTGTCTCTTACAATATTGAGTGCCATTGTAAGAGACGTCTGAAGATTTCTGACAGCCAGCTTTTACGGTGTCAACGCAAGCTAATATTTTGTAGCTTGCAAATGCTAAATCTATACATTGCTGTGCCATTCATTAGCAAATCTGTTTTACCTCTCATCTGCAGGGACGTACGGGACAGTATTTAAGGCCAAAAACAGAGAAACCCACGAAATTGTGGCTTTGAAACGGGTCAGGTTGGACGACGACGACGAGGTTTGTGTTCGGAATATCCATCAATTTCATTACAAGCCAGCAGGTTGTTAGCAGGTGAGTGCTAATAACAGGAGTGTCATTTCTTTCAGGGAGTACCAAGCTCTGCTCTGAGAGAAATCTGTCTTCTGAAGGAACTAAAGCATAAAAACATTGTAAGGTCAGTGTGCTGGTCCAGGTGAATTTGATTTTATCCCGCTGTGGGATAAACAGGCTGCGATGCTGTTTGTCGGAGGAGATAAATGTTCAACATGTTTTATTTTAACCTGTTGTTTGATCGTGAATTTAAAAGTGTGGTGACTTTTACAGGCTACATGATGTTTTGCACAGTGACAAGAAGTTAACTTTGGTCTTTGAGTATTGTGATCAGGTAAGAGACAGACACCACAAACCCTGTAGTTTATATTGTAGTACAGGATAGTATTCTGCCTGTTTCACCTTTCAAGGGCTGATGTGTCATCTCAAATTTATTACAGGATTTGAAGAAGTATTTTGACAGCTGCAATGGAGATTTAGATCCTGAAACTGTGAAGGTGAGAAGGCTAACCAGAAAGCAAAGTTCCACAACTGTAATATCTTCATTCCCTCTGGCCCATACCAGTATTTCATGTATAGCTGAGTAATGTGGCTTTAAATATCATCAATCATTTAAGCCTATTGGTGCCACTTGTCAAAGTGTCCTGTCATACCTGCATGTTTTATATTTATTCATTTATATTTATTTATTTATATTCATTTTGACAGTGTACAAATCAGAATTAAATACCAGAATCACAGCTGGTCATCTGCATGTGCAAAGTCTTTTTCTTTTTGAGGAGCTATTGTGTCACAGTTTTTATCCATAATTACTGATGGCAAGATACTACAAACAGATACCGGTAAAATCCTTGATATTAAGCACGAGGCATTGAACCTCATTTGGTGCATTAACAGAAGGGAAATAAGAAATGATTCTGGTCTTGTATTTGATACCTTTGCAACAAAACATTACAGTAAATATCAGGCAGTTTGTCTCCTTTGATTAAAATTACAAAGATACCCCATTCATACTGTCAGATTAGTTCATAAACACTGATAACATTTCTGTTAATTGCATTACTTGTTTTTTTATCCTGTTAAATATCATGGTTCAAATGGTAAAAACTAATCTGTTTGAATTGTTAGTGGAATCAAAAGAACAGACATTTAATGCTCTGCAGCCGTATTTTATCCCAAACAGAGAGAACACTCTCTTAACTCTACAAATATGTCAGTGACATTAGGAAAACGTGTGGAACTGGCAAAGTTTAAGATTTTTCCTGTTATGTTTGATTACTAAAGCAAGACATTATCTAATATGTGATGTCAAGGACTTCTGTGCATGTTGCCACGGTATCAAACAGGTGTACTGCCTTGTTTCTGATATTTTTTTTAAGAAGCACAAACATAAAGTATATTGACATAATGATAATATGGTCTCGCTCTACATCTTGCATGATGTGCATTAATGTATCTTGAAAACTCAACAGATTGCTCAGTCATGATCTCTTGAGAAACTTCCGCGTCCTAAAGATAATCCTCTCCCTCTTCCTTTGAAACAGTCGTTCATGTACCAGCTGTTGAAAGGTCTTGCTTTCTGCCACAGTCGAAATGTTCTTCACCGAGATCTGAAGCCGCAGAATCTCCTCATTAACAGGGTGAGTATTCGTGTGACGGATGACTTAAAGACTTTAAATATACTGGAACGTGTGAGAAGATCCACTGACTCAGTTGGATGTGAATGATTTTGAATCTAAGAGTAAGACAGCCTAAAAATATACTCAACAGAATCTGTAGTTTACTGTGAGCCGATGTTGATGCTGCAGATGATTTGATATATTTTGACGTGTGTCTGTCTGCAGAATGGGGAGTTAAAGCTGGCTGACTTTGGGCTGGCTCGGGCTTTCGGTATTCCCGTGAGGTGCTACTCAGCCGAAGTAGGTTGTACTTTACTAACACCACAGTTGTAAATGCATACTTGTGAAATTGCATCTATTCCTGGCATTGGTAATATCAAATGAACAAATCATACATCAGAACCTGAGTCGAAAGAGGTTTAAGAGCAATCTGACAAATTTAAATTGTACACTGTAATATGTATGCAAGTAATTATTCATATCAAACCACCTGAACATGCTGATATCAGAGTACAGAAAATACACTCACTTATCATTGTATTTGTGTATCCATTTAACTACAAATGTATAGTAAAGAAATATGAAGTCAACCTATCACACAAAACTGTAGTCAAGAGATTTAGGGGAGAAGACAGGTCAATATGAAATGCTGAAGCTCAAAACAAGCATCAATCTAGTGTTTGAAGAAATTGCTTTTCAGTTGAGTTAATGTGTCTTTGTCATGGAATTGGATTTTTTTTTTATGAGGGGAAAAATTAAAATGAAAGCTGAATTTTAAGCTAGAATTCTGAAAATGTCAATGATGAATTCAAAGCCCCTTTTTATATCAACTGTGATTTTTAATTACACTATTAGTCTCCTGAATAATGCATTTATTATTTCACGTTCATCAAAAACAGAAAATAAGAATTTCATGTAGAAGGGGAAAAAACTTGTAAAGCAAATCTTATCACAGATCTAGACCTGTATCTTTGAGTTTCTAGTCTTTTATTTTTTTTATTTATGTTCAGTTTAGTACTCTTTTGGCATGTTGAAGTTTATGTTTTATTCACCTTTTTTCTCATTTTCTGATCAGGTTTTTCCACAATTTTAAACTATCTAGATATGTTTAACCAAACTAAATCATCAGCTTTTAATCAGATTGTATTTTAAAAATGTAATAGTGTTTTCAAGATTAATGATGAAAATGCTATTTTTTTGTATTCAAAAAAATTTTTTACTGATCTACAGGGATCTAAATGAATTACTTAATCATAGGTTGTAAGAAAACTGCATGAAAAGAGAAAATATTCACTCAGTTGCAGTTTTTGGACAATTTTTTTTTGTTGATGGCAGAGGTCAGAGTTGGATAAGCAGACTAATTTAAGCTAATAGAAAAGGCAAAATAACTCAAATAAATGCACAGCATGTCAACGTTTAATGTAGATCGGGTCCTCTTCTTTTGGCTGATAAGAAAACTGAGGCTTCGGTTCACATAGGCTAACTGATGTTGAACACCAGAAGAATAGAAGTTTCTCTGCTCAGATACATAGGGTAGCAAATCGTATGTCACTCCGATCACCTCTCTTGAAATTTCAGATGCACAGCTTTTGCTGAAGTACATCACCAGGACCATCTTTGCATGCCTTAGTGCATTGCCTGCTGTCTTGTGATTGGCTAATTGGATATTTGCATCAATACCTGGTTAATGCATACTGTATATTTCCTTGCTTTGAAGGGCTGGGGGACTTAGGAGATTTATCTAATGAAACTGACTTTAGAGGTAAAAGTCGTGTTGTCACGTGGGCTAACAAGAGCAAACATCACAGTGCTTTCTTCCTCTTTCATGTCTGATTTCAGGAGTGTTCAGGCATCAACATCACATGAAAAGTATTGATTTAGCAATAGAATAGCGAAAAATAAACGAGACCCAATCTCACTTCACCAGTTAAAGTAGATGTTTCCACTCAAAGCATTTCCCTTTTTTTAGATGAGGAAAAAGTCCTTCTCTCTGCTTTTTATTTGTGCAGACAGTTGATGCCCTGAGCATTTCTCTGAGGTCTTTAAGTTTGGATTGTTGCATCAACACTGTCAGAGAGAGGAGCTCACAACAGCCCTGGTCTAAGTGGGGGTAGATGTTTTTGTTGAGGCTGATGGCACCAGAGAGATGACAGACAAGTCTCAGACAGGTTTAGTGGTTTTGGTTGGATGACCTCAGGGCCTGCTGATGAAATCTCATGAGGGGGCACTTGACCCGGGGTGACATTGCTGATCTGAAAATGTATTAAACCGAGAGTCTAGAGGAGGACAGAGTTTGAAACACCAGGAACTGAAAGGAAGGTCATTGTAAAAGGTCATTTCATTTTGGGAGATGTATTACCCGGGGACATTTACTGCTTTTTCAGCAAGTTGAAATGAATGGTGACATTTTTATTTCACACTGCACATACAGTATATGCAAAATATGCAGCATAGATTACACTGGCCGTGCATTTTATGTATCAGAATGAAATGCAAAGGCAAGGAACAACCTTGAAATAAGAAAGTGTTGACAGCACTCCTACTTTGTTGTATGATGCTTTTTAATGAATCTTTTGGCAACAAGCTTTGAATGTAATGTGCCAAGATAGAGATGCACAAATTGGGGGATCAGAGCTGAGACTATACAGGTGTTTAAAATAACTCCGCTTTAACAGATGTTTATTTTCTCTGACTGTTTTAAGACTATAGGCTTACCATAACTCTGTTTTTCAGTCCCTGAGATTGACCAGCAGGTGACTTCCTCTGCTCCAAATCAAAAACTCATCTTGATTCGGCTGTTAGATGTGCTCGATGCTAATTAAATTGAGTCGTCACTATAGACAAACATTCCCTTTGACAAGAGGAAGTGTACCAGGAGGCAGACTAAGAGGGCCAGCTGTATCTTGTAAACCTATAGTCAAAGTTTACAATGCCACAAAGCAGCCTTTTTGAACTTGGCTTAATCATTTTGGTAACCAACTCTAAATTGGTAACCTCAATGGGACCAGTATGTCTCAGGACTATTGGCTTTGAATTGTCTGTAACTGTTGTAAATATTACAACCAGTGAATTTGGTAAGTTGTGTATAACGAACAGAATACCAATATTTGCAAGTATTTTGGCCTGTATTCAATTGAATACTCAATAACGACATTTAATAATCAAATATTAAAACTGATTAATGTAATTGTTTTTTTTTTTGTTGCAAGTTTTGGTTTGTTTTAAAATTGATGCCTGTGCGATGGTCCCAAAAAAAAAAGAAGCCATATATCAACAAACAAACAAACCCCAGAAACCCTGCTGGCTTTTCTGAGCCCAAGCTCGTCTGAGATGGGCTGACACAAAGTGGGAAAGTTTGCTCTGTGATCTGATGAGTCCACATTTTATTGTTTTTGAAAACTGTGCACATCATGTGCTTTGGGCTAAAGAGGAAAAAGACCATCTAATTGTTATCAGTCCAGTGTTCAAAACCAAGCATCTTTAATGGTATGAGGGTGTGTTGATGCCCATGGAATGGGTAACTTGCAAATCTGTGAAAGGTTCTTAAAGGTCTTCGAGTAACATATGCTGCTTTTAAGCAACTCTTTTTAAGGGAAATCTCTGCTTATTTCAGCAAAACAATGCCAAGCCACATTCTGCATGTGTGGGTACGAGTTGGTACTATTAGTCTTTTTGTTCTATAATTAGTGCCAGCACACATTACAGTCATTCTGGTGAGCTGATAAGTTCCTTAACATTAGTTACTACTAGTACTTGATAGTAATTGATGTTATTTTTTGAATCATGTACTAAGCTGTATGATTTATTTGTAGGTAGTGACATTGTGGTACCGACCTCCGGATGTGCTGTTTGGTGCTAAACTTTATTCTACCTCAATCGACATGTGGTCTGCTGGCTGCATATTTGCAGGTTTGTGACTGTGTATTAAGATTCTCTAGCAATTCTTTTGAACTTTACTTTTATAACTGGTGTGAGTGGGAAACCACTCAAACTAACAAACAGTGTCCCTGGTTAACTGACTGCAATAAAGGCATTTTAAATAAAGAAAACACAGATTATAGTATAGAGTAAGTAAATGCTCTCTAGTTAACAGTGCAGGCAGAAAAACTAGAAACAGGTTAACTTAAGAGATATGATAAATTAATTTGTTTAGTATTAAAAAATATAACAGATTTAGAGATTATTATTTATTGTGTTTAATTAGACATTTTCTAAGTAAAAAATAACTCTTACTCTTCTTTTTAATTTATCAAAGTAAACATTAAGGTGGAGGATGGTAAGGTGCCTGCTCTTTTTATCAATAATGTAAAACTGTTTACAGCAGCAGGAAAGGAGCAGTCTTTAAAGGTGCTATGAGGAGAATCTAGTTCCAGCAGACATAAAGACTCTGCTACCCATGAGCACGCGTGGCGACGGTCGTAATGCTGCGTTCCAGTAATCTCGGAACTGGGAGTGACATCATCTCCGACTTATCGGCGTTCCAGTTGAAGTCGATAAAAAAACATGCCAATCTACCAGGCTATTGTTAGCTGTTGTTAGCATGCCCTGCGTTGTTGTTCACAAATATCACACGAACACTGTGATTATCACTATGGCAGCATTTTTGTAAATATAAGTCTAACAATACTATGTATACAGCTGATCTAGAGCGACACACCCCAGACAGAAGTGCAAATAAATTGATTATTACAGGAGCTAAATAACTGTTCACACTGGGGGCATCCATCTTCGATTGTCAACTCGGGGGGTTGCAAGTTCCCAGTAGGAAATTCTGACTTTGGGGGATGTTCCAGTTGCAGTTTCCTACTCGGAACCTGGACATTCCTACTTCTGACTACAACTGGAACGCATCAAAAGACGTGACAATTTTTTGGAAAACTTAGTATTGTAGTTTTGTAGCCGGCTATATATCGCTACTTACAGCCCGGTGCTCTAAGACATTTCTGAATAATATAAATTTGCTCTAGTTTTAATTGTCTTGTTCCCGAAGTTGAGTATCCAGGCCAGTCCAGCCCGGTCCGACCCGACCGCGAAGCTAAGGAATAGCATTTATAGATAACCTATTTTGATGCTATAAATCTTATCTTAAAGGAAAAGTTCAGTTCCTGCAGCTTTTACATTGTTTATAGAATGAAGAACAACAATATACTCACCCAGAAGGCTTTCCTGATGCAAACGGTGCTTCGGGAGATATTTAGATCCAAAATCGAGCAGCGGACACCAATATAATGGTAGCCCGTAGGGCATAGATCGCCGCTCCTAAAAACTGCATTAATCGTCCAAAACTCATGTTTTTCACCAATATTCCATCATGATCCGTTCCGGATGGTCCTCCATTGCAGTCTGTGTCTCTCCACACAGCGCTGTGTGGCTGTACTAACCTCTGAACTGACGAGTTTGTTTACGTACCCTTCGCGCATGCGCAGTACTCTCTGGAGCGTTGCCTTCGCTTTCTCCCTTCTATGAACTCCTTATCTGTACACTCTGGCTCGAAACTGTAAGGACGTCCATCATATTCAAAGTTCTCCTCCACACATCTTCATCCGATAGATATTCGTCCATTGTGCACAAAACTGGAAGGAGAAAGTCGATTTGTAGCTGCCGGTCTTCCCCTGAAACAATGAGCCGCACTGCGCATGCGCGGGGGCACGTAAACAAACTCGTCAGTTCAGAGGTTAGTACAGTCACACAGCGCTGTGTGGAGTGACACAGACTGCAATGGTGGACCATCCGGAACGGATCATGATGGAATATTGGTGAAAAACATGAGTTTTTGGACGATTAATGCAGTTTTAGGAGCGATGCTGTATGCCCTACGGGCTACCATTATATCGGTGTTCGCTGCTCGATTTTGGATCTAAATATCTCCCGAAGCACCGTTTGCATCAGGAAAGCCTTCTGGGTGAGTATATTGTTGTTCTTCATTCTATAAACAATGTAAAAGCTGCAGGAACCGAACTTTTCCTTTAAGGTGTGTACTTCCATCAGGCATATATCTAAAAGTGAGAATTTTTTAAAATTACGTAGAAACTCCTCATAGCATCTTTAATTTCATTTCATTTCTAATTATATTGTCCTTAAATTTTTTCAGTTCTTAAAAATACAGAATATTTGTAGTTTTAAGGTGGTTTAAGCAAATTCTTTGTGTGGTTAAAGTGTTTGTGTAACACAAAGTGGATAAAATGAAGAGACGTACTTTTTTTATTCTAGGACGTGTCTTACCCACAGCCCTTATTAAATTTTCATTGTTATATCTTGAACCTTCAGAGCTGGCTAATGCTGGGAGGCCTCTATTCCCCGGGAACGATGTGGATGACCAGTTGAAAAGAATCTTCAGATATCCTTTTCTTTTTTTAACGAGTATTTCTAACCCACGACCCACGGGACCTCCGCTCCGGGCAGATTCTGGGATCACAGAGGTCTTTCCAGGCAGAACTATTGATCTACCAGGTGTTGAATGATTAATCTCGAAAATGTTCTCCTTGCTAGTCCAACAGGTTTTACTTTAACCTCTCAGAACATTGTTGGGCACACCAACTGAAGAACAGTGGCAAACTATGACGAAACTTCCCGACTACAAGGTAAATGATTAATGCCACAGAGTTTAAGATTATTGAGAGAGTGTAGGGTACACCTCACAGATTTCTCTTGGACTAATATGCACCTTCTGTTTCTATCTACAGCCATATCCAATGTATCCAGCCACCACCTCTCTGGTGAACGTGGTCCCTAAACTCAGTAGCACAGGACGGGATCTACTTCAGGTACTTTGACAACCAGCTTGCCTTAAGTTCTACTTGAGAAATGAGTCTGTCATTATTTTCTCGAACAGAAAAAGATTTACTTAGTCTACATCTACAAAATATCAAACTATTTCTTAACACTAGAATGATACTGGCTTTGTCCTTGACAGCATGCTTTCACACTTAATTTGTAACTTGATTTCACATTGAATAGAGACGCTTCCTACTTTATAGCTTACTTTAACTCGTTATGCCTTTTAAGTGATTAAGGAAATAATTGGTAAAACCAAAACCAATCACAAGTTTCATTTACGCTGCAGTAAGACTGGATAATTACTTGCAATTAACTCTTGCATTCACGTTTGTGTCCACATAGTTTCTTGTTTGGTGTGCATGCTGCTGGAGGATGAAGTGTGCACACCCAACAAGCTGAACCTTTGCAGGGATAGTGTGGCAGCCATTATGAGTCCACATCTGAATAGTTAACAGAATTATATCTCCAGTTTTAAACCTGTGGGCAGATTGAAGTTGTTACTCTGTGGAGCAGCAGGGACAGGGGAGAGAGTTACATGTGAAGGACAGGGACTTAACATTCACCCAGGTAAAGTCTGACTATTCAAGGCTTATTTATGATCAGATGTTCCCCTTTAATCTCAGCCACAGTGAACGATTATGGCTTCTAGAGTCAGATCGAGTATTTAAAATTAAAATCACATTATTTAAAGTAAGAAATGACATGACAATGAGGGAAAGAATGGACATAGTAATGTTCCATTTCATCTGTTTTCTATTGTTCCTCTCATTAAAAGTGAATGTTTCTTACCCGTAAAACTATTTCTTCACTTCTGGAAAGAAAATAATCTCTCTGTCTCGCTCTCTCCTCTCCTCCCTCTTACTGTTAGTGAAACCTAATTAGCCAACTATTCATCCAGATCTTCCAAAAACTAGGACTTTATTTAAAAGGGATTGAGCAACAGAGTCCCTGAGTTAATGTGTGGATACTATTCATAGCAACAATAAACAGGGTCATATTTTTGCATTGGGTAACAGGAGCAGCATGCTGTCGGGCATTTCAGTTAAAGTTTGATTTCACAACCTAGGATATTTGGCAAATGAACAATAGGCTGCATTTTTGCTCTCAGTTTGTGAAAAAGTAGGGTAAGAATAAACTTAAGTAGCCAATAAGAAAGTCAAATCAACATTATTCTAATAATTTATATCAATCCAAAACATCACACATCCAAAGTTTCAATCCTGGTGCTGCACTTTGCTTGTATTCTACTCTGTTGCTTATGTGAGTATGTAGTTTCTGACACAGCCATCACGCTCCTTTATAGTCGTCTAATAAGTTACACCATAAGTTAAGTTGTTTTTAGCTTTATTAACCTCGCAGTTGTTACTGATGTAAAGTTTTGCTTGTCCCATTTTGAACTGATTTGGTTCCCAATTAAAATGTTGCTTTTGATCTCTCACAGAACCTGTTGAAATGTAATCCTGTCCAGAGGATCTCGGCGGAAGAGGCCTTGCAGCACCCCTACTTTGCAGATTTCTGCCCACCCTAAATGCTAATTTGCCTCTCCCAGAGCCTCAGCCTCCAGAATCAATCATCCTTCACTCTGTTGGGTCATTAGGACCGCTCTCAACAAGGCAAATCCTTCACCGGTTTTCAAACACTCTGCTCTAATTCTGCTGTGCCTCTGTGTGGAACAAAGTCCTCGTGGCTCTGTAAGGTTTTAGGTTCTTCAAGTGGCATGTCTTTCTAATTGGTACATACATGTCCTCTCAGCCAATTAGCACTAATGTGGGAGGGTGCTCTTTGTGTTGCATTGAATTTATTTTAGAGATCCGTGGACATCAACAAAAGCCCCTCTGCTCCCAAAGACTCAAACAAACATATTTTTGGAAGTTTTACATTTAAATAAGTGGTTATAATGAAAAATAAGCTCTTTGAATCTGTGGTGATCTCATTTGCTAAATTATTTTAGGATTTACAGCGACGAACTCAAGCTCTTCGTCAGACACACAAACTGCCTTTCTGTCATCATGGTTCCTTTTCTCATTGTAATGAATTCTGTAGAGCAGATTTGTCTGATTAATTTTATTTGTAGAATTATCAGTGTAGCATGATGATACTGAGATTTTTTTAATGACAATACAGTACAGAGGCCCTTAAAGGAAGTGCATCCAAACATTTTGATCCTACCCCTCTCTCTGATAAAATGCAGGTCCTATGAGAGGTTCTGCTTATTTTAATATGGTACTTGAGCTCTTAGCTTGCAGTAATAGTTACGGAGATACTTATGAGGTACAGACTCTGAAAGTCTGACTTCTACTGTCACCTGGCTTCAGCTGAGAAATTCCAATTATTTACTTAGTTTTCTTTAAATGCAGGACTATGATTCAATGATGGAGTAAAGATGGTAAAAAGTTGTGTCCCATCCACCAGCCTGCTTCGTCTGTGTTGTGTGTCCTTGCAAGTTGTTTTGCCCTGAAGCAGCCATCTGCTACACATGATGCATGAGGACAAATATTTATTAATTTTAATAGTAACAGGATTTGTGCAATGCATGGTGATAGGGTCAGTTGCTGTCATCAGCTTGTCTAAGTTGTTTATTTTGGTGGCACCAGTACAAGGACCAGACATCTTTTTAGATGCGTTAGAGCTTCATGGCAGTGTTAGAGTTAGCTCTGTTTCCTCCTGGTTCAAATCCCACTTAAGGCCTGTCTGAGCAGTTTTATTGTTCTGCATGTGTGAATTCAGTTGGTGACTCCAAGGGCATTTATTAAACCACTTCCTCTACCCTGTCTCAACACACTTAAACTCTGTCTATGCATCCCGTGGAGGGTCTGCGGCATAAAGTGCTGTCCAAAACCTCCGAGTGTGGAGGGAGAGTGATGTTAATCCACCAATGCTGCTTCCTGAGCAGGTGTAAAACTTTGCATTGTTCCCCAGGGGAGACAGCCCATGGATTTAAATTCTTTGTTTTCCCCTGCACAGAATTAATGCATCTATCTATTATTAAAAAATAGCTTGCCTGTGTCATGCACAGGTAATAGTCATAATATTTCAATCAAAATCAGGATTCCATTTTTACATCTTAAAAAAAATGTGTTTCTAATCAAAGTGTCCCATGTTTTCAAGAAATTGCAAAAAAATCCCCTTCACATCTTTTGTAGTCTTTAATGTTTTGGAGTGACTTTCATGACATTGTATGTGGAAAACTCATCTGTTCCCTGCTCTTTCCTGTTTTTGTGGGATTGAGTTTCTCCCCAAAGCTCACAGCTGTACACTTCAAAATAATGGAGGAAGCCTCACATAGCCCCAATTTTGCAGAGTACACTCTGTGGGGAAGTGTGGGTGAGGAGGGACCCATCTGAGCAAAGCCCCTCATTGCCTGAGGGTGGGAGTCACTGTTAGTCTCTATACATCGATCGGGCACATTCTGACCACCTATCCGATATTTGTATTGGTCACCAATGTAGCCCCTTACGCGACAAACTGTGATGCAGTGTTTATCCTCATCCTTTCTTTCAGAACCAGGCTTAACTTCTTTAGCAATTTGAGTAACAGCAGCTCAACTGTTGGATCGGACCACACGGGCCAGCCTTTGTTCCCCACGTCTACCAAAGAGCCTTGGCCGCCCATGACCTGGTGCTGGTTCACCACTGTTCTTTAGATAGATACTGACCACGAGACTTAGAACACCCCACAAGAGCAGCAGTTTTGGAGCTACTCTGACTTCAGCCCTTGTCAAACTCGCTCCTTACGCTTGCCCATTTTTCCTGCTTCCAACATCAACTTTTTCTTGCTGCCTGATATATCCCACCCACTAACTCGTGCCATGACAAAGATTCAGTACTTCACATTCAGTGATCATAATGTGTCTGAGTGATGTATGTCAGCCCTGTGACCAGCTGATGGCCGGTCCAGTGTGTACCCTTGCCCAAGCGTAGGGACAGGCCTCAGCCCCTTGGAAACTGAACAGACTAGAGTTATAGTCACTGGAGTTTACCATACTGTGGAATCATTTCCTCAAGAGCTTAATTCATTCATCTCTGTATCTTCTGCTACAGTGGCTTCCTGCTCCAAGTCGAATTCAGCCAGTTTTAATAAGTCCTACGAAATTGTTAATTTGGACCAAAGTAGCATTTTAATGTAAAGAGAATGACAAATCATCATGGTTAAACTGAGAAAAAGAAAATGTTTGAATGCCATCCTTACAAGGCTTCTGTATATACCAGTAACATTGGAAAGTTTTCTGCCCCCAAAGACACACTCAACATGACCAGATTTATTTGAATCACTCTTATCTATCATTCTAACGCTGCATTGAACAACAAGGATACACTGCAATATGTGTACTGTAATTTCAATCATATTGCTATGAATTCATCTCTGGCATTTCTATCCATAGTTTGTGTTGCATATTAGCTGTAGAGCACACAGATACTGATCCATCAGTTCAGGCTCTAAACAGGACCACAGATTCCTGGGGCAGCTGTTGTCTCTATGATGCCGAATCAGATCAGATTGATTTGTCAGATGAAGAAGCATAACATGTTTTTGTTACATTGTCATGATTGGATTTTAACAGATATTTGTTGTTACAAAACTAAATTTTACACATCTGGTTTTATCCGTTTTTGTTTGTTTGTTTGATTATGCCGCTTCTGTACGCATTTTGTGACAAAATCTATTTCAAGAAACTTCAGTAAATCTCGGTTAAATACCAACAGATAACACATATTAGAAACTTGACTTCCTTTACAAGCTTTTGGTCTGGTTTTGTTCTCAGTTTCTTTTGTTATTCTTCAGTTTTAATAACAGAGATTTTCATCAGCATTTTGATGAGTGCAGAGTTCCCATTTCGTCTTTCATCAGCACATTATTGGTCGATTACATACCTCTGTTGTACCGCTCCGATTCATTCATGTTACACTGACTCTTAATTTCACAGCAAGGCTTTGATCCACTACCTATTACGAGATTGTATGACAGCATGAGAAGATAATATATTGTTCTTTTTTTCTCAGGCTTTTTATTTTCCCTTTTTGTATGTTTTTGCACACTTATGATTTTATTGTTCAGATTTGTTGAAAGTGATGGACTGGATTCAGCCTGCCAATAAATGGGCCAATATATAACTATAAAACATGTAAATGACTAGAGGACCATTAGTGATTTTTTTTTGTATCGTCAATATCTGTATTATACCTTGATGTTCTTGCTTTTCTGAAATGCTTTTTTTATTAGTTAAATTAGAAATATAGTAAAAAGACAGAAAACCCCTTGATAATCTGTATTTTTTATATTATTTTTTTGCACCATTAGCTGTTTTCTTTTTGTTACTTCTTATAATGACATTGTTAACAGGTTGTTACTCTGCTATTAATCTCATCAAAGCCTACACGATGGTTTGTTTGAGGAAGCTGTTTTGGTCGTGAGAGAATTTACTTTCATTTAGCCGATGTAAGACATGATAATGGATGCATGTATTTATTATTGATGGAATGTCTGCTCCTTTGTTTTCATTTTTTGACATGTAGCAACACTGCATTTGGTAAAGGAATTCTTCTTATGAATAATTCTGTGATCAGTCGCATTAGGCAGACTCTTTTTAGGATTTAAAATGTTTGAAGGTCATGTGTGTGTGGATTAAGTTATAATGAAAAGAATACAAAAAGCATTTGCTCCCAGTATTTCATTATCTCATGAGTACAGAACATTTCAGACAAACTGCTCCAGAGTTTACAGCTTTTCCTTTGGTTTGAAATGAAGAGTGGATTTTGCACTATGACAGTTTTTTTTTTTGCGTTTGTTGGTAGACTGTAGGACAGCTGTTTTCAGTGATTCTTTTTTGTGTACACTTTGGCCACTGAGAATCTGTATTCAGTAAAGTGAACAGAAATACACCTCTGTTTTTTTCGATGTGAATGTTTATTCTTGGCCTCAAAGACATTTTTTAATGAAATCTGTCAATTCACAGTCTATGTAGACAGAATTTAAAAACATTTATTTATAAATTATGACCTCTTGTTCACATGACTTAGAAGTCAAAGGATTTTGGTTAATTAGTTTTGATGTTCATTCTTAAGAAATGAGGTTTAGAGAAAGCATTCAGTCATGAAATGAAATATTGGTAAAGTTAGATAACACTTGACATCACTGCACACTATTAAGCACAACCGTAGCAACAGTTAAGCGTTCTTAAAAGGGATGTGAAGCTTTCAGTTTTTTTTTCTTTTTCACCTTGTCTGCATTATCTTTACAGCTGAGCACTGGCAGCGTTGGAAAGACCAATGCTTTTTTTTTCTAGCAGTGAATATTATTCACTGCTATAGCGACCATCACCAGCCCTCCCTGTAGGCTACTCCATCATATAAAACTTTATTTAACCCCTGATGAGAGCTGAAGGGGAAGGCCGTGCCACACCACAGTGTGAAAGAAGGGGAAACAGTGACAGACAGGACAAGACACGACAACAGGGAGACAAGTGAAGCTTTCAGTTTTGATTCAAACTGATTCACAGATGTCAGTATATCCATATATTTGTTATGAAAATGTATTTTAAGATCTGCCCTTGACTGCTGATCACAGAGAGGCTGTCTAATGTGTAAGACATTAAAAAGTGCACCAACGTGATGTACAGCTTACAGATATGTAATGATACTGTCAGATTACAATAATGTAGATTTGGTATACCATGGGCTGTAAACATTTTTTTATATATATTATACCAGACTTTAAATATGAGAGCCAGAGATGTGCAGGTTAGACACCAGCACATCCCTGAAAAGAGAGACGCTGCACAGATTTAACAAAAACAGCAGGTTTGTAATGCTGGACTGAAGGTGAAAATTTACTTTGCTTGAAAACAGGTGCATTTAAAAATACATCTATAGTAACAAATTATAAATAAAGAAATATATAACAAGTACCCCTAATACATAACAGTTATTTTTATGCAGACAGAAATGCCTTTTTTACTTTCAGCATTTGTCAGATATTGGTTGCGTGCTGGTAAATCTTCTCTTATCTATAAAGCATTATTTTTTTAGTCTATATGATATAAAAAGTAATACATTTTTATTGACATAATTAGTTTTACATCAGGGTAACGGTTGGAATAAAAGTGTTTATCAATAAACCATGTCTGACTTTATGAAAACAAAAAAAAACTAGAGAAGTGTCCAACTAAAGTCTGCAAAAGCATCATTTAATCATATGAAGGCAATGTTAATAAATAACATGATTAATACGTGACACTATGTAGATGAGTCATGCATTAACAAATGCTTTAGAGGTATGGTAGTAATTTAGTAGTGCAGTGTGTATAAATGCTTTTACATGATTAATAATAAAAATGCTCTTTAGATAGCCTGCCAGGTTTTAACGTATGCCTAAACCTATGGCTCCACTTTAGCTTTAATCTGACAAGATTGTGTGCATCAATTTTCCTTTTACAGTCTCAATGTTCGGGTATTATTCAGCTGTCTTTGCAGTAGAGCCATGGTGAATTTGGAAGATTTATCTGCTACATCGGGTTGACCGTGGGCGACAGCAGTGGTCCTGAAGTGTGGGTGAGGGTAACTTCAGGGGAACGAGGGTTATCAGCCCCTTGTGTTTCTACTTTGGGATCAAAGTTATGAAATCCTGAGGCTACACAGTGTGACAATAAAGACACCCACCCTGATAAAAGCACTTGAAACTAAGAGGAACATTTACCACTTTCATGAAACCTTTTCCTGCAACAACAGAAAATGTTCTCGAATATTCAGAGGAGATGATATTCAGTGTGTCCACTCGGTAGATCCTACTGTCTTGGTTGTCTTGGGTTAAAAAAAAAATATGATTCTATCTTTACAATTAAAGCTGTTGAAATTAGCCAACCTGAGGAAAGTTTACAGTATTTACACATTTTCAAAGTAGAACAACCGTTACAAAAAATAAGTGTATTCTTATTTTGGAATTAGAAATACCTAAAGCCCAGTGAATTTAACATCACTACCAATCAGTTTCCAATATGTCTTTTCAACATGAGACATTTAATGATTTAGTATAAGAAAAAATAACCACTTATGTTTATGCCTCAAGTGCTATTTAAGCATTTACTGAACATTGAACTATGATCAGTTTTAATCACTGTTTCACCATCAAGTTCTGTGACATTAAACCGTGCAATGGTATCAAACTAAGAAATTTGG
This sequence comes from Scarus forsteni, assembly GCA_036419115.1. Taxonomy (NCBI): domain Eukaryota; kingdom Metazoa; phylum Chordata; class Actinopteri; order Labriformes; family Labridae; genus Scarus; species Scarus forsteni. The sequence continues at coordinate 25,931,811 of JAZDUH010000157.1, read as the reverse complement.
TAGTGTGACAGTATGAAGAGCTTTGCATGGTTTTCTTGGTATCTCTTCCACGGTTGTGTTTTTGCTGCCATTTGTTAGTTTGTAAAAGGAAACCTCAAAAATCTATCAACAGACTTTGATGATTTTTTAAAAAATGTAGATTTTGGTGGTGATCCCAATCCAGGTGTGGATCCAAGAATTTTTAAAAAAGGATTTTTTTTAATTAAATCAAAGTTCTCAACAGATTTTGATGAAATTTTCAGGGAATGTTGGTCAAAGCACAAGGGGGATGTGATTAGATCTGGTGGTAAGTTTGCAAATAGATCCACAAATCTTCACAATTATTTGTTAACAAGTTAGATAGGACAGTCTTAGTTTTTTGACAATACCTCACTGGAAAATGTTGGAAATGACTTGGCAGAGGTGGATGCTCTTGGAGAACTTGCAGTGGTTTTTTTTTGTCTGTTTTTGACTCAGTGCTTTAGTGGAAAGGTAGCAAAGAACAATACTTCACTTAACAGATACTTATGCAGATTAAAAATACTGCCTCTAATGCACAATTAAAACATTCTATACCAATTACATGAGGAAATGGTACTTCTCAGCTCTGGTTTGTATCTCTGAGAGAACTGCTTTTTCACTGTTAACAAAATGTACTGTACATGAAGTACATTTTGTCAACAGTGACTTAATTTTCATTTCTGAATGTCTACTGTAATCAAATTATACATTCATCATTTACTCTTAAACCCAGATGATATTTTTAAAGAAAGGGAGAGGGCAGGTACACTTTGGTACAGATGAGCATGTATCTGGATCAGGACTGGCTTGTTTGAAAATATCAGCACATTGGAAACGGCAAATATCTCAGTATTTTACATTCCTACTAGGGCTGTCACTTTAGTGCATTAATTAGATTAATTAATTACACCGCAAATTAATGCGTTATAAAAATTAATCGCAAGATTAATCATAGCACACAAACATTTTAATATTGTCCAGTTGGAGGACCCGTACATGGCAGTGGCACGTCACTTCACACATGCGTCTCTAGTCAAACCAAACAAAGCCCAGGTGACAACAGGAATGGCATATGTAAGACTTAGTCTTATTTTATTTTTGAATTTATTTATCTATATTTGTACTACATTCTTTAATAATGCATCAGGCCTAATTGTTTTGCTGGATGTCCTCGACCTTTTTCTTATTCTGAATTTGATTTATGAAACACACTTAAAGTGTAATTTGAGTTGCCTGATTGAGCTTAGAATTTTCTGGACAAGTTGCCCTAACTTGGGTTTTATTTAGTCACCAATAAAAATGTGGATTTACAAATCTTCACTTAGTGTATTCATTTGATTAGTCATGCACTACAATTTTATAATATCCTAGAATTCAAATTCTTTATTTGGGTACTTTACGTAGATATGAGATTAAAATGCAGTTAATTAGATTAATTATAAATCTGGTAATTAATTAGATTATTATTTTTAATCGTCTGACAGCACTACTTCCTACACAACCTCTTTAATTTTGGGCTTTTTTCTAGAGCCTACCTGATGTAGTTTCTAATGTCATAGTTATTTCTTTCTGTTTAGACTGTCCAGATGAGGCACATTCAGGTGCAGTGAGGTCTTGATGTTCTTGGTGTTTAATGCATTACAAAAAAATGGTGTGGTCATGTATTGGGTTTGGGTTTTAATTACCATGCATCTCTGCACATATATATTTTTTTCTCTTATGGGACTGAATGAATGAAACATTCTTTTATCAAAATGTTGAAATAATTATTGGTGTATTGTAACCAGTGGCCTCACCTTTTCTTGAGCAGATCCCCTCTCTAACCATTGTCCAGTGTTGTTTTCACAGCTTTTAAGATAGCATGCAGTGAGTTTTGTCTGTAAAGAGATGTAAAATGCCACAGAAATTTGACTACACTCCACATAATTCAGTTTGCATTATCTATTTAATGTACAGTTCAGAGTTAAAATCACATATCTACAATAAAATGCACATAAAGCACAGAGAGCCAGATGAATCAAGCTCAGTTCCCCAGATGTTTGTGCACATAAGCCCCCTCGGTGTTACCTCTAGAACCACACTTGAAGGCACATTTTTGTTCCACTCCAAGCCTCGTGTATATTCAAGCAAAATAACTGAACTGAAGATGATGCCCATACCTAGTCGGCATAATATCTATTTGATCAAGTATTGCACAATCCCAAGCCTGGTCTGAGGAGGATTTTGAAGCTGTAAGACTTTTCACTTAAGTGGAGAGCAGAGTTTTGATTCATCTGGCTCCAAGAATACATTTTTTGACTTTACAAAGTGAGTATCGTGTTTAAGATTACATTAAGAGACTGGAGATAATAGGGATACACAATGGTCATGCAGGAATGCCTGATGGGACATAAATCATAAACTGTAGGATTAAAAGAGTTCAAATCTAGGCGCTGAGTGACAGAAATATATAGATAACTGTTTTCTACTTGGCCATAACTATGCGGTAAATATCATTTGAGGACTACTTCAAAAGCACAGACAGTTCAGTAGTAGTTTTTGCCAGTTCACATATACTCTGCTGTTCTTCGACAGGTAGTAAGGCAGGGGGTGGGGAGAGAGGTAAAGACCCAGGACGTTTTCACAAATACCTTAGCCACAGTTTGCGGTAAATGCTAGGTTGATTTTATGCTTTTTAACCGACAACAGGACGCACACACATTCAGAGTCCTTATGGTAATGCAGCATCATCAGAATAGCATCATTGTATAACATGAATTGGCATTTGGCTGATGATGGTAAATATACAATTATCGTATCATACATCTGTGTCGCAGGTGGCAGCTGTTCACTCTCCATCCATTCCAGCTGTTGAATTCATTATGAGTCGAAAATGGGGATCCCAAATACACAGCTACCGATCATTTATTATGCACACCTGTTCATATGCTAATTAACGCAGGTAACAAGCCAATCACGTGGCAGCCACCGGTGCATTTAGGCATTTTTATATGGTGAAGACAATCTGCTAAGCATCAGAATAAATCAAAGTATAATTTGAGTAAATCTGCTGAGACTTTCATGCATATTAATCTCCAGCTTTCACAGAAAATGGCCACAGAAAGAGAATATATTGAGTACGTGATGGCTGTGTGGGTGAAATTACCTTGCTGAAAGAAGGTAAAACAATTACTGCACTGAAGCAAGGATGACTCTATTCTGGGGCTAGGGTAGCTGTAGCCCTGACACAAAACTTCAAAGCCCCTGATAAGCCCCGATGCATCATGGGATTGCTGTTGTAAGTAATCAAATTCAGTGCATAGACTGTAAAAGAATTTGACAAAGCCATTTGGCATCAGCCGTTTGATTATCAAAGGAGCCTTTAGGACATTGTGGATGTGTTGAAATGGATGCTGCCATACTGTATGTCATCTCAACAGAACTTTAGCACAACCTACCCACAGGTGCACAGGCTGTGTCGAGGTGGAATTTTAGGTTATTGAGCCAATAGATAGATTGATTTTTAAAACTATGAATCCTCAATAAAATAGAAATGGCTGCAGTAAAAAAAAAAATCACCCTCCGTACAGTGAGTGCAAAAATGTATGATAGAATTTGACCAAGTTTTTGTCAGAGATGTGCATTTAGACTATATCTTACATTTTCTGCAGACAATCATTAAGGTGTTCAGTTTCTGCAGCCAGCCTCAAGTGGACACTCGGGCACTACAGGTAATGGTTCTTCCACGTGTGCCTCCATGTACAACCTAGAGGTTGCTGCCTTGATCAATGTAACAGTGGTAGGACTGAGTCCAAATTCATAATAATGAGTTAGCATTAAGCACGTCCTGGTGTCTGAAGCTGCAAGTACATGTAATGTAGAACATCTGTTTCGGATAAATGCCCGTAATAAGATACATGATAAACATGATTTTACCGTTAACCTGAAATAATAAAATTCACTTGATATTTCCCTCTTTATAGCGTTGTGTGTTGAACAGGATGATTGCTAACAACATGCTAAAAAAGACTACAAAATCAGTCGGGGACCTTACTGTGAGCATTTTTCAGTTTTTTTCAACAATCAATAATTAACACTACTACCACAGTCATCTGGATCAACTTCATCAGGTAACTGAATTAAGAGGAATTTCTTACACAAGAGGTCACAATGTGACGTTATACATTTGAAATATTGCAAAGTCAAAGCGCCATGTTGTAGTTCCATAATAGCTCAATATTAGCATTTTACCATTACGTTTGAGCTTCAAAAAGAAATTTAAGAAGTTTAGTTTATTGTAATAAACATGAATTACAGAATATGTACGCCTCCTAAAATGTGGTTCCCTACAGACCTTATTATCATCAATGATCAAAAAACAGTGACAAATCCCTTTGATATTAGTTGAGAGAACCAGCGCAATGCTAACTTCCACACTGGCCTACAAAAATATGTCATAGCTCACATTAGGGATAATTAGTCCAGCAGTGCTGACCATTTATTGTGAAGCCAGCCAATCAAATGTCAAGGTAAAAGTCTAACTACAGAGGACATTTCAAACAACCTGGGCAGCATGGTGGCTCTGAGGCTGGGCGCACATGTCTCACAGTGAGGTTCCTGGTCTGACTCCCCACAGTCAGGGCTTGTATGGAGTTTGTTTATGTGATGCATCGTTTTCCTAGAACCTTAGTTGACCACAGTGCTGTACAGGTTTAAAAAGTTGCTAAAAATCATGGATGTCTAAAAACACAAAAGAAAAATAGCAATAAAAAGACTCAATTTAAAGCTAGGGCAACAGAGTTTACTTTTTGCAAGATTGACAGTTTTCAATTGATTGAAATTGCAAGATCTATACGAAACAAATCAATAAGCTTAACGCGTTTAAGAAATACATGAAATACCCTCTCAAATTACTTGGAGGAAGGTGGGGCTTCACCTTAGTCAACAGTGTTAGCTAAAAAAGGCTGGTCTTAACTTTTGAGCTGCTCCATTAGTACATTTAAGGAATTTAAGCTAACATTGCACAAAGACATGTGCTTGACCATCACACACAAAAAATGACTAAAGTTGATCTCAAACAAGACATGTACTTTTTCCTGATGTGAGGTGTTACAGTTGCTGGGTCATGTCAAGTGTCACTCGCTGCTTAAGTTTTTCATGAAAGTAACTTTTCTGCTCTTTGCTTGTGGTCAGTTAAATAAGACTTTTCGTTATTCTCTGACCAAATTAAAATATGGGCTAATATAGAATTTGCCACATGCCATTGCGTCTGAGAAATATAAAGATTTTGCTTAAAAAGAAACCGTAACATCATGAAAATGGATTTGTACAATGGTGACATCTGTATGGTCGGGCTAATTCAGTCTGAATTTCAGCTCAAGCACATCATCAGGATGCCTCAATGCACTGGCCGCTGCACTGTGATTGGCTGGTCAAGTATTTGCTTAAATGAACAGCTGTTATACCAAATAAGTGATCAGTATAAGTGTATTTTTTATGTTGATTTGATCACAGTAGAATCTGATTCAGTGCATTTATTGCTCACAACACAACACCACTGATACACCTTTTTTCTTATTTCTGAAAAATAAATATTTCTGTTTGGATACAGTCTCTGGAGGGCGCTCTTCTTCTTTTCCACTGCTGGAGCAGTAAAAACAGCAAAAGTAACAGTGTGTTTAGGTAACAACTAAAGCCATAAAAGGTAGTCACAACCATAGACGTCCAGTCATTGGCTTTCAATTAATGGCTGATCTCCAAGGGTTTGTGCTTCACATCAACAGTCATCTAATACACAGACAGAGTAATAAAGCTACAGTGTTATGAACACCACGCACTTGATTGGCATTATACTTGAAAATTTCACATAGAAAAGAAATAATTCTCTCAATCTCCAGTCAAGTATTTATATCGAAGATAATCATCTTACAAAACCATAACTATATTGTAGGAATAAAAAAAAAACAAAAAAAAAAAACAGACAGTCGACTCAGACGGAGATAAGAAGAGAAGTTGTGTACATGGGTAAGATGGGTAAATATAGAGTTTATTATACTTGATCATTTATACATCACAAACTCTTATTTGTGACTTATTACATGTTCTGGAATAATAATTATAATAATTAAAGACATGGTAAAATTGTACAATGCATTTCCTCCAAAAATCAGTCAAACTGGTGAGATGATTTGGATGCTTTGAGGCAATTCACTTTTCTCTAATGAACTCAATTTAATTGTCAGTCACTATGCTATTGATAAAATGCAGAGTAGTATGATTATATATATGGCAGCCCTGAAAAACAATCAAAGAACACAACAACAAATAACAGAACATAAAACATAAAAAACACACAAAACAACACAACAAGTAAGCCCCCACATAAATATAATAAATAAACAAATAAATAGAAAGAAATGGGACAGCATTTTGACATGAAAAAGAAAGCATTATGTAAAACCCTACAACAAGCAAACACACAAACAAAAAAATGGCAAGAAAATTTGTTGCAACAAATTCAGAAACAACAAAAACTAATTTGTAAATAAAAATAAATTTAATAAACTAGAAATTATGGCAATAACAAATAGAGAACATAAAAAAGAGAGAGAATTAAATAACAAAAGATAAAAAGAAGTCTTATCAAAAGATAAATTACAACAAAAACAACCGTTTTATAAACACAACGGTAACAACACAAAACAGCAGCATCAAATGATAAAACATGTCAACAGTAAAACAAAGAAAAAAAATCAGATGTTGCAAACAAAACAACCCTGACAGATCAAACATCATACAGAAATCAAACATAAAAACATGAATAATCAAAAAAAATGTAACAACAATAAATTGCTTATGAAAAAACATAAGAAAATCAGGACAAAGAAAAAATAGCAATGCACTCTATTATTTAAATTTGTGTGTGTGTGTGTGTTTTTTATTTTATTTGCTGCTGCCTATTGCTCTTCAGGGCCACCACACCAATCACATACACCATCTAGAAACCCAATAATGTGGTGCGAACAAAAAAAATGGATGTATTTTAACATGTCAATGATAATTTTAACCACCGAGTGGTGCAGAATTTCTCCATGGCATTTATCTGCAGATATTTACATTTTTTGACATTTTTAAGCATGTCACCAACACGCCTACATCTATATATAACTATCACAGCGGATTGTGCTGATGAACACCTGTAAGACACAGTATTCAATAAAAGCTGAGTTTTTTAAAAGGCAAAAAGAAAGCCTGATTGTATTTCTTCTGGTGTTTTCCATGTACAGAGTATAAGGGGCCAACTTTTACAGCAAGCGTCATGCTAGCATATTTATAGTACATTTTTTGTGACAGCACAGCAAGGCCATCCCAAAAAAGGTAAACAATAAAAATTGGAATATCAGCTATATAAAGATAAAAACATACAATCATCAGCCTCTCTTGGCCTCCTTTCTCTTTTTTTAAGAGTAAAAAGTGATTACAGTTCACAAAACGTCCAATTCAGTGGTTTCTGTTGTCCTGGTGGCCACGGTGGAACAAAACTCAATGCTGGGGTAACACACTACAACAAATACAAGCTATTAAGCATTAGTAACTCATTTTTATCAAATAAAACTATTATTTCAAAATGTTATCATTTATTTACAGCTGTTATATAAACACAACTCTGTATGCTAAACACATTACAAAAGCATTCCTCAACACGTAACTCATCATCTATACAGCATCATTGATTATTTACATTTCATTAACAATTACAAATGCTCTACTAATTATTATGTTCATCTGTAATTTATATGTATTCTTATTCATATAAATATATCTGTAGATATTTACACTTCTGCATTAACAATTTTGCAGTATTAATACAGGAAAAGTCCTTGCTTTTTAGTTCAGTTTAAACTCCTGCATCCATGTGACACTAAAATACCACATACTGTCATTCGAATTCATACTTGCGTGTATGTAGCTCTGCAAGGGTTCCTCAAAAAGCTAGTCAGAAGTGCGATTTACATCCTGTTCCTGCCACATTCTCTACATGTTTGCACACTGGAGGCTACGGTGACTGAAACAGAACATTTAATGTGGGAGTATAAAGCTGAAAACCACAGGTAGAAATGAAAGCTGAATCAGTTAAAGCAGTGAAGGGCAATGCTGAGACATCGATGAGGATGTACATAACAAGTGAGGAGGATGTAATTGTGCCAGTGAGTATTTTTGTCAATGTACTGATCATATTTCTTCACTGTCACTGACATACTTGTGTTGTGTTTGTTGAAAACATGATGTATATATATAATCTGGGTAGACTGCGAGAGTCTGGTTTGTCAGATTTCCTCAACTTCAAAGCTCGGAGATTTTTTCACATGATTTTGGTTAAATGAACCAAATAACCTTGGTGGATGACTCGGGGAAAAAAAATTTAACCTTTTTTCTCCATTAAATACCAAGGACGTGCCCCACCTGGAAATTTTATGCATCAATAAAGCATCCATAACTATGCATATCAATGAAAAATAAATAATCATAATGCTTTACAGAAGATGAGTTAAGTACCAACTAATGTTTTACCAATGCTTAACAGTGTGTTGTTATTGAGTGTTACCGATACTTGCATATCACATACAAATGATCAAGTTCCTTTTCTGTTTTTAAATTGAATAAGCACAGTCATTTAATACATGAGGCAAAGCCTCACAGTAGCAAAAAGGCAACAATAAACACACATCTGGTGTTCTGATTTATGAGCAGCTCTTATATTCAACAATCAGCTCGGTAAATGGAGCAGATTTTTTATTTAAAAAAAGCTCTCCTGTTTAAACTGGTGACAAGTATAATGTCACTGAATACAGCATTGGGTAGATGCTTGAGACAAAACATTAATATTAAACCGCAATGCTACACAAACCAATCCAGATGTCTTCTTTTTGTTTTCTTGGATTGATGCACAGCAAAATTAGCAAGACAGTATCATTTAACTTGTCAACACTGATCAGAAACTCTTTTTTTTGTGACATATTTACCTTCACCGATTGTTAACTCCAAAGTGACTGTTTCATCAAAACAATCTGACAAAATGAAACATGACTAAATTAACACTGATGCCTTGACATGGCAATTAAACCTGAGTTCTGTTTTGGAAGTGGTCTCTGTTTCTTCTGATGAGTTTTCTATTCTATTCAGGCATTGATAAATTCTACTAATACATTTTTTTGTATTTTCTGTTTCTGTTTAATACATACAATTATTTCACAGTTTGCTGTCAAGTTCCCCGAATGTGAAGCCCCCCTGCCCATTACCCACAGCCCCTAACATTATGTTGTCAACAAGCAAACTCCTCAAAGTTGCCTAGAGTCGGGTGACGAGGTAACATGTTCGGCGTGAATCCGAGACTGTCCGTGTGACTCCGGAGGGTGTCACAGGTGCTCTGCAAAAAAGTGGAAAGGGAAAGGAGCAGGGGAGAGGAGTTCAAAACGGGTTAAGGAAGGGGGGTTAGTGAAAGGAACAATGATGTGCCGATTAGAAAGGCAACAGGAAACATGAGAGGGAGTGGACAAGAGAGGGAGGCAGAGTGAACAAAAAGAGTGAAAGAAGCATTTTGTAGAGAAATATGGGAACAAAAAAAAAAATCAAGCAACAGAGATATAAAGAGGAAACAGTTAAAGAAAACAAAACAAAACAATGAGTGACAGAAAAACATGTGGATCATGATGAGGAAATGAAAACAATAGATTTGGAAGCTCAAACATTAGCAAGGTTGCATGTTTCAAAAATAGTAAAAAGAGGTCAAAGAAAATTAGGAGGAGGGAGATAAATGAAAGGAGGGAGAGGAGAAAGAAAACAGCATATTTTTAGTTCTGTTTTTACACTGGCATGTTGAATTGTTAAACTGTTGGAAGTTGAAACATCCACATAAGTCTGCATTAGTGATTAAATGCTGGCGGAATATCTGCTGATATGTGGATAACAACATTCGGTAGTCCCATTGGCAATAAATGGCTACTCCAGCAGACAAAAAAACATTCTGTGTTTTTGTGCAAACTCACTGCATGCAGACCTGCGATAACATCACAAAGTGATGCATCTAGTGATGTTATCTGGCACCAGCCTCAAATGCGTTGCCTCTAAATGGACCTCTCTGCTGCGGGAGAACAAATAGATCTCTTGTGGTTTGGCTTTTTACGCACAACAATTCAATAAATGCGTTATATGTTTTCACAGGAGCACTGCTCTTTATCCTATGGGAAAGAAAGCATTATTATTATTCAGCGGAAAGAGCAAGTTTTGCATAATGCAGAGAGTTGAGTCTTTATGCACTGGGAGAATCCAACCAACTCATGTCTTGTGCTGTGCAGATAAATGGAGAAACACATACCGGCCTCACCTGTCCTCACACTGAGGCAGAAATAAAAACGCTTCCTGCAGTCATATAATCACCCCTCCTATGTTGACTGTCGACTAAAGCCTACTGAATCATTTACAGCCACAAAGGAAATGATGTATGAGATGGTTTCAGGTATGTATGAAAGAGGGGGACAGCATGGGAGGGAGCATCTATTATCAATGGGGTGTGCTACCTGGGGGCATGATTAGGCGTGACACCAGGGCTGGTTGGGTTCTCTGGAAACTCCTGGAATAGACATGATGAAAAGAAAGATGGGTGAGGGTGACTGGAATGAAAATAAAACACAATGCAAATGCTCATTCGCTAACTTGCGAGGGTATGCTGCAAGACAACGTTTCTTCTAGTAAAAGGATTTAGGTGATGAAGGGAGGTGGTTTATAGCTTTTCATCCATTTGATGTGCAGGGATAAAGGTAGACTGAAAATCGTCTTCAGGAAGTGCTGATGATCACTGAGGAGACTAAAAGGTAGGCTTAGAATAGCATCTATTCAGCCAGTACTGTAATGTCAGGTTGTTTGTGAGGAGATGTAAAATGGATAAGTTGAAGAATGGTTATTGAATATGAGAGAAAAGAAATACAAAAGGATGGTTCACTGTAAGCATATGACATGAAGAGGGGGAAAATACAGAACATATAACATGAGGCTTCCTCTATTTCTGCCTTTAATTAGCATAAACTGGTCTTCAAAAACTACAATAGCTCCCTTCAGAGTTATTTTAAAAACAAATTTCCATTACCAAAGAAATTAAAAACAGCACCAGAAAAGAGGAAATGCCTTTAAAAATTGTTAGTGGGATTATCCGCCACAAGATTTTTAAAAAACTTGATTAGAAATATGTTAATGCCCTTATCTTTGTAAAGGAAAAAAGGGTCCCTTAGTGTTGGAAAGGAAAACTGAGATGGCTGTTTATTTTTTTTCTTTTCTGTGGATCAAGTTGCATTAGTTTTAGTGTTGGAATTCTTAAAACTGAGATGGCTGTTAGGCGCTGAATAACTGTGATTATCTATTCAAGAATGCAAAGCTTAATATTAAAGCACACTAAGAGCACTTTAAAGTTAAGCCTCAAATTACTAAAAGTTATTATTTATGGCAATATTTTTCTTAATCTCCGCTTCAAAATTGGTTTCTGTGGTATAATGAAAGAAAACCCACAAGTTGTCATGGTTTTTGATTAGTGTGAGTCTTTCAAGTCTTGCTTCAATCAGGAGATCAGAAATGCCAAATCACTCTTTTCATTTGGGCTCCAGAGCTGAGATGGCATATTTAAAGTATTATATTACCACACATTGTACGGAATAGAATTATTCGATTTAATGGAATAAAAACAAGAACTGATTTTTAAAAATGCATCTCCAGACATCTCAGCAGGGAGCTACAGGCCTACTAACCAACAAATGTGATGTTATTCAAATCTGTGTGATTCCATCATGAATGAAAAGAAAACTACACCATAGAAAGATTCAACAGAAGTTGCTTGGATGGTTCATCCAGAAATGCTAAAATCAATCATTCTTTATCTTTACAAAAAGTCGTCCAATGCTATATTATTCTTCTTTTTAGGAATCTTTAAAATTGTATGGTATTTTATTTCATTCCAGACCCAAGATGAGTCCATTATAAGTAAATCACTTCGCCAAACTCTGCAACAGGATCAGTGGCAAGAAGACACGTTGGGTGTGTGTGTGTGTTTGTGTGAGGAGGTAGAGAGGTGGGCCGAAAAAAGATACTAAAATGAAAATTAATGAAAATAAAAAATATATGGATGCCCGGATCATGAATTTGTCTCTACTGAGTTTATATTTATTGGCGGATAACCCCTCTGAGATGCGGCATCTAGTTCTCAAGGGGTCCCTTTCTATATTAACATGGCCCACCAGATGAATTGTTCAGTATATTCCACTTGTGCATCTGTACAAGAGCCCATAGAAAGTGTTTGAGGAGGGCTGGACCTTTCAAGAGCATACCCAGCCGGTGATTGGATGATCATTCCATCATTCACATTGATTACAGGCCAATCAGATAATGTAGGAGGCAAGTAGTCATCTCTTAGTGTAGTGTTGACATTTGTTTTTCATTTAGAAAATAAATGTGCTCCACATCTGACGGAACTGCAACTGAATCTGTTACCATCTAAGCTAATCGCCATATGAGCAGTCACACCCTGCTTTCATCTCGCTTTACAGCTCATTCTTTTTCCTGCTGTAAAAGACTCTGATTGGACTGTCCCGCCATTCACAATCATTTTAGATTGGAGCTTGGCAAGATGGACCTACCTGATTACAGACATTGAATCAGGCAGTTCTAGCTGCTGTGTAGGTCACTTCTAAATACTACTGTTAAATCATGAAATGGAGAGGACTGATTAATTTATACAGCAGCATTCATTTGTTTGCAATTAAATTGTGTTTAACTGATATAAAAATGAGAATTCTTGTAAAATTATCATTTCTATTGAGGGTTGATGTAGAAAAACACAGTTGAAGATTCAGAGCAGCAGGTTTTCAATGCTGGTACTCATAGATCAGAGGTTTGAACACCAAGAATGTTTTTTGTAAAGCTGGGAAAGTATCCAAGAGGTGAAAAGAGATCTTACTTTAAAAAAGCCAAAGAACATTTTCTTTTTCTTATTCTGGTGTGATAGCTAATTGTACCTCCGGGCTCACCTGTTCAGAAGAGGTCAACAGCTTTAAAAATGTTTGTTACGTCAAATACTGATTCCTGCCTTAAGTGTCTTACCAATCCCACTCTTTTCTTTTCTTGTGAAGTTTAAACTTATTCTGTCTTCCTTTCATTCTTTTTTTTTTTTTTTAACAAATGTTGGTGTTGTGGTTCTCCCACTGCAGCCAGTAAAATTCTTCTCTGCCTGGCTCCGGGTTTGATTTAGCAGTCAAGGCGGCATTCTCTGATTACTGATATAAAGAAGGTACATTTCAGTTATAAATAATTCCTGAACTGCTCAGTGTAAAGCTTACATAACCATCTGCAGGGGATGTGGAGGTGCCTCAAGACCCAGTGTGCTTAAACCCCTGGGCTCGACAAAAATTCTGCGACATAAAATGGAACAGAATGGCCTCACATTACTTGTATTTCATTTGGAACTTAAAATTGGTTTTATTGCCTTGAAGGCAAAGAAAATGAGTTGATCATGAAATGTTAATAAAATTTCCAGACCTCTTTATCTCTTCCTGCTCTCTGCTTGGTCTTCTCTCGTCTCTCATAGACAGTGTCTGAGTTTCTTTGCATCTTTCTATTGGACATTTGGGGGTCAAACCAGAGCAGGATGACAGATTTCCATGACCTGAGTAAACTGTAAAAGCAGGGTGACATTTAAGAGCTTCTGTATGGAGTGATAATACTTAAGTTGAGTTGAAATAAAGCATGTTAAGGGCTTTAACCTCCAATCATGGGTGCAGTTTATGACCCATGATAAAATAAAAAAGAGTTATCTAAGAGCAGGTTGGACAGAACACTTTGTCTTATCTTTGCCAAAATACTTGATAAAGCATAAGAAAAATTGAAATCCAAGGTTATAAAGTTAGTTCCACTTGTTAACACTTATTTGCATTCAGTCATACGGTTATTGTGGATATTTATCATCATCGAGTGCGGCTTCTTTTTAGTATTTATCATGCAAACAAGGGTTTTGCATGTGTGCAATAAACAATACACCGATTACAAATTCATTATGTGCAATAAAAACAGTTTTCATGCATATTAATGGATTCTCCTTTACCATACATCTTTCCTGCTTTGGAAATTGAAATTAATGTCAACATAATTTGTTTGAGACCTCATTCTCTCCCTCTGGTGTTGTTTATTAAAAGCATTTCCAGTGTTAGCAGCTATTTTTTGTTGATCTGGTTGCTCCTGAGCTAATTTAATGCAACATCACATTCAATCAAATGCACTGTGAGAGATTAATTACCAGATTGTCACTCTGACAACGCTGCGGCCGTTTCTTGCGTATGAAGTAACCCAAAACTTTATCCTTAAACACCTGGGTGTGAAACACAGCAGATCATATTATTGACAGATGAAATGCAAAACTGTTAGCAGCATTACAAAAAAAAACAATTCAACAACAGATACTTATCACATCCCTTTTCAAGTCAATGAGAAAATTCATATCCCCCTGATGTCTGTGTATCAAAAATAAAGCAACGGCCAGCAGCTCTAAATCTTACTTTGGGATTGAGATAACTATTTAGAACCACAATCAAGAACAACAATAACTAACCTCCACTGAATAGATTGTTTTTAACATTGTTTCATTAATAAATGTTAATACAATACAGCACAATCACTACTGAGAGTTTTTTTTTAATCAGAAATAGCACTTTATTGTAAAACACTGAAAGATAAAAATGAAACTCCCTTCATATGTATGACCTCACATTTTCTACTCATACCACTTTTAAGAACCAAGACAGGGAAATGAGAAAACAGCCTATTTAAGCTTGAAATATAAAAAAATGTGTTTTTTGCAGGACCAAAAGTACAGGGACTATAACTTGTGGTTTTTATTGGACTTTATGTGCAAGTCAGCAACAAGGTATTTACTGCTGCACATAAGGCTCTATAAAACCACAACCTGACACTCTTTAAACTAAGTTTTATGTTTGCATTAAATAAACAAGATTAAAATGGTAATTAGTAAGATTTAGAGGAGCTGCTGGCAGAAGCTTTATATTCATCATACAAACAAAATCAATGGTTATGCTTTATCTAAAGGTCCACATATTATCAGTAATACCTGTATGAACAAAATATTAAAACATATTTTCATGATGAAATGTGACTAATGCACAGGTAAGCATATGTATGTCTTGCTTGACTCCACCTAATAAAGTGCTTTGAGCGACAATATGTAACTTTTCCACCTTAGAAAGCAGTCTGACAGCTGACCTAATTGTATGATCACATTTGACAGGAAAAATTACATCTATTTTATTATTTTGTTTTTCTTTTTGCCCTGTCACCTTGTTCCTTTTTGTCTACTTCATCTGTCTCCATCCTCTTTCATCTCTTGGCATCAGCCATTGAATTAAAAAATACTGAGACACGCTGACTGGCTTCTTTTCAGCTGAAGGCTGGTGTGTAAACCAATGGCATAAAACCATAATTTTATAACGAAGAAGATAATCACGTACGAAAGCATGATGTAAACACGTTCTGTACCCCTGAAAGCAGACAACTATGTTTATATATCTATAGTCAAAGGTGTTAAACTTGTTTTTGTCACATACACATTACATGTGACGTGTTGTTGCTTGTATTGAGGTACTTTGAAAGTCATGAGTCAAACATGGCCAAACATTTAAAGTTTAGTAATAGCTTTGATATTAACCCCAAAGCCACACATAAGCTTGGCATTGCATTAACTAAGCTGACCATTCCCCATTCAAATTACTACCCACTAATCAGCAGCTGAGATGGCATTATCAATCTTTGTAAATTATATTTACATCTGCTTTGCAAAGCCTCTAATAACCATTTAACAGAGTATTAAAGTTAGGGGCTGAAACCAGAATGAGGGTCTTCTAACGGTGAAAGTTATTGAACTAACGTTCAGTTCACTGTTAATAAATGTTACCTGTTGTCAAGTGTTATCCCAATGGTTTGAAAACTTATGAATAATGGGTGACAAGAGATTTTATATTCACACCACTGCTAAATGAGTGTTTATAATATAATATACCAAAAAATTAGTAATCGTCATTTCGGTCAATTATTTCTCACCTTTAATAAAATTAATTGGTTTTGTATTTTATATCACTGGAAAGGCTTTACAATGAGATATAACTTGCAAGGACCATGCATTTCTGGAATAAGCAACACACCTAAAAGTGTGGGTAGTACGTCAAAAAGCACCAAAATCCTCTCTGAGAAAGCCTACAGTTCCTTAGTGAAACCTCTCTTCTCTGCGTGTTGTCTTCCTGGGACACTCAATTGATGATCTGTCTTTGACTTTAACAGTCTCAAATAACTTGGTTCTAAGTTTTGAATGGTACCAGGACCGACAACAAATAATGCTGCCACTCTGCCTCCAGGTTCTAGTAGCAGGAGATTTTGACACAGGTTTTGGGCACGAACTCAAACCTTTAGCTGTGTTGTTCATTCCACAATTGCACCATCCATACAAGTTAAACCTCACTGCTAAGTTCCCTTAACAAGCTTTCCAAATATATTAAATACAATCCCAAGTTGGTGTTTTTAAAGGGGAGAAATAATAGATTAAAATAAAGTATGCTGACTTTTTTTGAGGAGACTTGTTTCAGTGATCAGATCATCAACATGCTCAAATCGTGAAGCAGATATGAGTAGGTCATAACGATTACAATGCTTGAAATTCAACAGAGCAGAGGGGTTAATCTTTTTATCTTGTCTTTTCAGTGAATACTTGCTTATGTTAAATAATGGACATCATGATTAAACCATAATAAGTCTTGACCCATGAAACTAATGTATGAGGTCAGGCATACGAAACTGCTGCTACATGTGCACCATGGATATCACAGTATGGATTCAAACAATACAAAATGATTTCTTCATGAATGATCTCTTTATAACTTCCTGAACATCTGTGGGCCCTTAAAAACAGCATTACCACTATTTAATTAAGATTGCATGGAAAAAAATATATTTAGTTTTTCATTGATTTTGTTGAAGCATCAATAAAAAACAATAATAAAAATACATATCTAGATTTCAGCATGAGACTTAATGCACAGCGTTCCATGGAGAAATGGATCAGTGTTTCACATTCTGACAAAAGAAAAAATCATTTACCTCGTATAGGTAGTCAAATATTTCCAGTATTGTTAAGACACTGGCTCCGATAAACAGCCCCATCTGACCTCCGATGTCACCTGGACAAAGAGATATTAATAGATACTGACATGTACAGTAATTGTCCAATCGAGCATGAAACCATTCCCTGCGCTGTCACTTCTGATTCACTATCTCTCACAGAAATCAGAGGTGAATTGTCAAAAGTGTCCATCCAGCCTAAACTTCTCATCGGACCCAGCTCCGCCTGCCCTTGCGAGAGCATCAGATTATGAAAATGTGTTCCGCCTGCTTTCTGAGTTCAAAGAGGAAATCTCAGAGCGCACATGGCGTGTGAATATGTGGGCGCCCGCTGAGAGAGCTGATATGAGGTCAAACGCATCTCTCTGTCACAATGAACCTGAGAGTGAAAGAATCTTACCGAGGAGCCCTGCGATTTCATAGGCCTTCTTCTGCTCAATTTTCTCATAGTTCAGAGCTTCAAAGAAGATGTCCAGGACCAATATATTTTCTCTGAAGAGAGGGGAGACAAGGGTACAGCCAATTGAGTTTATTTCGGAAGCTATTACATAACACTAAATCATATCTTACATTTCCTTTGTAACGATCGTTCATTATTGTTACATTGAAGGTGAACGATGGAGACTCAGGTCATGCTATGCCACAGTACATCCATCAAGAGAAGAAAAGAAAAGAAAAAGGCTGAGATCTAATAACTGACTTCTACCGCACAATACTTACCCGATATATTGCTCAGTTTTGTTGAATTTCTTAGCCAGATATTTAGCAGATGCCTTACTGGGGATCTTAACCATGGACAGCTCCTTGCCATAGCGAGTCATGTTGCAGGGGGTCTGACACACACAGTAATCGTTGTCTTTCTCTACCAAAAAGTCTGTGGATGATCAAAGTCATTTAAAAATAGAGTGATCACTGCCGATAAATCAAACAAAACCTGCATCAAGACACTCTGCTAAAAATATCTGTGCACACAACACAAAGACTACAGTCGCTGCCATCGTTCACTTTCCATGAAAGCAAATAATGACTGAAGCTATAATACTGAAGAAAGAGCAGAAAAAAAGCTCCAAGGGATCCATTTGACAGAAATGAGACACAAACACATCACACATCTTACTAATGGAACTTTTTACACAATAATTCTGTTTTTTCATTTGGCTTCAGCTCTGCCTGATATTAAAGCAGTATCACTTAAAGCTATGGGGCATTATTTTATGGCTGAAACAGAGTCCTGCACTGGTTTTGGGCATCAGCAAAAATGTCGCTCTGTATTGGGTAAAAGGACATTTATGTCAATTCCAGCGTGTCTGAAAACTTTTCAGCATCGGTTTAAAGACTTCTTCAGATCTTTTTGGGGCACGAACTAGGAATTAGTTTTTCTTTGCTCTATTTAGCTACCTACATTTTGAATTGAAAGGGATTAAATTGCATTGGTTGATACAAATTAAGTAATATTATTTATGGAATGATAACTGAAATTTGTTGTCTGTAGATAATCAAATGCAGCTCTTTTCCCCTCCCCTTTGGAAGCATTAGGATCTAAGGGGGCAAGGATGCTACAGAAGGCAACAATAATGAGCTCTGCACTGACTGACTACCCTAATAATGTTTGACGGGGGTGGGGGACTGGCTGTGAAGCAGACTTCAAAACAGTAATGGCGTCTATCTGTGATGTACAGAAAACCCAGATGTGGGTGGAGTATGTAAAGTAATTACATAATTTCGAAGTGCTCTGAGGGCACAAACCTACACCAAGGAATCTCCAACATTATCAGGCAAGTAAAAATGTGGAAAACTGTCTGATCCTTACAGTTTAAAAAAGTCCCTAAGTAATTTCCTGGAACCACATCCAGATCCAGATCACCACCAAAGCGCTATAACTTTTCCCTTGTGCCATGACCAACATTCCCTGAAAGTGTCATCAACTCCATTCATAACATTTGAGTTATCTTGCCATCAGACAGAGACAAACACATAACCTCGTTGGCGGAGGTAATAAACTCAGTAAGTAAAAAATAGAGTGCTTTAAGAGGCCATTTCATTAAAGAGGCAAAGCATTTCTTTGTAAACTGAGAGTTAAGTAAAAGGTGTCAGGTTCTTTTCTCTAAAAGCCTCTTCGAACAACACTAAAAGCAAAGAAAATGGCTTTTGCAGGACATTGGACATTTAAATGAAAACATTCTTCGAGTCCACATTTCTATATTTTTACACATGCACTTAGTGAATGCTTAGGGCATACTCTGATGTTAATGTGCCTTTATTGCTGCAAATGCCCCTGAACAACCAAGTTTATGGAAGGATTAAAAAAGAAAAATCAATAAAGGTATTTAAACAGCATAGATTTGATAAACATAACACATCCAAGACAAAGTACAACCAGAAATAAAAGGTCTAGTAAGTATAAAGACTTTCTTTCTTTTAACCTTGAAGATCTACTAGAAGACTTTTTAAGGAGTTGTGGGAAATTTCAAAGGCATGGGGCACAAGTACAGAAAAACTGAACAAAAAGTGGGTGAAAGCTGACTAGGGAAAGCATGGTAAGAGAGAAATCAAAGCTTGAATGATCTGCAGGTTTTTCTTTACACTTAATTATATAGTTTTTGTTATTGTTATGCAATGAGCTACCAAACATATTTGGGTTCAAATTAAATAATTTCTTGATTTAATTTCTCTATAGGGCAAAAAAAAAGACCATTTAATTTTGTAAAATTAGCCAACTGCTGCAAATGGAGTTTGCTCCACATATGACATCACTATGAAACACCAGGACTGTTGGTAGTTTGATTCTTTGATTGATCAAGTTCATAATAAACCCAAGTAGCTTGTGAGTCTGCATTGGATGGTTATGGCATTAAACCTGTACAAAAGGATGCAAAGGCAGTCATTGACTTTAAGGAGCTGTGGCTGATGTAAGGGCATTGAGGAGTGAGTGGGCTTGTGCTGTGCCTCCCCCTCCAAGTCTGGTCCACGACATTATAGAGGCTTTTATATTGTTTTAATTTCAGGGTAGATGCCCCTTTGGCGTAGCTCTGAGGTTTCGTTGCTCAGTACATAAATTTTGATGTTTGGATCTTATTCATTTTTTTATATGTATAAGCACTTATTGATCACAAAGGTCTCCATAAAAAAAGAGCCGTGTAGCTTGTTGGGCTTTTATTGGTTTATCAGCCCAGTCTCAGCCGTGAGCAGGTACCTTCTATGCTCTAAAATATTCTCCTGTACCGAGGCTCAGACAAGGTGAGGAATATTTTGGGAAACAAATGAATGAGTGTATAAACTCTGCAAACATCTCACAACAGAATTTTGAATTTAGTACATTACTATTAAGACCAAATGAATATCTGTTTAAGGACATAAACAGATGCTCTAATAAAAACTAAAATAACCAGCTATAACGTTTGATACCTTATTAGGATGAAAAATATGACTTCCATATTTTTAAGAACCACTCAGACACGCTGATAAAATTGGACCTGTGCAGGACTCTGGGCTGAAATGATCTCTGGCACAACTTAGTTGGATTCAGACATTAATGCATATCCATCACATTATCATTTCATGTCAGCGGTTAAGCATGGAGGCTCACCTAAAGCTGGGTCAGCACAGTCTTTGTACTGCTCTGGTGTGCAAACAGGGGAGGTTCCTGTTTGAGTTGATGAAAGAGTGATAACAATTTCTTACAGTGTGAGTAAAACACAGAAGGAAGGATAAATTAGCCTTGTTGCTTGATAAACCAAGTCTGACTAAGGTCATACCAGGCATGTGAACCATTCTGCAGTTGCAGTTCTCCAGCAGGTACCGGGTTTCACAGTCGATGCGGCAGGCGGTGATGCTGTACGTGGAGAAGTATTCAGAGTCTATGGGGGTTGACTTGCAATCCCCCCAAGGCGGAGGGAGGTACTGAAGCTGAAAGAGCAAACAGCACACATGTTTTCCCTCAGCATATCAGCACACAGAATTACTACAAACATAACATAATGCAGGCCCAGTGCAGCATTAGTACAAACGAGGGCAACAAGCTGACAAAACCCAATACAAATGTCTGGAACATAAAGATAACCACATCAAATGAAAGAAACATCAGAATGAAAATGGGTACTGAGAAAATACTGACAACAGAAAAAAAACAACTATGTCAGAGTCAAACTAACATTAATTTATCATGTTTAGCAGCAAGCAGACACCATGCAGAATGTTACTGATGCAGGTCTAGTCTCTGGTAGGAAGCAGAATATCATGGGAATAGAGACAGGCTTGATAGGAGTCTGTAAAATGTGTAGTTTCAGACAGGACACCACAATCAATGGACAAATTTTGCAACCTTGAGAACAGAACAATAAACATTTTACAGTTTTCTGATGAACAAATACATGACTTGTACTGATATAACAGACATTGTACAGAGAATTCAGTCTGACTTATGGCCAATAGTTGATGAATAAATGAATATACTACTCCCAGAAGCTCATTAAATGTATCTGATTTGATTGAATATGCAAACTTTTTTTAAATCTAAGCCCATGAGAGGTTATAAGAAAACTGTCAACTGCATAGTGCAGTAAGTCTGGGAGCTCATTAGAGGTAAGACTTATTAAAGGTGAGGAGCAGGTCATAACATTTATGAGTAAGTCTAGATGAATCCACTAATGAGGAGCTTCAATGCCTGAATTTTAAGAATTTTGGCTCATATCAAACATTGGACCCATGGAGCTCATTTTATAACTGCTGCGATGTGCCCTCAGTGTTTGTGAGGATATTTTTAGACCTCTTCTAACACTTTAAAGGAACTTCTTTTTTTTTCCCATTTGCGAAAAACACTGACATTTAACCACCATCAAGATTTTCTGCGTGCTTTAAAGTCTTGTTTACAGTTTATGGAAATGAAGCATGATACTCATCTTACAGACAAAAACTACCCAGTTATTCCTGAGAGTAATGAAGGCCCACTGAGGTATTTTGAGTCGACAATCAATACCACACTTGACAAGGAAAGGAAGCATCTGTTGTTCCTTTAATTTGCCAATCACTTCCACCAGCTCTAACCAGGCTAACCCGGTCAATCTGATGGTAATTTTGTCGATAGCAGGCGAAAGAGATTGAGTGAAATCCACAAAGTGGTTTTAAACTGGCAAACATGATTAAGTCTTTATTGTATTCTGTTTCTAGCCCACAGGTTCTCATATCAGGAGTTACAGTTGGGATAAAACTCCAGTGCAATAAATGCAAGACTTCAGACTGATGCCAGAGTCCTCATGGGTAATAAAACCTAATGAATCACGTCGTTCCTCCTCCTGGTGACATTAAGCAGCAGTCCAGTGGATCGCCCCGAGAACACATAAAAGCGAAACGAACAAAAGGACAGGGCTAAAAGAACTTAAGCTTCAGCGGTTAGAGGGTAAAGCCAAACAGCAGCTTTTGATGATGAGGATACAGACTGAGATGAATGGCTCAAAGCTGGAATGAAGCACATTAGCTGCTTTTAGTGATATCTTTTAAACACAGAGGACAATGTGGACAAGGACGAACTGCAGATGTTGTTGCTTCGGCCACACGCAGAGAAGGGACACATGTATCCATTTGCCAAAGGTGGAGGGGGGAGAGCAGATGAAGGAAGTGTGTATCTCGATGATGGGAGTGCGGCTTTTAAACAGAACAGCACTTCTGGCATGCAGCAAGCCCACACAATCATACGCTACCCTCTGCTCTTGGGTGGAAACGAATGTTTGGAAGCCAGGGGCGACCCCGAAGCCCAGCTCGTGGAGGAAAGGAGGCTCTGACTGACTGTGAAGCTGTACCTTTATGCCGGCCTCATACGAAGTCTCATCTAGGGGTGAGGGGGGTAAGGGAACACAGCCCATATGATTATTGTAACAATAAAAGGAGTAACAATGAGGACAGGCACAGAAAGTGGTCAATCCATCTGGACAGCCTGTTGTTTGAAGATGGGGGTCTTGACCCCCAAGGGGATTGCAGAGAGGTAGTGGGGGGGCGCAAAAGGAAGAGATAGTAAAATGGGGGGAAGAAATATCAACTCATAAGATTCATTTCAGCAACATTACCTGAATATATGACCCTTCTGCTTATCAATGGATCTTAAAATCTGTCAGCTCTTTTCTTTATAGCCAATTACTGTTTTATCTTTGTTAGATATTAGGAATGCACAATGCTGCATTTTAGTTTTTCTCCAATATTCCAATACTTACAAAGGAATTCAAGCCAACTTCATTTGTTTCTGTGTAAAAATCAACAAGTCTGTCCAGTACTAGAATATATCAGCTACTCATAATGTGGCAGTTAATGAATTATAAAAGCATTATAAAACATTATAAAAAAGATGTAATTTTAACATTAACAGTTAAACCAAGAGACACAAACCATACTGAGACTTACAATCAGCACTGAAACAACCTGCTGATAGACAGTGAGCTCTGGTAATGATAATGTTTCCCTTCAATGTGAGCTCCAAAATCTGACATAATTCTCAAGTTGTTAACCAAAACTTTTTGCAGAGAGATGCATCTGATCTTTATCTGTATGAATTCTAGTAGAAACTTTCAGATCTAAACAAGACCATAATCAACTTTTAAACAACTATCTGCCAGCTGGATTATCAGCAGCTGGATTCCCCATGTTTCGCAGTCAGTCAGTGTGATGTTGTCCAGATGGACTTGAAATATATCTTATGTATATTCATGAGTCCCCTGTTGTTTCAGGTTTGACTGCATCCTAATTCAATAATATACAAAGAACTGTTTATGAAAGAGAAGTAGCATTTTCAATTTAACAGGTAAATAATTTATCTGAAAAGATCGTCAATGATTGTTACAAATCATTCCTAAAAGATCCTAAAAATACATTACACAAAATAATCAAAAATGAACATATATTCACTGATTAAAAAATTAGACATATTAATAAGTTTTATGTTTTTTAGAAATTTTTCCCATAATGTACTGAGAATTTAAGAAGAAAAGAGCCTTATCAAAGACTTTCGCTGCCCTCAGTAAGATAAAGTCTTCAAACCTCTGGACTAAATAACAACAACTCCCACCTGCAAGCTAATACTTCTCAGCTTATTGTACAAATGTCTGCCCCGTTTTACCAAGGGTTATCGCTAACAACAAAAACTGACTTTATAATATGCATATGTGTGTCAAAATGGTCATTGTTCAGCTGATGTATTGATGTTATTCAGAAAATAAAATATTACAATATCATAAAACTAGACTGTATATCATAGTATGTTATCTTAACGCTTAAGGCTGTACTTTAAAAAATCGAAAATTATTCTTTTTACAGATCTTTTTGCAGGTCTTTTCAGGGCATACTCTGTGACAATTTGTCTGGTATAATGGGGAAAAATCCATCTTACACAGCTCTCTATCTGTGGCTGTCTCAAAAACATGTGCAGCCCATGGCTAAAAACCTGTTGCAGACACATTAATTTATGTCATTATTCAATCCAGTGGATGGGGGAGTACCACAGGTGAGTGTATTTTAACTGGTACTGAGTCCCAGGAGGATTTCAAAGCCACATCAGTAACAAAAATAACAGGATATTAGTCTACAGAACACAAAATGACTCTACCAAATAAGTTGGGTCACCTCCAGCACACTAAAAGATAAACAGGTCAAGACTTGCCTTAAACAGACATATTTTGATTTAAATGGTAAATGGACTTCAGCTTTAACAAAGCTTATTTAAGGTCTTTCTGCTATGCTGCAGGTCAAACCTTTCTAATCACACCAATCCTGTCTCACCTTCACTCACAGATGGTTCAAGTTTCAATGCAAATTATTCATCAGCATTTGCTAACACATCCTCACCTTTCAAAAAACAATATATAAAGTCCTGCTCAGTATTATTGGCACCCCTTCATTATTTTCATTACTTTAACAATATCTTCAGAAATAAATTGAAATGTACAAAATGTATATCACCAGGATCTTTTAATTGAAGGTCCAAAATAGTTTAACATAAAAAAAAATCATTCTTACAAGTTACATGTTGTAATTTCAAAGAGGGAACTGAAAAAAAGCATGTGCAGCGATAATGGCACCCCTCTTCAGTATTTTGTTGCACACCCTTTGGCACTGAAGACAGCCTCCAAATGTTTCTTGTAGCCATCTATAAGCTTCTTGCACTTCTCAGCTGGTATTTTCTCCCACTCTTTTTTGCAAATTGTTCACGCTCTTGAACATTTGCAGGTTTCTTTCCTCCAATGGCAGATTTCAGACATACCAAAGATTTTCAATCGGATTGAGATCAGGACTCATTGCTTAATAAGTAATTCATTCAAATATTTCAGTATACTGATCAGGCATTTATTTACCAAACACCATGAAGAAGAATTTTTGCAAGCTTTTGGTTCTGTTTTAAACTGTTTGTTTGGCTGAAAGACACCAGCAAACAGGATCAGACCAGCAAACACCAGCATTTGCTCAAAAGTCACTCTGTTGAAAATTAAATAAAAATAAAATAATAAGTAGATTTTCTGTTATTTTACTGCACAGGTGATTATTTGACTGTAGACATTGAGTGTACACATCCAATAAACTGATCATACAATTATTTGAAAACACAGATGTTTAGCCCTTCATTGTGTATAATGATATTAAAAGGTTGTTTCAAGCATCTTTAGGTTAAACATTAATTTAAATCTTGTCCATTTAGTGTTTTAGTCTTCTTGGGTTTCTTATTTCAGCCACAGTCGACCATTAAAAATGAAATGAATCTGAAGGAAGCTACACAAAAGTACAGAGTTGAAATGATTACAGCTCCAGCAAACTGTCTATTATGGCTCTGAAGGAAGTGTCACTGTTCCTGTCACAGAGTGGTTTGAATTAGTCCTTCTCAGGCTTTAATGACAGTCTAATTAATTCAGCACACATTTAAGATGGTAAACATGTCTTTTAGCTGTCACTAGCGTGGGTGCACATGTCATTAATATAAATGACAATCCACACGCTTCAGCTAATTCATACATAAGAAGGTGGTTGAATGGTGATACACTTGGAGAATTTCGAAACATTTGCACAGAGCAGAGAAAGAAAAGAAAAAACAGATTTATACTCTTTGAAAACAAAACATTTGTCATCTTTTGTGGTGTCCAAGTGTCTGCTTTAGGAGGATCTGCCTCAATAATCCCATGTTATTCTGCTTAAGCAAGGCAGATTGACTGATCATTTGTCACATGCTCACAAACTGACCAAGACAATTAACTTTAGGAGCAAAATCATTTAAACAAGACTGGATTAATTGCTGAAATAATGATGTTAATTTACTGCTGGAGTATCCATTACTTCAAGGCTTTACAAGGACTTATTATGCGGTGGAAATTTTAATGAGCCTGAAGCACAATACACACATTCACTCCATCTGAAATGTAATCACTGCAGGAAACTAAAATCCTCTGTGGCACAGGCACCATTTTCTTGTGACTTACAATGAGGGTAGCAGAGTTTTTTTGGAGTGTATATCCCTACTTTGAAGACTGAGTGTTCAGCTTTTGTGTTTTTCTAAAGGAGGCAAAAGAGACACAATTTGCAGTCTTGGCAACCTCACATTACCACTGTACTCTATGATTAGGTTTGGATAGACGATCTATGAAATCTCAGTGTTATGGCCCTGCACACCAGCCTTCAGATCAATCCCAGCTTTACTAGTTACTACTTTTCACCCTCGCTGATGGCAGAATAGTTTTAAAGGCAGCAAAACCAAACTGCTGCAGGCGTTTCTGCTTCCCTTTGTTCTACAGGCCTACAAAATTAACTTTCCTGAATATTTTGAAACATGTCTAGCAGTGGGTCAGTCTCCTGACTAAAAAGCAAACGCAAAGATGTTGGCGGAATGAGAATTAACTAGTATGATGAAATATCGAGCAAGCAGCTTTTAATTATTCAATTACACATCAAAAACATGATAATTAGTCTTCAGATCCCAGATATTTTAAGTCTTAAAGGTGGTGTGATTTTGGAGAGACACTGCAGACACTAGATCAATCTAAAAGAGATGTCCTGATTACACTACAGGAGATCCATGAGCACAGTGGTGGCAGAAAGAGCAGCAAAAAAATAAAAAGCAAATCAGAATTCTGATTTAAGGGAGAAAACACTTTGGTAATGTTAAAGTATAGGGTCCAAGTGTTATCATTAAATTCATACCATGAGGATAACATATGAACTCACCATGAGGTAATATTACTAAATGCTTTAGATAGTGTCCTGACTGAGATGCTTCAATAATCATAAGCCATTAAGAGTTATTTATTAAGACTGATCATGATGTTTCTGGTATCTTAACATGTTCTTTGATCAATACACACCTTTAAGCACTTGCAAACA
Source organism: Scarus forsteni (assembly GCA_036419115.1). Lineage (NCBI taxonomy): Eukaryota > Metazoa > Chordata > Actinopteri > Labriformes > Labridae > Scarus > Scarus forsteni. Next base: position 25,904,271 of record JAZDUH010000157.1, on the reverse strand, counting down.
TAATAAGTCACGAATAATATGCTGTGGTAGTGTGTTCCAATTAAATGTTAAAAGACCTTTGCCCACAGCTAGACTTCAACACTGGCATATTCCTATTTACCAGCAGTGTTTGACATAACTCATTACTTGTAATAAATCACTTAAATAATATTACTTCTGAGAAGCTACTAGTGCAAGGCATTATAATTTCCAAAACAGCATTTATATTCTAATTATCAAAGTAAAGCGGAGTTACTGAGTTACCAGCATGTGAGGTCTTTTTGCCACTATGCTACATCTACTCACATCATTAAAAGGGTAAATGTAAGGGAAACTTGACAACTCAACAATTACTCTTTATTTGAGTTCGTATCGGTGAAAAATACAATGAACATTAGTAAACAAACTTATGAACCTATTGTAGATTAGTTTTCAGACTAGAAAAGGTATTTTGTAAAGTTAAGGTTAAATTATTTACCCAGAATTAAGAAAAGAAGTAATGAGTTAAAAGCAAATTACTAAAGTTCTGAAATAATTAGCCTTAAACTGTTTAAAGGCTATTTTGATTCAGTCAGGGAGGAGGAATGTACAGTTTTAGGCCTGAAGGCTGTATCTTGATGAAATGAAAAAGGAAAAGGTTTAATTTGGTGGATCCATTGGAGGAACTCCAAAATGTCCTCAAACTAAATGTGCCATTCTTTTTGGACGCTGCTGTAAGGGTGATAAATGCTTAAGATGGACACAATGATGGGAAGTGTCTTTGAGTTTTTACAATCGAGGTTAGTGTTCTCAAATGTAAGCTCTATACATTTATTTTGTGTTTTTCAAAGTATTAGAACTACTCATCTTGTAGTATTTTTTTGTGAATGGATGCTGTGGTCAGAAAATATGTAAACTGTTACTGTTTATCTTCGTCAGGACACTCCTGAGAATGAGACTTTAATCTCAGTGAGATTTCCTTCAAGTTACAAAAGGGTAAAATATATTTAAGGAGAACCTATCATACTATCAACTAACATATAAAACTTTGGATTTATTTGAGGGTGCTGAGAACTGGATATAAAGTGGGCGGGCTTAAAAAACATACATGATACAATAACTCTGTACAAAAATCAAACAGCAAGTCCACTCATAGGCAACAAACCCCCTTTTCTCCCACTAAGTCGGCCTCTTCACGTCAAAGCGATAAAGACCGCGTCCACAAAGACCAGAGGAAACATCTTAACTGTAGAATAGGCTGTTTTTGAACCCGATTTTCTCATACTTAGGGACGGTTTTTCTCTCTCAAGTTTTTAAAGATGTTTGATGACACTTCAAACTTTGATATTTTATTAACATTCTAAAAAAGTCATTTTCCCAGAGGCTTTAACTAATAACTTATTTCAGACAGATGACATTTATGGTTTTATTATGCATGTATTCATGATAATCTGTAGGCCGTATAATAAAGCTTTACTGAAATTGTCATACTGTGCTCTTTAATTAAGTGTAAAATAGACAAAAAAGGTCTACATATGAAAAGAGAAGCAGTACTCTTATTATTTGGATTTATCTAACTAATATAACAGTCACGAACAAAGAGTAACCACCAAGACATAATTGTGCAGTTCACTGTTATTTCTAGTTAAGTACTAAACAAAGTTCACATCTTGTTGAGCTGAATTTTATGTCCTGGCTGTTGACTCTGCTTAAAGGACAAGTTCGGCGTCTGCAGCTTTCACATTGTTTATAGAATGAAGTAGAACAATATACTCACCCAGAAGGCTTTCCTGATGCAAACAGTGCTTCGGGAGATATTTAGATCCAAAATCGAGTGGCAGACATCCGTATAATGGTAGCACAAAGGGCATACAGCGCCGCTCCTAAAACTGCATTAATCGTCCAAAAACTCATTAGTTTCACCAATATTTCATTATGGTCCGCTCGGGCTACTCCTCCATTACAGTCTGTGTCACTCCAGACATGTTTTGTGGCTGTGCTGACCTCTGAACTGAAGAAGAAGAGCGCTTGTTCCGCACATGCGCAGTGCGGCTCATTTTTTCTGCTTCCAGTTTTGTGCAAAATGGACGAATATCTATTGGATGAAAATGTTGTGGAGGAGAACTTTGAATATGATGGGTGTCCTTACAGTTTAGAGCCAGAGTTTACAGATGAGGATCTCATCGAAGGGAGGACGGGGAGGCAGCGCTCCAGAGAGTACTGCACAGGCGCAGAGGCAAGCCTTCTTCTTCTTCAGTTCAGAGGTCGGCACAGTTACAAAAACATGTCTGGGGCAACACAGACTGTAATGGAGGAGTAGCGTGAGTGAACCATGATGAAATATTGGTGGAACTAATGAGTTTTCGGACGATTAATGCAGTTTTAGGAGCGGCGCTATACATGCCCCGTGTGATACCATTATATGGATGTCCGCCGCTCGATTTTGGATCTAAATATCTCCCGAAGCACTGTTTGCATCAGGAAAGCCTTCTGGGTGAGTATATTGTTCTACTTCATTCTATAAACAATGTGAAAGCTGTAGAAACCGAACTTATCCTTTAAGTTGGTCTTTAAGATACAAAAAATAAACAACAAATATCAGCATTTAATGTCCAGGTCATGTCTGCAAACTGTAAACTTGTATGTACAATACATGCGTCATGAGTTTTAACTTAGTATTGACTCTGGGTATGTCTACGTGGTACAAAGTTGTCCAGTTACTGAAACTTATATCATTTAAGATTGGATCCTCGACCCATCGAGCAAGCAGTGAGTATGGGTCAGGAAACATCAGCCCCTTTGCAGGGGTCTGCCGAGCAATTTTAATAAATTTAGACAGCATCTTAATGGTCCATAACTTTGAAATGTGAATTTGACTGTTGGTTACCGCATGCTAAAATTCTGCCACCAGTTAATCTCCAGTTCTAAAACACATCCACTCTGTGTATAAAAATTAAATGGTCTCCAGATGATTTGGTCCAACTGTCCGCAGAAAAATGCTAAATACTTAAAACTACATTAATCATTTTAAATGTGTTTACAGCTTCAAAAAGTTATATAAGGTTTATAATATTACGAGTTAATGTTTTAAGCATTAAAGCCTTCCAAACACTGCTTTGAGTTCTTTGTGTCCCCCTCACAGTTTTCTCTGCCTTTTCTTTCTTTGAACGCACCACTAGATACATTTCTCACAGCATTCAAATAAGCTGTGTTGGTATTTTTCTCCCTCAGTACAGAGAGTAAAACAAACACTGTGATGTGCCAGATATTTCTGAATGCTGTGTAGTCTGAGCTCCTTTTTTTTTTGGCTCGGCTAAGCACAGTATGTTTTTGTTCTCGCCTTCAGTCATTACTTGGCTCTGCTCTATCGATATTCCTCTTCTGCTGTTTATTTCTCAGTTTCATCCACCAAGAACTATCGGCTACTTATCTAACACAACTTAAATCCCAGTTTCCCCGAAGAGGTGAACCATAGATCCGATTTTGCTCCGGGCTCTGCGACACAGAGGTAATGGGGAACGGCTGGTGTGGGGTTAGAGAAGGAGACAAACACAGGAAAGAACGATCGAGACTGGAGGGGAGGAAGCTGAACATTAGGTACCAGTTGCTGCTGACATGACACAAAAGTTTGAAAACCAGGGGCCACACCAAATCCCAGTTGATCAATGAAGGGCGGCTCATCCTGGCTGTGGATCTGAACCTTGATCCCTGCTTCGTAGGAGGTCTCATCTGTGGATATAGCACGCCAGAACATGTAACAACAAGTATGCCTACCTCTGGAAACACGCTTTTTGGCCCAAGCTCTTTCATCTCCAATTTTGGACAGTCAATTTTTTTGATACTTTTTCGATACCACCTGCTTTGAAAAATATGATATCTTTTATTTTTACATTTGACAGTATAAAAGTTACTAAAGTTATATTAAAGCTCCCCTAAGCTGAGAGGGAGATGTAGCAATGGGCAATCAACATTGAGATTAAGTAGAGAAAAGGAAGCATTGAATAAAAATAAATGGTTAAATTCTGATTGTTTTTTGAAGTTATAACTCTAAAGCAGACGTAGCCAACATGGTACTTTTGAGGTGCTTGTTAGAGCATTCTTAAAAATGCTAACATCACAAACATAGAGCTTGAAATAAACAGCATTTTTTATTTGGATTTTATTTTTTGCAAATAAATCATAATTTCATCAAAATAAAACACAACAGAAGTAGCATGTCATTAAATATGAACACTGTCTATTTCCTCTAAACTTTTACCTGCATGAGGTCAAAGTTTATGTTGATGCACTGACGCCACATCTCTATCATCATTCTTGCCAACCAGAGTCCCTAAAGTGTCACATGTTCAGAAAGGAAATCTCCAAAGTATGGATGTTGAAAATATCAGATAAGTTAAAGAGATACACCGTTTCCATCAAGTGGTCCGGTGACTTGGTAGGCGGTGTATAAGCTGGATGCTGATAGCATGACGTCATGGCAGCGGGACACCGCGTACCCGCCTATTAAATACGACGAAGAAGAAAACGCGACACAGTAAACAAAGAGCAACAAGTAAGACCTACAGCAATTCATATTTTTTATGATCAGCATGTGGCTTTTTGTAACAAAGTGCAACCAAGCTTTGTTTCAGAGAAGGCTGTGTGCCGCGAGAGTCATCTTCACAAAGACGAGTGGAGATTTAAAAATGTTGGGCTTATGTGTTGTTCCGCTGTTGCACAGGAAGTGACGGCTCCTTCGACCAATCAACGGATTGCAGTGTTTCTAGCTCCACCATCTGGGGTCGGATCAGTATTCTCAGCACCCCAACAGAAGGGTCCCAAAAAGTAGGACAGTAGGGTTTGCTTGTAAAGGGTCCTGTCCTGTTTTTAGGCCATAGAAACGCCACAGAAAGCAAGCAGCACTGACCCCCAAATTCCACTGCACGCGAAAGTGCCATGCCGCACAGCGCAGCGCTGGGGTCTTGCTATGACAGACAAACCCCACTGAAAGCGGCGCGCCGAGCAGCCCCGTAGGGAGAGGGCTGATCCCTGGAGAGCCATCGCCTCTCATGAGAATAGCGATATCACACGCTCATAAAACGTGTTATAGACTAAGAAAAGAAATAAACAACACCCCACTTAGCTTCTCTAAAGTCCCTTTGCTGATCCCAACCACACAGCTTCGTGATTTATTCAACTTCTATCCATCTATATCCTTGTAGAAAAGATGTATGGTGTCATGTATACAATCTTATATATTTCTGTACCTCAACGATTCACTTTTCTTCGTCCATGGTGTCATGTTTCCTCTGGGACCCTCTGACCGACTGCTGACCTGATGCTTGTGCCTCCGGTTTTGACGTAATGGCAAAATATTGAGGGAAATTACATGCAAGAGTCCGTGCATTGTGTTTATTTTGAAACTTCCTGATACTCCAAACGGTGACTTCCTGTCTGGTGCTTCCTTAACAACAGTGAATTTATGAGGTTTGGAAGCTGCCAGGAAGAGAAGAGACCTGAATCGTATATCTCGCATCTTGGCGCGCACCGGTGCTTCAGCAACGCAGCGCTGACGCCCTGCAGCATGCGCAGTGGAGTTTGCCTCATAGACTTCAATGGGAGTGAAGTGCTCCGCAGTACATTTCAAGGGTACCGCGCGGCGCTTTCGCGTGCAGTGGAATTTGGGGGTGAGACAAACCGAACTGAACCCTCTGGTGGAAACGGGACAGAGACAATGATAGCGCCTCAGACAGCATACTCTGTTGTAAAAAAAAAAAAAGGCCAATGCATGGATGCAAAAAAATTGCAGTTCTTTTTGTGTCCACTTGGGAAATGCCAACTTTTTCAGCAGAGTATACATGGTTACAGTGTGGTTCAAAAATCTTTTATGCTCCAAGTAGTTCATGTCTTCACGCCCTCACAGTGTATGGAGTGGTGAATTTTTCCATAAATCATCTCTTTGATATTTATAAAGACTGAAGCTTAGGTAAAATAAGAGTGCTAACAAATATGCCTGCGTAGCTCTTTGTCAGGAGGCTGAATACCTGCCTCAGCTGTACCTTCTTGTTTTTGTTGTTTGAAACAGATTTTTCAAATATGGCCACCATTACAGGTTGGCCTTTGTGGTGAGCAAACAAATTATGTCACAGGCGTTGCCTATATTATGTTATTATTTCATATTTTCTATGTCTAAGACAAGCTGAGGTCAGACTACACAATGGGTAATTGCAGACCTACTTGACATTTGTGGGGTTGGGACTTGTCAGCGATGGAAATCCGTTGTGTTGTGTAGTGTGTCATAGTGAGCAAGAACAAAAGAGCTGTCTGGGATGGATCGTCCATCAACAGAAAAATCCACAAAGCTGGATTTTTGCCCTGCTTTCTATGATTTGTTGCCTCACGTCAGAGACATGCTCCATTCATGCTGCCTTTATAAGCCATAATATCTACACTTTTAATTACGCGTAACAGTATTTCTTTTGTTGGCACTTGTTCTGAAACCTTTTCTTCTGGGTATCTAGGAAGTCAAAAATGACCATAATAGCCTTTTTTTGAGGTCGTTGATTGTTGCTGTGGTATCGAAACAAGTATCAACATTATTTGTTATTTACCAGGATTGCTTTATAACTTGCAATACTGACTTTGTGACAACTCTACTGTCCACACAGAGAAAATATGACAGAGATATGTTAGTGAGCTTGGCTGCTGCTAAATATATTTACATCCAATAATTTATCACATGCTGTATACTTTATGGCAGTGTTGTCTTGTCTACCATAAAACTGAGGACAATATGTCAATGAATTTATTACACGAGTTGTCAGAGGCAGAGCTGGAGAAACATATCAGGCTAATGCACTATTAAATATGCCAATAAATCATTTTTATCAGCCTGAAATTCAGCAGACATTCAACAATACATTCAAGGAGAAGAGCTGGAGGAATGTAGGTGTCTTGTTTGTGTATGAAAAAATACACCCACATTTAAGATGTAACAAAGAATCAGAATGACATCTGAGATTTTCAGGATAATCCAACAGAATTGAGGGATTTTAATGAGTAAAAATGTACCATAAATTATAGACACAAAATGGCACTGACCTGTCTCTCCCCAAACAGGCAAGTATTCATCCTGCTGTATATCCAGCATGATCTCCAAGCCGTTCCCTGTGCCGCCTTTTAACGTGGTCAACAAAGGGTTGCCGTCTAATCCCGAGTTGAACGTGTAGCATTTTCCGTACCGCGTGTAAATCTGCAAAATAAGACGAGGAGCAGAAAGAGAACAGGGATGTTAATGAAAGTAGAACCCTTTTCCACTGAGCTGCGCCTGTGGTAAATTGTGCACCTGTTTGAGATGTATTACATGTCAGGCTCGTAATCGTGCAGGACAGCTAATCATTGCAGAGGGTTTTGTGATTTTCAGAGAGCACACCACTTTCAAACAGGCACCTGGCTCTCTGATTTGAGGAATTAATGAGCTACCGTAGCAGCAGCAGCACCAGCAGCAATATGAGCTATCAATCCTTACCCAATTTCCCTCCAAATTTCCCTTGAGTAACTTTGAGTGAATGCACTATTTTGCAGCCGCCATTAAATAAGCAACATCTGAGGTGGAAGCTTTCAGGACACACAAACAAACACTAAATGGAATTTCCAAAGCATATATGAGTCTGTGTGTGTGTGTGTGAAAGTGTGTCTTGACTTGCAACCTTGTTGAGAGACCAGAACTGTGCCAGTAAAGCCCAGCAGTATTAACTTCAAATTTGCAAACACTAAAGTAAATTTGGTTGCTGCAAATATCTCTCTGATGTAATAAACCCTGAAGGCTTCAGTTATTTTTTCAGCTTTCTCTTCAGTGGTCACAGTTGAAAGGATGACATTTCATCTGAAGTTTATTGAATTCAGTTTGTGATTGAAAAAGTTTCAACCTCCTGAAAACAAGAGAAAATGAATCTATCACTGCTGAAGATGACATTTTAAATTGGACAAAGTCTGCAGTTTAGATAAAGACAAAGACAGCTTACAATTCTGAAAACAGGCTTTAGTGAATGTAAGAGAAGCTTATAGCACTGGAGATGTGGTTTGTTGTACACAGCTTTAAAGAACTAGGGTATCTTTATCCCAAGCATTTCAACACAATGTAAAAAAAATGCAACAAATAAGGACACTTTTACAATAATGTACACACATGGAAACCTCCAGTGTTCACAAATTACACCTGTGCAGAAGTGCAGAGAACTCAAGTCCCTCAAGTGTCCACTTGAGGCTGGCTGTAAAGCATGGAAGTCCCATAATAACCATTCAAAAACTGTTATTCCTTAAAATAAACATGTTTATGGCTGAGCTTGAATCATAAACTGGATATGAACTGCTAATTTCTTGACTGGCTTACACTTCAGGTAAATAATTAGCAAGATTGATCTTAAAATGGGCAAACGTCATTTATGGGAGCGGATGTGGATAACCTTAACTGACAGACAGGCACTTATTTCCAGAGCCTTATCTTTATTAACACATTATTTTGAAAAAGACAGAATCTGTAAACAGGTACTGTAATTCTAAGCAAGGTACATTTTCTGACTGCTGTTTGTGGCACATTTAAAATCTGTGATATATTTGTGTTTTGGATGTCATATTTGTGTTGCTTTTAGTGTTAAATTCTGAAAAAAATGTGTTCTACAAATAAAATTAAATGCAATTGGACAAAATATAAAGACTAATCATAACAGCAGGACTTGGTGTATGGAAAACAGACACTTCCAATGACATGCCAGCTCCCATCATTTGTATTGTATGCACCCATTATATTTTTAAAAAGTGCAGCCACCAGTCCATTATTTTACAGACATGTTAACTAAAGTTACGTAGATACAAGAAGTTGTGTAAGCAAAGCATATCAGCATTTACATTCCTAAACTGTCAGCAAAGAATCAGAAATGTCATGCCACCTCCATCGAGGAGGCATTCAAAAAGCTGTACAAGAATGTTCAAAAAGAGTTAAAAGATTAACTTTCTACTTTGCATCTGCAGTGTAATATTGGTTTTCCCCGTGCTTTTCGGGCATGACTGAGTGCAAGTAGCCTCTGTACAGAAAACTTGGAACTGAAACTCAGAAGGTGAATTGGAATCACTAAAGTCATGCCAGTGACAAAGACATGGAAGAAGAGGAAGTCTTGGACAATTCAAACTACATTTGGGTATAAATAGAAATTAATATTCTCCCCAGGGCATGTATCATCTATCAGACAACGATAGACAAGAACTGCAGATGGGTTCTTGGATTGGCTGAGACTTGACGGCCCTCCAGCTCTTTACCAGTTCATAAGTTAACATAAAGGAAGTTCGAGATGGCACTTCAAATGAGGCAACCACCACTTCAGCGCCTCAAACTGTCTGCTTTATAAGCCAGTGGGTAACATAACTGAGAATATGTCCATGTTTAATGTACCAAAAAGTCGATATGGTTTGTCCCATTTTAACCACTGAGAACACCTACCCACAACTCAAAAACTTTTATAAACACTCTCAAAATCATGGGCACCAGTACATGACATCCTTATTTATTTCATGTTGTTGTTTTTAAATGTGTGAACTTGATTATACAAACTATTTGAAAACCTGTTCCTGCACCAGTTGAAGGCAAAAAAAGGAAAATTTGAAAGCAATGAAATCACCACCACATGATAGCCGGCAGCCCAAAAAAATGACCCGTTTATTTTACATTAGAAATAACTAATACCTGTTTTGGGCATTGTTTGGGGTCTAAGTCTAGAGAACAAGGAGCAAGGGCAAACCCCCATTCTCTGCCTTAATTCAGTCAATAAGAGAGCGCTCTCAATCTCTGGTCGCACCCCAATCCTCCTCTACTTGTTTTGGTGCCAAGCAAGTCGAACGAAGAACAGACAGTGTTAACTCCCAGCCTGCTAGTCTCTGAAGCATCTCAAAAAAGCAATGTGGATAGCGCTTCATTTGTTCAGCACCTGACCTGTCTGAGGTCTGATGCAGAGGTCTGATCTAAGGTCAGTAATAAACGCCATCTTTCGGTTTTAAAATGACTCCATTTGGAATCAGTCTGTTTTTATGTTTATTTATCACTGACAAAAAAGTAGGATAAGAGAAGCCAGGTTTTTGTAGATTTTGTCTAAAAGGCAGGGTTGATAATCAGATTTAGATACACTGTTTGTTACACTGGTTAAAATGATCGTTATGTCCTGATGACAATCAATGCATGATGTGTTCTTAAAAGAAAAAAGCTGCTGTCTACAGCAGGAGTAAAACAGGGAAACAACAACCAATCACAGCGATTTGGACCAAATTCATTAAACCAATCAAATCCTGTACTGTTTTTTTCTGCCCACCTTCTGAAGATACATTATGCAGGCGTAATGACCATGATTAAATGCTCACAGCTGAGCTAAGAGTGGTCCAAGTATCCTGGAAAATGGCAGAGAAACAACCTAACGATTACTGGTAACCACTCCTCCTGCTAAATCGAGGAAGAAAGAAAAGACGGAGGCAGAGAAGGCCGAAACAAAAAAGAATTTGGACAAAGCCCGAGCAAAAACATTGGGTTGTAAGTTCTAACTACCTTTCCTAAGTTTGTTTCTTTTTAACTTTACAATGACAATGTTTTAGGAAGAGCCCTGAGGAGATGCTACGTTCAAGTTAATGCTAGTTTTCCATGATGACCAACCCTGTCTTTAAACAAAGTTGGCATTTTAATCTAATCAGTACCCCACAAGGCTTATTTGCATAACTGTAAGTTAACTGTTGCAAAGAGTAAAATTAAAGACTGTGTGGAAGGACAAATACTGCTCACACATATTGTCTGAATGCTCTAAAACTCTAAGGTACTGGAATGATATATGGAGGGTGATGAAACACATTTTGCAATTTGAGTTACCAAAGACATTTATGGTGCTGCAACATGACAACTGACGAAGTGTAAAGTGAGAACCAAATATTGGTTAAAATATTACTGTCTGCATTGCAGAAAGCAATCATCTGGAAATGGAGATGATCTTCCTTCTCTGGAACTCTGGTTGGAGATTGTAAATGAGATCTATAACGTTAAAAAAACTCTCAAATATCTTGAGAATACAAATACTGTCTTGAAAACTTAATGAAATAAATGGACTGCCTACAAAACCATTTTGAGAAAATATAACAATCAATTCAAACTGATGAAGACACAAGACATGACTAACACTGCAAACTACTGAATGTTCCCCAATGACATGATTTGTGTTTGCATTTGGAAATATTCTTGTTAATTTTTTTATTTGAAAATAAATAAAATGCAAGTTAAAAAGTAAAGCATATATAAAAAGTACATCACATAAACACAATGGATATGTTAGACTATACCACTGAACTCAGAAAAGTCTATGACTGAATACTCTTTAAAAATGTTGATCTGTATGATGTTAGATTTCATTTTTGAATAGCAGAAAATAAGTGAATTGATTTTCTTAAGGATATTAAAAATCAAATAAAGCCACAATACAGAAGTTCATTCGCCACAACTAGAACTCTGATGTTTAATTAATTACACATAATATAATGACTAACAAAGCAATGACTAAAAAAGGCCAAAATTACACTCAGAACACTCAAACCTGAAATCTCAAAAGATGGGTTCTTATATGAAATACGTACATCCAGTCGTTAAGTCCACTCTTTGTGCATGCATGCATTCATTTCAGAATAAACCTTTCTGGATAAACTCTTCAGCTTCTCAAAGAGCAAGATAATTGTGCCTTTTAAATCAGTAATTTCCCCACACACCACCACGCTACGCTTCCAACATGAAAGATCATGGTTGAGATATACAGTCCTGTGTGCATAATTGGCGACAGAAATAGCTCTCTGAGTGACGTAGGCACTTTGGAAGGAAATTGTGGTTTCTGAGATTATGATTTTTCCATCCTCCAGAACAATCTGTCTATCCATATCTGTCTTTGTTACATTCTTATACAACAACAAGTCACATAGAAAGGGAAAGGGATGTCATCTGTCAATGGTTCCATTTCACTGCCCAGTCGTGGTAAGAGGGCTGCTGGCGAAAACCCAACCAGTGTGGCAAAGCTGATCTCTCGAGATCAGAGCCAGCGGTCCATGTCCAGACTGAGAGAGACGAACACACAGCTCAGACAGATAAGACAGAGCTTTGGTCCTCTCCCCTGCTGGTTGTATAATGAGGTCCACACAAAGGCAAGAAACCTCTCTTTTACACATTCAGATTAATGTTTAGATAAAGGCGGCCTTATTGAGTCACATCATGTGTTCCCTATTAATATGCAAGCAAAAAAGATACAGTATTAATTCCCATTATTAGCCTTTTCTGGCCATGGAGAAAGGAGGTGAGGGTTTTCTGTTATGTGCAGATGAAGGGAACCACCATGGACTGCTGGCATGTTGCATTAGGCAACACTTTGCATTTCAACCAGCTCAAGACGAGTTAAGAGTGTCACAGATACATTTTTGATATTTTGGCCTGTTATCTCGAAGCTCTGTGCAGTCAAGTCGTTATATGTGGTGCCAGAGACGAGTGCGAGTATTAAATATACATACATTCATGGTCTAGGATTTAGATTTTCCTCAGAGCTGCAGAAAAAATGACTTACTTCTCACTGCAGAGGTTTCTACATTCAGCCCTTTGAATATTTTTTGCTGACTTTATAAGCCACCATTTTTTGATTAGAATCTTGGATAAAAATGTTACCTTTCAGAATATGGTTTGGAGAAACTTCTTCCATGCAGTATTCAGTGTCTACCTGCACATAGACTGGTGTAAAAATATGTGGGAGACCCAGCTGCATTTTTAGACAATAATCCACTTTCCCTCAAGATATTCAAATAGTGGTTTACAACAGATTAATAATGAAATAATTGATCTGCTTAATTTCAAGGATAAAACATTAAGATAACATGGAAAAGTGAGAACCTGGCAGGCTGATTTAGGTTTGCTGAACAGTAGACTGTATTCATCTGATTTAGCCTTCTGAACAGTAGGGTGTTGGGTTACCCAATGCAAGTCTTGTCACATCTGTTTTTTCACAGCTGTAAATCAGGTCAAAACCTCAAACCATAAATACTAAACACTTAAAATTCATGACACCAGGTCAGGATGCTACCACTCACAAGAGTCAATGAGAACAAGCTGACACATCCACAACATAACACTGCATACATTTAAGGCTTTCAACATAAATCCAACTGAGCTGTTCTGTCAGCCAGAATTTCATCCACTGTTTTTGTTTCAAAGCAGAACGTGCAGCTAGTTGACAATTCATATCATCCCCACGTGTTTTTCTTCATAAATCTTAAAACTTCTTTTCTGGGTTTTCTGGTGTTATGGAAACATCACTGTGAAATCATTAAAGTAAGCTGCCGATGTATGGTCTGTCAAGATGAATAATATACAATGTGCATTTAGGGAAATGTAATGTCAGGAATCAGTTGTCTGGTGTGCTGTCTGCCTTAGCCAAGAAAACCCTCTTCCAAGTATTGAGGCAGATTCCAGGCTTGAGGGATGACTGTTCAATGTGAGTCTGGCTCTGTTTGAGGTTTCTGCCCATTAAGAGGAAGTTTTCTTTTATCATCACAGGTGTTTGCTGATCAAACTTGTGAAAGGGATGCATGATACTTGACACCAATGCTCTTCAATGTATCAATATTTCCAAACACATTTTGCTGATAGCAACATGGCTTGGGGTGTTTTTGTACCACTCTTTATTTTATGTGGGACTGGACATCTATGATTCCCATTTTACTGTTGCATAAAGCTTAAAAGCTCTTCTGCATAACCTGCAAGAAGTCTTTTCATTTCTCTGCATACTGAAGCATCTAAACTAAAGGCAATGAAATAAATGGCAAGAAATTGCAAATACTACTGACATTAAAAGAGCATTTGCTTATATGCTGCTTACATTCCAAAAATAATCCCGCTTTGGAAGTCAAAATGGAGTCTTTATGACCTGGGGCTGATTTTTAAAAAGTAGGAACTGATTGGGCACATTTCATTCAGTAAGAGAGGAGATCTTGATGAATTCCAACACTTCCTTCAGGAGCTGAAACTTTCCCACAGCCAACTGTTCACAACAGTAGGAAGCTTGAGTACACACACACACCATGGTCATACTGCAGCTCCAAGACTGTCTTCCTCAATACACTATCTTTAATTCATTATACTTGTACTTTTTATGACTTTGGTCAAATTAAGTGGGCTGCACACCATCAAGCAAGCCACCATGTTGAATGTTCTGACAGACTGTGACATACATGCAAACCAGTGCTTTCATTGTTCAGACGTTGGCTTATGCAAAGTTAAACTTAAGAACAAATTATGCAGCCATAATAAAAAAAAAAATGCTTCCTCATCTGGAAAAATGTTCAGGGATTTAAAATGTCCAGATAGCGAGCTGATGTAACTTCTGCTGGGATTGCACTGAATATTAATCTAAAAAGTCAAACCAAAAAAGAGAGATTATTTCATAACTGTAAGAGGCTAACAAACTAAAGTAGATTTGAGCATGTCTCACTCAATTTGTTGCCTAAAATTTAAAACCTCTGCAACGTAAAAATAAGCTATTGATGACATATCATGACTTTGAATTTCTAAAATGTAATGTAAGATGTTTTAAGGCCTTTAAGGATTTGCTTGACTCGAGATAAATTCATAAAAAGAATACTTGTCTTTCTCAGTTAAATTGTTATGGCATATTTGTAAAATTAGCTGGATTGATGGCCAATCTTTATGGCTGTATATGCTGGCAGAAATGTTAGCAGCTGCCAATACTGATAATTTAAATTCGTTATCTCTGGATACAAAAAATATGCTGATTACACTGTGCATCCCAAAATAATTAACTTTGAGACTTTATAAATAATTTAACAAAATATTGTCTAAACAGATTTGTTTTTTCGAAGAAAGCACGACTGATGGAAAATAAGACATATAGTGTTGCCCTGTTTGTATAATATTGCACATAAAGTTCATCATGTCTTGACTGAAGTGTTATACCTAAGACATTTATGGAAACATGACACTTACACCATAAAATGGACATGGTATTTGCCCCTCAAATGGCTTTTTTTTTTAAGTTGAATAAAAAAGAGCGATAATATCCGAGTTATAAAAACAGGACAGGCTTTTAGCAGCTTTGAAACAACACCATAAAACACCCTGAGAGAATGCCTGCTGAAGGATGCATAGCCAAAAGCTTCTATGAATTATTAATACACCTTGTAAAGCACATCAACACCTGAGAAACACATCTTTCTCTCTGTACATACAGTGCTGAAGTTTTTGTGGGTGCAGATTTCCCCACGGAACCTGCACTCCAGCAGCATCTCCTCCAACTGGTGTCCGAGGCGTCCCATCATCTCTGTGGTGTTGATGGGGATATCAGGGTGCGGTGTGTAGTTGTTGAAGTCAAGTAGGCTAAGGAGACCCTGCTTGTGGCTGTCTTTAAGGATGGACAGGCTCTTCTCCATGACCGTGTGATTGGGGTACATGAGGTCCATCCAGTAGCCGCTGTGATACAGGTCTTCCTTGGTCAGGGTGGACACCCTGAACACGTTTTTGTTGCACAGAGTAACAGCTGGGAAGGACATGTTGTGAGCCCAGACCATGTAGATCTTGGTGACAGCAGGGAAGGACATCAGGTAGAGGATTCGATTCCAGGACCAGGTGCACAGGAGACTGATGCAAAGGAAAAAGGCCATGACCCAGATGACACGCTGCGGTTTGGACTTGTCAGGAGAGAAGATAAACTTTAAGCCATGAACCTTGGTCCTCATGACAAAAGAAACTGTGACCTCTCTTAATGATGGCTTAAGAGAGCGGGACTCTTTCTTTTTTAGAGGGGTCTCTTGGGCATCACTTTGTTTATTTGGCCCAAGGGCAACTGACTCAGATGTGGGTACTTCTGCCATGATTACTTCTAAGAAAAACAGGTTCATCTACCAAATACTCTCTTAGTAGCCCGTGCTAAACATCCTCAAATTACTTAGAGTGTCTTTCTCCATCTTCGGGTCTATGAATCCAAAATCCAGGTAGTATCGATAGGAGTCCTGACATGCAGCCGTTCCACTTTTCAGTCTGGAGAATTATCTTCCATACAGATATAAACAAAGGAACTGAGCTCCTCAGGGGAGGTAAAATTGATTTACATAATGATTCCTTTATGAGAAAAAATAAACAGCTGAATCACTCCATTAACAAAAAAAGCATCAAGCGTAACCATCACCAGCTCTTCATCAATGGATAAATGGACGTGATAATTGCAGATGTAAGCGACGACTTCTCTCCCACAGGCAATCACTTTGAAAATCCGGAGAGGCTTACCCCTGTTGCTCAGATCTTTTACTCCTCCATCTCCCTCTCCAGTGCCAGACAATACTAGCAGATTTCGGTGGTCTCTCTCTTTGTGCAGTAGCTTGCCCAGAACCCAACTCCTCCCTTTTTGTACAGATTGAAGAGATGCTTTTCAGTGTGTTGACTTGCAGCCTGCAGAAGGGAATATAAAGCTTGTTGCCCCCCTACACATACTCTCTCTACAGTCGAATGGAGAATGAGGTGGAGCTAGTGGATGAAATTGTTTTCCTCCGGTGATGAAGTAGACCTCCAAAGGCATGGAGAAGGGAGGGGAGGGCATCAATCAAATTACAAATAATTGCAATAAAGAGAATCTGGCAGAGAAAGAAGATGAGGTCCCTTAAATTTAAAAGAATTGACAGGCAGCTTGTGGATCAATATACCTATATATCTGATAACTGAAGGGAGACAGATTTTTTGGAGAAAAGCAGTCAAAGCTTTTTTTTTTTTTTTTTAAGTCTGCAAGAGACATCCATTATAGCACCATCTGTAGTTCCTTTCTCTGCCATCTTAAAAACAATTTTACAAATGCAGTATAATGAGGGTTGACATCCTGCTGCATGCAGATGTGGCTCCGGCTGATATTAAAGGTACTTTGCTCCAATTATGTGAGTCTGGAGGGTTGTGTTCTGCAGAGAGCTCAGCTCACACTGAGACTATTTTTTCATTTTGGTAGCTGGAATCTTCTCAGTCTGTAATGCCAGTATTGGCTGAGCGCACTGATCACAGCTGAACTGACATATGGTTGTAAATAATGACTCTAAAGGGACAACAAAAATAAAATTCTAGGACAGTTTAAAGTATGCAGGGAAATTTGTCACCTTAGATGGAACTAAATAATGGGATTTGAGCTTGTTCAAGTGCTGTAAAACACATCAGAGGGAGATTAACTGGAGGCACCAGAGGGTCCCCTGTTGCACTCAGTTTAGTACCAGAATTGATCTTTCAGGATGCATGAATTGATTACCATATGTTCTGACGGCCCTCATTCTAATTGAAAAACATGCCATGTATTTATCAAAATGAAAAACAGAGTGTAGGACTGTCAAATGATTATACTTATTAAACACCACAATCATTTAAACTTAGAGAATTATTGGGATTAATCATTTCAATCACAAATTTAAGCTTTTATTATTTTGTAAAGCAATAAATTGTCTTATGTTCATACTGATAACGTGGAGCGGTTCAGTCTCTTGATTTTAGAATTTAATGAATGCAAAGACATGCACTTAATAATCTTGGTTTTTGATTTATTTAACAAATTTTAGTGCTTCATATACCCCAAACCTCCACATATTTTCCCTGCTCAGAGTTTTGGTCTTGTCACACACTGTGGAAAATTCCCTACATTCTCAATCATCTGGTTCCTAAAGCCCATTCACAACTCATCTTTTGTGTGGTCAAAAGCACATAACCGCATACAGGGAGACCCACATTGCTGAGCAGATCCACCCAAACAGGAAGAAAGAACTAAACTGCACAGAGCATCCTGTAAATTACAGCACAAAACCCCTTCACTATATCAACATTATGCTATACCAGCAAGCAAATAACCAGCAGATCAGCCACAGACAGGCCAAGCAATTTACCGTTTTCTATGATGTTGCCTTTATTCCCACACGAGCTTGTGATTTGAGGAGCCCATACTCTGTCTTAATAAAGGGTAATAAGTTTGATTACGATGACTAGATTAATTGTTAATGTTCAGAGTACCCCTCATCCACCTCCAACACATCTTTGTCTGATTGGCTCCTTTAGAGCTCCTGTCATTCCACAGCTCCCTCCCCCACGTGGACCTGGTTTGTTCTGATTGGCTGACTTGTCTCCTCTTTGCTAATTGGCCAGTTCAATGCAGTCAAATACTGTTTTATTCAACAGCTCTTCATTCTGTCAGTGGTCTACCCTCTGCTCTGGGCTTTCAACCCCAAACCAATGGGCTTGAACTGCAACAAAACAGTGATAGGACTTCACACTGAGAGTCAGGAAAATGTGCCATTTTAGACAGCAACTCATGCTTTTAGTGGAGGGAGTGAAAAATCCCTCTGCCATTGAAATTCTGGCATTAAAGGATACACAGAAAACACACTGGACGGCATTTAATGCTTGAACAAAAATGGGCTTCTTAAAACTCCAGTTACTTGTTTTTCTCTGCTGTTCAAAGGTGGACTCTGTGAGCAAGGGTACACTCTCAGACAAGCCAAAACTGTTTTATGAAAGACTGTTGTGCATATGAATGTGCTATTTCACACTCTAAAAATGATCAAATATACAGTACTGCAAGTGCAAAATGACTGGTCCTTGAATAATGAGCCCTGATAATTGCAGCAGCATCTGCACTTTTCAGTATTTCCAGTTAAGCTGATTTTTTGGGATAAAAAACACAAACATGTTTGAACACTTTGGCAAAGTAGTCCAACAAAAATGCAAACAAAACATTCTATATGCCACTTTTCACCACTAAATATTTTTTTAATCAAATTCATTCAGAAGTACTTTCATGTTTCCTTCCTCATTGCTGTTATGCATCAAAAAACACCTGTTTAGCCAAACTTAATTCGCTTTACTATTGTTGGTTGAAACCCAGATGCACAGAAGCAGTTTTCATTACACAACAATGGTATGATGTTTTTTGAGTAAAAGTTAAATGTATTTTTTCTCAAGATCTTTTGTTTCAAGCCAACGTAGGAGCAGTAATCATATATTTCCTTGCCAGGACTAAATTAAGAGGCAGCTTAGAAGAAAAGAGCTCAAGGAAAAATTGGCAGCTGTCTTCATGTTCATTGGAAAATAGTGAGAGGTTAAAATGCACGCAAGATAGACACAAGATTATCTGTTCAAAATAGTTGTTCTATAAAAACATAAATAAAGTGATATTCTAAAACATTTTGATTTATCTACATTTAATTTCCTTAACTACTAAGATTTTAAAAAGAGAAAGATAAGGGTATACCATACACTTTCAGCTTTTTCTGTGTTTAAAAGTTGTGAGGATTAATGGTCTGATAACACTGATAAAAGTCTTGATAATAAATAACTAAATGAAAGTAAGAGCTTGAACGCTGTGGTGATAGTAATACATCCCTTGTGTGCTTTCTGGGCTTTCAGGCTGCAAAACAACTAAATTAATTGCCTCCATCCTGCTCCCGGAACAGCTACTGTATGTCATGTCTGCACCACATCTATTTTTTCTGCCTTCTAGATGAGACAGATGCCAGCCGCTGCTTTCCTTTTGGCCTGATGCTCAAGCCTTTTTGTCCTCAGAAACAATTGGACAAGGTCTTTTAATTGTACTTTAAGCATTGTATTTTGTTTGGGAAACGTCAAATGGAAAAGGAAATAGGGCGTACCTCTGTAACTACCTCAGCTTCAGGCCTGATAATGCAGAATAACAAAGAGGAGAGAAATTCTAATGTGGCTTTAGAGGCGGAAGTAAATGGCTCTGACAAAAGCACCTTATTAGAGTTACAGGAGGCGGCCTGGTTCCTTCACCTATTGACCAGCTGTATCGATTGCCTTTGGTCCTGGTTTCTTAGGAAACATGTCAATAATTATCAGGCACATTTAACTGGTGAGTTAAATGCTGGAGCTCATTTGTGCTTCAGGAGACGAGCGGAGGCGTGAGGGGGCGGCTGTGCTGCCTACTGAGTCGTCAGCAGTTTGGCCAGAGCTCAATTTCATTACTCCCAGCTCCAGAGGTTCTCCAGGCATTGCATGGAAATCATCGTTACTCTTTTACGTGTAGTCTTTGTTTCTGACAGCACATCTAAAGCAATCCACTTAAATTTCACCCTTTAAATGCGTTCTATATAGGGTAATGGTATTATCTTTGTATCAGATATGTAAAAAGAAAATAAAAATAAATGTGTAATTAGTTTAAAACACTCAGAATGAATGTTGATGCCTGCTCTGGGTGTTGTTTGAGTTTTAATGAGACTCCATTACTGGTTTAATCTCCCATCTATGCTTACAAGTAATGTCTTTAGCTTTTGTGTTCACATTTTCTTCAAAAGGACTCTTCACCTTTTTGAGGCAATTTGACAACTAGGTTGCATTTGAGGCAAACACTAAGTGAAGGAAAACAAGGTCATGTCTTAACACTCTTGTATTTCGGCAAAACACATATTCCAGCTTTTCAAAGGAATCTTTTTCTGTGATCAAGTTATATTATTATGCCAAGCCTTCTAAAAGTAACTCATACTGGCCCAAGTGCTGTACAACTCAACGGGAAAAAAAATCAAAATACAATCTCCCAAAAAAGCTAAGATCATCTGCATGCATATCAATACTAAGAAAACTTTAACAAAAACAATGCAGAGCAGAAACTGAGCCCACAAACAGCATTATGTGAGCCTATGTAAAATGGATGCCAGGAGTCTCTGTTAGCTCGAATTTAAAGCAGCAATTATGTGGGAAACAGTTGAGCATCCTTTGGAGCCCTCCCTGACTGTTGTGGTGTAAAATATGCTCAGTGCTGTTATCTCCACCAAATAATCAACTTTCACTTTTAAACGGAGGGTGGAGAAACCAGAAAAAACATTGACCTAAAACGTGCTGTAATTTTATCAGATGTCGCACAGATATGACTGCATGTGTCTGGATCCCGCTGCTGTACAGAGATTATGTGTTTTGCACCGTTGCCATCATAGCAATCAGTGACTAAACAGTTTACAGTGGACTGTATGCTAATCAGGGGTTATGAGGCTTTATTTGTCGAGATCGCACCTAATACCAAGCCAAACTCCCACTTATTCATATTCATACAAAATAATATTTGAAGTTCTTGTCATCGTGACGAATCATTCTGTAGCAAGTATCTATTTTATCAAGAAATACCCAAAGAATTATGACGAAAATTGTCTCAGAACTGAAATATCGACAAAGTAATATTTATAATTACCAGTATAGTATATATAAGACTCATATATAAGTTGATTTCCCATTGTATAAATAGATAGTTTGACAAATTTCCAAGTCACACTAGCACATGCACACAGCATTTAAGAACCACAAGCCTAAATGTATTGTTTTAGCAGTTTTAAAGTGCTCAAACATGTGGGATGTGCAACAACAATTACGTGCCTTAAAGAACACTATGCTGCCATTGCGTCCTGTTGTCTGGTAACCAAAACTGCCATTTTTCCAGTTCCCTGACTGTCTGTGACAAAAGTCTGTCTGACAGCACCTAAAGCAGGTATACTCAGGGGAGGGACCATAAGGTATACTTGTTTCCTGCACACAAATATTAAGTTAAGACAATGCTTGTATTTTTAAATGCTTCTCTGATGTATGCAACTGTGATATTGCCCCAGATCCTCTCACTGCCATTTAAGGTGGAACTAGACACATACCCAACTTTTATCTTTTACAACAAAAGATATAACAATATAGCATGGTCGTCGCAAAATGAATATTTTAGCCCTTTGGAAACAAAAGGAGACACCTTTTATTGGATCTTGGCTTCATGAAATGACTAACTTGTTACACACTGAGTGGATAAGATATAATGTAACTCTGGATTCTGCAACCTTTAATAAAATGTGGCAACCATTTTTGTATAATCAATCAAAGACACCAGAGCTGTGTATGACCTAACAACCTGTACTGACAGTTAGCCACGATTTTATTTATTCATTTATTGTTAAAGCAGCACTACGGAAGATCCCCGCTTGACCGGAGAATGAACTCAACTACCCATGAGCTCTAGCGCGCGCATACTGTCGTAAGACAGATCTGCCGGTCGCGTGCGTTTGTTTTGTAGGCAAATCACAGAAGCCAGGACTTCGCTCAAAAGTATTCTTCTGTCTTCAGCGGCTGTTTGCAGGATGGATAGCGACGAGGTAATCTATTTATTTTTGACTAAATGATGATGTTAAAAATTGCTAAGTTCAACTTGGTTTTATTACCATGAAGACGCCCCCGTCCTGTTGAAGCGATAAAGTGAATAAAAGTAAAGACACCGACGAGCTGGCGATATCACAAACTTGAAATAGGTCTAAACCAAACTACATACTGGTACATTCTGGATTTGTTGTGCTGTACTTTTCTCCTGTCAAATTTTTTTGAGGAACTTCGTCATAAATTGGTCGCGAACATACCTGATAGTAGTCGGACATCCCTCCTCATCTTTTATTTCACGCCAGCGAGTGAACGCCGAACCAATGTTTATTTTGGTCCGAGCATTCAGCTTGTTTTTCTCTCGCTTTCTTTGTTTTGTATCCTCCGACAAAACTTTTCTATTCCTTACGTTCTTTGCTGCCTCCGCCATGGTTACAGCTCCGCGTTAACGATTGGCTTTCGCCGAGACTTTCGTGTTTTAAACGAATCAGGAATCAGGGGAAGTGACGTATGCCGTAAAGCAGTCCAAATTTGTAGTTTTTTAGTGTGGCAGGGTTCCTACCATCCACCTCGGAGTTACATAGTGCCAGTGAAAGGGATACAGACCACTCCAGACCACGACAGAGGTGTCATTCAACTCCATTGTAAAGTGGTGGACCATCACAATGAATATCGAAGGATTATATTATGTTTGAAAAACTACATAGTGTTGGTTTAAACTGTTATTATCATCATAATTATTGTTGATAATCATTAAATTTTCTTAAGAATTTTCATTCTAATTCATTGCATTATTAGACAGTTTATATATATATATATATGTTTATTTTATTTTTCTGCTTGTCCTTGTTTGAATGTATTGCTTTTTCTTGTTGTAAAAATGAAAAAGTTTTAATAAAATACTAAAACATAGATATATTGACAATGCTCATCATAGATTAGGCTATTAAGGTTTAAATGGTCTATTCTTTCTGTTTTCTTCTTTGGAGCATAACATATTTATTTTTTATAGTGTCTTTTATGAATATCTAAACAAAGAGAGATTTATTGAGACAATTTAGCCTCAATTATCTTCAGAAATATTCAATAACACAGGCTACAGGTAATGCGACTGCATTCGACAACTTCCTTTGTAGTGTTCACAAAGAGATGTAATAAATGAAAAGGTGAGTTTACAGCAAAACAAGTCATGACCAAATATAAAATATTGCACTTAAAGAACTAGCATTTATTTGGCAATTTTCTTTAAAAACTGCAATATACACTATTTATCGCAGGAGGAATAAATATTGTCACATTTCTACTTTCCAAAGATCACAAGGATTATTTGTATTTGGTTCATGTAGGGTTCAAAGATTCTAAAATTATATGGCAAAGCTGAAGATGTAAACAAAGTCAAACAACTTAATGCAAACCCAAAAACACATTGGGCTGCATGACTTTCTTCTCTCCATGTTCATTCCTCACTCAAGTTGGCAACACACTGAAGGATTCTGAGATCTTAAACATGTTTTATAATGTAGAAAACAACAGACATAAGGACTGTTTCCACAGATTTTTTTGTTTTAAGTCTTCAAAACATTCACAATCAAAAGCTTTGCCAGATTGGGAGACCACAAACCTCATAAAATATACAACAGAAACTTGCAGAGGAAGATCATCAGTCACAGTATAAAAGCATAATATACTGTTTGGCATAAATGGATTTAGTTCATCTGGATTTTCATTTTTTTGAAAATCCAGGAGAAAGGCTGTGGTCTGCTTCCATACTAAGAGCTGAAAGGTAATATTTGTGCTTTGTGACTATGCGATAGATAACATAGCCCTTTGCTGACAGTCAGTTTACTGTCAGATCCACTTCAAAACAACTATGTCAAGATGTGGATGTTATATTCAGTTGCTCTGAGTTTACCAAAAGAGATATGTCTTCTGCTCTGACTTGAAACGTTGAGTAAATAAGTAATTCCTATGTGCATATGGTGGATTTCCCCTAAATTTATAAAGCAGCCACAAAAACCTGTTGAAAACCTGCCTGGATTGATTTTGAGCCCCTTTTGGAGGCAGCATAAACAAGCCGAAATACTCAACATTGACTTTTTGACACTCTTAAGGTTGATATTGATAGTTTTAGTGGTTGTTGATTCACACATCCAGGAGAGGCTAAGAACTTATTTGCTAAGCTAAATACAGAGAACACGAAGACTTAATGAAGTGGCTCTTCTAAAAGGTGATGGCAGTGGATTATTGATCTTCTCTTCATTATAGTAAAAAATACCACAATCTGACCACTGATTCAACTATTCACTCACATGCATTCATGGCAGCAGAGATGTCATTCAAGGTACCATCAGAAAGGTTTGGTAAGGACACAACTCTGACTCAAGCTGGTTGTCACACTTAATTTTGCTATCTTTCATTTTGGGGGGCTTTTGAGCCAGTGCCAAAAGCTCTATTATGCCAGCAGACACTGAGTTATGTTTATTTTTACACAAGTTTTGGACTCTGCTCCCATAGACAATGCTGATGATGGCAAAAAGAGAGGAAAAGTATGACACAGCAGACATTATAATCAAGAGAGTTGGCTGATACATTCTAAATCATTCATTTACTGAGAAAAAGGAAGTACATTGCAACCTCCGTGTGATGGTCTCCGACAGTAACTCCTTCCTCATTTCCATCTTCACTTTCAAAATAGAAGATCTGGATGAAAGCTGCTGTTGTTGTAAATACATAACTAAACTGGTGTTTCTAAAGGAAGAGCCCCAGAGGTACAGCACAATATACTTTTTTGAATGACCCTTTATGATGCTTAAGTGTAAGTTTTCATGTTTAATTACAGTCAAATGTTTGATGTAAAATTTCTGCTTGTGGTCACTCAGATGACAGTTCATGTTGTACAACTGTCACCTTCAGCACATGCATGCGCGTGCATTTACATTATGAAATTCCTCAAATGTTGGTTATGAATCTGGCTCTGATGGACAAAACTTTTGTTCAGAGTTCACTGAATACTAAATATTTTCAAACAAGATACAAGTTCACACAGTGGTTTTTATATTGATTTAGTTGTTAATGGACTGAAGAAGGATTCAGGGAGCCCCCCCATTTCGGGTAGTTCTCTTGACTGTGTGTTTAGCGCTCTGAAGTCTTTTCTTCTTCTCAACAAAAGCAAACTTTAACAAACAAAAGACACAACAGCCCACCCTATCTCCTGCTCACAAGAAACAATAGCCCGTCAGCAGCACCTACATGGAGGGAAAGAAAGATGTGACTAATGCTAATGAAGAGAAGGCTGAAAGATGAGACGAAAAACAGTGGCTCAGTGTTTGGTGTTCAAGATCTCAGATGAACAACAGAGCTGTATTTTGTTTTTTGTTTTTTTTTTACAGACAATGCCAAAACAGGTGAAAAAAGGCTTGAGCATGATGGATCATCATATTTAGATTTCACATTAGCACCACAAAGTGCAATATGGCTCTGTAAAATGGAGAGCTGTAGCCCCAAACCTCAAGGCGGCATATCTCTCTGCATCAAAACAACCCCTAATTTAAGCTTAATTATCCTGTGTTTGTTTTTTAATTATTTATTTGAAAATATGTATTTACATATCTAAAATTTCAGTAAAAAATACTGAGGCTTAACTTTCCGTTTCTTATGACAAAACCCTAATATGGCTAGCTAGACTGAAATAATCTCTTTTGGACAGTTCTCTGTAGATGATTGTGCGTAGGGATGGGTATAAAGAAAAGCCTTTCTTTAGAATCAAAGACATCACACTCACATTACAGGAAGCAAGCAGGTTTGAAAGCAATAAAGCCAAAACTGAAACCATGGCACACACAGGGTAGAGGTGGTCAAAACTCTGGCTACATTTTTGACTAAATGAATCTGACTGAACAACATTTAGAGGGTGGAAAGACCAGCAACCTGCAGAGGCATTCATAAACAGAATAAAAGATCAAGAGTGATGTGTTTAACAGCTGAAGACTTTGTGTGCTAATGTTGCATACACAGAAAATCCACAGAAATGAAGAAACACTGAAAAAAATGTATTGATACGGAGAATCAATAATGGCATTGGCATCAATATAATCCTACCAATTCTCATTCTACAACAACCATGCCACCTCAGAAGTCGCTTCATCACCCTCCCTCTCCGTTTTGATTCTCAATTTGATTTGATTTCTAGCAAGTTGTCCTTTCAATGTCTATATCCCTAAATGCTTTAATTCGCTGCCATGGGATTGGCTGATTAGCTACAAAACCAAAACCAGTGAAGTTGGCACGTTGTGTAAATCGTAAATAAAAAACAGAATACAATGATTTGCAAATCCCTTTCAACCTGTATTCAACTGAATACACAGCAAAGACAAGATACTTAACATTCGAACTGGTAAACTTTATTTTTTGCAAATATTAGCTCATTTGGAATTTGATGCCTGCAACATGTTTCAAAAAAGCTGGCACAAGTGGCAAAAAAGACTGAGAAAGTTGAGAAATGCTAATCAAACACTTATTTGGAACATCCCACAGGTGAACAGGCTAATTGGGAACAGGTGGGTGCCATGATTGGGTATAAAAGAAGCTTCCCTGAAATGCTCAGTCATTCACAAACAAGGATGGGGCGAGGGTCACCACTTTGTGAACAAATGCGTGAGCAAATTGTCCAGCAGTTTAAGAACAACATTTCTCAACAAGCTATTGCAAAGAATTTAGAGATTTAATCATCTACGGTCTGTAATATCATCAAAAGGTTCAGAGAATCTGGAGAAATTACTGCACGTAAGCGGCAAGGCCAAAAACCAACATTGAATGCCCGTGACCTTCGATCCCTCAGGCGATACTGCATCAAAAACCAGCATCACTGTGATAAGGATATCACCACATGGGCTCAGGAACTCTTCAGAAAACCACTGTCAGTAACTACAGTTCGTGGCTACATCTGTAAGTGCAAGTTAAAACTCTACTATGCAAAGCCAAAGCCATTCATCAACAACACCCAGAAACGCCACCGGCTTCGCTGGGCCTGAGCTCATCTAAGATGGACTGATGCAAAGTGGAAAAGTGTTCTGTGGTCTGACCAGTCCACGTTTCAAATTGTTTTTGGAAACTGTGGTCGTCGTGTCCTCCGGACTAAAGAGGAAAAGAACCATCCAGACTGTTATAGGTGCAAATTTCAAAAGCCAGCATCTGTGATGGTATGGGGGTGTATTAGTGCCCAAGGCATGGGTAACTTACACATCTGTGAAGGCACCATTAATGCTGAAAGGTACATACAGGTTTTGGAGCAACATATGTTGCCATCCAAGCAACGTCTTTTCATGGACGCCCTGCTTATTTCAGCAAGACAATGCCAAGCCACATTCTGCACTTGTTACAACAGCGTGGCTTCGTAGTAAAAGAGTGGGGGTACTAGACTTGCCTGCCTGTAGTCCAGACCTGTCCCCCATTGAAAATGTGTGGCGCATTATGAAGCGTAAAGTACAACAACGGAGACCCCGGACTGTTGAACAACTTAAGCTGTACATCAAGCAAGAAAGGAAAAGAATTCCACCTGAAAAACTTCAAAAATTGGTCTCCTCAGTTCCCAAACATTTACTGAGCGTTGTTAAAAGGAAAGGCGATGTAACACAGTGGTAAAAATGCTCCTGTGCCAACTGTTTTGCAATGTGTTGCTGCCATTAAATTCTAAGTTGATTATTTGCAAAAGAAAATAAAGTAACTCTGTTTCGAACTTTAAGTATCTTGTCTTTGCTGTGTATTCAATTGAATATAAGTTGAAAAGGATTTGCAAATCATTGTATTCTGTTTTTATTTACTATTTACACAACGTGCCAACTTCACTGGTTTCGGGTTTTGTATTTGCATCAACAAGCAGTTGAGATGGTGTAGCTAAAGTGCATGTGTGTTTATATTTTCCCAGTGCTTTTACAAACTTTAGGTACATTTTCAGTTATAAGACTGAGTATCTCATTTTCCCACTTACATTGACAAAATATGAAAAAAAGCTT
This sequence comes from Scarus forsteni, assembly GCA_036419115.1. Taxonomy (NCBI): domain Eukaryota; kingdom Metazoa; phylum Chordata; class Actinopteri; order Labriformes; family Labridae; genus Scarus; species Scarus forsteni. The sequence goes on along the minus strand of JAZDUH010000157.1, from coordinate 25,876,104 downwards.
TTGGAGCGGTAAGTAACACATTTATGCTTTTTAGATGGGATATCAAAGTAGGCCTCCAGTTTTTGCTTGTCAAAACCTTGAAGATTTCAATTATTATTTTTCAATACATTAAAATAAACTGTATTGATATGAGGGGAAGCATGGTGGTGCAGCAGGCAGTGCACATTTCTCACAGCAAGGAGGTCAGGGTCAGTCAGGGCCTTTCTGTGTGGAGTTTACATATTCTCCTCATGCATACGTGGGTTCTCTCCGTGCACTCTGGTTTCCCCCACAGACCCAAAAATACAAGTGGATGTCTGTCACTTATGTGGGAGTATGTGAACATGTTGCCCAGCCCAACCCTCTGCATGAGGACACCTATATATTTAACATAATCACTATGACACATTTTGTCTCAATGTCATTTTTGTCCTCAACAGTGTTTTTATTTTCAAACTTGTATTTCTTTTAATGTCTTCTCTCCCTCTGATAATGTTCGCATTGTAAGAAGTGTCTGTTTTAGCTGTAAAGCACTTTGAATAGTAAGAGTGGTGCTCCACAAAACAACTCACCCTGCTCTGCAGTTTTCAAATTCATCAACATTTAATTCCAGCTCTTCTTAAAATTGTGTATTTTCTGTAGTTATATCAGAAAATCATTAATTTAATTAATATAACCCTCCCAAGTCCAGGCTGTAATCAGACTATGAAGCGCTCCAGGCTACAGTTAATGATTTTTCTTCTCTGCAGTGTTGCCGTCCTTCTCACTGAAAACACATTTCTGCTGCTCAGACAGTTCTATTGTTATCTTGTGGGGGATGCAAACACATTTCATCTTTGTCTCAGTATTCAAGCATGTAATTAGAGGATCATGGTGTAATAAAATTTGCCAAATTGAAAGAGCAGCCGGCTGATTGCTGTTTGATAGGGAAGAAAAATTGGACGGTTTGAAGGACGTGTTTTTCTGATTTGCACATTTATTGGGCCAGCTTTAAGTGTGAGCGGAGTGATCCCTGAGTCTGTCAAGAGAGACACTAACCATCCTCTCTTTTTATGTCAAAGCCAAGTTGAACCCCTGTGGTCTCATTAGAGGAGGAGAAGTATTTTGACTGGGTAAAGAAGAAGAGCTCCTTCAAGGGCCAGTGAAAATGTTCAACACCAAATGAAATACTGGAGGCAATTAGATGCACATCAGACAATGAGAATCGCAGAGGGGGCAGAGATGGAATGAACGACTAAAGCCTGTGTGCGGGACATTCAGGTACAATAAGTGGATTTACTAAAATGAATGGCCAAGCTCAAGAAAACTCCATCAAGGAAATTACGCATCATCATTAGACATCTTTAAAAACAATAAGACTCACAAAAAGGCCACAGCCAAGACCACTAACCACTGCTATGGTCACTGTTATGCCTTCATTAGAGGATAGGACAGTGAGCAGAAATTGAGTAGTAGTGAAGGAGGATGATGGAAGGAAAAGCCTGAAACAAGTTCTATGTAAAGCTGGAACCCAAACCACTTTCAATGAGGACAATAGTCTCCTTACATGGGCCGTGCCACAAGCCTACCTACACCAGAGAAGTTCTATATATTTTCTGTAAGGAGCAGTAACATGGAGAATCTTAGGGGCTGTTTGCACGAGGCCCAATCCAGTAAGTATTCATTGCGTTTTGGCCTCCTGTTTACATGGAAACGGTATATGGAGTGCTTGAATCCACAAACTTTTGAAATCAGGGTCCAGAGACAGTTTTCTAAATGCTCCACCATGCAGCTTAGTGTAAACCTGAATCAGAGCGTTGCAGGGTGAAACACTGAGGTCACCACACGCACAGTAATCTTACATATGAAGGCTGAGCGCGCATACCAGGAAAAACAACAACTTTGACTGTCTACAGAGCAACATGTGTGCTGCTTACCGCGCTATGTTTCTTATTCAGACAAAACTATCCCGACACATTTGTTGACCAGAAAGTCAAAGTGCGTCCACTTTTGTTTGTGAAAAGTTTTTCTTTTTCGTACGTGTGTTGTGGTAGCGGTGTTTCTCTGCAAACCTACATTGCCATCTACTGGACTGGCAAGCATACTACAGCAGTTTCATGTTTCTAGCATCTCCCTCTTAACACGGACTGAGTTTGACTACGCAAAGGAAAAACCTTTGCGTTTTAGGTGACAGTGTCTCTGTGTAAACATGGCCTTTGCATGGCCCCACAGCATCACACATCAGAATAGCCATGTGTTTCAAAGTGTTGACCCTAAAACCTCTGTGGAGCCAACTGTTTTCAACACAGAAAATCCACAACAAGGGAACTGAGCAAGAATTGTTAGGAAGCAGAATCAAAAATGCCGTTATCATCGACAAAATCTTCTCAATTTCTATCCTTAAACTTAAATAGCTGTCTTTTCCACTTTACAGATAAGAGAAAAAAAACAAGAGGAAAAAGACATTTTCAGAAGCTTCATGTGTTGCACGCTGCACAGACTTTTTATTTTGTTTACAGCAGTGCTCTTTTATGCAGAGGAATCCTGTTAAAGATTCTGAAGAGCAAACACAACTGAATCAAGCATAATATGACCTTTTTAAGATAAACATCATATTTTTGAGTAAACCAAGTGAGTCCTGAGCTCCTCTTCTGCATGAATTTTAATGTGTAAGCAAAATCTATGTGAAGTAAAATATTCCTTTCTATGTTTAAGAATGTTATGTATTTGAAGAATAATGCTTATTTGTGATAACATGCCAAAGAGATAAGATGACATTTTATCCCCAGTCACAACTCTCTGAATATTCATTTAATCAAATGCAGTCAACCATCTGATGCCACGGGATGTTTAATCTACAATGTAATACGTGATATTTGAATAAAAAATGTAATTTGCATGTCATTTAAGTTTTGATTAGTTCCTTTTTCGCAGAATAAATATGTCTATAAATTGTTCAGTCATTTATGTCTACATATGCACGCCTTTGAGATTGAAGTGTACATAATGTTGATTTCATTGCTGGTGTGAGGTAGCTGGCAGCTGTCCAAAAGAAATTCAGAGGTCCACTCATTAATATTGTTTTTATTTTGTTCCCAAAATCCAGACTGTTCATCTCGACAATTTAATTCAGCAACCTGAGTTAGTGTTATAATTGAGAGATAATTAATCAATAATGGAATAATTCTCTTTAATTGAAGCTGTTATTGACTGCAAAATTAAATTGGGAGGAATCTGGAAAGTGTTCTCTCTTCTGATCAATTCCTGATTTTTTCAAACTAAGAGACAAGAAAACAAAATGTTATCCCACTTCATCCAACTAAAACTCATCTTTCAGAGTGAAACAAAGAAGTCCATTTAATATAATGTGTGATAAAGACAAACTGATGACTGTTACCACACAAACCTTTCAGTGTTGAGACTGACAAAACAGTCGATTTAGCCTGTCCCAAAAAAAGTGTCCATGGAGTGACTAAATAAACAGACCTTAATACAGACAGACCTGGATTCATAGTATTTTTTTCTGTTTTTGTAAAAAAAAGAAAAAATAGGTGGTTATCAAAACAACCACAATCACAAATGATTATATTATCCCAGAACAAATAAAATCATTTTAATATCTGTGTGATTAACAGGGGCCAAATCAACTGGAAGAGGATTATTTATCCATTTGTTTTATAATACTCATGTTCAATTAAAAACTGATTGGTTGAAAGGAATTTAAAGCCCAAAGTCACTTTTCCTATAACTTGCAGTTGATACTCTGCTGTCTGCTGACATTTCTATGAAATACTGGCTCCTCCACTCACAGCTTGACAACAGCTCAGTCAACTATATTCCACTGCTGCTGCGGTGCTGTCATTCACATGAGACAGCATGCAGCACAACAACCGTCCAAACTTTCTCAGAGTTAAAATAAGCTACCAATTTTAAAAATTCAAGCCAAAATCTCTAAAGCTGACAGGATAAAAGCTTGTTTGCTAATAAAACGAGTTGATACAATGTTTCTAGGTTGTTTCCACAGCAAAAAGAGGTATTAGACAGCAAACACGGGTAAATATTTGTTTTAGTATTAGTAATGTTATATAAAAAAGGGCAAACTCCCACACACAATCTAAATTAAGTAAAATATCAATATTTCCTTTTTATTAGGTTGTCAGAATTGATTCATCTAAGTAGTCAGAGGACTACAAAAGTGCCTTATAATCTCACAGCAACTTATGTCAACAAATCCATTTTGTACTGTAACAAAAAATGTTTCAAAATGATGAAGTCAAAATTATTGTTGATTACTGGTGTTGTAATGAGCAGTACATTTCTTTCTTTCTTTTTTTTTTAATGTATAATTTTGGGCATTTTTGTGCCTTTATTGATAGGAGAGAACAAGTTTCAATATTGTTTAATGGCGATATTTCAAATAGTTACTAATAGTTCAACAGCTCCAAAGAAATAAAAAAAAACAACTCTCTCTACTCAGCAATTTCCTTTGACTATCCTGTGGTTGATAAGAATTTTACTATTGTTGTTTCTTAATGTAAACAAACATTTGCTGAGTATGACACCCAACATTTTTAAAAATATTTATTTGGAAAGTGTATAAGCAAGTTGCTATATTGTTATAATGGAAATTTCTTTTTTTATTAAAAGAAAATCAACAAAAATAAAATGAAATATTTAACAAAACAGACTTTAAATGAATGAATGAATGAATGAATGACAAATACAGACATTGATACTGCATAATGGTAATAATTATAACAATAAAAGTAATAATACAAGTAATAAGTTATGTTTAAACAGAAGGTGAAAGATAATAATAATGATGATAATAAAGCTATCCTGATTACAAAATAAATATTTGCAAATAAAACAAAACAGTATTACAAAAGCATTAAATTCATTTGTAAAAACTTTGACTGCAGATTTTCTCTTCCAAGCCGCATTCACACACTGACATTTTGGCCAACTTTTGCCACATCAAGCTAAGTCAGGAGGGTAGAACAAACTTCACTTGGGCAACGCTGAGGCTCAACAGATTTGATGGCAGATGCCACTATTTCCATCGTTCTTGGTCTCGCCGATACTGATATTATTTGACAAGAGTAGGAATCCTTCTCTTCTGTTACACTGACTGTTTCCTTCTATTGAGTCCAGTTGTGTTAGAAAAAGATTAGACATTAGAAAACAACCTTTTATTATTTTAATAAATCATACTTTTGATTGATAAAATTGCACATTCAGTAATGAAGACATAAATCATTATGGTATAATTGTTCATTCTGCTAATATTACAAATAAAATATGGCAGATTTTGCATTTCCAATAAATCAGCAAAACTTCTCATGTCTGTTGATACCAATAAATATTATTTTAGGCAATTATCTGCTGATACTGTCACAATAATGTTATGCATCCCTAGTGTGGAAGCCACACAAAGAAGAGACAGTTTATATAACACTTACACCTACTTCAGCATTGGTAGCAATTTGTGTCATCTAGTATGGAGTAGTGAGAGTGCCACATTACAAAAATAAATCTATAAAAGAATAAATAAATAAATTATATAAGAATCAATAAAATAAAAGGCTAATAAAAGTAGAAATATAAAGACAAATAAAAAATAAGTAGAAAAGTGCCAAATAAATAAATAAATAAATAAGTAAATGAATAAGTAAATAAATAAAAGAATAAATAAATAAATTATATAAGAATCCATAAAATAAAAGGCTAATAAAGTTGAAATATAAAGACAAATAAAAAAAATAAGTAGAAAAGTGCTTAATAAATAAATAAATAAATGAATAAGTAAAGTAGCTATATAAAGTGATATTAATCAAAAAATAAAACCTTAAAAGAAAAGGCTAATAAAAGTATAAATATAAAGACAAATAAATAAAAAGTATTTAAATCACATTATAATGTCACTTTAATTTAATTTATTTGTCTTGATATTTCTACTTTTATTAACCTTTTCTTTTATGGATTCTTATATAATTTATTTATTTGTTCTTTTATTTTTTATTTTTTTTATAGATTTATTTTTGTAATTTGGCACTCTCACTACTCCATAATCTAGTACCTTTGTAATTTGACAAAGTACAATTAAACTAAGGATAAATATGCATGCATCTATTAAATTAAATTCATATGTAAATTAATATCAAGACAACGTGACAAACAGAATGAAAAGAAATCAAACAAAATAAACAAAAAATATAAAAAAGTGAAGTAGTGACTTAACTCATACTTATTTTTATTATTTAATCAACATGAAAATAATCAATATTCCAATGAACATTATTGTTTCACCCTACTCTTGAAAAAGTATACAGTTACTTTTCATTTAAAACATATTATCCAGCCTAACTCTAGCAGGTGGAAAACATTTACTTAGAGCCAGGAGTCTAAAAATAAAAACAAAAGTTATTCTGTTGTGTTTGAAACAGAGAAAATATTCAAATCAATGTCTCCAGGGCTCCTCAAACACGCTCAGGTTTCCTGGTGGGGTTACCTCATATGCAGCTTGTCACACTCAGAATCACACGAAAATCACACAACTCTACTCTCTGCTCTCAAATCAATGTGGGAGGAAAACAGTGACTGTGTGTGTTTTTGGAGATTTTTAAATTGAACAAATCCATGTGAATGTGGGGCAGACAGGCGGAAAGCGAGATGCACCATTTTCAAATGGGGATGTCACTCTGGTGGATGGGCAGCTTCTTTAGCAGAGGGAGACATCTTGTGGCCTGCCTCTAAATGAAACTAACCTCTCACTGCTATAAAAAGAGAAACAGCCTCTTTGTATGCTGTGTGTGTAATGCAAGGGAGGCAAGAATGGATGCGTAGAAAGGCGATTCATACTTCGAAATATCTTGCTGAATGTTATTTTAAAGATTGATAAACTGACACGCTTTGTATGCAGAATTAAATAAATTAACTTTAAAGCTGGTTTTAAGAAGATTATATTTGTGTTCCTTGAATCAATCAAAAGCACTCCTGAGTTAGGTTTTCTAACAATTCAAGGTCCTGTTTGCTGCATTGCTGTTTCATTCTTCCATGTTTATAAAAGATAGTGTTTGTAATTTTAACATCTCCAATGCAGCACAGGTACAGTAGGTATATCCCACTCAGGCGGACCAGGTGGAGCCCAGATGCAGCCTGTATCAAGAAGGAACAGATGCTTCCGTCTTCACCCGTCACTTCCCTCCCTTGTTAAATTCCAGGCAGAATCAGCCCAAATAAAACTATTTAAAAAAAAAGTTAGAGAGCTGCCACTCAAGCTTTCAGTTGGCGGCCTGCAGTCACACTTTGATAAACTCCCTCTCCTCAAATTTCGTAGCTGCTACTTTCATTTGCAAGGATAATCTCGTGGTTTTTTTTAACATGTTCTCATCTTGTTTGCTCAGCTGGAGGCTTTTGGTATCCATTCCTGAATCCATTTTGCCATCTCGCCCAGAAATTAAGCAAACTAAGCACTTGCCAGCGGTCCCAAAGTGCCATCTAGTAACCGCATTCCGTCAAGAGTTTTTCCCGTGTAAGGTGGATGTTATATAAAATCAAATCACAGCCCTAAACACCCGCAAGGCTACACGGATTATCTTTTTTTCTACATTCAAATTGATGTCCCTGCAGAATAAATAACAGAGTTTTAAATGCCTGAAAGTGGATTACATCATCACCCAAACTTCCTGAAATCGTATTTGTCAGTCGCAGCGATCTGTCCAACGACCTGGCCTTCTTTTAATGGTGCAGTCCGTGGAATTTTCTCATTGAACTATCAGAATCAATTAAAGACTAGTACTATGTTGCATACATTTTGAGTGATCCCATTTTCTTAAAAACTAACAACTGTTTTGGGGTTGCTCAAAGGTCCAGGAATTATGGTCTACTGTTCATAATTATATCAAAACAATTATTGGCCGGCACATCCCTTTTACTTCAAGTTTATATGTCTTGGGTGATCCTACTTTGTTAAAAGATTCAACTCCTTCTAATGCTGAATGGGTGCAAACTGCTCTCATGTTGGGGAGAAAACTTCTAGTAATAAACTGGAAAGGTTCCACTGTTCCTGCACCATCTCTGTGGTTCATCCAATTAGCGAAACTAGCTGCTTTAAAAAAACTGTCTTTTAGGTTGATAAACAGGGTGGAGAAGTATTACCAGAAGTGGGGATGTTACCATGACTTTATGGAGAAGTGCTGACTAAAGAGATTGGGTCCCTTATGGTACGGTTGACATTAAGAAACACAACTCTGATGTCTGTGGCTTTGTAATGCTATGACTAACATTGATCTACCAGTACACGTTTACTTGTTTGTCACATGTCTTTTGTTTGTTAGTTTATTATTATTATTATTTTTTTTTAAGTGTTTTGTTCGTGCTGTTTTGCTACCTTATTTATCTATAAGTATCAAAATGTACACACAGAAAAAACTCCAACAAAAAATTAAAAATCATAAAAAAAAACTAACAACTGTTTTAAAAGCCAGGGAAATCCTTTATTAGTTTAGTTATAATGGTCATGACATACAGTATATTGTTGCAACAGTAACATAGGACGTAAATCAGAGACTGCTACAAAAGAAGGCAGGAACCTGAATAAGCTGCCATTCTGTCTGTGTCTCATTCATGTCTTGTGCTGCTTGAAATGTACCTGGCATTGGCTGAGCATTTAATTGCCCAAGCTCCTCCTGCAGAATGTCAATCCAGCACTTACCCTTTTACCCCAGAGCAACAGTGTGACCCAACCACTTATTTAAAGTAAATGAGAGACACCACCTCTGCTGCCTACAGAGGTGGCTACGTATCATTACATAGGGTACACACAATTAAAAATCCCTTCACGAGTTTATTTACACATATGTGGAGGTATCTTGAGAATACCATCTCACAGAAGATTCATTCAGGGCGTTTTCACATTAGGTCCACTTGTTTAGGTCCACATGGGTTCGCCCCCCTTCCCTCTCCCCCGCTGGCTTGCATTCACACTGGCAACATCGAACTGTGCCCGGACCCACTTGTGTATTTACTCAGTTTGAAACAGCAGGGGGCGATATGCACGTAACTGGTTACCAAACCTGCTACAGAGGAGAACGAAGAAGAGGCTACAATGGTAACCATTTCCTACACCAGACAACCAATGTTGACATTTCGCTCTCTTCTACATTTTCCTTCAAGTGTGTTTTTTTATCGTGTTTAATGGTACGGCCACACCGGACGCGAATCTGCCTGGACGCGCGTCGAGATTACATACAAAGTCAATGCAAACACGCGTCTTGACGCAAAGTCGCCCCGGGCGGCGCGTTGGACACGTTTGGCGCGGCGCTTCTGGAGCGTTGGACGCGTTTAGCACGGCGCGTTTGGAGTGTCGACGCTCGAGTTGAAAATATTGAACTTTCGACGCCAGTTCGCGGCGCGGCAGCCAATCAGCGATGACATTCCCCCCCGACGTCATTGATTTGATGATGTGTGACGCTCCGGCCCCCTGCTCCCGCTCAAGCCCCTCTCAAAGATGGAGGAGAGGTTTATCCGCGCTGTTTGCTATCATTCTGAGCTATACCATTCGGCGTGTGTACTCTACAGAGACCGGAACAAAAGGGAGCAGGCTGGGGTGAAAGTCGCTGAAGAGACAGGTTTGATTTAATGATGTGTGACGCCCCGGCCTCCTGCTCCTGCTCAGACCCCTCTTAAAGATGGAGGAGAGGTTTATCGGCGCTGTTTGCTATCATCCGGAGCTACACTACTCGGCGTGTGTACTCTACAGAGACCGGGACAAAAGGAGCAGGCTTGGGTGAAAGTCGCTGAGAAGACAGGTTTTGAAGGTAAGTTCTTTAAATATTCGTTTCCAGCTGGATTTGCCTGCACGGGTCATCACTGAGTCCGACCGGCTCCGGCTCTCTACTGCGCCTGCGCCCGGACGCGCGTCATCCCACAGCTTGTCAAAATGTCCAGCGTCCAGCTTCGGGCGTTAAGAGCAGCGCGTTACAGGCTTTACGCGCGTTTAAATTCGCCAATTCACGTCCGGTGTGGCCGTAGCATAAGACGGCATCAGCGACTTCTGGACCCTCGTAAATCATCGTAATCCTCAACCAGAATAAACAAATCGACAAATTGAGTAAACAAAACATTCAACTGCGGGATTAGCAGGAAGTAATGCATCAAAAGTAGATCGGTTCGGACCACTTTGTTTCACACCAGTGTAACCGCACCAAATGTAGAGAGATGGAGCGGTCCGAGACCACCCCTTCATGGAGGTCTCGGACTGGCTGACCAAAGTGCGGTGGTTGCATTCACATTGACACTAACGTACCAAACCCTGGGCCAAAACTTCTTTGGTGCGCACTAAATGTGGTTGGTGTGAAAATGCCCTGAAACAACCAACTCCTTTGTTCATGGTCCATCTCTATCTGAAAACATGAAATCAAATGGTGAGTTGGGAGTGCTGCGTGTGATTGTCTACTTGACTGTGTACGTAAACCTTGCATAGTGCTGTGTTATATTGCACTCCTCCAAAGCCATATCATCAAAAGAAAAAGCCCCAAAATCACATCCTTGTGGAATCAATGTGAATGCTCAAGGTGGAATAATGATGCAACTTTGTTACAGTACTTCTTTTGCTTTTAATTCACTGTAAAGGGGACTCTTTAACTCAGATTTTTTCAAACAAAGCTAAATTCCACAAGGTGCTTTTTTCCAAACACTAGACCACGTTTGAAGTCTCACAGAACAAGGCACATCGAAAGCATTAGAGTCCACTTCTGACAGCTTTTCTACCATAACCAGTCCAGAAAGTGCAGTTTTAGTTAAACAGTCTTCACTTCAAAAACAAGGCAGTACTCATATTTAGTGATTGTTTCAACACAGAGCCCTGTGGTGGAGAAATTTTTAAACTGTGCTTACTGTTAAAGGTTCTGCATAGATATAAAAGGTGAAAAAAAAATCTAAAGAGATCTCTGATTGTTCTCCTGTTTTGTGTGCCCACCAGCACGCTGTTTACTCTGTCTGCAAAGGCAGTTATTCTTATTTGGAAATTGATCCTGAAGTGAACCATCACTTTTCAGAATCGAATTTAATCATGAGAAAGGGAGGATTAACACAGAATATAATATAATTTTGATTAAATAATTGTTTGCTCATACTCTGCTGCAGTCATTCTTTCCCGAGTTTAAGGCCAAAATAGTTCCACATCCACAACATTCTACTAAATCTATCTATACTAATACTTATCTTCACACATACCCATAGATATTTCAGTAAAAAATTTTATCATATTTAATCTTCCAGATGTTTTATGAGTGTTTATGTTTGATTTAGATATTGGTCAACCATGTAACTGCCATTTAATGATGGTCTTAACATCAAGTAGAATAGTAGTGAATCATTATTTTTACGTTATTGAGCTGCCCTATTGTGCTCTTAGATGATGTGGTGTTGTGAAGAATCTCATTTTACTATAGTGAGACAGTGTGATACAACACTTCTGCCCTTATACAGCATAGCCTCAGAGAGCAGGATAAAGATCCCAAGAGCCATTAGAAAAAAGGAAAGCTAAATGCAGCACTTTTCTGTTATTTAAGATCAAACAGACATGAGCTATGAAAGCTTGAGTCATGCATCTGCTGTCTTTTTATCATTTAACATATGGAAGCCTGGAAAGCACTTGTTTTATATTGATAATATCCAATGCCAGAAGGCTTGTAATCCATAACATAACACAGCATAATAGCACTATTGGTTTTGGAAAGAGCCACACTTGTGTTGGGTGTCTCCACCTAACAAGCTAATTAACTTAAGAGGTTCTGTCAACTGGCACCTCTAATGTCTGCCTCTGGTGGTATCTGCTCCCCAATGTGCAAGTCAGCAGAAAATGTCCCGTGCCGCGTCCCCCGCCATGCATTCCTTCACTATTCCTCTTCAGTGCCATTGATCGAAGTGCCAATACTGCACTTACAGTAACAGTGGCTCTCACACTGGCCTGCTCTGACACTGAGTAATGGAACAAACACATTACGTATTTGCTATTTGGCCTGTCATCCACGCTCACTGCCTCAGATTTGTTTATTTCATTGTTTGAACCATGGAGCTTTATTTCATCTCTCTCTCTCTCTCCCTCCTCCCTCTTTCATGCTCTAGGCAGCATTGTAATTTTGTGCTCCTTCACACACCTCTTCCCTTCATCTCTCCTAATGCCTCCAGTTGTGCTCAATGGCGCTGGCTCGGCTCCAAAGGCAGGCTGAATCACAATGATGGTGTCAGTCCTGAACTAAGTCCCAGTCCCACCTCAATCTAAGCACAGCCTCCTCCTCCTCTCTCTCTCTTTTTCTCCTCTCTCTCTTTTGTTTTCACTCTGTCAAGGCTCTGATTTCAGCTCTGTCTCGAGCTTCCCTCCATCTCTCCCCTATAAAGCAATACTCTTCTGTCTGTTGTTCCTTTCTCTTGACACTACCTATTTTCTGTCTCTGTCTTCAGCCGGAGTCATTGTTTCAAAGCAGTTCTAACACTCAATCCTGACATCTACTTCCTTTAAACACCTCTCTATTTTCTCTGACCTCTAAAGTCGGATGCAGTGCATAAAGTGGAAACACTGTATCCTGGTCCTGGTTTGGCAGACCCTTAAATAAATCCCTGAGCTCTGTGGACAGATCACAATGCAATATTTAAAAGGTTCCGGGTTCGGTTTCAAGACAAGATGATTCCTTAACGGGAAGTTCAATTACAACACACATGAGATCAACAGTGAAAGGATAAATGTGTTAAAATCAAGCCTCCGTATTGATGTAAGTCTGCTTAAACGCTGAGCCATGGATCGATGGAAATGATATTACGTCAACTTCAGCATGCATCCTGCATATACACACTGACAGATGATTTATTTGGTCTGAGCCAATCTTGCAGGTTTAATCCAGAGCAGGGAGCTGGGCTGTGTTGGGTTGCTTACGCTTTTTAGTATTAATGAGGTAATCAATCACATGCTGGTGCAGAGACAGTGTGAGGCAACAAGATGGAGGCAAGAGATTAATTTTGATAATTAAATCAAGCCTCTGCTAAGAGAGTGGTTCAGCCAATCAGTTGTGCTGAGGCCTAAAATGTTGTTTTAATACACACAGGAGAAGATACTCAATGTTGAAATCACAAAATGGTATGTTTCAGTCATGCAAAGTCAGAAACTGAGTAAGAAATTCTGCAGTGTAATCTGGAGAAAGTGTATCACCTCAGCTCACTCTCACAGTGACACAGGGACATTCAAGGCTACGCTCCTGTATGTATTTATAGCCCTGGATAGAAATTTTGGGCATCTACCATCTGCCAGCCTTTTAATATCTGAGACTCGTTCACCCCCAGTGAATTACAGCATCATCCAACCCCCAAAAAATATTTCATTACTTTATGCAGAGAGAATAATTGCACTTTGGGACTCTGATATTTCCTCTCAAAGATTTCTCAATACTTCAACATCCATATTCATCTCATTAGACGGAACATCTGGTCTTTCCTGTCTCTGTTGGCATGCTGAGTTTCTTCAGCCACTGATTCTTTGACACAAAAACACAAATTTGGGAGAAGCAAACACACACAATTACTCAAATGCATCATTAGAAGTACAGGGGGATGCTAATGATGCTCCAGGATTTAAATGTAGGAATTTCCTTAAACAGCAGCACTTTGTGGCTAATTATTATAGTAATAAAAAACTACAATGTGAACATAATCCACTATTTGTTTTGTTAAACAATCCATGCTTTTTGTAAAGAGGGATAAAAATTGTCTGTAATTCCAAACTTTGAGCATTTTCATTACCTTATTAACAAGTATCTAATTACTTTTTAGTTATTCTTGTGCAGTGAATAGAAACACAGACCTCTGGGACCCATCTGTTTAGCATCTGCTTTAACAAGCTCTGTTTTCTGCTATATACTTTTAATTACAAAGAGGAGACAGAGAGGTGATAGTGGAAAAAGAAAGCTTTTGAAAGATTCAGTATATCAGTGTATCGTTGGGCATGAATGGTGCATTTTCCTTACACTGTATTGCTAAGACACATCACACTCAATAGCTAATAAAGTATTGTCTCCTGGTCGGTGTTGTGTGTAACGCCTTTTAGTAACATAACTACTTTTTTGGCTAAAAAGTAAAGTAATGCACTACTACTGAAAATTAGGTAACGAAACGTAGTTCCTTTTTTAATGCGGCATGATGTTACTTTTCCCACAGACAGATCTGACACCGAAGCTGCCTTCTCAGCTGCTCGCAAAGACACGGGCAGCGTTGCCAAGTCCGCTCCTTTTACGCTTCTAAGGGCAGCAAATTTTGTGAGTCACGGTTTCTAAACATGACTTTTATTCTTGGGGATCCTCTGTCTGTGTGAATCCCACTGATTATCTTCCAGCTCCTAACAATAAAGCAAAGCACGACTGCAGTAGACAGTTTGTCCACTTCTTCATTTCCTGGTTATCACGCACGCCCCCAAACACACTCATGCCATGCACCAGGGCCAAAGTTGCCAGGTCTCTTTTTGTTTAGTAGATGCTTGGCACCGAGATATTGAAATGTAAAGTATATTTTTCTTTTTTAAAAGTAATATATCACATTAGGAAAGGAAATAGCTGGAGGTTGCTTATTTTTGGCTTGTTTTTATCAACCTGGAAACACTGGACAGGAGCACTCATTCCACACAGTATGTAACATAATTTTGTAAAATAAAAAGCACAAAAGAACTAACTGTTACGTTCTCTGTAGTAGAACATGTTGTCGGCTTTCATATTTAGGAACAGATATGGGGCTCTGTCCAATGTCGAGCACTGTTAAAGTAATGTAAAAGTAACAAGTAAAGTGAAAAGTTACTTTTCATAGAGGGTAACTAAGTAAAGTAACACGTTAATTTTTAAAGTAGAAACCAGTAGCAAGCAAACACTACTTTTTAAAAGTAGTTTCCCCTGAACTGCTCCTGGTATGTCATGAGAGGGACAACAGACAGGTTAATAATATTTGGCTAATAGTTTCATATTGAAGTATTTTTATACACATTGACACACCACTTAATCAGTGGTGGGAGCAATTTGGGGTTAACTGCCTTGCCCAATGACTTCATTACATGAGAGAACAGGTGCTGTGCTCAAACCGTTTACATTTCAATTAATGGAAGAGCAACTCTAGATGGAGCCGCCAACACCCCATTGATGCTCCACAGCCTTGCTATGACAACCCAGTCTACATCAAGCAGAGGCTATGAAACTGTTTACTACAACAGACAACAAAGTACATCGTTGAAAAACCAAGAGTCAAGTAGACTTTACCATCATGGCTGAGCTGGGACCATTTTTGTTAAAGCACCACAAGTCAACACATTTCAAAGCAGCCATAAATTTGCTAAAAAAAAAAAAGAAAGAAAATCCATAGGTCAAAGGTTCAAATTTGGAAGAACTGTGGACTGTCAGTGAAGCTCATAAAAAAATAATTCATTTCATTTTCGCATCATATTATTTCACCAAAAGGTACTATGTTCCTTAACTTCTATAATCATGTAAAGCATAAGGCTTTGCAGAGTCTAGGTGCTTATTTCATGCGATTCAAGATTTTAAAACTCTAGCGAAATTAATTTGTTGTTGAGATGGGTCAGTATTCTCTTTATGTCTGTTTCTTAAATTCCAGTTTAAAAAGGACATTTAGGCCATAGTCCCCAAAATTAAAAGAAAACTCACTATCCTTCTCAACATGTTATTGGATGCCAGTTTATGCTTGATCAATGTCAAATAAGAAGACAAAGACATTATTTGTTCTGTAAACTCTTCACAATAAAGTTGTCTTAAATCGTCAGAGGGCTCTTTGGATGAAAAAGCATGAGAGGATACAGGGACATTTACAGCCGCAGAAGCCCAACACAGCCGTCTAAACTCTAAACATAGTGGCAGGGAAGGTTAGAAAGACACAGCTCAACACTGACTCTGGTAAGCACTGAAACTCAAAGAGACCTTCATAAGCAGTGATTTATTAAAACATCTTCCTACAGGCCTGAGGGGGAGAAAATTTATTATTTATGTTAAGATGGGCAAATAGTGCATGTAAAGCGACAGGATGCAGGATATCTGTCCATGACTATGCAAAATGTTTGAAATGATTGCCAAACAGTTGAAAACAGGATCATTTTAAGCCTGAACACAGTGTCAGATATCACTAGCTTACACTGCTCACTCACCTCGACACCTGCTCTGCTGTTCACATCACACCTAAACTTAATTTCTCCTCTTTGGTCTGTAAACCTCTACATCCTGACCTGTTTCTGCTCTCTTTGGCGCGCCATAATTCATAATTAAATTGTGGTGACAACTGTATATGTATGAATAAATAATGTATTCCGTTTTATAAAACTGTCGTGATGATCCATATTTACAAATGTAGAATAGAGGAAAACTTAGCAATGATGCTTTTGTTACATCAAAGCGATTTAGCCATTTTTAAAGCAGAAGTAAAACAAAAGAATAAACATGACTCTGGAGGTAACTGTAGTGTATACATTTATATATTTTAATAAACATTTTTCCTAATCACTTTCTGAAAAAAAAAAGTTTTATAGTAGTCTCTGACCTGCAAATTGCTTTTTCAGCATATATCATACTACATTGTGCTACTTCAATTGTGTCTACATTAAGTATGGTACATCTTGCACTGTATGTTATCATTGTCTGTTCTGTTAAAGTACTTGCAAACATGATTTTTTCTGGCACAGCACATGTGGCACTAAATGAATTCAATTACTGTAGTCTTGACATGCATCATAGTGTGGATTTGTTGTTCATCATGAGACTGGGATCCACATTCAAGATTTCCTGCTGCTTAACAGAAGGTTTTTTCTTGCCGCCAAGATGGAGGGATTCATGATTGGCTATATGGATTAATGTTGGGTGTTGGATATGTATATATTTGTATATATATGTATATGTGTATTTTATATTTATATATGTATCTATGCATATATGTGTATCCATAAAATGAAGAGCTTCATGATTGATTGATTGACTGATTGATGTGCACTGGTAATGAAACCTTACCTGAGTAATAGTGTCAGCAACTGGCACTCCAATGCTCACATGCATTTCTATTGGCGAAATGATCAATTAAAAAGTTCCCAAGCTTGTAAAGGTCATTTTATGCATTTTTTGTTTTATGTGCCCTGAAAACAGTCTGGCGTCCATGGGAAAATGGACTTAAAGTAACAGGAGATGTAAAACAGCATCTAAGACTTATTTTGGCTTTAATAGTAACAAAGCTGTCTCTGGTAGAGTTTACTTTTTACAAGAATCTTATCAAACTTAAACATCCCTTCTCTGTGGGTGGTGCGGCAATTGGAAAAGATAGTTGTTTATTCTAATGTCGTATTGAAATGCATAACTCTGAAAGGGCAACTATAGGCAGAGGCTCATAAGCATATTCCCTCCAACATTTCCACACGCAGAAAGCTAATTGTCAGATGTTGTCTAGACCTTGAGTGAGTCATCTGGCAGTGATGTTGCTGGAGTATATAATAGCTGTGCCTAATCCCATTGTTTCTCATCTTCTGTGGGAGGACCTGCCTGTGAGCCTCCCACGGTAAGATCACCAGGCCGAGGAGAGAGGATTCAGGCTACGCCATGAATCTTTAATTAGTCCCCTCTATACTTAGGCCCTCAGAGCGTCTCCAGTTTCTGACATTTAGCTGAAATTTGCCCTTTGTGACTGTGGATGAGCAAGAGCCAAGGTCACCTGACTAACCACAGAGATATCAAAATCTGTCTTTATAAGCTCACGTCATCGGTTTTGTTATAAGGACACATCTCAAATCTGAAGAAGCATCCTTCCATTTTAGCTAGTTCTTCTTATCAGATGTGTCCAATTTGTGCTGGATGAAAGAGCTAAACCTCAAGCTTCATTCACTATTGTCTCTTTGACAAAATAATAATACGACAGCAGCTGCAGAACCACTAAGTAATAAGTATAAATCATCTGCCTCACTTTTACTGCTGCTGGTTTTCAAAGAAACTGTGCAGCAGGACAAACCCATCCTGGTGCTGGGCTTTCATCACTCAAATCAATGGCCCATTTCATCGAAATACAATCCTTTCCCTGTCTCTGCTGCAGGACAATTACGTTCCATTCAAATTCTGCTGACATGATTTTATCTTATTGGTACAAAATTGGGTTACACAGACATGAAAGCCTCTTTAATTGGGAAAATAAAATCTTTTGGTTGAACTCAAAAAGGGCATTGTCCGTTTTGGTAACACCACATGTTTCTGAGTTGAAAAAAATAATGTGATGCTTGGTGTTCATATGAAAATGATGTTTTTTAGAGCTGTAATTACTAAGAAAAACAATAAGTTATAAAAAGCTGCTGGTCTCGAAAACAGCATATGTTTGCTTCATAATGCATGATGCATGATGTCAGCAGAGATTTGTTGAACCATATGGCACCTCAGTAGTTACATCTTTCTGAGGGCACTTTTCAGGAACTAACTCTCATTTCTCCTTCAAGAAAATGATTTTTTGCAGTTTTCATATAATAAGAATTGGACCCAGGACAAATATTTGCATTAGGATGACATAAAGGAACAAGAAATCTCCCTCTGCTCTCTTGCGAAGAGATTTTTTTTTTGCATTAGTATTACTCAGAATGTTTCCTGTCTTACACCCCCGTACCTCGTTACCTCTGCAGTGACTTAATCTTCCCACAAACATGCCATTTTCTTTTTAAAAGGAAGAGGATTATGCAAAAAATACAATAAAATACTAAAGAAATTACATTATTTGAATTAAAGCGACTATTACTTAAGAATGAGAACTGATGTGCATGTGTTTGTCTCATCATGAGGATGCTCAAAAAAATGAAGTGCTCTGTTAAATCTGATCTGTGCTTTAATGTCTTCTGGTTAGGATTAATGTAATTTAATGCCTTATACTTCATAAGCAGAATTTAAATCACAGCATCAAAATGACCCTGACATAGCTCCCAGTTGTAAATATTGTTGCCACAAGCTTCTATTCTAATCTTGCTTTTAAGCTTTATGTGTGGAATACTTACAACTCCAATTTAATATATGTTTTAGATTGTTTGATACATACTTAAGGTAATTATTTAGTAACAGTGCATTTCTCCTTCTGAGATCAAGCTGAAGGCAGCCATACTTACTGTTGTAAAGTTTTCCGGACCACAATCCTTCCCTCTGTATTTGCAGTCCAGCAGCATTTCATCTATATTGTGGCTCGTCCTTTGCACAAACTCCAGCATATTGAAAGTCTTGCTGGGGAAAAACTTGCTGCTGTCCGACGGCTGACCCAAAGCGGCCATGTAATCATCAAAATCGCCTTGTTCCACACCCAAGAGCCCGGCCATCCAGAAGATATCATTCCTGCGTATTTGTGACTTTCGAAAACTGTTGTAGTTGCAAAGGGTGATAGCAGGAAAGTACATGACCGGACTGTCCATTTCATCCAGGATGGTAACATGGGGGTATCCATAATATTCAATCACACGGTCGGCCACTTGGTAGAGGAAGATGGAAAGCGATGAGCTGAATGCGGCAGCCCAAAGCAGCCGTCGAATAGTCACTCCACCTGGTAGGAAGATGTGGCTGAGGCCATGGAGGGTACAGTTGGCCCCGAATACTGTAATGTCAGACGGTGGACGAGGTGCTTCCTCCTCTGGAGCTCCCATTTTCACCCAGAAGTGTAGGTATGTGCTGGGCTTTGTCTTCCTTCAGTGGTGACCCGCTGATAACTGATGCTAAAGGGGTGGTTCACCTAAACTAAATGTACAAGGGAGGCAGGAGGAGAAAGGGTCTGGTTTCTCCTTGGTACCCGAGGGAGAGGAAGGGGTTGGATTTGTGAAGCCGAGAAATGGCGATGGACAGTTATATCAACCAATCCTCTGAGATTTTAGAGGGCACATTGAGTTCTACAGATCTGGTTTCATTTGGGAAGTAAGACCTGATCCCACAGCGGGTAGTGGAGGATGGCTGAGACAGAGGAAGAGATGAAAACTGAAACATATTCAATTTAGTGACCTATAACATACACAAATTCTGTGAGGTTTAGAGGTTTCTTTGATTAATACTCAGTTGTGCCACTTCTTACTGATGAATAATGCATTTTCTGCTTTTTCAAAACATCTTTGCACAAATCTTTTTTTTCTACTTTTGCACACCCTCGCCATTGAGTAAGCAAGTAAGCTATTAACTCAGTCAATAAATGGTACTAGGGTTGTGTATTTGCAAAAAAGAAAATATGACACATATACCGTTGCAGGGGTGACACCAGTAGATCATTTCACATTTGGATTCTATAAGCAGCACAATATTTCACCATTTTTTCCTTTTTAGTCAATTCAATACTATTTCCCTAATTATAAGCTTGCAAAATTTAAGCAAAGAAAAGTGTTTGTAATAAGGGTCACTAAAGTAAAATTTGGTGCTTGAAACTCCCATTACACACCCTGAATTATTTCTCATGCAATCTTAATTGAGCTGAGAGTTCAGTACTGTTGCTTTACTTTGTGTATACCACTTGGCAAAGCAGTGCTATTCATGCATAGTTAAAAAGGCATGGTGTATTGCCACTGTATTGTTTCTGTCATATTACTGAAGCAGTCATTTTCCATATCACTAAGACACTGCAGGTTTGTAAATTAAGACAAGTACTGGCAGTGAAATTCTGGTTGCACAGTTTAAAGTTGATTAGAAATTTGATATATGAATTTGCCCCAGTTGTTTGAGACACACCCACTTGTTTCACATTAGCCATTGGCTACAATGCAACATCAGTAAACAGTCTGGCATCTGGCCCTGTATGGTCAGAGATTGTCAGTTTTGCCAGTGAATTAGACTTTGGTGTGAAATAACTTCTAAACATCATGACTCCTGTCAAAGTTTTTACTGCCTTCCTTTTACTAAAGCCAAAACAAGTCCAAACTTCAGCTCTGAAAGCTGCAGGGGCCCACATTATCTGCTGAAATTCAGCCTGTCTTCTTGATAGAATAAAAGCTAGTCATGCACTTGAGGCTTTTACGCTTGTGAGATCTCATCTTCCAGTGAGAGTGGTGGGAGACAGGGGAGAGTAAAACAGCTGAATGACTTCTGCCAACTAGCTGTCAAAGGCTTAACTACAAAACAGTCAGCTGTGACATGGAACATTTTTGGTGTCTGTTGAAAAATGTGTCATCTGTTTGAACCCTGTCTCTTGGTGTCCCTTAGGGCTCTGTCTTTGGCCTCTGGTTGTTTTTGTTTGATCTGTTCCCTTTGGGGCTTCCTGTAAGAACTTTTTAAGATGTGTCCTGTCATTTTTATGCAGACCACATTCAGCTGTTCATGTCTTTAAAACCAGGAAATGGTATTTCATGTTAAGAACTGATACTTCGCCTAAATCAGGTTCATGTATTCATTTTTTGTTAACTTCTAGGAAAAGTTCACAATCACTGATGTTCGAAAAACATCTAGTTTCCATATAAAGAGCTTCTGATAGTGCTGTACTATATCTCTGTCTGAGACGTTCTGTTAAAGCTCCCGTCTCTTTCAGGCTGCCTTCCCCACGTAGGCCCCATCCTCTCTGCTTGGTTTACAGGTCTACTCTGTGGTGATTGGTCAGTTCAGTGCTGCTCTGTGCCATGTTGTCAACAACTCGGCATACATTCTAACATCTAAGCTTTGCAATGGGCTTGCTACCACAAGCTAATGGACAAAATTTATGAAACAATGAGAAGACATCATACTGGTAAGTCTATTTTGGGGGTCCGGAGTGACAAGACATTTTAGGCATCTGCATACAGAGAGAGAGAGAAGTCTGAATGTTGCAGACTTTGTTGAATTCACAGAGGTGCTCTTTCATAGAGTGGAGGCATGTTAAAGACTAAAAAGCATATCAAACAAAAAAAAAAAATCAATGATCAAAAGACTATTTTTTTTGGTTGGCTGCTGAACACAAAAGATGCTCTGATTTCTGCCCCTGACATGTGATGTATTTGTTATTACAAAAAGAAAATGAAAATAGATAAATACATACAAATGACACTTACAAAAAGGTAATAGTGTCAAATAAAGAAATAAACTTGTAAAAACCCTGTACAACCAACAACACGAGTAGTTTGACAAAAGACAGAACAAAGTTCATCAAAATTTAGATCCAGTGTTACATTTCTACAGTCATCACCCTAGCATTTGTGATTCAAAAGACAACCACATTTTTTACAGAAATGCTCTTTTGGGTTAATTAAGGGGAAATTTCTGGACACTTGCCATTGTTTGTGTAAAAGTGAAATCTTGTCCTACCAGAGGGCTTAAAAGGCTGAATTTCAGAGAAATTCCCTGCTCATTAACGGGTGTTGAACAACATTTATCAAATCAGAACCCAAAGGAGGCTTCACATATGTGTGGTCACCAAACTGGAAAAGAGGCTGTTATTTTACGTTCCCTTTAAAGTTGACATTTTGCAGATACAAAATGTCAGCAATTCCCCATTAGCATCACATTAAGTCACAGCAGCTCAAAGGGCTCGAAGCTTGGGCTGCCATGTACAGCCTCACATAATCTATTGTTAGCCCCAGAGAAGCTCCGCACTGGGAGAGTGATTTAGAGCTTTTCTTAATGAAACCTTGATGGACATTGTTGTGAAAGCCTGGAGAACTACTCATTCATTGAAGCCATTACGCTTATTGCAGCTGAATTCAAACCTGGCAGTCTGCTTAGGCACAGATGGACATTTATGAAGGAAAGGCTATCATCATCCCTCCTACACGTCCAGACTACACATGATATAACAGCTTAACTTCCTCTTGTGATATATAGCATGTATATCCATCATGTACATTCTCAGAAACTATCTTTTCACCATTAAGAGATTAAAAACCTATGAAGTCTGAGTCATTGCACCCAAAGCTGATCCCCTAAGTTTGCAGCACACATCATCTTCCATCCTGCTGCAGCCTCCCTATCATGTGTTTTGTAACAGCATCAATTATTAATGTGTTCTCCTGCATACATTTCAACTCATGGACAGAGGTTTATATTCGCCAAGTGCAGGCCTGAGGTTATTTCAGTGCATCCTGATGAGTATCAGTCCTGTCTGAAATTGATTTGCTCAAGGCAGCATTCATTTTAAATCAAGTTAATGAGTTAACCAGTTTTACAAGCAAAGCAAAGGCCTAAGCCACACCTCTCGTCCGTCTAAACAGCTTACAAAAATACCTTGTTAACCATTCTTCTCTGTCTGTCCGCCATTTGTTTACCCAGCCACCAATCTCGACTTGATGTCAACACTTCCTTTCATTTACTTTTATCCTCTTTTCTAACCTCCTCGAAATATATTCCTCCTCTCATGCCTCTTCATCCTTCCCCTTCTTGAATCAATAATATACTTACCCTGAGCTCTATTTCATTCAGTGACCGTCTGGAACTTCAAATATGAGCGACTTCTCCTTCATTTGAGATTCCCTTGACCTGAACTGCTGTAATGAAAGTTGATATAATGAGTTTCTGAAAGGGTTAATCAAAGAGATGAATACGGCAAGATCAACACCTCTAACTGCAATGTCTTCGACTTTTCAGGATTTAATTATCAAGAACTGGTTCGTGGGCATAAAGGTACATTCATCTGCAAAAGAGTTGATTATATCACTGAAGAGTTGGTATTGAATAAAGACTGACTGAATATTATTCATTGATTGCTGTCCAACACTTTTCTCCTTTATTCAAGTTAACATTGGCCCTAGGTGTCTCTGGAACATACTGTAATTGTGAAGATTCTTGATTAAAAAAAAAGCATTCATCAGGTTTTGGCATGCCCATAAACCCATGATTACCCTTTCTTACAAACTCTTTTGGCGTGATAAAAATATGCGTATGACATCTCCTCTCTCAAGAAGTGCATATGGCATTGACTCTCTAGTCCTGAGCTCTAATATTTACTGTCACTGCACAAAAATGACTACAGTGTTTCAACCACATGCATCTAGATGGACCAGGACTAAGGAAGGCAAGTGAACCAATCAGCAGGGCGTTGTGGCTATTATTTGGTCCAATACAACAACAGTCAGCAAGGTAGCGCAGTTGTCGCTAACCATATCAAGCAGGGTGTGGCTAACGTTAGCACAGCTCCTGCTGCACGCCTCTGGTTCTCTGAGCAGGCTAACATCGACAGATCAGTGCTGAATAAGGTTACAAATCACTCTGATACAAATGCTGTTTTAACTCAAAGCTGGTTGTGTATTTCTGGGTAATAGGGCAACAATGGGCCATATGGCAAGAGCAAAGGCAACAGTTACAGGATGGCTATATTACACAACAACTGACAGCGTTTAGTGTAGTTGCTTCCAACTGGGTCCACCAAATTTTAGGTGGACACAGGTGTGGAGACGTACAGAATGTTACTTTTAAAACTGCATTTAGATTTTCCCTCTGGAGGGGGGCACCATAACATCAACACATAATCACTACTTTACTGACAAAATTGTTACAGTATTAGTTACCTCCGCAGAGGAGGTTATGTTTTCGGGAGAGTTTGTCCGTCCGTCCGTGAACAAAATAACTCAAAAAGCAATGGATGGATTTGGATGAAATTTTCAGGAAATGTTCAGCATGGGAAAAGGAAGAACTGATTCGATTTTGGTGTTGATCCGGATCAGCGTCTGGCCGCTATGGCGAAAAATGTGATTTCTGTAAATAACTACTGAACTAAAATAGATATCATTATGAATCCAGATGCTAATGGTATGTTTTCTTGGTCAAGGAATCTAAATATTTAGATGAAATAAAGGTAGGACTAATATTTATGGTGAAAACGACAATATGGCTGAGGACTGTGGCGCTGGCAGAGGTCTGCGCTCTCCGAGTGCTTTCTAGTTACTGTACTGTGCTATCATCATATACTGTAATACTAACACTATCATTACTCAGACCAGTTCATGTTAGCTGGTGTTAGTTGTCAGTGCCAGCACACAAACACAAACACATACACTCAAACAGAAGCTTTGTCAAGGTATCAGTAAAACTGGCAAATCTAAGTGACACTGCAGAGACAAAGGGTGAATGAAAAGAGCTGGGTGGCCGTTACAAACCTAAACAGTCCATAGAGCACCAGGACATCATTTTGTGGTCCTCGAACTCTACAAAAGCTCCCCTTTGTATTACATGTAGCCTTTTCATCTATTGTTAATGTGAAAATATTGATCTGAGCAGCTTTAACAGCTGTAACATTACCAGAGGGATTGTCACTGTGTGGCTGCACTAAACACTGACTCAGATTTCAATCTGTCCAAGAATTCACATCAGCCATGAGAGGACAGAGAAGAAAAAGAATTGATAAGAACTGCATACACGAGGTGCTCATTTCTCATTAAATTTATTAATAACATGTATTACTGCTTTGGAAGCCTTGAATGCATTAGAAATGTTCATATTCAAGTCAATCCACCTTTAATAAGGGAGTAATTAAAAAAAAAGTCAAAATGCAATCTCCCATAGAGTCAATAAATCTTAAACTGGATCTGCAGCAAAAGTAATCACTTCTTCCTTGGCTCTTGTCCTTTGTAACTTCCCTCCAAATGTCATTAAAAGCTGTTTACTATTTACTACAGTCCAATAAGCAAACCAACAAGCCTGAAGAGGAAATCGAAGGAGACGGAAGAGAATAACACGATCATCCTAGTTTGGCTACAGTCAACCAAAAAACTACTACTTGGAAATATAATTTTTCTTTAACAGCATTAAAACACAAACAACCCCACAAATTAAATGACCTGAAGTAAAACAAATGAAGAAGCTGACGTGGGTTCAGCATGGAGGTTGGTGTAGTTTGGGACCAGGGAAGGAGTGAATTAAGTGTTCTGGAGGCAGCTTTAAGTGTTTCTAAGGCTGATATATAAAGGTTGTGTGTTACAGTGATGCACCAGAAAAGCCAACTGAAATGTTGAAGCTGATCTTTTCAAGTATTTTTCTGGATTCATGCTTTGTGAGTCCAAATTTTGCCCAATATAGTATTATCTGTGGTTGAAATTTAGAAATGGGACACCATGGGGATTTAAGTGAAGCTAAAGTGCAGGAGAAGGAGAGGGAGAGAGAAAGGAGCTTCAGCAGGAATGCATGACAGGAGCGGAGGTTTCATTAGACTTCAGCTGTCTGTCATTTTGATGGACATGGCTGTAAAATTTTCCCCACGCCATTTTTTCTTCCACCATGTTAATTATTGTTTTTTGTATCATAAGAAAAATATTTCCAACATAAAAGCATACACGTAACAAAACAACTTGAACACAATGACTACCTCATGTAAGAAGCATCCTTATAGCCTTTGCATACCAGTTGTAATCAAGATGTTCAACTGATGAAAGATGCCTGAGAAAAGACTGGGGATTTATCAGGGTAGTTTATTAGTGCAACACTGACAAAGAAAGACAGGTTATCTCTTCAGATATATAGACATGTGTGTAACAAATATGGTAGTAGCAATCTAAGACAGAAGAGTTATGTATATGCATACAGTGGTCACTTTAAGTATG
Organism: Scarus forsteni; assembly: GCA_036419115.1. NCBI lineage: Eukaryota > Metazoa > Chordata > Actinopteri > Labriformes > Labridae > Scarus > Scarus forsteni. The sequence continues at coordinate 25,849,634 of JAZDUH010000157.1, read as the reverse complement.
GTCAGGTCCTATTTATGGTTTTGTTCCCTTCTGTCTGTCTGTCTGTCTGTCTCTGTCTGTCTGTCTGTCTTCAGACACACTTGGAAACAGATGCAGGTTGTTTGTGTAGGATAGGAACTTAAATCTAGGTGCATGGATAGCAAACTTAAAATGATATTTGATAGGATATTCAAATAAAGATTCATGATACATGAAATGAAATAAAATTCATGCTATCACCAGTCATGATTTTTTTGTGTGAAAAATATTTTTTCACTCGATAGCCAGTCCATGCAAGTCTTCACATGAGGGTGTGGTGCTTTTTCTCTAAAGTTTTGCATCTGGTAGACCCACATCTGACCAATCAAAACTCTCAATGTTGGCACGCAAGTCACAGTTAGTCAAAACAATCCATGAGTGAAAGTAACAATAGAACACTGTTTAACAAATTTTGGTCAGATTAAACCACTGACCAGTTCATTGACTCTTGCTATCCTAGCAACTCAAAAACAGGCATGCACAATATCAATGGCATGTTGTTAATATCTAACGATTAGAATTGGCAGACAAGAGATCCGTTACTGATGATATATCGACCATATGTTTACACTGGCGTAGTTTAAATAGAATGATCAAATGTACCTTCTTGTTTTACCTTAACATCACTAAATGAAATTAAAAAAAAAATAAGATATAACTTATTAGAAAATAGGGATGTAACGGTTACCGGTAAAATGATAAACCACGGTAAAATCTCCCACGGTAATCATTACCATGTCTTTTTAAAATTACCTTTTTACCTTGTTTGATCACCACCCTGTGTCAATAACGCACGGTGATGCTGCTGTTAGCCTGGAAAAGCCTGAACTATGTATCTGTCCTCGATTAAGCAGCCTAAACCGATGCGCGCATGCGCAGTTTGCATTGTTTGGCCTCTGAGTCTGAGAGCGAAAGTTCGAGCCACAGCAGAGTTTTCTCGAAATGGACTCTGAAGTCTGGTTGGATTTTGGATTTTTACAAGGATCCTGAGGAAAAAATGATAGAAGACAGTCTCCCTGTCTAAACACGAAGCTGCAGCAAAAGAAAATTATGTGCGCGATTTCAACGGCAGGAACTCTTCGAGTAAATGAACTGACGGAGCCGCAGGGGGAGAGAGAGAGAGAGAGAGAGAGGACTAAGGGAGCCATACCTGAGAGAATAACAGGTAGCTTATCAGTAATTCTATCCAAAAATGTATACATCTTTTAAATAACAGAATTAGTATCATTCTGGACTGTGTTCTTGCCTTTGATTTGCCGTGTATTCGCCGTATTTTGAAATAGATCGTCTTTTTTCGTCAAAGTTTGTGTTTTATGGATTTCATCGATCGTTATTTGGAAACATTTAGAGGAGAAAATACCAAGGAGAACTGCCGGGGAGAGGGGAGACCAGAGGAGAATCATAAAGGGGGTTAATTGCTTCAGGGACTGTCTTCATTTAAAAAAAAAAAGTCCTGGACATGGTCTAATGTAACGAGCTGTAACATGGACACTAATGCTGCAGGCAAACAAAAATGTGTGAGTGTATAAAAAACAGTTTAAGGTAAATTTTTGTCATCTCAAAACTTTGATCATATTCATTTACAACTGTTTATAAAGAGAATCCTGTTTAAAGTTCATATCAGTTGTTTTCTTTTCTTGTAATCACACCTTTTATAACATAATAATGACAAATACTTTCCAGGATTGTTTATTTTTATTTCTCATGAAAGAATGGTAAAAAAAATCTACTCAAAGGGTATTTCTTGACACATTATTGAAAAAAAAAGACAAAAAAGAACCGTTATGATAATAATATTGAAGGGTTAAGTGATTAAATTGAGTGTAAAAGTACCTTTTGAACATTTTGAGCACACTGCAACAATACTGTGATAATAATGATAACCGTGATAATTTTGGTCACAATAACCGTGATACAAAATTTTCATATCGTTACATCCCTATTAGAAAATCAAATGTTCTCTCTTTCGTCTCACATCTGTTTCTTACACCAACAGACTGTTACAAAGAGAAGAACAGGTTAATTCTGCAACGCAGGAGAATAGGTGTTCTTGAAAAAAATATATGTATGTTGCAAATCAGAATCTGCGATAATGAGCTTGGCATATCGTCATTGTGGCCAAAATGTTATGCTGTGCATCCCTACATGAAATAGGTTAGAAAATGAGAGGTTGCCAAAGCTGCAACACACCATAAGCCAAAAATCTATGGGCTTCAACAAAAGAAAAAGAAAAGAAGGCAGCAAAATCTAAGGGCTAATGTTCACCTTTGCTTTGAAGAACATAGTGAGAAGATTTTTATACAGAAGTCCTTCCCACAGGGACAAAGAAAGAGAATTTTAGACAATGTCAGATTTCGAAAAGAAACAAAAAGTACTGTAAGGAATTCAGTGTTTCAAACATTTGCTTGGACTTTGCATTTGTTTGGAGCAGGTTTGTTTGTTATTTTGACTTCAAATTCATTTAGAAAACAGTCCACATAATCCACACTACACATGCAGTTAATGAAGCATGGCTATCCTGTGAGCACCGTCTCTGCACTCTCACTTTTAGGTTAAACTGTGTAATCTGTCTTCTACTACTGCAAACAGGAAAGTGGTCAAAGCACATTCCTGTAATTAATAGCCGCACTCAGAGTGAAGTGAAGGCCACTACACGGTCAATACACCGGAGTTTTTCCACATGCTTGAAGTTCGGTGTAATGGCTAATGCACTGCCGTAAGAAATCAACAATTCAGTACATCACAGCTTCTCCATGTCCTGAAAACACTTTCCTTTCCCCCTACAGTGAGGTGAAGCCCGGGCTGCATTCACACGTGTCAAGAGTACTGATATCTTCAGAGACTAAGTGCTCTTTCACTTTGTATCCCCACTGTGTGGAGAATGTCACAGTTTTAGTCTGTGCATCTGACAGAGGACATGCCACGGGTGTCCAAAAGAATGCCATTTTCATAATGCTGAAAGGTCACCGATTTTGACCTGCCCCTCCATTTCTTTCTAATACTCTGCCTCTGCATCTTCCATCCACCCAGATGTCACATTGCTAAGTTCACCACATATAGGACCCGGTTGTACACCTGGGAAAAGGTGTCTGAGCTGTGTCTTGGTGGTTTCACACGTACAGGTTGGTAACTTTGTTCCAATTCAGATGACAAAAAGCAAAACATTTGCATATTTACTTTGGATCGTTTCAGATTTGTTTGGCAGTATTTCGGAGTGGGCCAAGTCCAGGCCAAGTTGTACTGGTTGTTATGTGCAGGGTTGGGAGTAATGTATTACAAAAGTAATGTGATTACTGTAATGGATTCCTTTATACTATTACAAAAAAAATAAAACTGTCATATTTTCCTCGGTGCAAATGTCAGTAATGCAACCTACCATTTTTAATTGAAGACAGGGTTTTTTTTGTTTATCTAAATACAAATATCCCAGGAGAAAAGTCCTCCGTTAGGCCTAAAATTACAGTATCTCTAACACAATTTACCAGAAGTTTACCTTTTGTCTGTATTTGCTATGATTGTTTCTTGTATTGTGCCATGAGCCATCAATGTGGCTATTATATTTTACTGTTTTTAGCCTTAACGCAGAACTCAGTCAGATAACCACCACATCACCTTCCACTGGATGTGTAATGAGCTTTCTGAGCGTAATGACCTACATTTAGAATGCCAAATCCATATTTCCTGTTATTTTGCAATAAATGCACCAATAGTGTAATGCCTTACAGGTCAAATACAGTAATATTATAATGTATCTAATTACTCTGAAATGACAGTAACAAGTTATAAATACTGCATTACATTTTTGAAGTAGCTTGCCCAACACTGGCTATGTGAAGGTAGCTAGTAGGCGAGGCTATCCACAAAACAACTCACTGATTAGCAGTGGGAAAATGTCCTATGTAAGATTACATACATGAGCATATTTATCAATGTGTGACATGCCTTATGATATAATTAAACAAAACTCATAGGACGCAGAAGGAGCTTTTAACTGTAGCCAGTGCCAACAGTGGACAACAGAGGACACAAGATAGCATGGAAACTTATTACAATGCAACACCTGTAGAGGCGTCTGCAGAGAAACTATCAGCAATGTGGAAAAGTAGAGAGTAGCTTTCAAAAAGGATAAATTCTTCCAATTGAATGGCCCGGACAGAATTCTGAGAAGTTCTAGAATCTTCTATGTTGGTGAGACCTGTGATGATTTACTGTAGAGATGGAGGGTATGATGATCTGTTTATATTTACATGGTTTGTAGTGCCTGTGCACAGAGAGGGATTCTGTGGGATCCAAAACATTATTATTAAGTAGTTCTTCATCAGTCTGACTGTCAAGTAGCCATTAAGCAATTGCTTATTATTTCAGCAGTTATCACTCTATTAGTGTCAATTGCTGGGTTGATTGTATCCTCACTGCAAATTAACTGCTCAATTGACTGTTTGGGAGTGGGCCAAGACCACCTCTTTCAGGCAAGCTTGATGTGCCTGATGTGGCATTCATATCGTGTCAAACAGAGAACACCGAGTTGTATCAGAACAACAATCACCCAAACGATATAGCTGTGAATACTACCTTAGACTACCATAAACTTTAATAGTCTACAGTCTGTAGTGCAGTGCATGCCTGCTATTTGAGAGACCATGAAAAAGTTTAGTATACGTTGGTTAGCTCAAAAATATCTCCACTCAGTGTGCTCCCTATACAGAAGAAGCAAGGCACAGCATCGACCTCATATAGTGATATTCCTGCATCTGCTGACATATTCAAATTAATTTTGACTGAGACAGAGAGTTGTGAGAGAGTGTTGTCAAAATCAAGCAACAGGAGCATCCACACGCTATTGCGTGCAACCAAGAGTTGATTCTCAATAACTTACAAAAACAGTAAGTCCGAAAGACAATCCTCACAGGCTCTTTGACAGACTATTAGTAGATGTCTATTAAAGAATGTAGCCATGGATTTCAGCAGATATAAAGACAAAATGCTGGTGCACACTCTACCTTTTAATTTATAAATTGAAGTACACAAACATTTGTTAACATAGATCAGAACAACATATGACCATGTCACCATGTATGGCGATTTAAAAAAAAAGTGGAAATTACGGTCCTCACTTCACTGCAGCATATCATCTGTACGTAATATTTCAGCACAACATAATTTAAACCAGCACCAGCATATTTGTGTGCATACTGTAAGTTCACCTGGACAGTAATAGAAAATAGGTTAAAAATGCACACTGGAGTTTGGTTGATTTTAGAAGTAACACCTAAAATTTTTGTTTTGCAGGCCTTTATTAGCACTTTTTTACACACCTACAAAACACACCTAAGTATAATCAAGGGACCAAATTAAATGAGTCCGCACTCTAGGCTCAACTTTCTGCCCCAATTGTGCAGCATCAAGCAAAATGTAGTCAAATCATTGTGCCACACTTTAGACACCAGGCTTAAGTCTTCAGGATTGGGTTGAATAGACTAATTGTTCTTTCTTTTTTCTGTGTGTCTTTGAGATGTGGAAACTGTTTGTCCTACTCTTCTGAATGGCCAGAGGTCAGTAACAAAAGTGTATCTAAGCATCTGGAGGAAAAAGAATGGCTCTGATAAACAATTCAAATAGAAGAGATTTTATCAGACTACCTCCCAGCAGACAGTTCTCCAAATTCTATTCACCCCATGTTGAGCGGCTCTTTCATGTATTTCCAGAAATCAAACTGAAGAGAAAGAGCCAAGTTTGAAAGTGCTGAGCTGACATATAAATGTAAAGACACACTTCACATCAAAAAGCATCGCTGAGATAATGACTAACAGAGACCCAAATAAACTCATTAAAATGCAAGATGCAGCAGGATGCTGGGACTCAAACCAAATTGTTTATAAAAATTAGACCTCAAACCTCTTCGGTGTTAGGCTTCTAAGTCTAACCAACCATCAAATACACCAATGGCTCATATCTTATATGTGCCTCATATAAATTACTGGGAAATATACACAAATGTCCACCTAATGTGTTTTCTGGGGTTTTCTAACAACATCAAATGATGAAACTTCATCATCCCAGAAATAGTGGGAAAGACACTGAAAAACTCAAGGCCAAAACTGCTGATTAATCTGCCGATTAGTACACAACAAAATGATTAGGCTTCTCCTTACAAGTTGTCTGTTACAATTTCCGAAATGTCTCTTTCATATAATTGTGACTTTTTTTCAGCCGTTAGGCAAAGGTCCAGAGAAATTTAATATGAAAAGGAGAAGAATATAAACATTTCAAATTACTCTAATTGTAAGATCTTTTTCAAGTACAAGTGAAAAAATAAGGGGTTTAAATTGAAAAAAGGGTTGCACGATTTTATCAACATGATATCAGAATCTGTAGACAATAGCTTAAAAAAGTGATAATAGGTACAGCAGATATTAGAATTTCCATTGTCCATAGTGACAGCCAATACAGAAGTCATACATGTCAGGTATACATCTCATATACAATCCATAATATAGGTAGAATGTTCATATACACAATAATGCTCAGCTTCACCTTTATTACTAATTGTCTGCATTAAAAAACAAGTCCACTATCATGTATTGATGAACCAAACATTTTTCTCATATCACATCTGTTTGAAACATGAAAAGGTTTTCAAACTGAAAGAGTGCCACATATCTGTATCGGCCAAAATAAGTTGGGGAAAAAACACATTGAATATTGGTTAAAATATCAATATTGTGCATCCTTTGCAGAAAAGTACATTCAAAGCAAGAAGCCCTTAAAGAGAAAAACATCCAACTGTTATCTGCAAAATGTCAAAAACTGCCTGATCTTGCATGTTTACAAAACCTACAAAATCTTGCATGTTGATCATTATAGGATCAACATGTTAATATCCTATAACATTATAACCTAACAGATAAATAACGATATAATTATATGATAAAACAATTTAGTGTAGTACTATAATTAAACAATATGACTTAATTTTATCAATTATAATGCACATTTGGAGGCATATATTAGCTCAGAAAATACCCTGTAGTCTGAGTTCACAAAGATCTATCAGTAAATTGACTAAGCATTTAAGTTCTAGCAGAAAGCTCTAGTAAATCCCGTATATTGACCTTTAATGAAGACTTTCTTTTCTGTGGCAGACAGTATTGACTGCCTGAGAAAAGCAGCTTCAATCTGTGCCAAAAACTCAATATGTATGTTGATTTCTTCCAAAAACACAAAACTACCCAAAAACACAACAAACAAGAAATAACTTTGAAAAGTTTACTTTTCAAGTCAGCAGCAAAGATTTTAGTTTCCTCTTTATTAAAGTGTCTCTTGGTATCATTAAACTGAATCTTGTGTCACAGTTAGAAAAAAAGATTTATGTTTCCATTCTCACGCATGCAAATGAAAACCAATCAAAACCACTGAGCAGTCTTTGACGCTATGACAAAGTATTCTCTGCTTATCATTCAATCCTCTTTGACTTCAGAAAAGCAGATCTTTAAATGTCAACGATCAGAATCTGGGACTTTAGTGAATGCAGACTGCAGCTGGTTTCTCTTGTAGCGAGGAGGAAATGGGCGATGAATAATTAGGAAATTCAATATTTCAGTATTGACCCTTTACACACAGTGCATAGTCCTTGATGAAATATCATACCAGGGAGATGCTTTAGCTGCTGTTTGCACCACAGCATGGATGAATTCTGCGGATTCACTGTGGTGTTCAGTGTTTTCTCATATAAAAATTCCCTTCAGTTTGATTTAATACCTAATTCCACGCTGACAGTCATTCATGAAGCAGAGGGCTTCATGCAGTTGCCAAAGTAATCACATGCAGTTAAAAAGGCAGAAAAGCTTCACCATGGGAACATCAAAAGATCTTTCAGAAATAATTTTTGTCCATCCACGACAGCAGTTAGCTGGAGGTACTGCTAAGAGGAATCAAAGGTATCTTCTCCTCCATCAACATAAGAGCAGTTTGGAAACAACACACTTTAGAAAGAAAATCTGGAGATAAAATTCAGGTTGTCTGTGTCCTCAAATACTGCAGAGACCTTGAACTTTTTTGCTTTAAATCATTTTAGGTTTCTCTATTGGTTTCAGGAACATCACCAGAACAGCTTTTCTGCAGGGGAACCAGTATAACATCATTTTAGGACAACTTTGTCTGCATTTGTCAATGTAAAACAATACTTTGCCAAAAAATGGAGACTTTTTGTGTTATCTGGGATGTCTTTATGGGACAGACCTTTAAGTATGAAGAATGACAGAATACTCAACACTGAAGGATGCAAGAGAATACCATTGAAGGTAAAGAAGCACTTAAATGGTCTGATCACTTTAGATGAGACCAAGAGTGAAATGTTCACTTTAGAGCTGAATAAATGTTACTGAAGCCTTTGGCGCTCTTTGACTTGGGATAATGAACACTTTTCTCCCAGGCTATTCAGATAATAAAGGCTCCAGTCTGAATTGCTGACTTTGTGGAATTTGGATTATACGGTCTTGTTGGAGCTTTTATTCTCAAATCAATGCTGTTTCCATTAAGAAATGGTAGCGCTCAATCAGAGCACATGTGGGTTACACCAATCTGATTCTCAGTCATGATAACATTACCTGGAATTTAGATAGCGGTAGATACCAAAAAACAACAATGGGGTGCTACTTTAGGGTTTTAGCACCAATGAAAGGACTAAATTCATTTATTAATAATCAATAATTTACACAAGAAAGAACAACATGCATGAAATAACTAGGGATGCAACGAAATGAAAACTTGTGGTCGAATACTGAATATCCAATGCAGAGGCTAAATAGTTCACTAATAGTGCATAAATAGCTTGGAATGCATTTTAGACATGTTTTTAAAAGAAGGTAATTGTTTATTGAATATTATGACATGTTTTAAATATTCCAGTAGCCTTTGCTTTTCAAAAAAAGCACAACAAAGGTTTTCATTCATATTAAGCCTTCAAACAAAACAAAACAAAACAAGCAATAAAAAAAGAAACTAAAGTGCATTGAAGTGGATTAACCTGCAACAAATGAATTATTGTCCTTTCAACACAAGTCTGCTTAGCCACAGTCACACGCAATGACTTTTTTGATTTCGTCATTGCGTCACACGGTACTATTCGGCCTTGCAATTACCTCACTCCAGCTAAGGCCGAATATGGCTTTTTTTTGCAATATTCAGCTTAATATATTCGAGCACCAAATGCTCGGTGCAGCCTTAGAAATAACACACCGCCACTTATCTCCTTCAAGTAGGCAGCAGGAGCCCACTTCTACTTTGTTACACAAAATGCCAGCTTAAATAGTATCCCCACTCAGACATAAAGATTAACTGAAACTCAAATATCAGACTGCTATGGTATCTGACCTTGATATTTGAGTCAGACTGATACACCAATACCCAACATCAGTACTGTCTCGGGACATCCCTTGTCTGCAGAATATGACAATGTCACCGACCAGTGTCAAAGTGAAGTCATACAGGCCACCATATTCATATGACATGGTCTATCTACAAGATCAGCAACCACCTCCACCTTCATTCACTGTGAAGCATATTACCACATGGACTCAGCAACACTTTGGAAAACCACTGTGAGTAAACATAATTTGTCATTACATGCAAGTGCAAGTTTAAACTTGTCCATACAAAACAAAAGCCATTTATTAACAACACCCAGAAACACTGGCAGCTTCTCTGGGCCTGAGTCCATCTGAGAAAGCGTTTCGTGAATCTGACGAGTCCACAGTTAAATTGTTCTTGAAAATCATGGACATCATGTCTTTCGGGCTAAATAGAAAAAGGACCTTTCAGACTATTATTAACGCAAAATTCAAAAGCCAACATCTGTGATGATATGGGAATGTTAGTGACCATGGCTTGGGTAACTTGCTCATCTGCGAAAGTACCATTAATGCTAAAATGTACATACAGGTTTCGGAGCAACATATGCTACCATCCAAGCAATGTCTCTTATGGATGTCCCTGCTTATTTTGGCAAGCCTCATTCTGTACATTTTACATGTTCTGTTTGAGTAGCTTCACAGTAAACAAGTCTGGATACTAAACAGCCTGTCTGCAATTGAAAATGTGTGGCACATTATGAAGTGCAAAATATGACAACAAAGAGCCTATTTGTTGAGCAACCAAAGTCGTATATAAAGCAAGAATTGGGAAATAATTCCACTCAGCAGGCTTCAACAATGACTTGATAAAAGGAAAGGTGATGTAACACAGTGGCAAACATGCCCCTTTCTGGGGGTTTTTAAACATGTTGCAAGTATCAAATTCAATATGAGTGAATATTTGCAAAAAACAACACTTTTCAGGTAGAACATTGTTTTTGTGGTGTATTCAACACCCCATGCAGAGCATAAAGTATTTGCAGATCAATACATTTTATTTCATTTGTGTTTCACACAATGTCTCAACTTTTCTGGATTGGAGTTTGCATATTATGTCTATAGTGTAAAGGGACAGTTACAGCTTTTTAAGGAAAAGCCTGAAAACTTCCCCCACCATAAGATGTGATGGGATGAATTTAGTTTACTTAGTATCTCGGGGGAACAAGCAGTCCAATCAGTGAAAGGTGTCCTCTATTTGAAATGGTTAGATGTGTGTTACAGGGTGTGAACAGAGAGCTCCGGCCTTTGTCACCTCAGCCCAGCTGAGCCCTATAGGGAGGTCTGAACCACCTGTTAGAAAGCACTCCACTACATCAACAACATGCCACTCGAGGAAAAATCTTTGATGCCCTCTCCCTATACAGTTCACAGGCTTGTGAATCAACCCGCTGAAGTTGTTCTGATTCTTCTAAATTGTGTTTTTAACAACAACCAAACTCCTTGTTCTTTATCATGTCACTTGTCTTTATATTACTGTACTGTAATCGAGGCATTAGTTATCCAAGGTCACAAAAGCAGTTGGAGTGACGGCTAGTTCAAAGCTGATCTGAGGACAATCTTTTCCCAGTGGCCTTGTGTGGTTCAAGATCTCACGCACTGAAAACAAACACATCCCAGCAGGCTCTATGCTTCATTCAACTTGTCAGGGCTCATTATACAATCATGACCTGTTCTCCCGGCGCATGATTACAAATATCAAGATGGAAACACACTGCAGGATGTCCCTGCTGCAGGTTACCAACTCCCTACAACATATTTCTCACAATAATGAAAACAGACTTCAAACACTGAGAAAATCTCTGAAACCAACACACATGAAAAACTATTTTTAGTCAAACTCACCAAAAGGAAAAATATAGGAATCCATTTTGTTGGTTTGAATATTTTTAACAATATTTTTTTTAAGTCATCAGGTGTTACAGAAGTGCAAATCTCTGTATCCACGTAAAGTAAATTCTACTACAGGTCAAAAGTTGTCTCTTTCTCACAGAATCATCATCACTGCATCCTCCGCTACCACATCAAAACTCCAACACAGTATCAGCAGATGACTACTGAGCATGAGTCAGGTTCTGATCAGGGTTTCTGGTCGTGAAAGCTTTTTCTTTACACTTTGACTAGTGCATGCTGCAGCAGTGAATTAATAACATTACTAAACCAAATGATAAATGAAAGGTCTTGTAATGACATTTGTCATTAAAATTTTGTAATGTGAAACAGAACAAGATTGATAATCTTTCACCTATCCACCAAGTAATGGAGTGCTGAAGCTAAAAGTCCACCTGTCATCAGAGTTTGAAAATATGATTAAAAAAAAAAAAAAAAGGCAGAATATGCTGGGGGGGGGGCACCACTTGGCCAAAAACAGCCATGGCCTGTATAAAAACTGACAGGTATGCAGCCTTAAACCTATGATTGATTAATAACAGAAACAACTGCAGTTAATTTTTCCTAATGTCTCCGATAAAGTTCACAGCTGTACAGACTCTGTACAAGTGCTGGGAATTTAATTAAGTTTTGATTGCAATAACACTTCTGGCCTTCCACAATTAGCAAACAATATAACAGTCCAGATAAACAATTAACATGCTTCATATCATGTTGTGCTTTTGTCCACATTTTTGTTAAGTGTCCTTAATAATTCTGTGTTAGTTTTTACATTTTTGCTACAGAAGCTTACCACCACAACCTCAAACACATTTTTGTAGATTTTATCTACAGTACGTCATGCATTCTATATATTCTTATTGTTTTGCATTTACTTATTGCCTTTTTTGAATATATTTTTTTATATCAAAGTGTACAAGTTCCACAAATGCATGTAACACAGTTGAGATTAAACCAATGAGTAATTGTGCCTAATAATCATGAATAATCCCAATCATTATTTTTGCCATAATAGAACAGCCCTACTTTTTTGCCATCTGTTTCTGGTTTAAAGCGATTGTGCTTTTGCCTGTTTTAATACAGCCAGTTAGCTCTCAGCCTCCTGTAATTGCTGTTGACTACAGACTCACAGTTGTTAGTTGAGGTGTCATCTTTGCTGGTCACAACCAGTGCTTTACAAAGTTTTTTTTTTACTTGAACCACATCACTGTTTTTTACAGCAGGATTAAGACTTGATGAGGGAGAAAAGCTGTTAGAAGTGGCACCAGCACCCACAGACTTGTTTTGTGTGCTATACAATGTACTCACATACCCATACACATATGTATGAGTGTATTGGTTGCACTGATACAAGGGACTCTTCAACTTTTTGGACAAAACAATTTAATTTATTTCATTAACGTGTCATACATAAAAGTTATTCCCAGCCTATGGAGGCTTACAAGTGACCATCGATGATACAGATAGACCTGAAACCAAAAGCAGAAACTACAAGAACTTAACATCTCTGCTGTGTCAAGTGCTGATACCAAACTCTCACAAACTACAACTACACGAGGAAAGATCTCTGACCTATTGTTGAATCTGCTTGAACATTCTGTTCAGTCCCATTTTGATTTGAACATATGTGCATTATTTGGGTTTAAAAAAGCCTCATTTGACCATTTTTGTTCATTTGCAGCAAGTATGATTCTTCTTAGTGTGTTCATGCTGCATAGTAAATTATTTCTATACACATATTGTATATATACATATACATGCATATATACATATGTATATATACATATACATGCACATGTATATATCATATCATAAAAATACAGAACTTGATGAAGATAAAGTCTATACAGATGCAGAGCTTGTGATCTGCAGTAAGACCTGCTAATAATCTGACACATTGTACATACAGCTGCAGACAATCATCCAGATCCAGATAAAATTTAGAGAGTGCTGATGAAGTTGACAGAAAGAAATCCTTAGATCTTTATCCATTATTATCACAGCTAAGTAGTCTAATCTGTTGAGTCGATATGAGATATTTAAGACAGGAATACTGATACTAAATAGCAGAGAGTATTCAGGCAGCTCTACAGCATAATAATTGCCTCCCAGCTTGCCCTGACTTTGCACTGCTGAACAAAGTCAGCTAACTGGATTAACAATGACAGTGGAAGAGGGGCACTGCACAGTTCCCGTCAATAAATGGCGACTCCCTCTTCTTCTCATTTTATGCCTGGGTGTGAAGTTTGCATTGGGAACGCGAGCTTACTTCCGTTTCACTCCCACAGTCATTAATTACAGCAGCTATAAATCGCCTCATTCTAATTAATACACTACTAGATGGAGCTTGATTGTTTTGATAGCTGTCTGAAGGACGTCTGGAAAATGGAACAAAGGATGAAGGAGGAATAACTGCCAGGGTTGTTACAGCCCTGAAGTGCTGGCTGCTCCAGTCTGCTGTCGGCTCCCTCTGGGAGATTGGCAGGAAGTCCATCTGAGGCTCTGCTGACACCTGTTCTGGCTGGATCCTCTGCTTTATGAGCTGAAGGAGGAAGTCGGTCACTCTCCCCTTCCCCTGGCATTTGCTTGTTTATTTTGGGTGGGTTCAGACTTGTGTTTGCTTCTTTTCATACAATGCAACAAAAAAACCCTACTGTGTCCATTCTCGCAGATGCCAGACAGTAAGTAAACAACCTGACATGATTGATGATTTTTTTCCCCAGCTAAATTAAAAGGGGATATTTCTTTTTGGGCAGCTGTAATAACATCTAAAGGCTTAAGCCTAGCTTGTTTAGAGGACATAAACAAAAGGCCTTGGCTAAACTCTGAATGCCTAATGCAGTGATCATCAACTGGTACCCTGAGACCTCATCAGGTCTCCTCAGATTCGTCTGTTGCCCAAGGAGGATTGTCGAATGCAAAAATGTGAGGGGGAAAAATATGTTTGTTATGTTGTTCATTAAACCCTTCAGCCAGTTATAATAAAAGAAATATTATTCTTTTATGTGTTTCATGTTTGAAAAAATCTGTTGTTTGCTACCTCTGTGTGACAGAGTACTTCTATGCACAAGACATGCCCTGAGCATAAGGATAGCACCAGTGGCTGCCAGGACCCCCTTTAAACCACTGCGATGCCACTGTCTCATCTTAAGTACACTGGCTTAAGTAACAGTGCACGGCAGAGGTCTCCTCAAGGAGTGTGGAGCTGTTGAAAATAAGGTGCTGTACCGCACTGAGCTGATCGATAACATAAAGAACAAGCCAACCAACAGGTGACAGAAGCTCTGACAGAGAGATCCAACAGAGAGAGAGAAAAGAGGTGGATCAGGGCTCAGTATGTGGAAATTAGAAGGATTTACAAACATTAGCTGTGGTGAACATACTACAACAGTTAGCGCTGGGTGACTAAAATAAAAAAAAAGACTTTATATATATACATATATACATATACATATATATGCATATATACATATACATGCATATATACATATACATGCATATATACATATACATATATGTATACATATACATATATGTATACATATATATATATATATATATATATATATATATATATATATATATATACATACGTATATGTATCATATATCAAACTTCATTTATATAGCATTTTTCATACAAAAACTGTAGCACAAAGAGATTACAAACAGACAGATAATTAAATTTGATAAAAGGAATTATGACCCAAACCCATTCCACCCAGCCCCCGAACCCACTCACACTGGAATCCATACACCGTACTGGTAAAATGCATCATAAATAAAAGACAATAATAAAGCAGGAGCATTGTTGTACCCAGTACATACTGAGGAAGCTCCAACTAAAAGGCTTAAATGAGCAAACACTAACGGTTGGGTTAAAGTGCAAAATTAAATATATCATGAAATAAAATTGAAATGAAGTAAAAGATAAATTAAAAAATGATTAAGTGAAGCTGTAAAAGGAGTAAAAACACTAAAAAGGTTATTCGGGTAAAAGCCAGACTAAAAAAATAGGTCTTGAGTTTGTTTCTAAAAACATTAACATTAGGTGCAGCCCTCAGGTCTTCAGGTGGGCTGTTCCATAAGCTGGGCCGTAGTGATGACAAGCTGCCTCACTATATGTTTTTGTATACAAATTTATCTATACACATTTAAACCTTTCCTCAGGTTTCCTTCCAACAAAGACACAATAAAAATGTGTAATTTGTGGTATTGATGATATTAAGGCAAAACTGGCCTGTCATTTCTTTGTCATATAGAGTTTTTTTTGTCTTAGAGATACAATTCTAAGTGGAAATTAAATTGTGTGAGGAAAGAAATAAGAGACATTCTTTTAAATTAATAAGGACTTGAGATTCTCTGGCATCAAATATTGAAAAGTAATGTTTGTCTTCAAAAACAGGAGCAGCGTGACATAAGCACTGAGGTTCATCCAACAGGTCCCTGACACTTCAGGATACATCAGCACTCATCACAGGTAATTCAAGCTTTACATTTATAAAATTGTAAAAAGGTCACATGGTCTGCCTTTTAAATCGATCTATTACTCTGGAAATTGTAGTTATATTGTCTCTAAAATTTGTGTTGGGGTGCTGGTTTGGCAGTGTGGTTAGCAACCAGGGACGTCCCATATACACTCCTGCTGGCCCAGGTTCGAATCCAGCCTGTGGTAAGTTTGCAGAGTGTCCTCCCCCTACTCTCTCTCCCTTTTCACAAGCCTATCCACTGTCACTCTCTCCTATCAATAAAGGCCTAAGATGCCAAAAAAAAACCCATAATAAAATTGTGTCAATTTTCTTTTAAAGAATCACAGTTTTATCACTCAGGCTTCTATGGTGGTCAGGACATGTGGTGAGCAAACAAAGATGATGTCTGATTACAGCAGTCATATCCTGCATCCTGCACTTGGACATGTTCAGGCTTTCATATTTCTTTGTCATAGATGAAAGGAAGATTGTGTCTCCAACAATTTCCCATCATCCAAAATCTCCACTCCGGCCACTACCAAGATCACAATCTAATGCTGACAACAGATAGTGTTATGTTGTACAAAATCCAACAACACTGACCTTTCTGTACAAACATGCCATAAGGGGCTGGGAATACAAATGATCTGATGATACTGATAGTATTACTGAGACCCCAGGAAGGTCCAAATCTTGATTGAGCCACTATCACTATCATTTCTCCATGCACACTAACAATTATTACAGTAACATCTGCTTTTAGAACACACATATCAAACCTGTTTTCATACAAACAGTTGGCTGCCATCCCTATACTGATGTGACCAGTATGTCATTTTAGATAAACATCCACTGTCATGACTTCAAGTGCAGCTGTTAAAGTCAAACACTGCACAACATGATGCTCAAAATTATTTTCCCTGCAACTGTGTATCTTTTAAGCCCCAGTCACACATTCCCGTTTCTCATGGCGATTGTGCACGATTGTCATAATCCTGATGAAATGTGCTTTGGTCGTGGTGCATGCGCTACTTGGACTGGATCACCGTTGTATAGTCGTGGATGAACGGCGTGGAACGTGAAAGGGTCCCGACAGCTGTGAACTGTTCAAAACTGTCGTGGAGAATCGTCGCTCTCAGTGTAGCGGGGTGGAAGCCTAATGCAGTCCTAATGTGAACGGTATTAGCGTGGCATGTATGGGGCTCAGTCTGGCTGATCGTGGCTCAATCCTGAAAGCTTTATGAGGACAACTGACAAGGATGCATCCGATTGTGCCCCGACTGTGTCCTGTTCAAGACGGCGCAAGCGTCAGGGATCAGTCGGGGCTTACGTGACGCGAACAGAGCTCAAGCGGGGCTGACGTCGTGTCTGAGCTCAAGCGGGGCTGACATCGTGTCAGCGGGATGAAAATTCAAGGAGTCCTCGTCATATTGCTGTATTAACCTAGCTCGAGCGGGACGACCGCCCCCTGAAGTGCAGTAGAAACTCTACTGATGGTGTATTTACGGGGTGTGTATAGGGGTGAGACACTTATTTCATCCCGTATCATAGCGATCGCACCAGCCTCGTCAATCGTGTACAGTCGTGCACAATCGCTATGACAAACGGGAATGTGTGACTTAGGCATTAGCAAGCAGCTGAGCTTACAAAGCGCATTGTTTTTAAAAGGTCTGTTCATGATCAGAGTGCTTGGGTCAGTCAGAAGTGGTTGAGGGCAGAGGTAGTAGTTATAAAATTGATTAACTTTTTCAAAAGCCAAAAGTAACTAAAAGCCTCTGACTAGGCCTGTGCTAAGAACATCCATACAGCAATATATAATCACTTACATGTACATGTAATTATTCAGATTTTACAGAATCGATACCACCCAAATGCTGTGACGGCAGAATCCTATGAAGAATACTTGGCCTCGACCTTAATTTACAGTAAGTTGTAGTAATAAGTAATAAGTAGTAACAGTAATTCTCACACTTGACAGTCACACTATTTTTTTTTTTTTTATGTATTTTTTGGCCATTTTTTGCCTGTAATGATAGGAGAGAGACAGTGGATAGGCTTGTGAAAGGGGGTGAGAGAGTAGGGGAAGACACTCTGCAAACTGGTCACAGGCGGGATTCGAACCTGGACCGGCAGAAGCAAATACAAGGGGTGCCTGGTTGCTAACCACTCCGCCATACCAGCACCCCTGACAGTCACACTATTGTTAGAAATTGTCACTGCCACGTCACAACCTTGTATTTTCAAAATGCTACTTTTCAGGAAACAAAACAAAACACCAAAAAAAAAACCACTGTCTTTATGATGTAAGGTTATTGCTCAACAGAAACCCCGTGACTGTTGAACAGAAGTGCAGGTAGTTGCTGGGAAGCACCAACAGAACAGAAAAAAAGTGACACAGAGGGTGCTGGTTTGGTGGAGTAGTTAGCAACCAGGCTCGCCCTGTATACATACTTCTGGTGGTCAGGGTTCAAATCCAGCCTTTGGCCAGTTTGCAGAGTGTCCTCCCCCTACTCCCTTACCCCTTTCACAAGCCTATCCACTGTCTTTCTCTCCTGTTAATAAATGCTCAAAAATACATTTAAAAAAAAAAAAGTGAGACAGATGCAAAGATGGTACATGTTAGTTACTTTACTGAACACCTTTAAGATCATCATGTACTAACACAGCCTCAACTCTTTTCCCCTGTGGGAGATTCTCTAAATCAGAGTGCATTTAATAAAACAATGTGACGGGCATTTCAGATTTTATGATGAAAGTTAAAAATAAATACTTGCAGCCGAGGCCCATGTTATATTCCATTCTACTCACAGCAGCAGCAATCTCTTTCAAAAATGTCAATCTGGGCTCTTGTGGAATCAGGTTCTGATTCCAGCCTCAAAAGACAAATAAAATGATGTGAATTCTTTATTTGCACTTTTCTCTCTAAGTAAATGAACACTGGCAAATTTGTCTGGCGGTATCAGCATTACTTCTACCCCCCTTGACCCTTGCTCCAAGTTATTTATAGAGCAAATTTAACAGGCCTCAAAGGCCCAAAGGAAGTGGTCAGCTTTAAAGCCAAGCCAGAAGGTGAAGATGCCTTTTGCTTCTCTCTGCCTCCCACGTGCATGACCCCGCTCTAACCACTTTTGAACGGTAATAAAACACTCCTCTCGTCTGAACTGCTGTTTAAATTTATGAACCACTTGTTCCCTGTATTAAACAACTATGTCTGCAATAACCGTGCTGAAACATTCAAGCCATTTCTTTTTAATTATTTGTTTGCACATTCCTTGTTATACATTTCTATGGTATCAACCCTTGTTATGCTCAGACTTCTTTGAGTTCACTTCGTATGGTCTTTAAATGTTATCCGCAATTCAATAGTCCGCTCTGATTCACCCACACAAATTATTTATAAGCATAATTGAGACCATCTACATATTGAGTTAGAAGACCGTAAAGTCTTTTGTGCAGGCACTTCTGAACTCCTCTGGGGAGTAAGTGTGCAAACAAAACACTGACACTAATTTTCTTTTCTCTGTGCATTTGACAAAAAACTTTCAGCTGAGTCTAAGTAAATGGGCAGAGAGGTCAGCTCAGAAGTCAATGGAATTCAAGTTTGTGTTTGTACTGATTGCCTGAATCTTTCCTTATTACGATGGACCGCTCGGTGTGGCAGTGAACTGTCATCAGGCTGCAGGCTCGACTTAACTAATCAGGCTATTTCGGGGCTGTAATGGCTGCGTATGAAGCATGAGGGATTCAATTAAAATGGGCAAGTAAACATTCACTCGGCTACAACCTGGGACATTAATCCACGGGAACGACCTGCTGGGCCTTACTTCCCCTTATTACCATGGGATTAACTGCATCATTCTTTCTGATGATTAACCAAGCGGGACCAGAGCTAGGACATCAGGGCTTATTAATATGAACATTTCATTCACTTATGAACATCTCATTCATTCCTTCAGTGTTTAAGAGAAGGACTTAAGTATAATAACCGAGTTTCAGAGACAATGAGAGGAATTTTAAGGTCACTCAGGAAAGAAATCAGGATGACATGATGCAGAATGAATCAATATGATACATGGTACAGTATGTACTGTTTTATAATAAGATGGCAAAAATACTAGGTTCAGGGCAGCATTCAAATGACAAGCCTTTTTATCATCACATACAGACATTTTGGAACTAGGACTATAACACAACTGAGAGACAGCGTTACTGTTTTACTGCTTTATACAATAAGGTCCCCAATGGAAAATGAAAAAGAAAAAGGCTTTGTGGTCCGGTTCATTGTACCCCTATAGTATTGGATACAAAGGTATCTCAAACCATATAATCTGCAGTATTATTTGATATCTACTGACACAATATACATTACATGGTCCATAATAATAAAGGTATGATACAGTACAACAGCCCTATTCAATTAGCAGCCCATTAGCTGCATGCGGCCTGAAAGCAAGTGGCCCAAAATCCAAGTGATTGGGACTTGGGTCCGACAAGAAAATCAGAAAAAACTTTTACAAACACTGACAAGGTCTTACAAAAATTCCAACATTATTACAGACATTGAATACAACCCGTTCTGAAAGGTTGTTATTAAGCAAGTCACTTTTAATGCACTTTCAAATGTGACCAAACTATGGTGTTTTTAATCTGCACTTTTTTTATGTTCATATGCACCTGAATATGTGCTTGTACTTAACCGTCAAAATAGGTTGAAGTTATCTGAATTGTAAAATTCAAAGAAACAGTATTTCATTAGAAGTTTAGTTCAATTACTGCTCTTTATCAGGTTTATGGCCTTTTGGATGTGGAAATAAATGAATAAACATCAAGTGTGTTTGTTTTCTATTTGCGTTTCTTTTAAGTGGTTAACTTTGCTCAATGTTCGCCAAAAATGTACGGCCCAGCTCACGTCCTAAGTCTGAAAATTTGGCCTGACTGAATTTCTAATTGAATAGCCCTGTGATACAACATGGTGCATGACATGATACTTAACACAATAAATGATGCTACGTTATAAGATATATCATTACACAACATAACACTACAATATCTTCCCTACAGCATTAGGGAGAGAATTTGGTGATACAGTTTGTGTTGCAATGTTCACAAATCCTTGATAATAATCCTACTAAAAATCAAACTGATTTGTCCATGTCCCATTTCTGACCTATCCTGAAAGTTTTACCAAATTAGGTTCAGAACTTTTTGAGTTATCCTACAAACACAAAAATGCCAGCAAAAACATAACTTCTTTGGCAGAGATAATAAATATAATAGACACCTGGGGCTCTAATTTCGCAGACCAGGCACAGGTGCACCTGCCCTGCGCCTCGCCGAGAGGGTGTATACAGTGCACTTAGCAAGTTTCCTGCAGTTCCAAGAGAGGCGCACTGCAGGCGCAAAGAGGCGCATCCACGCCTCCGTCCCTGCCCCTCCGCACAAGTACCAGAGAGGGAGAAGAAAAGGCGTGAGTGGGTTTAACGCCTGTCACCAAATTACGGCTGCAGAGGGTGCGCTTTGCCTGCGCCGAGAATAGACCAGGTTGGAGCTGGTGAGCTTTCAGGGCACCTTCCGCACTGCTTTCTGGCACAAAATTGTCATTGTGCCAACCCAAATCTGTCGGCACCTCCTCCTGGTGCGCCGTCACACCCATCTCTGCGCAGACGGTCTACCAAATTGTCAAATTGGCAGCGCACGCCGGTGCGCCGGACGAAATTAACACAGCGCGGGGTGCGCCGGCTCTGCGCACCCTGCGCTGCGCAACGAAATTAGGGCCCCCTGGAGTATCTGAAAGTGAGCTGGTGATGCTCTTCCATGCTTTTGGGTCAGCTCTTCTTCACCACCCACATAGTGGTCCAACATGCTGTAGTTAATCTTCAGTTTAACATTTTTTGAGTGTGTACTGAGCATTGCATGATCAAGTGCCTACTTACATCTGAACTTTTGAAACCTCATAACTGCAGCAGGACTCGAGGTCCTCTCATCAGGGTCTGTTGGTTGCCCCTCATATGTGTCAGAAAACTAAAGGAGACTGTATTTGAGCCTGTCGCTCCTGAACTCAATAACTGTCTCCCACTGGAGCTCAGAACTGTGGACTCTGTGGGCATTTAGAAAGCAGCTGAAGACTCATCACGTTAGCCTTTCTTTATCTAACCTGTCTGTCTGCTTTTGTGCTTTTGTCTTCTATTCTCTATTTTTGTCAGCTGTTTTTATATTTCATTGTGCAGCACCTTGTGCCATCTGCTCTGAAAACGTACTGCATGAATAAAATGAACTGTTTTATTTTTTACTATTCAGTGCATTGATTGATTTATCTCTTTATTTGTTTTACAGTGAGGATATTGGATCTACTTTAGTTTGAATAGCAAAGCTCCTATAGCAATTACAGAACTTATTCAGTAAGGTCACACACCAATGAATTTGCCAAAACTACTGCACATGACTGTACTTGGCTAATCAAATCCTTCCCACAGACAAAGTTATAGGAGTGAACACACAAAGGCTGGGCAGAGAAGTGTCAGTTGGTAAACCAAAACTTATATGGGTAAAATGCATTGATACCTCCAAAATAAATACCTTTACAACCACATAGACATAGGCACTCTTGAAAAAGAGACGTCACACCTCAAGAGACAAACCTCAAATACATCAATGTTCAACAGAGACAACATGATGAGGACAGGTTAATGGCCTTGCTGTCCAGATTTTTAGTCCCTTTAGTCCCTAAAAGACAAACTTACATTCATCATTCTCATTTTTAAAATCAATTTAACCCAATGTGGTTGCTTCTAAGCAAGATGCTGTTGTATAATTCATCTCACCTTATTTTTAATATTAGATAAATCACTTTTTCTGCACCCGTTATTGATTGTACCTCTATAAAAAAAACTACATTTACAACCATGTCCTCTTAGAGACAAGATGTCCCATCTCAAGGGGCTAACCTTAAAAGTCTCAAGATTTCAAACTGCTGAAAAGAGGGTTATTTTCTTGTTACTGTAAGCCTCCTATTGATGCAGCTTCCTGTAGGTTGGCCCAGTGCTGTGCTCTAGGTGGATTCATGTCAGGTTTGGACATACCGGTATATATGTGTGCATATGTGTATCTGTGTATTTTATATACAGGTACATCTCAAAAAATTTGAATGTCATGAAAAAGTTCAATATTTTTCATCACTCATTTCAGAATGTGAAACCCATATATTATATAGATTCATTACAGATAGAGTGAAACATTTCAAACATCTATTGCTTGAAATTTCGGTAATTCTGAAATGAGTGATAAAAAATATTGAACTTTTTCAGGATATTCTAATTTTTTTCAGATGTACCTGTATGTATAAATGCGTATGAGCATGGCTCTGGCCTGCTCTATTGTAAAGTGCCTTGAGATAACACTTATTATGAATTATTGCTAAAGATTGATTGATTGATTGAGGATCAAACATTTAAACTATAAAAAGAAAGAAGCAAAATCATTTTTTAATTGAGAAAAGGACTGCTCTGAGGCGGTTTGAACTGGCATGTCATGCACATTTTAATACCCTTGCCATCAATATTTAGTATAGTAACATTTACTATACAGAGAGCCCCATACATTTGTACAATCACATCTCTGACAAAATCAATCACAGACCAACAAAGTGCCAACAATGTTCCCATAAATCTGCCTCGACTTCTTAGTCATTATATTCATCTTTACCCTTCAAGGGTTTTCTTTCCGTCTCAGATTTAAAATCATAATTGGGAATTATGTTTGTCTCATTTAAGAAGAGGAAGCTACAAGTGTGAGAAAGACAAAAAAGCTTAAACTTATCCACATCATATATCATTTAGTAGTAGGAGTAGTACTGGTTTATTGCGAACATGCAAGAAATAAATGTCATATATTACATTTATACAAATGTGGCAAAATACCAATACGAAAGTAATTAAAGTCCCCTTAGTTGAAAAGTTACACCGACTGATTTCACCTCAATGCTCGAAAAGGAGTGAGAAGAAGTACATACTTATTTAATCCCACCCTTTCTCCATTAAGTATCAAAAGTCATTTATTCCATGTCCTCTTTGATATGAATTCAATTACTAAATCTCATACAAAGTAATCAACAACCATATATGCCTTATATATATATGTGTGTGCATATATACATACACATACATACATGCATTCATTCATAAATACACACATATACATACCACCAACAAAAAAAAATCATACAGACAAAAAATAAATATATAACAATGAAAGCCACACCTTATTCCTTCCTGTATCTTGTAAAAAAAAAGTTATTTTTACCTTTTTTGAATTAATTGATGTTTGGACATTCCTCAAGCTCCACATTCAGACTGTTCCACAGTTTCACACCACAGACAGAAATACAAAAACATTTCCTTTTTGTACGCACCATTGGGACTTTAAAATCTGATTTGCCCCTTAAATTGTGTGCCCGTACACTTTCCATGAATATTTTTTTGGATATCTAGAGGTAGAAGTTTGTTTTTCGCTTTATATAGGATTTAGACTGTCTGCAATTCCACAATGTCTTTAAATTTTAATAACCTTTACTGTATGAGTAAAGGGTTTTTGTGATCCCTGTATCCCACCCTGTGAATGATCTGTATTGCTTTCTTTTGCAGAATGAATAGTGGCTGTAAAGATGTGTTGTAGGTGTTGGCCCAGACCTCTGCACAGTAACTGAGATATGGAAGAACTATTGAACAGTAGAGAATGTAGTGATTTGTGATCCAGGACCTGTTTTGCTCTATTTAATATTGCTATGCTTTTTTAAACTTTGGTTTAAACAGGTTTAATGTGAGATTGACAGCTGATTTGATCATCTATTGTCACCCTATTGTCTATTGTCTTTTGTCATACATGCCATGCTGAGGCATCATGAGTCAAACTGTGAGGTAATTGTGTTTAGAGGGCCAACATTTTTCAAATAAACTCGTTGAAACTTGTCGATGGCAGCAGCAATACGATTACTGTATCACACAAGTCAGGCTAATGTAATGCTACTTTAATTTTATGTCTCAACTCTAGCAGATATAATAAATCAAACGCAGCAAAAACAGCTTTTCAAATATCCTGTAGAAACAGCCAGCGGTATCAGACCTCTCCTGCTGTTACTGTATTATGACCACTTCTAAACAGATTTTCTACAGAACCTGTTTATAAAACTGTAGAAACAGAAACTTTGAAGAATAACTTTTCATTTCAAGAGTGTAGACATGTTGTCTTATTGTTTTCAGGCAGAAAACAAAA
This sequence comes from Scarus forsteni, assembly GCA_036419115.1. Lineage (NCBI taxonomy): Eukaryota > Metazoa > Chordata > Actinopteri > Labriformes > Labridae > Scarus > Scarus forsteni. The sequence continues at coordinate 25,824,584 of JAZDUH010000157.1, read as the reverse complement.
CACTTTGTGAGTTGCTTTAGGGCCATACAGAATTCTTTTGGGGACGGGACGCTTCAATACAGTACCTCGATCCATTGTGCCGTGTTCATGTCTTTTCTAAGAGCAGTTTTTTTCCCACATTCTGGTCGCCTTTAGCAGATACCGATGTGAGCAGCTTCCATTATCCTTTTCAGCTACCTCCTTAACAAGCTCTCCTGTGTGCCTCAGAGCGATGCCACACATCTTCACTGTTCATCCACCTAGAGCCCGCTACCTACACAGTCCCTACGAACTGTCTTCACCCCCTGGGTAGTTCAGCTTCAAGACTTAATCCCTTCTTTTTCAACTGAGAGAAACTTTGAAAATTCAACAGATGCAGTGCCTGCATGGGTTTGTGAAACACATGCTGATACATCCTGGAGCTATGATGCCACCTGCTTGCTGATAGATCTGAAAAAATCTAAAGCATTCAGTGGTTTGTGCTCCCAACGTTTCATGTTTGACATTTCTCTCAGTCAATTAAGTTATCCATTTGGTCATGACAGAAAAATTAAATGTCAGTGTGCGCACTGAGACAGTGAAAAGTGTTTCAAACAATCCTTTGGTGCCCTGATTCAATTAATAGATGCTGGCAGCAGGTGGCAATGTTTATTTAGTCAGGGATACAGTACTGAGCATAAGAGCCACTGTCTGAAACAGTCATTTGTCACATCTATTTAACATGTCAAACAGAAGCTCTATTTTTCAAACACTAGCAATAGCGTAGTAATTTATCTTACCTAATGCCCTCCTAATTTTAAAGGCACTTAAAGTGTTTGGCTCTAAAGAGCTTCTACCTCATGCTTTCATTCTCAGAATTCTTTACAACCTCAGGGGAAAATGTATGTATCTTTATATTGATAACTGAGGTTTGAAGCTGCTGTGGAGCTAAACTAGAGTGGAGAATAGCAAAGTGTTGGTCATGTTTTGCCACCTTCCCAGGGTCTGTACATGTTTCATGAACTTTTGGGCTACATTTTGAAGCTTGTCCAGCATCTGACAGGGCTAGTATAACATTTACTTCAATCATTAATTTCATTCACTCATCATCTCAAAAAACACAATATACTAAAACTACCTAATTGTGTTTGGGAAAGGCAGTCTGGAAATGCATGCAAGTAAAAGGAAATCACAACACAGTCTGCATAAAACATTCCCTGAACGAGTAACTTTGCTGTTTATAAATTCTATAAATTCACAAGTGAATGTGATGTTCAAGATAAGATGTCAAAATGACACCCTGGTTTAATTAGTCACTACCTGATAATCCTCTTACAACAAAATGCTTTTTGTTTCTAACATTGTTTGAACACTGGGACTAACATATACAGCTAGAATGGAAAAATAACCTCTGCTTACAGTAGCTGGTAACCTGCTGGTAGCTGCAGGGATGCCATGAGCAAACTTTTCAGTGATCTGGAAAACAATATCACCTTTGTATGTAATATAACTTTTGGCTCTTTCAGGCACTTAATCCATTATCGAAGCACTTTTAAAACATTACCTAATTCAGCTGAAGTACATTTCCAGACACAAGTCAACCAGGGGTGCTGTCATTGCTTTGGTAGTCCCCAGGATATTAAACATGTCTGTTGTTACACTTTTATCCAGAGTGTGGCTCTGAATAAGTTGGAACAAATGCATCTTAGGATTTGTATTTTGTTAAACTGACACTGCAGATAGACTATTCAATATACAGCATACTACACAGAATATATCTTATTAGTCCATCTAGGGAACAGCCCATGGAAAGAGTTTTATTAGGGTAGAACCTTTCAAAAACATATTTGGCAGGCGAGAAGGTGATCTTTCCACCAATCACATTATCGGACAGGCAGATTATAAGATGGGTACTGCTGCAGCTCTGTAGAAAGAAAACATCAGCCGTTTTGTAGAACAAACTCTCTCAAACTTGCCAAAATGTGCCAAAAGTGCAGAAAAACTATCTTAGAAATGTACTCCAGATCTGATAAAAATGTGACTGAAGCTGTAAGCATCCACGCTAATCTGTGTACAAGCAGTCGATTCCTGTTGTCGTCATGATTGTAGGTCCCACCTCTTCCTGCTTTTAAAGGATTCTAATTGGGCAGAACCTCTGCAGACCAAGCTCAATCGCCTTTTCCTTTTCTTACCGATTTTATTTTTGCTGGGTTGACATGAGCAGGGCCTTTGATTAATGGCCTGGAGTCCCTGGAGAAAGTGCTGGTGCATGTTAGTTTACACACTCTTGGGATGTAGTTACACATTGACTGATAACCGCCTCTTGTGTGTTGCTGTCACCTGTGGGGGTTGTGGACCGATGCACGTTGATGTGGTCTGAGGTGTACCTTGTCATAGGGGGGGTCCTGTGTTTTTCATTTTGGGTGACTGGGCCTGGATTGTTATGCTCACTTTTTGGGTTTTAGGTCTTTCATGAGCACCATTGATCTGAAGGACATAAGTGCTGATGCTCTCCTCTTTGGTCCTTATCATGTCTTCTATGCATGTCTGTCAGGGCTCTTTGATTAAGTTGTGCATTTTGTTTGTTGTGCTTCAGCTCTCTTGCTTTGTCTTCTGTATGGTCATGTCTGGCTTGGAGCTTTACAAGATAGAGCTGACTAATTACAGAGAATGAATCAGGCAGATTCAGCTACACTGCAATGTTAGGATTTTGTAGATACTGCGTGACAGTTTACCAGCTTAGCTAACATGCTGATAACCAAATTAAGCAGTCTAATTGAATGTAGTTGTGGATGTTGAATGTCAGTGTTTCTGTGGATTATGAGAGCTGTTTTTGTTTGAAATGGTAAATGGAAAAGTAGATATGGGCTTGTGTAATGCTTTTTGGTCATTTATCTGTTGAAAGAGCTTTTTACATTGAGGGTCACACTCAACCATTTACATATTCATGCACTGAAGTTTCAGTGTTAGTTGTCCATCAGTAAAACTAATCACATCTATGCTCTTTCATACCCATTACACACCGATGACAAGGCAGTGGAGGCAATCTGAGGTTAAGTGTCTTCCCCAAGGACACACACATGGAGAGCTGGGCTTTAAACGCCCTCCCTGGCGCACAACTGATCTACCATTGCCCTTTGTTAAGCCATTTTATTTTGCTTAAATATGGTCATACATTATATGGAGTCAGATGAACACAATCACCTTGGTAAGAAATACAGCCAAATTGATCAGTCTGATATAAAGTAAAACTTTACATATTTTCATATGTATATTGATTAAGTTAAAAGTTAAATAGGCCTAAACAGAAAATATGTTGTCTGACCTTGGATGTTTATACTGCATACTAGGGGTGGGAAAAAAAAAAGATTTACATAAGTATCGGGATATTTTGTTTGACGATATATATATATATATATATATATATATATATTTTAAGTATTTTTTGGGCATTTTGTTTTATTGATAGGAGAGAGACAGTGGATAGGCTTGTGAAAGGGGGTGAGAGAGTAGGAGAAGACACTCTGCAAACTGGTCACAGGCAGGATTCGAACCTGGACCGGCAGGTACATGGGGTGCCTGGTTGCTAACCACTCTGCCAAACCAGCAACCCTTTTTTGGCGTTATTTAAATCTTTTTTTTTTTGTTCGAAAATCTTTTTTTTTTTTTATTTAAATGCTTCATTTTAGTCTGTGTTAATAAGCCACTTTTAAATGCAATCCATGCTTTTGAAGAAAGAGTATAAACATCTGGTTACAATATATTGCTGAATAAATCCTAAAAACTGACTCCATGTGATGTATGTTTTTCCTGATTTAGTGTGTCGGTTCATCTCTTTTGCTGGCATCAAAAAAGCTAACTCAAGATTGCAAAAATCAGTAATATCATAGAATTGCAATTTAATTCAATTCGGCACCTAAAAAAACCCTATAAAAATTGAATTGGGAGAAAAGAGCATCGTCCCAGCCCTACAGCATACATATAACTTTTATTGCCAAACAGATAAAGAAGGGATTTGAACAAGCATACTGGGAGGTCAGTATTGGCGGGGTGGCTCTGGGATGCCAGCGTTCACTGGCCAGCCTCTTAGAGGTGTTGTGGTAGCTACTTGGACAACATACTTAAGACAGGAGGTCCTGATCTGATGACCCCAGTGATGCTTATCAGTCCACTAGTTGAGTTGGATGGCCTGTGAGAGACCTTGTGTTAGGATAGGTAGTACCGGTATTGTCACTACATGGAGGTTGCATGTTAGGAGTCGGGGTCAGTTGAAGGTTCCAATGCTGTAGCAACAAAGGGCCAATTGATATATTTATGTGACTCTTCAGCAGTGTTTGAGGATATGAGTGTGGATCTGAGTCTTTAAATGAGCACTTACCCCTTCTCTAGGTCTTTTATTATAAAACAAGTGTCTTGTGTTTCTTTCTAATAGAGCATACAACTGTCTTTGCCATTCGGTATACTTTTTAGGACTTGTTTGACAAAACATGCTCAGTTCTTGGCAGCTTCAAATCTTTTTTTTGTCATAATGCAATACTGATCCTGATTTTAAAAAAGCAAATTCCAATATACTGAGCTGAAGTGCAAAGCATAGGCAAAAACAGCTTTGCATTATCAGCAAATATGTCCATTTACAAACAGCAGTCTGTAAACAAGTGCAGATGAAGCTGAAATACAGCATTCAGTGCCAGGCACTATGTGTATCATAACATTTTAATATGGTTTTATTACAGTTGCTCCACCTTACAGGAAAAATAAATAAATAAAATTCACATTTAAATTTCCCCATGGGAATGTCATAAAAGGATATGCTACCTCCTCTATTTTCTGAAAAATTTCCTGAGCTAGGTGTTTGACCCCCTGACACTAAAAAACATATTTAGTATGTCCTTTATTTCAGTCAGTCTGCTCTAGTGAAGGTGTCTGCTTATTTCTATCTGTCTACCATTACCGTTGTGGTGGACATACTGGGCCAAATCCTCAAAAGGATTGCACAGCTTTTGCAACCGCTGAACCTGCGCAAATGACGGAAAATATGGCGTGCAATTCACAAAGCATACACACAAGGTAAAATGCACACAAACTGAACACAAAACGCAACCTGCACTGCGACTCCTAGCTGCGCCAGTCCAATTTGCATGCATGTAAATTAAGGAATATTCATAAATTCGGCACAAAATTGCCCCCTTCCTATTCAAATGAGCCTTGTTGCAAATACCGTCTAATCCACAAAGACCAGTGCTAATTGCCACAGGCAGTAAAGCGCTGCTATTTAATGGCAGTGTTACCCGAGCATTAAATCCGTAGTATTTCTCTTTCTCCCTCTCTCACTTACTCAGAATGATTGGAAATTGCACTGAGTTGGTGGTAACTGTGGAGCATACTCTATTTAAGGGCTGTCAAGCCAGGGCTCTCCAATAACCATGACAGCAATTATTGTAGCCAGGTGAAGGCACCGTGGCAGGCGAGCTGGTAGGCGTGCACAAGAAAGGATTTATTGGAGGAGAGTCTCACTTTTTGATTTAAGTCACAATGAAATCATTTGCAGAAAGTGGTTGCCAGGCCACATGATCCTTGTGCTACTCGATGACATCAAGGATGACAGTAATATAGCCAACTGTGTTTGTCTCTGTGACCATTCCAGCATTTTCACGTAAACAGGAATAATTTGTCTAAATGCAGTCAGTTAAAAACCCCTATGACTACCTTGACCACTTTTTGGTCATTTGGTTGTATTTTCTGCATTTATTTTGCAATCAGAGGCACAAAATGTGCTCAGCTGCCAAACTGTGTGGGCATGTTAGGACTGGCATATGATTAGACCAAATTCTTTTGAGGAAAAGGCCCTAAAACAGGCCAGATTGCGTGAGCTAATTTTACGCAAGTAATGGTGCTACTAGCAGGAGAAATCCATTCTTTGTGGATCTGGCCCGTTATCTTTTTGAGATGGTCGTGGCCAGACAGCTAATGAGCATAATAAGCTACAGTCACCAAAAAAGCCTGTTTTTTTAAAGGGTTGAAAGAGAGAGGCTTGGAGGCAGGCCGAAATCCAATATGCAAGTGGATATTGTATTGACAAGAAATTTCAGTAGTCAATTTGGGGTAGATCTGGAACCAGTGTAATCTTGTTGAAAGGAGACAAATATGTGACCTTTTGCAGGGACTTGAAACACATATCCTTCCATTTTCAAATTTGATACACTGCAGCATGGATATTAACTTTTGCTTTCTGATCCACAGTAATCTACTCTGCCCATACATCACAGATCCAGCAAACAGATTATCTAATAGCGCTGAAAACAGGCTGACACACACATAGCTCAGCCATCTGTGCTACCTGCTAACAACCTATGAGTCAACTTAGACCTTGGAAGCTAGAAACTAATAAAGTGATGAATATTGAGCAGGTAGAAGCTGTGAGTGAATAACAGGGCACACAAAGCAAAGAAACATGAGATATTCTATCACTGAACAACTATTACTGAGTCACAAATCATTCTGTTAGTGTACAAAAACAAGCTATTTATCCAGCCTAGTCCAGATCTGCTCCTGTCAGCAGAGGCAAGCCTCCAACACTAAGTTTTTTTATGTCGATTTTCATGGATGTCATTTCCAGTTTCTTTCACTTTAAAATGACTGAAGCCACCAATTTCAAACCAAACATAGTCATATGATTGCTGAGCTAAACATAAATAAATGATGCCCCTTCTTCATCTTGTTTCACAGCATCACGAAAAGCTGATTTATCAAATGTTATGGCAAATTACATCCCTCTGCAAAATATATTTATGCCTATGGATGGAAAAAAAATCACAAAAAGTGCTCCTAAGTAGTCAGACTAGCAGGCGCAGAAGGACTCTCATACATTTCTGATACCTGAAAATTTCTATTTAATTTGAGTTCACTGGTGTGAGAGATTACGGAGGGTCTGGCTGCCTGTGAGAGACGCTGGTACATGGCGGTGAAGGAGGACTTGGCTTTCCACCTATTACTCTCAAGCCTGCATGACCAATAGCACACATGGTAGCAAACAAGCCTGTCCAGCCATGATAAATGCTCTTAGGGCAAATCTTTGAGTGACAGAAAAGCCAGAGCCATGTGCTGCTGTTTGTCAGTGTGAGCATGGCCATAATTTAGACACAATCATTTATCGCTCACAGGACACCCTGAGCACTATTGAGCGCAATGTTGAATAAAGTGATAAGAGAAAAAAAATGCCAGGGCCCAAGGCTCAGTAAAAATGCTGTTCACAGTAGCAAAAACTAACAATAAAATACTAATCACAAAAATGTCAAAGTACAATAACTAGTCTAAATCTGCATTTTAATAATAATTGTTTGCTGAAGAAGTATTTGGTGAAAATATAAATTATTTGTATTACTGGTAACAAATCAAGTGAATCTGATTCCAAGTTGATAAAACAATGGCAAAACTAAAAGTCATCAGCTGTAGGGATGCACGTATCAGATTTTTTTAACATATCCAACATGCGGATACTTCCAACTTCATTTTACTCGATACTGATGAATAAAAATAGCTGAACGTGTGAGCAGCAACTAACAACAATCTTTCTATAGCAACATCATACTGATGTCCATCCCCATAAAAAAGCCATAATTATTTGTGTCAAATGTTTAAAACTGCTGTCAAATTCCCATACTCTGTGTTGACTATCCAAATATTTTGGGTATAAAGTGGGTGGGTTGAGAAGTAGGCAAGGGCTTCCTTCCCTAGTTCAGCAATGCTTCTTTATTTTGAGTTAAAAAAAATACATGACATAAAATGATGAGGTTTCAGCGTGTTTTTGAAGCCTTTAATCATTAATGTATTTAAGATTTCACCATTTGTGACAAATTCCAAAAGTTAAAAAATGTTGACAGCCTCAACAAACAAAAAAGTGGTTGCCAATGAGATCACAATAAAATGATCTCAGTGGTCACGGATCCACCACAGAAACCTCACACTTCTCCCGACAGAAAGTCTGGCATGTCCGAATCTTGTCGAGGGAGGGCACAAAAAGCTCAACATGAGTTACAGCCATCAACGTAAACAAACCCAAGTTGTTGCCTCAATATAGAAGTACAACAACAGACTGAGAAAAGAGAAATGTTGGGGAGAAACAGCAGAGAAACGTTGACACTTCTGTGAGTAACTGCTAGCATTTTTCCTCCAGCTAACATATGAGTCATCATCATGTTTGGAAATAAAAGCATAGTACAGAGAAAACAGTATGTTTGCATGTTGTCCTCACTGTTACCCCTCCTTCTTTTTGTAAAGTTGGGTCCAACCTCGCATGTCAGCCAAGCCACTGAACGTTTTCATGGCTCTACGATTGCCCAATCTAACATACTGACATCATAAAGAAAAAGAAACTTTTAGTCAGACTTCATCTACAGCATAACTTGGAGAAAAGCCATTTAGAGTGGCACAGGGATGACACATTTTTGACAGCCAACATAGAAGTTGGCATCTCGCTGGTTCCCTCGTCTGCAGGCCTTCTGAAAGCCGATAGGATTTTTCACTGTGTTTTGGATCATTGCTGATAATAAGCTTGTGGAAAAAAAAAACGTATGAAATGTTCATATTCTTATTCTTTGTGATAGTCAGAACAAACTGACCTACTTTTCTGTATTTAAGCTTGGCTGTAATCTGTGAGAGTGAAAAGCTATTAGAAAGTTATTATCAAACTACAACATGGAGGTTTGACCTAGAAGCAGCTACAGTATTTCTAATGTATAACGCTAAACCCGCTTCTTTAAAAATGTCCTCTTAACCAAACTACATAATCAAGTTGGTCCTCATGGCTGTGGCAATAGTTTATATAACTGATTACAACAAAACAATCAGAAATGCCTGCTGTTGGGTCAATAAATCATTTTTGTAGTGCTTGTTAGCAGTTAGTAAGACATTTTCATATTAAACACAATATGGGATTAAGATTCAAAAGCAGGAAACATCCCTCACTTCAGCATTTTTGGACGCATTCCTGCACCACTTAACACCAACATTAGAAATCTATTTTAAAAAGAAATTGCGGGACTTATTGATGGGTACCAAAATACAGGCACTGATGTATCAACACTTACAATATCAGTACTTCAGCACCATTCACTAAACAGGGTTGCTGAAATCTAATACAAAACCCAAACAACTGAAAATTAATACCAGTTCCCGACCACATTGCACTGGTCGTTTTTTGGATTGTCAAGCATTCCAAATCGCTTCTTTATCTTACAGTCAAATGTCCTCTCGTGGACATTTTCCCACCCTCTCCCTTTCATTTACATCGATGATCCCTGAAGAAGGCATGCCTCTGCGCATGCGCCCCTCATTGTTTCAGGGGAAGACCGCCGGCTACACAACAACTTTCTTCTTCCAGTTTTGTGCAAAATGGATGAATATCTATCGGATGAAGATGTTGTGGACGAGAACATTGAATATGATGGGTGTCCTTACAGTTTCAAGCCAGAGTTTACTGATGAGGAGCTCATCGAAAGAAGGACGCGGAGGCAAAGAGAAGAATAGCTCTGCAGAGAGTACTGCGCATGCGCGGAGGCAAACCCTCTTCTTCAGTTCAGAGGTCAGCACAGTCACAAAACATGTCTGGAGCGACACAGACTGTAATGGAGGAGTAGCCCGAGTGGATCATGATGAAATAATGGTGAAACTTATGAGTTTTTGGACGATTAATGCAGTTTAGGAGCGGCGCTATACATGCCCTATGTGCTACCATTATACGGATGTCCACCGCTTGATTTTGGATCTAAATATCTCCCGAAGCCTTGTTTGGATCAGGAAAGCCCTCTCGGTGAGTATATTTTTCTACTTCATTCTATAAACAATGTGAAAGCTGTAGAAACCAAACTTATCCTTTAAGTATAAGAAGGAACCTTGTTAAATGTCAGGGTCAAAGATGCTTGAACCCTCTTATCCTTCCTTGCTCATCTAGCCATCCTATTGTCTGTTGCCCTTTGGTTAAGAGGGGTGTCCCAATTATAGTTAAGAGGGGTGTCCCAATTATAGCCCAAGAGCCCAAGAGCCAACTGAGGCCCAGGGTCCATTTTTTGATCGACCTGCAGCAAAAATATGGCCTGCAAATATACTTAAGGACCGTGCTTGATTGGAGAATGAAGACACATTAAGGCAGCAAATAACACAAATCAGACTACTGTATGCACTGTCTCAAGGGCAAATTATCAAATATAATGCACAAGTTGTCTTCCATCCAAGATGGATGTGTCCTTAAAGTATAGCAGCTTTGTGAAGTTTTTTCTACATTTTGTGTCTGAATGCAGGGCTGAATGTCAGCATCTCCCCTTTGCTGCATGTAACACCACAGGCTGGCGTGCAAGCTGTACTGTGGGCGACAGTGCCAAATGTTCAGGTCACTTTATTTGAACCTGCTGGTTAATTTTAGCATATATTTTTATTTATAAATTTAAATAGTTGGGTGATTGTGTTTATAATGTCTCTTATTTGTCCTGCACTCATGGTAGACTACTCAAACAAATTTTGTTGTATGTACAGCATGCAATGATATTAAAGGCTGTGCTATTCTATTCTGTGTTCATTCTAACCAGACATGGATCTGGTGGTAGCCAGGGCCAACTGAGGTCCTCTAAATTGATTTTGGGTGGCCACTCCAAATTCGGCAAATTAAATAGATCAAAGATGTGCATCACTACGTGGCCCAGCTCTTCTTGTTTTGTTCTGTATGTGGCCCAGCTCTTCTTGTTTTGTTCTGTATGTGGCCCAGCTCTTCTTGTTTTGTTCTGTATGTGGCCCAGCTCTTCTTGTTTTGTTCTGTATGTGGCTCTTGATGACCAAAGTTTGAACATCCTAGGGCTGAAACAACAAACCTCAAAGGCATTGGAAGTGGAATCACACAAGCTGCAACAAGGCTACATTTCCTTAAAAGTATTCAATTACATTTTAATACCTGCATCTTTTTACAAAATGTTTTTAAAAACAATCAGCAGCAGTATTCAGAATGCAAAACAGAAATCATCTTTAGATGTGTATTGCCCATTCATTATAAAAACAGCCAGACATACAGACATTTCTCTGTCCATCTTCCCGAACCCTTGGGAGAGGTGACCACCAGGTACTTTAGCCACGAAATGTCAGATCTACGTTGATGGAGTGCTGTAATCAGGGTATTTAGGAGGAAATTATGCACATAATTGTAGGTATCTATAGTCTCTTTGTAAGGAAAAGATGTTAATTTAGCCAGAATCTATAGAAATGCTGATTCTCATGATCAATTAACCTTTAGGTCTCTCTTGCAGCTTGCACAGATAATACAGTCGATGTGCAGCCATGTGTGGTCAGGGTGTGAGCAGAGAAACACAGGATTAAGTCTGCTTTAATGCAGCTCGGTCAGGTGATGGGCATGTTTTGATGGATGGAAAGGGATGACTTTGGTTTCAGGGCTGCAGCTTTTTAATTTGTGAAGGATCATTAGCTGGAGACGGCTCCTGCTTGTAGCTGTGGGGGGCGGGGAATCAGATAGACGCAGCACAAAGAGGCACCTCTTCATCCATCTAGTTGCTGCTGTAGCATCTCTCAGCTAGTAGGAGGGGATATTATTCATGCATTACAATGAAATGTAAAAAAAAAAAAAAGATGACACCACTGTAAGCTGTGCGTGGTGGATCTCGTCATGAAAACCACAGTTCTGTATGAATTATGTGGCTTTTGAAGTACACGAGAATACCAAGAGAGCTTGAGTCAGGCACTATATATCCCTGACTTGTCATCAAATCCCACTCCCACACATGCAGAAATGTGTGTGGGCATGGAGTGTCAGGCTGGGTCTCACTTACTGCCGCAGTCACTATGTAAAGTAAATTCATATATGCAAACAGTGTACACAACTGATTTAGATTTGCCCATGAGGTTAAAATAGATGTTCACCTCTTGTTCACTGTGCAGCACCACAGCACAGCTGCAGCACAGAAAATTGCTTCATCCTCCTGTTTATTTTCAGCCAGAATTTAATATCACAATAAGAATTTACCTCACATACACTGCTCATAAAGTCCAGACATGATACCACAGGGGCTAATGATCATACTCAGCATGTTTTCTGTGATTCTGTTTTCCCTTGCTAAGACAAAAACCCATACTTAGGACAAAATACTATAATTTCCATAAGTCCTCATACCCTAAGGCGCTGCATTCTATCATCAAGTAGGAGTTAACAAGCATTTTTTTGTGCCTCCTGTGTTTGGATAAAAAAAAACAAGCTGCCTCAGTTGGTGTGATTTTTTTTCATCTTGAAGCCCACTCATATGGAGCCTTCTGAATTTACTCCCCAAATCAATTGTAAGGAAACAATACAATCAAGAGCCCGAGGCAAAGCTCCCATTCTATTGAACACATGTCTACGCTGTGATTGCTCCAGGAGATTGAGTCCAATCATAGCAGAGCATTTTTTTTTCACTTCTTTTAATACAGACACTGAGAAGGATTACATCAAAGTAATGGAAATCTTTCAGGTGTTAAATTTAGAATAATGTAAATCAATTTCTGTAAAATGGAAAAGATAATTTACTTCCCAGAAGAAAAATGAATTATTAGTTGGACCTTTAGTTATATAATTGATTTTTACTCTGAGGTAGTGCAAGAAAATTAATGAAGTGTTATTGTCATTTACAACACTCAGATGGTGAGTGACAGTTCAACTTAAGCAGTTGATTGGACTTACATAATCTTGACAATATCTACCACAATGATGGCATTATTAATCTGATTAATAAAGTTTGAAGAGATCTCCAGCCAATTCTCATGGTGGAGACATAAGGAAACTAAAACCACGTCACTGAGAAAGGAACATGCCTGTGTATTTATGCGTGCACATATAAATAAGGGCCAGAGACAAAGCTGGCAGGATGTGCTTTAACATTTGGACAACAGTCTGATGAATGACTGATGAATAGGGATGTATATCATTATGATTTTATCGATACCAATACTGCTTATCAGTATCAATACTTATTGATACTCATCGATACTACAACACGTAATTTTGTGTAAAAAAATAAAGACTTTACAAGATATTAAAAGATTCAACCTTTTTTATTACCACAAGGTAATAATAAAGCTTCAACAGAATAGAAGTAATGCATTACAAATGCTTCTCATCGGCAAAAAGAAAGCTCAGGAGATGGCAAAACCCCTTCATGCCACCCAACAGACTGCATGTACAGGCAGACCCATGTATCAGTGGTGCTAAAATCGATGCTGTAATGATGACTACTAGGGCTCTCACTTTTTTATTAGATATTCGAATAACCGTTCGAATATGGGGATAAATATCCGTAACAGAATAGTACACAAATATTCAAATGTAAAATATTGAGTGTAGCAGCTTAATCAGGGCGCCTGGAGCAGTGGACCGTTTCATCCAACAGAGGGCGCTGTGAGCACAGCTTGACTGCCGGTCACATCCGGTGCTCTCTTGACCTCAGTAAACAAAGAGTTTCCACTCCAAGAGGACATTAACATCTCCGGTGAGCTGTTCCTTCGGCTTTTCATCCAAGTTATACGGCCGAGGGCAGCGGCGCTTCGTAAAGAGTTTAACCCCGTGTGACTGTTTTTTTTTTGCAGGGTTTTTACCGAAGGGGCGGATAATAGAGTCTCTGTCTCTGTCGGTGCTGCAGTCTTTAGTGTTAGCCGGGCTGCTAACTCTACTAGTGTTGCTGTAGCAATCAAACAGCCCGCACTCCTTTAGCTTTATACTATGCGTGCGCTCCAAGTGTTTGGTGATGTTGCTAGTATTTCCCCCCTTTTTCTATCTGACAAAAATTGCATCGGCTGAGTTTTCATTAACTTTGCTAAAGTGAGTGTCACAACTACGTGACAGTTGAGACGTTTAAGTACCGATAACAGTACAGTTTTCCCAGATTCTTAACGGTGTTCGGGTACCGACCCAATTAGGGACCGGTACATGAAAGTACCGGTCCACGGTATACATCCCTACTGATGAATGTATCATAATATCAATTAGGGCTACAACTTACAATGATTTTAGTTAACAACTCATAAGATTCATTCATCGATAACTAAGATGAGATATTTTATTATGGCAAAACCAGAAAAGAGACATTCTTTGGCATCCTCAGCAGTAAAAAAATGATATGAAGTTACAAACTAAAACTCAAACATAAAATCAAATGTTTGCAAGAATTGTTACAATAAATAGTTTTAACAGTCAGCTCTGGAAATGTGGAGAAAAATAAGGCAGCCTAATAATAAATAATAATTTATAATAATAAATGCAACAGATGTTTGCTTTAGTCATCCCCTCTCACTTGCACATTATTCTCTTTGATATTTCTTCTTTTTAATAATTGTTGTTTTTGTATTTTTTTTTTTTACCAGTTTGTCATATCTTTTGTATAAATTTTTAATTGTACATAACATTGTGTAACCTTAATATACTTTAGGTCAAGGCTTCAAATAAGCCCTTTGGGTTTTTCGCCTCTCCCTGCTCGACATTATCATTGCCTTTTGTGTATTTCATAATTGTGCTAAATAAAGAAAATAAGTAAATATATCAAGAAATATATAAAGTGTGCAGTATTTTAATGACAACTTAATCTATAATTAAGGAAAGCAAAATCTGACATATAATAATAAATTGTTTCTCTTTATACCTTGACTTAGTGAAGCGTTGATGTTGTAATGACAGGCTGATTTTAGTTACCCGTTCACTGGTCAGTGTGTTGTCAGCTTGTTAAAAGTTTTCGCAGACACACAAACACAGGATTTCTCATAGCACACACACTGTTGTAATTCTTCAGCTTGTATTTTGATAGACATATAAAACAAATACTGGTGGAAATATTGTGGGTAATCATGATGTTGATTAAATCCACTGTTCTGACCTTATGAAAGACAAAAGGAAAGATCTGTGTAGCATAGACAAACTCAAGTTGACCGAGTTCAACGCTCAGCTGAAAGGTCTGAGAGTGACGTAAACAGCTCTGTGCGACGCCAAGTGGCACAATAACTGCATGACACAAACGTTTAAAATCAATTTAGTTCACGGCACTTTTAAACATTGATAGTAATGGATTTTACTGATTTGTTGCTGCTGTTCTCTTGAGTTTTTTATGCTCTTTAGTGTGTTTCACATATCTCCTCAGTATGGTAGAGCAGTGAGTCTGCAGCATCTAGACTTCTCCCTCTCCCTCCTCTTAAGGCACCAGTGCAGCTGAAATGCCTCATCCCCCCAACCCCCAAGATAAGACCTGCCATTATGACTACCAACATTTGTTTTATCTACAGTTCAAGCCCAATGGCTCTGGGTGGTAAGCCCAGCACAAAGCAGAGATGGTAGAACGAATGTGGAGTCGGTTAAAACAGGATGCTGAGCAGCACTGACCTGTCAGATTCAGACAGAGCGGACTAATAAACCAATAAAGTGGACAGGGCTCATGTGGCGAAGGGGCCTGAAAGTGGCAGGAAAGAGTAACAAGGTTGCACAGAAATGTACGCTTTGAATTTGCATGAGTAGAAAATTAATCATTACATAGATACATGTTAAACTCTTCTTAATCTTCTTTCAAAGTGACAAAGACAAATGTGCAAAGTTTGTTTTAAAACAGAACAGTAAAGCTAAGAATCCACCCTTTCTGAGCAATCTGAATAGCAGTGTTGAAACCTGCTGACAGACAGCGAGCTCTGCTGTGGCCTAAATTAAAAGATCTCCTTGTATTGACATTTTACTTTCAAATTCACATTGATATGTTTAACTAAACAACGGGTTTTCTGGGTAATTTTCTGTGACAGTCCTGAAACTTGAGATAAATCAAAACCAACAAATCTCCACTGCAAATTCATGAACTAGGCACACATGTATACCAAAACCTTATTCCTTAGGACCCGCATTAAAATAAAAGACATGAGGATGTAAAAAAAAGAACTCCAGTAAAAGTAGATCTGTTGGTCAAGAACAGTGCAAACTAAACAAACCTTTTAAGCGAATGTCTGCCTTTGCTGATATTGTGCTGATGAAGTTGTGCATCCCACATTTTATTCACTAATCTGTTTTCATTTACTGATTGATGTCTTCAGGATTCAGAATGGAAAGGTGTTAACAGCTTTGAAAGTCAAGCTAAAGTGATAAAAATATGCAATTGAAGTTTGTTTAAGCGGAAAACTGTTTCATGAAAAAATAAAAGTGGTGAAAAAAATGTAAAATATGTTAAATTGCATTTCAAAATGTAGAAACTAGAGCAGAAGTCTCTGCTTCAAGATGCTGTCCTATTTTTGCTTAAAGAGACTGTGAGGAGTTTCTAAGTAATTACAAAAGAGTCTCACTTTTAGATATATGCCTGATCGAAATACACACTTTAAGATGAGTTTAATAGCATCAAAATAGGTTATCTATAAATGCTATTCCTTAGCCTTCTAGTCAAGTCGGACAGGACTGGACTGGACTGGATACTCAACTTTGGGAACAAGACAATTAAAACTAGAGCAAATTTATATTATTCGGACACGTCTTAGAGCACCGGGCTGTAAGTAGCGATATATAGCTGGCTACAAAACTACAATACTAAGTTTTCCAAAAATTGCTTGTTGTCACACATCAAAAACTACCGTTACGTAACTAGAAAGAGATACATTACCTCGTCGCTTTGCATCCTGTAAGTTGTTGAAAAAAGAAGTTGTAAAGCAATGCAGAGTTCTGAGGAAGGTCTGAGCTGCATTTGTTTAGCATCACAACAAACACACGCTTTGGCTTCAGTCACGTCTTTGGGGCGTTCCAGTTGTAGTCAGAAGTAGTAAATTCCGGGTTTCGAGTAGGAAACTGCAACTGGAACGTCCCCCGAAGTCTGAATTTCCTACTGGGAACTCAGCGAAACCTCGCCACCCCCGAGTTGACAATCAAAGATGGCTGCCCCCAGTGTGAACAGTTATTTAGCTCCTGTAATAATCAATTTATTTGCACTTCTGCCTGGGCTGTGTCGCTCTAGATCAGCTGTATACATAGTATTGTTAGACTTATATATACAAAAATGCTGCCATAGTGATAATCACATTCTTCATGTGCTATTTGTGAATAACAACGCAGGGCGTGCTAACAACAGCTAACAATAGCCTGGTAGATCGGCATGTTTTTTTCAGACTTCAACTGGAACGCAGATAAGTTGGAGATGATGTCACTCCCAGTTCCGAGGTTACTGGAACGCAGCATTCCGACAGTCGCCGCGCGTGCTCATTGGTAGCAGAGTCTTTATTTCGCCGGTAATAGATTCTCCTCATAGCACCTTTAATTTTTAAAAACCATGCTTCTAACAAAAGATTCTATCACAACTTAAATAAGATCACAACAATAGGTTAACGTGTCTGCACAACTGGACCTCCCAGCTCTACATGTCTGAGCCTCCAAAATCAGAACTTTGTCATATCTGAGGGATTCCTGACAAAAGGTCAAAGCTCGTTTTGATATTGATATACTTCATTTGAGTCATCTTCAGTTGCTGTTGATAAATAAGCAATATTTCCTGATATTTCTCCTTTAAGTTTTTGTGTTGACCAAAGAGGTGAGAACTTCCACTGAGACAGCAGAAAAGAAATCTGTGGATCATTGCAAGAACATGATTTCCAGGGAACAACATATACCTACACACACATTTACAATATATACTGCCACAGACAGTTTCAATATTGTGGACTTAAGATAAACAAGTCAACGGTTGAAGAGCATATTCAGCTGGTGTAGATGTTAGTTTGTGTTGCATAAGACAAACCACTTCAGCACACAGCAGTGCACCCTCATAGAAGGTGGATACAGTGCAGGCTGTGAGCCTGACTGCAGCTCTGTGTCAGAGGGAAAGAGGGGAGGAGTCTCAGACTCAAAGATGTTTTCTCTTGAGAATCACACTGAAACATAACCTGTCCACCACTGGGGCTGGAGGGCAGATTCAACACACAGCAGAGATACTGGGATTGCATTTAGCTGCTGGCTAATGTGAAGCCCTTGAATGATCGCATATTTTGAAAGCTAATCAACAGACCATACAAAGCCAAAGGACACAGTGCTTTTATTATGCTGCAGTACAGAGGGGCAGGATTTTGTGATAAGGCATAATCATCCAATCCCCTGTATGACCTCACACTATACATACATCTATACGCATATAGAGAGAGAAATTTGAAGGGTTTAACAAAATATCAGTGTATTGTGTTTTCATACAGTATATTGTTTGGCTGAACAATTACCCATCAGACTGATTTAAAGTCAAAACATTGCCTTATACTGACATCAACAGAGCTCAGCTTTATTAAGCTGCTGCTAACAGCACGTGTCAAAAGGCTTGAAGATGAAGAGGAAGGATATTAATTGCTCTCTTAGGTGTGTGACAATAGTTCAGACTAATAACACCTGGGCAGGCTGCTCAGCTTTGTCTGCAGACCACGTTCACATTCTCACCGTTTATGACTGCAATTAATTCCGCCTGAACAGATAAACAATATCTCCCTTTGCTTCACAGATTACCTGTTTAGCACTAGAGCTTCAAAACAGACTCTGACTGTAAACAGAAAGTAAACAACCTGCTTTTATGCATCTACTTAAATGCTTGTATTTGTGAGTGCTACATTTTATTTATCCAAAAATGACCAGCATAGATGGCAGTAGCTCTCTCTACACCACTCTCCAATCATAAAGCCACTTTAAGTCCCTGAAAACCTTGTCACAACCTCTTTTTATTGAGAAGAAGATTATTAAAATAATAAAGTAGAAAAGCCAGCGCCACAGTCCTCCCCCATGGTGTGATTTTCACCATTAGTATTAGTCCTACCTTTATTTGATCTAAATATTTAGATTCCTTGACCATGAAAACAAACCATTAGCAATTTGTTTCATAATGATATAAGCTCTGTAGTTAGTCATGAAAATCACATTTTGTCATGGCTGTTTTCCTCTAACCTGACAAGCCAGATGGACAGCTCCATATATCTGCCACAGAAATATTTCACTTGTCCATCTGGGTAGGAGCCCTTTAAATTTGTTTTCAGGGGAAGAACATTACAAAAAAACACAAGCTTGTGATTGGACAATCGTTTGGCTCGTCACATTTATCTCAGACCAATCCACATCAAGCAGGGTTACCTCCTATAATGTAGCATATCTAGCGGCTTATGTAGCGGCTAATGGCTAACAACAGTTAAAAACAGTTCATGGACGTTAGCCATAGCGGCTAACATTGCCGCTAACAACAGTTAATGATGGTTAGTCGCTAACTTAGCCGCCATGGCTAACAACAGTTAATGACCGTTAGCCGCTAACTTGGCCGCTAACAGCTAACGGCCTTATACTATCGTCTTACACTAAATGATACCACACAGATGATTCATTTAACACTTACATGTGACATGAACCTCGTCAAAGACAATCCCTACGAGTAAACTTCTGAGGAGGGCAGATTTCGCCAAGTTTCACTGAGTACCCATGAGGACAATAGGCTAATCGACATGTCCGTTCTCAACTTCCGGTTCTCAACTTCCGGTCGTCGTCACGTCCGCATTCTGCAGCTCCCGCCTCCTTTCCCCGATTGGGCCATTAAGAATTCAGCCGAGTGAATTCGTTGGACAACGGAGGCTGGCAAGACGGACCTGCAGGATTTCAGAGTCAGGCAGGTCTGTCTGCTCGGCAAGGCTAATTTTCCTCTTGATCTAGCTCCAAAGTTTTTGAAGATACAACAAATCTGATTGATCACTCCAGATTCCACAGTATCTTGGCGTTTGTTGCAGGTCTATGCCCTTATTTGTTCCCTTGCTATGATAAAAATTCCAAGGATATCTAAAGTTTCTTGTTCTGGATCAGATAATCCATAATTTTGCCGGGATCCAGATCATTCTTTGATATCTTGTAGAACCTGTTGGAAACTTGACCTGTATTGTTTTTCCAAATGCCTAGACTATTTTTTGGTGGAGTAATATGCACAAATGCTGAAAAATGGTCCTATCGCTATGTTAAAGAATCATTTAAAGAATTCCTGGATCCAGACGGTGATCCGGATCACTCCCAAAATCTGTTCATCTGTTTATGACCCAACCTGGACATTTCCTGAAAATTTCATCAAAATCCGTCCATAACTTTTTAAGTTATGTTGCTAACAGAGAAATAAAAAACAAACAAAAAACAAACAGACAGACACTGGCAATAACATAACCTCCTTGGCAGAGGTAATAAAAATCCTCACCGCATCAAATATGTGTCCCATATCTAAAAAAAAAAAACCACTTAAAATCTCATAATGTCACAAAAACTACACATTTACTAAAGGCTATTTATACTCTAGGATACAAGGTTATGTATTTAAAACTCCACAGGCTAATACATTCAAAAGGAATTTAAAAATCTGAGACACAGATTAGGGCAACGCTATATTTTGGTCTTCCCACAACTTCCCTTTGTCTTCTGATGCTATCCAACCTCTCATTTTCATCTGCTTTTTATAAACACATGTTGACACACAAAGAGACTTTTGTGCCAGCTCATAATGCAGACTATCCCCAACTACTGCAGGCTGAGGAAGAATTTAGCAAACTGGAAAAATTCTGTCAAAAAATTCTCAGCTTAACATCAAGTTCATGATGCAGTCACACACAGATGTCAGTCAGGGCGGATAATATCGCATCCAAACAACATTAAAGCCTTTATAAAGGCAGGGGTCTCATCTTACACTTGTAAATACAAATGTAATTCTTATACCGTCACAGTTTTTCTTCCATATCAGGTTTCTGTGCTTAACTGAAAATCTCTTCATCACAAAAAAAGGTAATGAGGCTCTTAGATACTTAGCATACAGTATTCCTCATTATTAATTATGAAGGAGGTATGCACCCATGTCATGTAGTTTTGCCTTCCCGCCTTCAGTGTGAAGGCTCAGTAATAAAACCCACACAGCTATTTATAGAAGCATGTCGATGGGCAGGTTGGTAATTTAAAGCTGCGTTGAGCAGGGACCCGTGGAGGAGATTTACTACGGTTGTTTCTTAAAGATTTTCTCTGCAAAGCAAAAAGGGAGTGTTCTGCCATGTCAGTCAAATTGGATTTAAATAAGAAAATGTGATAGTGAGAAATA
This sequence comes from Scarus forsteni, assembly GCA_036419115.1. Lineage (NCBI taxonomy): Eukaryota > Metazoa > Chordata > Actinopteri > Labriformes > Labridae > Scarus > Scarus forsteni. Next base: position 25,803,519 of record JAZDUH010000157.1, on the reverse strand, counting down.
AGGGGGTGCTATGAATGTTAGGTGATCTTAAATGGCTATTGCACCGGTGAACACTTCTTCCAGCACACAGAGGCGACATATAATGAGAGATAATTAAGTTTTAGAGGAACGTGCCTGAGCAGCGGTGGCATGGAGACTTGTTTGAAGATGAGATAGAATTTCCTCCTCAGCCCCAGTTTGTTTTATTGTACTTCTCTCTGAGCACAATGCCTGAAGAATATTATTTATCCCACCATGTGTCTGTTTTCTGCTTTTGTCCATCTTTGTTCACTTCTTTAAGCTTTTCATATTCAGGCTGTGCAGCCACGATTCAGCTTAGAAAAGGTTCAAACCGCTCACTGCTTTTCCATGAGATATTATGCCATGGTCATTTTTCTTTTTCTTTGAATTGTTTTCAGGGGCGCCGCAAGGAGCTGTAAAACACTGGAGAATAATGTCAGCAGGAAGCGGGGAGGTATAATGAAGTACCCACTCTATGCAAGATAGAGCTAATATGGATGCAATTGACAAAAAATATCTTCTAAAGTTGCCTCAACAGAGAAATTACTTTTGACAAGCTAATTATTACAGTCCAGTTTTATCTGTTTAAGGCTACCATAATGAACGTAATGATGTGGACAAAGTATAAACTATAATTCAGTTAAAACAAGCTCAACTGGCACTCTTAGCATCTAAATATTTTAGTTTATATTTTTATTTGATATACAGGGTGTCCATAAGGCCTCTTTACAATTTAAAAAAGTTATTTCAAAGGCAGTTGATGAGATATCTTAGCCAGATTTGTTTTATTTTAATCAGTGTTTATTAAAGTTTTCATTCACATTAAAATTTTGTGCTTCAGATATTCTGGTAATGGAAGGAAAGCTGTTAAATGAACCCCTATAAAATGGCTACTCCTTAAGAGAACACACAATGTGTATCCTGGTTTATTGAGACAAAATCGGATGTGCAGACTCAGCAAAACCACAGAACTGAGTATAGAAGAGATCCACCATCATGTCCTTCAATTCAATTTATGGAGACAGGGACAGTGTGGGATAAAGGGAGGAGGGGGCGACCAAGACCATCTGAGGAAAACATCAATCATGTAAGACAAGCCTTTCCTTCCATTTACAGAATATCTGAAACACAAAATTGTAATGTGAATAAAAACTTAAATAAACACTGATCAAAATAAAACAAATCTGGGTAAGATATCTCATCAACTGCCTTTGTAAAAAGTACTTTAAAATTGTAAAGACTTTATGCACCCCCTGTATCACCTCATAACTTTAGAATGTAAAACTCACGTATTGATTTAAAACACAATATAACAAATTATTTATCAACTTTTTTGTTTATAGGGCAGTCTGTGAGCATTATATTTTAGTAGGTCATAAAGAAATGTGCACAACTGAATGTAAAATTTATTTTAAGGAAATCTTAAGTTTTCATTTATTGTTTAATTTTTTTAAATGATTATTGACTTTATAAGCCAGGCATCAGAGATCTAACTATTGCTGACATGACCTTGAATAAGATTGTTTTTCTTTAATCTTTGCAAAGAGGACAGATTTAATTAAAGTTAATCAAGAAATATAATTAACTGTTAGGGCTGCTTCAAAGCTAGAGAGAAACCAAAGATGAATCAGACAATATTGAATAATTTGATGTTAAATGTGTCGCTAGCTCCAGAGAATAGGCAATATTGCTAAAAAGCAGACATGATTAACTCAACAGCTTCATTTATTCTTACTGTCTGACAATCAACAGGGCAGAGACACGCTGTTATGCACAGAGCATACGCAGAGTTGTGGTGCAGCGACAGTGTGCCACAGCTGTTTCAGTCAAACAATACAACAATGTTATAAAATCACATCTCATGTTGATGTCTTCGTCTATTTATCCTAAAATCAAAGACTACAAGATTTCTGAGTGTGCTTTTGTCTTTTCTACCATCTTAATTAGCTGTATCTGCTAGCACTGCTCATGCACTCACACAGCCTTGTTTATTTCCACCTACAAGCAGGTCTGTGCTGAGGGGACAACAGGTGGTGAGGAGGGTGCAGTTTTGTTCTCTAGTGACAAAAGAAAAATTAAAACAGGGCAGTTTTTGTTCAGTAATAGCAGTTTTATGAAAAGCTATTCATATAAGATCACTTGATTTGCAAAACGAAAGTCTATTTAAGTTGCTCATTATACTGAAAATCTGAGCACTTGCATTGATGACTTTGTACCACCTTACACCCAACATCGATCCTGAACTCCAAATAGCTTTCTTTCTTTTTTAATATTAAAGATGCAGACAAACCCTTGCACACCCATTACACTGTCAAAATACCTTGGCACATTTTGGTCCTGATTTGTTACCAAATCAGTTTTGCCACCTGAACAGTGCTCTGTCTTTCAGCTGAATCTGCTTTCGTAAGAAATATGAGAGGAATCTAAAGTTGTTCTTAAGTTTTTGTACTTTATGCTTGTATCAATCACTAAACTAATTTAACTGTTTATTTGTGACAACTCATATGAAAATAATCACAGTGTTAAAAGCTTGAACAAGCTAGTTTAATTCAAGGAACGAAAAAGTGTTGATACATGTAGCAAAGTTATTAGTCTTTTCAGGAATGATTCAGCGTCTGACCTTGTGATTATCTCCTTCTTAATCAGGCTACATTATGATATTCATGAACTGGAGAGTTCTCCCTTGTTGATCACTTCCATCACTGAGTGATTATGCAAAATTTATGTTTCATTAAATTAAAGTTCCTCTCTGACACAAATTGCTCTCTCTGACACAAACTGCCAGTTCCTTCCTTTTTGTCTCCTTAACTTATCAAGTTTATGCTGCTATCTCTGGCAGCTCCAGGCATCTGTATAATGAACATCTAATCTTGTCATCATTAGCTTAATTACTGTTAACAGCAAGTTCACGTCTCCACCTGGAAAGAGAGTGACTGCGTGATGCTGGTAGATAACTACTTTTATGATTGCATCACTCTAACAGGTCTCAAAGCACAAAAAATGTAGTTAACAGAAAGTATCAATCTCCCTGAATTCTGATTTGAGCCCCGTGACTGCTTTTTCTTTTGTTCTGTGCAGTGCTTCAGTGGACAGGGCCGGTGGAGGTTGCATGCATAGTTTCAGAGAGATGGTGTTTTCCTGGCAGACAGACAAGAGCAGCTCAGTGAGTGGATCAGTGCACAGGTAACCAACCCCTTCAGTAAGAGAACAAAAGAGCATGCAAAAAGCATTCAGCTGTTGTTGCATACAAATCTCTGCTTGTTGCCTGGCTGAACTTTAACTTGTATGACACAGTGTGACAAGAACTGCGAAATGAATATTAAATGCTTCGTTATCACAACAGTAACTCCAGCAACAAACAAACTGCACAAGTCTATTCTTATCCAAATCAAAACACATCAACATTCATTCTTATGCCATCACTTACAGCTTTAGACAGCCATCAGCTACCCTCAGAATTAGTTCTGCAAATTAGGTAAAAATGCTTAAAGGTCCCAATGCACTGCTAAATTTCTTTTCTTTGCTTTCAATGTTGTTCGAAGGGGCTTCGGGGGAAGATGAACGTGACACCACTAAACTCTTAGTTAATGAAGAAATGCTAAGCACCTCTTTGAAGAAAATGTCCCATAAAATGCTCTATTTTTCTACTTCCTGATGTAATTTTAATGCATCCTCTCCTATGTGTGTTTTCTGCTCATCACAATCAGACACCATGACAATTTTGAAAGTCCACTCCATGGCCTGTAACCCCCCCCATTGCCACCACCAATCACACATCATTTAAGCTGCCAATCAGTGCAAAACTCCTTTTCATAACCCTGTGTAGCCCGTTTCCAAGGGGGAGGGGAAAAAGAGCTGCTTCTGATCCTCAATACAGACATGAAACATCCTTTTTTTAAATCAAATACTTGCTGAACAGATACCCAAGACATTATGTAAACAGTCCAACAAACCAGGACATCGGAACTTTAAATAACTTTGAAATCAGGAGGAGCATGTTGTGAACAGCTAAAACTAAAGCTAACACAGATCTTTTAGGATGAGTTCAGTTATTACATGTCACATGTAATAACTGAACTCATCTGAACTAATCATCACGATCTGTAATTGGAGTACTGCACGTCACAAATATCCTCATGGAGTTTAAGCTTAAAGCTATGGTCTACGATTTGGAAGCTTTGTACATATTAATAACACCGTTTATAAGGCTGTTATGGTCCTATGGTCCTATCTACACAGTATAAAGACCAAAAAGAACGAAAAAAATCCATTCAGTATATCCGCTGAAAAGCTGCATACTAGCTGACCAATCAAACCTAAGAACCTGCGACTATTAATTGGTCCGTGAGTTGGTCCGTGAGTCCATCCAATCCCCTGTCTCTCTCACTACGCAGCGTCATGCGTAGTGCGTCATGGTCCCGTCTCCTCCCCTCTACCTCCGGTGAGCAGCTAGCAGCGTTAGCTACTGAACTATCATGGAGCCGGAAAAGCCTAGCGCCGAGACCGAAGCCACCTCCCTCTCCCGCGGGGCCCAACGGAGCTCTGCCCGCGGGTTGAGGCCTGTTAGCGGGTTAACGGCTAACGGCTAACGAATAGCCTCAGCCAGCCGTCAGACCTTCAGCATCGACCGTTTCGCCCCTGGTTGATCAGGTAATGGCTTTGTTTACTACAGTGGGAGATGTCTGCTGAATAACTCTGGTTAGTTTGTGCCTGCACGGGCTAATAACTTGTAGGGGAGCGGGTTAGCCTGTTAGCTGCTAATCGTTTGCACTGTAAGCTGAGCTGGGGAGGACAGGCTGAGAAAGATAAATCCTCCCCCACACTCGGCTCCGCTCTGGCGGCGCCAGACCCGCATTGCCGCCGGTCCAATTGAAATGGCTACTGCTGTGTGTTACAAGGGGGATGTCTGTCGTGTTTGATACTTTCAGTTGAGCTGAGCTGTTTTTGATTGAGTTTGCTGCTGATATATTGTGCTAGTCGCTCGTAGCTCAGTCCGAGGGGGCTTTATGAGGCGACACGAGCTGGGGGCGGGATCTTGGAACACGGGAGGGGGAGAGGTGAGGGAAGGGGGGGCAGGCTGCGGTTTCAAATCGTAGACCACAGCTTTAAGGCGATTAAACACTCAATACACTATTTTGACGGTGTGCAGCACAGTTGTTAAAGGAACACTCCGACTATTTTGGACCCACGCCCTTTCCCTATCATTGACAGAGTGAGACAAGCTCAAAAATACCTTTTTTGTGTCTCTGCGTCCTGTGGCTGGCTCCCAGCTGTTAGCTCCGTAGGTAGCTTAGCTCAATCACTGGAAGTCAATAGGAGTCAGAGCCGGACTGACGAAAGTGGACAAAATACTCCTTGCAGTGGTCCTGTGGAGGGCGTATTAGCACCTAAAGTAAATCCGAATGGCTATAAAACATTTTAAAAGACATGTTTTCTTTCTTAAACCCGTTAAAATAACGTTTAGATAAACACAGACCTGCGCATAATCCGTTAACATAACGTTTTGATACACGCACAGACCTGCGCATGCGCAGTGCTCAATCCGGCTGCCACTTCCGGTCCGTCCGTGGAGCACTGCGCATGCACAGATCTGCGTGTGTATCAAATCGTTATTTTAACGGATTGAAAAAGAGAACACGTCTTCTAAAATGTTTTATAACCATTCGGATTTACTTCACGTAATAAGCCATCCCTGACCACTGTAAGGTATTTTGTCCACTTTCGTCAGTCCGGCTGCTACTGCGCATGCGCAGATCTGTGTGTATCTAAATCGTAATTTTAACGGATTGAAAAAAGAATCGTCTTTTAAAATGTTTAATAACCATTCGGATTTACTTCACGTGCTAATAAGCCATCCCTGGACCACTGCAAGGAGTATTTTGTCCACTTTACGTCAGTCCGGCTGCTACTCTTTTAAAATGTTTTATAGCCATTCGGATTTACTTTAGGTGCTAATACGCCCTCCACAGGACCACTGCAAGGAGTATTTTGTCCACTTTCGTCAGTCCGACTTTGACTCCTATTGACTTCCAGTGATTGAGCTAAGCTACCTACGGAGCTACCAGCTGGGAGCCAGCCACTGGACGCAGAGACACAAAAAAGGTATTTTTGAGCTTGTCTCACTCTGTCAATGATAGGGAAAGGACGTGGGTCCAAAATTGTCGGAGTGTTCCTTTAAGGCGGTGTCAGTCTATACTTTCATAGTTTAACTATGCCAATTTCCAGTGCAAAGCCAGGCACAGGACGCAGAGGATATATTATGTTCCTTGACTAAAAATGGGTAGATTATGGACATAACATGAATCAAACCACACAGAGTGCTTTCATTTCATTTAAATCATTGTGCTCCTGCCTGCTGGGGTTTTGCTATTAAAGAGATTTTATTGTTTTGGTCTAAAGTTCAGCTGGATCACTTATGGAAGTATGTGTGTATAGTATGTTTTCTAATATCGGTCAGCTCCTGAGTTAGCACTTACTGATTCTCAACTAAACCAGACCACCACAGCTGACCGTGAACAGTTAAATTACTTAAAATTAATATGTTTTGTGTAAAAAACCCACAAAACATTGCCATGGTTTAACTCCAAAGGAAACAATAGTGGAAAAAAGACAGGAAATTAAAGCTGCTGTTTTTCATTAATATTAAATGTATACATAACGAAAAAGCAACCTTTAGACCCTTCTGTGCTTGAATAATTCATGTTCAATTAAATTTTCTAAAAGGTAGATTCTACGTGCACAGATTGGTCATCTTGTATGCAAATGGGTGGGACCCACGGTGACCATTAAATGTTAAGAAGATATGATAAAAACATTCACAAACGACCATTTTTATATGATATACAGTAACACCAAACTGATTTCCCACTTATAATGACTAAATATACAGGTCATTCCATATCAACTCAACCAAAGTTCAGAAATCGCCCATGATCACTGATTCAGATTTGGGTTGTGTTGGTGTCTCTACATGTACAGTTGCAAAAGTTTAAGGTGGAAAATCTCAAGGGATTCTGAGTAATTGGCCTTTAAAAAAAAGAAAGAAAATGTTAATTTTTCTACATAATTGTACATATCTTGCGATCATTTGCTAAAAAAATCTGCTTGATTACTCACCTCCTTTAGATTGTTTTTGTCCCAGATGTTCATCTTTTTTTTCATCTTGTGGCCACGAATGACAAACATGGAGCGTCACTATTTTTACATGTATTCTCTCTTCAACTCAAACTAGTTTAAACTGGTAGTGATGGAGATCTGGGCACCATACTGGTAAATCAAGAGTTCATTGTCCAAATGATAGCAGTTTCTTCAAAATGAATGTCAAGGAGCAAGCTTATAAAACCCTGGGGCTCAGGTTCAGAAACAACATGTTTTGTTCTGGTATAATGCCCAGCAGTCATTCTGGTGCTCAGAAGGCTATGAGGGAAGTCCAGTCTTTGACTGTTTCATGAAATAGAGGAACACATTGCTATTTTCAATGCAACCCACAAACCATTCCTGATCATAAATGCATGAAACATATTTTCCTGGCTGTAACTCATTATCCACCTCAGATGCTGGCTGCTATGTGCAAACAACCGTAAAATGAACATCAGATGGTGTCCTTTTCATTTTCAATGAGTTTGTTAAAATTTGGATACAGGAATGGTAGGACCTTGTATCGTCTATTTTAGCTGCTTTTTCAAATCCTGCTGGCAAGTCAAAGACTTTTTTTCATAGTGGATGAAATCAACCATTGATATACAGAAAAATCTGACTCATTTAATATTGTGACCAATCATACATCTGAGAAGCTTTAAAAATGTGTCAAACTGTATTTGCTTGAAGGTGGCTCGTCCAACCAAACTGTTCCACCAATGCATGGACACATGGACTCTTGCTATGTGACACTGTAAATAAATGCCACCCTGAGCTAATTTCATAATCTTTCTGGTTGCCCAGGAGTCTTCTGACAAACAGAAGTTCAAGCTTGATGTATGATGTTGCAGTTGCAATGAAAAGTTGTGATAGATTTACGATAATTCTTATTTCACACAAACTGAGGAATGCTGAAGCTTACCCATCAATTTGCAATAAACCATGAATGGGGGAAATGCAGCCTGGGCATTGTTCCAGTGGAACCTTTGCAACTCATCCTGAATGATGAAACTATAGATCTTGGCAAAGTCCAACATAAAAATGGCCTAATCCTCCTGAAGACATGCTTTATGGAGGTAAACAACACCTGTTAGTTTGAATAAAACTAATGCAATATAAGTAAAAAAGGTGATCACATTAGGGATGCAAATTATCGAGTAATTCATTAATCGATCGTTGTTTTATCTTATCGATCGATGATCGATTAATTGATAAGCGGCAATTTTTCTGTGAAGCTGAATTCCCCTCTGAATCAAAAGGTTCCTTTACATGAAAATGCTATCTTTCTTATGAAAGAGAAAATGCAAATCATATTCCTTAATAAAAGATTTATTCCTAACAGAATGTGACGTACTGAGGTGATAATTTAACAAAGTTGTGGAGGAGTTGTACTTTAAAATACTTCCACAGATGGTGCATTTGGTGTCTTTGTCGTCATTAACTAACTTAAAGTGGTTCCATACCAAACTCCATCTTGTACTCTTCATCCTGCCAGCTTACCACTTCTCGTTTATCTTGTTATTGTTGTCGTCTTCTTCTTCTTCTTCGATTAATTGCAATTAATTTACTTTAATCGAGTAATTTCTTATCAACGATTAATCGATAATCGGTTAATTGTTTGCATCCCAAGATCACATACATTGAAAATCAATGGACTGGAAAAATACTCATCAGATTATCCCGTAAAAAATGTCCCTCTGTCAAGTGACAGCAGTGAAATGATGAAATAAACAATTATAAAAATATTTAAACACGAGGGATGTGAGGAAACAAGCAGATTTTTGGGTGAATTACTGTGTGATATGTTAGATTAGGTAGAAAAAGTTTCATGACTATGGGTAGTTGCCTGTATGGTGGATTTGCCAGTAGAAAAAAAGGGTCAAAAAGTGTTTTTTTTGTTTTGTTTTTTTAGGGTCTCCTAACTTCAAAATGAAGACCCTTGCAGTGTTTGGTTCCCTCCTGAAGACATTCCTGTCCTAAAGTTGAAGGAATCAAGCAACAGCCTGTTGTAAATGATTATAGGTTGACACTGTCTCCCTGAAAATTGATTTTTCAATTTTTATGTGTGAAAATTGATTTTTCAATTTTCACACATAAAATATTCACCACTTTGAAGAGCAAAACCTCTGAAACTAGAAGAAATCGGCCTTTTCTGATGACAGAATCTGGAAGCGTGGGCTCAAATTACCACTGAAAAAAAGTTAAAGTAAGAAATCTTTGGTGAAGTGGTAAGCGACCAGGCACGTCTATTATACATACATCTGCCGGACTAGGTTTGAATCCAGCCTCGAGCAAATTTTTCAGAATGTCTTCCCCTAGTCTCTCGTCCACTGTCATTCTCTCTCCTATCATGAAAGGCACAAAATGCCCAAAAAAGATTTTTTGAAAAAAAGAAAAGAAATATTGGCTTGTTTTAGACATATTGACCTCTAATATTGGGAACAAAGCAACATGTGCAACTTTTTATTGTCAAAAACAGGCACAGCACTTCTTTCAGGTGGGGTGTTGGCCCACAGTTCAGAACACCTTAATGTGTAGGTGAGCTTATATGAAATGACCCACACACAAGTGAGAGAGTACATGGATCTGTAGAAATGGAGGAAATACACTTTCATAACACTAGTGATAAACTTAAACAGAGGCACAGTAACTGTTCTTATTCAGGGAGTTTAATCCAAGCTAGCAAAAAACATCCACTTGAGGCTGGATGCAAAAGTGCATGAACTCACATACAGACCACAGCCCATGCTAAAAAAGAACCCACTTTACAGAAAAAAATTAACACATTTGCAAACTGCCTTAAAAATGACACTGTTCAGGGTGATTTTTTAAAATTGTTTGTTGTCACCAGTGGTTTAATCTGAACTATATTTTCTTCTCTTTCTGTTCAAGACTTGTAGCTTTACGCCTCCTTATATCACTTTAAAGTATTTGTCAATGTGGTGGAACATCCTGCCACACTTATCAGCACAAGGGGTTATGAGCTTTAAGCTATTCTGTTTACTTCTGCTGAAACATTTATCAGATAGTGAGAGCTAAAAAGTTCTATGTATCCTGGTTGAAACGTTTAAGAAGTCTGATAATTTATCAGCATGATGACAGCAGAATGATCAAACACTGCTAGCAGCAGAATTCTTTAAGTTTTTCCAGCAGGCTAAGGAAAAAAAACAGCTGTCTTGAATCACTGCCAGTGGCAAAAAGCTGACATTCCTTATATTGAGTGCAATGGGTCAGGTGCAATATGCTACAAGCTATTTTAGAAGCCAGTTCTATACCTTTTCTTTTATTTTCCAGCATGTTGCGTAGACATACGAGTAATACAAATGTGATAACCAAAATACAGAGTGTACTTATGCCCACATGAGAAGAGACATGTATATCTGCCAAAGTACTTCTACCAAAGGAGACTCTTGCAGTTTGATCCATAAAATAATACCCCCGCACACATACACACAAACAATACATTAAATAAAAACTCAAAAGGTATATGTAAAAGAATGGTGAAAGCCTGCCAACTTAAAAAGTCAGTTTCTCTGTTTTCAGATCACATCCGCACTGCTGCAGAAATGTCAAGATTTTCAAAATGTCTTCAAAATCTTCCAAAAATCAATGTGAAATATTTTCAAAGCCTCCTTCATGCCTGTCTCCCTGCTCACGAAAGCAAGCGGGACTGTGTCATCAAGTTTTTAACATCCGGACACCTGCAAAACTAGAACATCGAGACCAGCTCAATAAAAAACTAGTCTGCTGAATAAACAAGCTGACGCCTGCATGCAGTGATGCCTTTAAAGGGCAGGCAGTAACACTTGTGATGTGTTTATGTTGACACTGTAAAATTACTATTTGACAAAGGTCAGAACATAATGTGTTCACATTTAATTTCAAGAAGTGTCAGTTTGGATTTTGGCAAAAACTGTTTTAAGGTGAAATGTGTTTACTTAGCATAATGAAATAATTATACCAGATGCACTGTGTAATTCAGTTCATGTATACAAATATTTTCCATGAGTCTGTTGGACGGGTTGAAGAGATTTTCTTAAAGATTTTGTTAATAAATTCACATAAATAAACACAGGTGACGAATAAATCATCATTGTTGGTATAATCTGGTGGTTAGATCCACATCAAATCAAAATGTAGTGATTAAGCCCAGTTCTGGCTGTCACATGTTGTTGTGGCCTTGGGCAAAACCTCAAATTTCTTCCACTGCTGCATCAGTGGTGTGCGAATGGTAGGGCTGGGATGATATGCTTTTCTCTCAATTAGATTTTTTATTATTTTTATTAAGTGCTGATTCAATTTAAATTGTGATATAACGAAATTGCCGATTTTTGCAATCTTTAGTTAGCTTTTTTAACACCAGCGAAAAAGATGAACAATGATAATGCCTACAGACTGTATCAGGAAAAATACACATCACATGTGAGTCCGTTTTTAGGATTTATTCAGCTGTTTACTCTCTTCAAAAGCCTGGATTGCATTTAAAAGTGTCTTATTAACATAGACTAAACTTAAGCATTTAAATTTGGAAAAAAAAGTAGATTTTTAAACAAAAAAATGGATTTAAAAATGGTCAAACAAAAAATTCAGATACTTATGTGAATCGATTTTTCTCCCATCCCTAGTGAATGGGTTTGGGATAGGGCTGTCACATTATACCCCATATTCAAACTGGAGGGTAAAAAAATGAATTATATAGATTTAAATTAAACACATACAGCTTAGCAGCACATTATTATTAATTTAACCTTTATTTAATTAACCAGGTCAGTCCCACTGAGATCAGCAGATCTCTTTTCCAAGAAAGACCTAACCAAGAGTTGCAGCAATACACAGTTTCAACAAACAGTCACAAAGACTCAATACAGTACAAATAAGTACGGAAAAGAATTAAAGTTAGCAATTAAAACAGTGACATTCAGAAACACCAAGGTTTGCATCTTAAATTGCAGATTATTCCATGCAAAAGGTGCAGAGAACCTAAAGGCCTTCTTTCCCAATTCAGTTTGGACTCTGGGAACAACAAACTGTATAAAGTTCATTGATCTCAGGTAATGTAATCTGTCCTTCAAGATTAATAAAGAGGAAAGATATTCAGGAATTTACCAAGAATGGCTTTGTAGATACACACTTACCAGAGTCCAAGCTGACGTGTACTTAAAGAAGTCCAAGTACACCTGGAACATTGAAAAGCCTACTTCAACAAAGGACGCTCACAGCACAACCGAACCATCTATACACTAATGCTGCTTTCTTGAACTCAACAACAACAGAAGTATACGCTGACAAAACAGAGGACATGCAAAGCCACTCTGAGCTAACAACACACATCTGAGGAGCACTGTGTGGAAGCACTCTGGGCTCCACGCCACTGACGTCAGAGTCAAAAACAAAGACCAGGATGTGTGTCCATTATGTCCAAACATCCACAACAATCCATGGGCCCATTTGTCGACTTTCCTAACACCCAGAAGAAGGAGCACTGTAATCCAGCCTTGTCAAGAGTTCAGGCCCGTGCAACCATGTCCTCTGGGGCGGGCCCCCCGCAAGAGGAAAGGAAAAAGCTCAGCACTGACAAGATTGATCAGTTCATATGCAAGGACCTGCAGCCAACTGGTGTGGTCTTGGGAGAGGTAAATAGTAAAATTAACTAATAGATAATATCTGCGATGAAGCCGAGTTGGTGGGGGAAGGTTCAATTGTCTTTTAATATCAGACAGTCCGTTCAAAAGCTGTAAAAATTAGATTTTTAGAAAAAGTTATAGTCCTAGTACAGAAGATGTGTTAGCTGTACTTAACATGCTTTTCCGACATAGAAACTCTGTGAGAGTGAATGGGTGTTCTGTGGTGTAAAAGTGCTACACAAGCTCAAGTCTGCAATCATTTAAGAAACAGCTAAAACTGTGGCTGAGAGAAACGCAGGCATGTGAGCATGTGTGGCCTATAAGTTGCTCATGTTGGTGCAATAGGGATTTGTGCAATATGAACTGGTGCAGTAATATTCAGTGCAATAGGGATTTGTGCAATATGAACTGGGTCTGTGTAATATAAATCTGTGCAATAACATTCAGTGCAATAGGGGTTGGTGCAATAGAAGTTGCATTTGCTAAATGCTTGATGGACTCTGTGTGATGGGAGGATGTGAAATATATATGTGTCTGTTTCTTTTTATATTTGTCTACTGTCCTTGGGTTTGTCCTACTGTATTTAGTGTCTTGTATGTATATGTTACCATCAACCTGCCAGGGGGTCTGCAGATGGAAATTAGCCCAAGGCTATAATCTGGCATATTTACATTTGTAAAAATGTTCATTAATATGCACTGTTCCCTCTTTAGATAAATAAATAAATAAATAAGTAAATTTGCTATACCATTTGACACTTTACAGCTGTATCCACTTATATTTTTCCTTGAGAGCATTTCATACTTAATGTATAAAGCTGATGATCTGGTGTTTCAGGCCTTGACACTTAATAACGAAGTGTTGTGTGGTGTGTCCAACATACTTTGAGCAAGCATTTTATTGAGTAAATCTCTGTATCCTGCTCATAATTGTTACAATAATTGTCCGGTTATTTTCTTGCTCTTAATGTTAAAATCACTGCACTTACCTGTGAAATGTGAATTATAATAAAACAGCTTGTATAGATACAACTGCTATTTTGGTAGATGCATTTTTTCAGTTTGATTGGCTGCCCATTTAAGCCCAGACATTCAATCATTGCAGCTTTGTGAGGGATTGTATGTCTGTTGCTCTCTGTGCACCTGGGTAACAGCTGCCTTTGACTGTTTCCATCCAGATGATTCCAATGCAGAGACCTGTTGATACCTTGTCCTTCTCATTCTTGATCATAAGGCTATCCTTGGTCTCTGGATGACTATGTTTGGAACTATCTGTATATTCAAGCATATTATGACTTTTCAATAAATCCAATTTGCATGAAAATGTTTTAAAAATATCTCTAAAAGTTCCTTTTCCTCTTTCCTATCATGTCTTGCTTGATCTGTCTGTATTTTCTCAGTTGGACTGTGACTTTCCTCATTACTGTTAGTGCTGTCAAGAGCAAAAAGGTCTTTACTGATGTCAACAATAAGGGATTAGTAAGACTCCAAAATACGGCCTCTATTCTGGGAGTGGGATGCAAATCCACTTGATGGAGGAGATTACATTGCCTTTATATCAACAAGAGTCAGTTTAGAATGTGTTGTAAATCCTCTGAGGCTGCCAATTATATGGCAAGCCCTCATCTCACAAACAAACAAACAGAAGGAATATTGAAATTGGGCATTATTAAGGCAGAAATAAAGCTGTTTTTCTCTGTCATTAGTATGAACATGCTTGAGGTTCACTTCATAATGAGCCCCAGAACAGGCCTTGTATCCTCAGGATTCATCACAGTGACTGCACTAATCTGGCCTTGGAATAGATAATGAACACCACAAACTGAATAACATATCAATATAAATCCATATTTATATAAGTTCAGAAAATACCTTGGAAGAAATTACTGTTATTTAAGCCTCATCACAGACATTATTCAGCAGCACCACAGAAATTGTTTTCTGAGCCCTTTCTAATTATGAGGCTAGTCTTGTCTTGCTGGATTGCTCAGCATTCATGTTGGAAGGTTTAGAAAAGAATGGAAGCACATTTTCTGATACAACCTAAAATGGCTCATCCGTTTGTTTCCTGGTATTGAGGGAGAGCAGAGGTTTAATAAGGTCTGGTTTAATTAAATGTTAAAATTTAACAATTATAGTCATGAGGGTGAAAAGAATTATTTCTTTTTTTTCTGTGTCTAGAACAGACAGAAGAAATTTGAGGTGTGTCTATAGAAATGTAAAGGTACTGCTTCAGTGGAGCAGAAATCCTATTCCAGAGAGCTCAGTTGCCCTCAATCTTTGCAGCTGACATCCTTTTCTGAAACTTTTCACAGAGCCACACATTCTGATCAAATGTCAAGCTCAATATAAATATTTTAATATGTCACTGGAACATATATTAAACAGTCGCATTGGATTGTCTTGTTATTGAATAGAGCTAATGCTTGTGAGGTCATAAAAATCAGCTGTCCAGGGACACAACCTGGTCTTAACCTTTAGCAAATCAAGCAAAATATAGATTCATTAAAAAGTCAAATAGCAAGCTAGACCTCTCATGCAGCAACTTCAGATAAGATTGATTTGTTGGACTCATGCCTGTGACTTGGTGAAATCATCAACACATAAATAATAGTCATCCATCAAATATCTGTGTGCTGCGTCTCTTTAGAGAAAATGTCCCTTAAAATGCTTGGTTTTTTTTACTTTTTGGAGTTTATGATGCTTCAACTATACAGCTTCCACCCACATGTGTGTATTGTCACTGTTTTGAAAGTCCACTGTGGAGCCTGTTACCCCCCACCCTCCTATCAGACTTTATCTGGGCAGCCAACAAGTGCAGACCTGGGCCTGTATTCCTAAATATTCTTAGTGCAAAGAGTTGCTCCTAGCGGCCAAATTCTAAGAAAATTCTTAGAATCTTGGTGTTTTCTTAGAATTTCTCCTAAAAATTAAGAGTAGATCCTAGTAAAGATAAAAGCTATTCCAAAAGAATCCTAGCTCCTAAGGTGACATCTATTAGGAGCAGGGAAGAGGACTTTTAAGCAGCTTAGGAGTTCCCTAAGCAGAGGACAAAATGGCGGAGGGAAGAGGCAGGAGAGATATTCTTCACAACACATACCACCGCTTCTCGCAATCCTCACTTGTGCGCACAACCAACGGAAAGGAGGCATTTATATGTTGTGCTATAGTGTCCCAGGCTTGCTTCTTGGCTTGCACTGTAACACAGGGGCTAAATTTACCCCTCAAAACACTTTAATGCTCATTGATCAATTGAGCCAAAAGCAAACACTGTTCCTCGGTCCAGTTGGGTTTTTCTTGTTCTTTTTTTCTCCATTGTTGTTCACTAGTTTGTAGCAGATGTAAAAGCCAGACAAGCCTTCTTCTTATACACCTGTCAGCAATCAAGGACATTGATGAAAGCTGTGCTGTGTTACACTGGTTAATACCAAATTAAGTTGAGATGTTGATAGTTGAAAGTACAAAAGCATGCAATTAATAAAAGCAAATTAATATAACCATCACTATGTGAATATGTGGGCATTCAGTAGGATTATTTTATAGTACAGTTTACTATTGATTTAACATGTATTTTCTTTTACGTGATATGTTATTTACAATTACACAGTCTCCATAAGATTAGATTCCATGATTAAGTTTATCAATTATCACCAAAAGTAAGTTTTTTATCCAGCTTTTAGGATCAACCAATCACAGCTTTGTAAATGATGACTCACACCTAGCAACGGGGTCAACCACACCTCCTCACTATGATAGGAGTTTCTGTCCATTCCTTGCTCAGAGTTCTCTGAGAGTGTTCTGGAATGACTCGTAAGCTAAGACTCCTTGATGGGAATTTTTAGGCTAAGTTAGGAGCTCTCTGAGAGGATTCTCAGAATCTTTAGGAATACGGGCCCTGATTTTTAAAGCATCCCTACCCCCTTAGCTGTGTTTGTTTTCAAAGGGGAGGGTAAAAGAGCTTCATTTGGTCCTTCAGAGCCAAAATTGTTTTTTAATTTCAACTTAAATCAAAATTCCTGCTTAACAGAATTAAGCAATTCAATTAATTGCTTAATTCTTGTTTCATAGACACTGAAGGCATGATGTAAAGAGTCCAAATTTCAATCGTTTTTTAGCTTTGCTTTTATCTAAAGCAATATCCCGGAGGAATATATTGATCTCTGATGGTTATAAAATACCTATTCTCTAACTCTAAATAAGGATTGTTGTTGCAAGTTAACAAAATGAGCTTTAAACAGTTTTTAACAGGTTTTAAACCACTATTAAGTTCTGTATAGTTGTAACAGTTTTCAGAGATGGTGATAAGAGTTTTTCAGAAAATTCAATGAAGGTAAGAACTTTTAGCACTTCAATATTTCCAGAAGAGATAAAAAAAAGTGATTCTGGCTGTCTATAGATGAAAAAATGGTTTTCTAACCCTTTTAATGTTTGTTTCTTGTTTCTGAGCTTACATTGCACTCTGTTGAAGGATATTCAACATTTAGAACACCAAAATCATCCAATCAGTTCTCTCTCAGCAACCAGTCAAAGTCAATGGTGGGCTGAAGTTAACAGCTTTGTTAACATCATTGGCTGAAGCTTGATTTATATTTCTGCATTGCAGTTTATAGGCTGCATGGCCCTAAAGCTACACAGACATCTTCACATGTAGCCTTACATGCATGTCATCAAAAATGTAAATATAGAAACAATGGAGATCACAAGTGTGTGATTGGTCTGCCCAACACTAGGGCAAGATCCTGGTTACTATAATGTGACAAGATGGCTGCGAGGTTTAAGCAACAGGTTCACTTTACCTGCATGAAAACCCTTGTTCTCTGCCTCAACTGATTTAGCAGCCATGAATTCCATCTCCTAAAGTCTCCTTTATTTTCTATACTAAATACTTTAAACATCCTCTGTTTTTACTTATCCATTTGCTTTACCCTGCAACTTTACATCTTCTGCTTCAGGTGCTGTGGTTTCTTGTACATCAGGGGTGTCAAAGTCAAACACACAGTAGGCCAACATATATAAGTCAGTACAGGTCGAGGACCAGACTGATTCAATGTTCATTGCAAAACTTATTGGAATGAGCTTATTGCACATACTGACAATGGAACTAACACAATTTTTAACTTATTGCCTATAAAAGCAGCATAAACATCTAAATGAATGAAAAATCAGCTGCATCAATCTCTTATGGCTATACGCAGCATCTCAAGGGTAATTTCTAACGAAATGTTTTTTCACAGCCCCCCAAAAATCCTTTAAAAAAATGTGTGATAGCAAGAAAAAGTGCAAAAAGGAAACACATTACAGCTCTTTTTGCTGCACTCTGATGCTCATAAGTCGAAGCCAGAAACTTGAACGTAGAACAAACAAAGTTATAAACAAGAACATTTAACATTAAATAGTAGAAAAAAAAGGTTGTATTTCTTTCTGATGGTCCTATAAGCAGCTTTTCCTGGGTAATATCAAGTGAAAACTGTTTTCCACAGACCAACAACAGCCAAAAACAACTTCCTTTGAAGAATAATCAAACATGGAAGCAAAAAGTACAAAAGGGAACATACATTACAGCTCAGTTTGCTGCTCTGTGATGCACGCTAGTCTAAGCCAGATACTTGGCATCTCATCTTGGATGCAAGTTCAAGGGTGGGGCAAGGACTCGAGCTTGTGTGCCTCTGATTGAAGCACTAATGCACTGGTGGTGCATTGTGGGAGTTGTAGTATGAATGGTGAGAGCAATATACCGGCAGGACAGCTCTCATAGTAATCCGATATTATCGTATGGGTCAAAGAAAATTCCTTCCCACAGGCCTTGAGTTTGACATAAGGGTCGCACATAAACAAGTGCAAACAAATGAAGATAGTAATAAAAATCTGACAGCAGTCAAACATTTTAGCAGGGAAGTGCAGAAGAACATGGAAATGCCACGTACAATAAATGTTAAAGCCAGCGTAGGTACAGTGAAGTTAGAGCATACTGCAGCTTTGAGAGGCATAAACCAGGCTAGAGGAGATGCTAATATGACTCATCTTTTCAAGGGTACAATTTCAAACCACTAATGCCAGGACACATGTCTATTATGTTGTTTTCAGGTTTGCTTGATGAAAAATCCTTGAATAAAGGAAAATGTTAAGCAAAAATAGTTATTCAAAACAGACTAAGAGGAAAGAGACATTAACTTTAATTACCAGGCAGCTAAGTGCACCATTGTTAAGTGCTCTGAAAATTATCTTTAAGGCGCTACTAGGACAACTAACACTACCAACAAATAAAGAGCTCTCCATGGACAAATATCACAAAGCAGTAAAGGTGTGTGGAAAAAAAGTTGAAGGATGTGATCACTCAGAGGGCTCATGAATATAATTCTGTTGATTCTTTTATCATTAAATTGTAATTGAATCCATTGTTTGAACAAAAATACTGTATTCGCTCCCAATTGAAGTAATTTGTTCTGAACAAATGTTGGTATATGACAGCTTTTAAATTGTATGACTTTGTTGCTTTGGTCCCATAATATCATCTAACTCATTTTTGACTGACAAAACAATCAATTTTCAAATACCCAATATGAAGATCTGAGGTAACTGAAAACTGTAACGAGCTGCTCCTAATGTTTTTGACATTTCAAAATCAATAGGTTGATTATTTTCCAATGACATGTCAAGTGGAGTGAATTAATGAAAAGAACTTCTAGCTCCAGCCATGAGCAGTGTTGAAACGGCGTGTTTAGGTGTCGCAGTGGAGTAAAACCCATTAAGGTGATTGCATGAATATTCTGCCTTCAGATAAGCACAGTGCTGCTATATTTTAGAGTATGGCTGTTCAGAGACTGAAAGTTAGACAGCCCCGTGCAGCAGCCACTTCTAAAGCACTGTTAATGACCAGCTGCTCTGAGCCGTCAATGGCTGGAAGTTGTATTGCTCATCAGTGGTGACCCAAACATCGCTATACTTAGGTAATATATGCAAAACACAATCTGAAAAGCATATGTCAGAACACTGAAAGCAAAACAATGCACAATCAATGAGGATAGCAATCTCATGAAGAGCTCTGTGTTTTCCTGACAGAAGACAATCAGCCTATGTGAGACACATGGGCTGTAATCAACAGAACAGGGAAGATTCACAGGTGGCTACCATAAGAGAAACACCCGTCAGCCATAACATGACGTGACCAGCCTGCTCTTTTATGAGGCAGCTTCACAGTCAATCTACTTACTTCCTGGGCTGATGCCTGCTGAATCATATGCTGTGTTTAAAGTAGTCTCTAAAGCTGATGATCAGGTGTTTCAGTTAAATCAAGCCGGTGAAAAAAATGCCAGTGAGGAGGAGGAGGAAGATGACTCAATGCACCTTCCAGGGTAATGATGCTGATGCACAAATACAGGC
The DNA here is from genome assembly GCA_036419115.1 of Scarus forsteni. Classification (NCBI taxonomy): domain Eukaryota; kingdom Metazoa; phylum Chordata; class Actinopteri; order Labriformes; family Labridae; genus Scarus; species Scarus forsteni. Next base: position 25,783,379 of record JAZDUH010000157.1, on the reverse strand, counting down.
CTTGACATGCAAATGAGGACGATCATGAACATTCTGGATGTTCATAAATGTTTTTTTTTTCTCTCTCTGCGCCATCATGGATTTTCCACCGTTTTAGAAGCAAACAAAATGCCATACCCAGACTGCAATCTGCGTCATACCAGCTGAAAGCTCCATCTTCATTCCTGCACGCTCTGCCTGTCACACGTAATGAAATAACACTGAGCCAATCCAGTTAAACAATGTCCTCTACCATTTATTTAGCTAACGTGACGCCTTTCAGTTTATGTGGACTGAAACATTTCACAGCATCTACAGACTCACTTTCTTAACATTTACAGATCTGAAATGTTCTGATAAAACACAATTAATCAACAAAAAAGGTATGATGGAAATGACTGATGCTGAGGTTTATTGTGTTTGGCTCTCTGATTTCTCACTACGGCCCTCACTTCTTCTACCGTCTAGTATTTAATGTTGTTAGTGAATCATTTATAAAAATAAAGACTGATTAATGTGCTTCCACTGGATTGTCAAACCACTGCACTTAGGGGGAAATAAAAGAAGGAGGGGATTTAGAGTTAAAATGCTCAGTAACCTACAGTATGACACAAACAAGAGTTTCTTGAATCAGAGAAAATAAATGTTTAATTCAAAGGTTAGTTGATTAACATAAAACTAGAAGTGCTTAGAAAGAACAACCTTCTGCCAAGACATTTCTGACATTCAAGTTTAAGGCAATACTAAAAGATGAAAACTGCCCTGTTGCACAGTGTTAACACATTTAAAAAAAATTAGTGGATCCACATCCCGATTTTGATCACCATTAATCACTTGGCCCTTCATGACCAACATTCTTTGAAAATCCAGTAAGAAATCTGTTGAGGACTTTGAGTAGTTATGGTGGAAAACGTTCCCAACTGTCAGAACTTACTGAAACAGCTTGCTCTCAAATCGACAGATGGACAAGCAAACAAAAGCAAAACATAAACTTCTTAAAAGAAGTGAAAACACAAGACATATACAGCAAAAGAAAACATCTACAAGTCATTTTTTACCAGTTTCACCCAGCCCTACAGCCAATAATGGATATGTCCTATAGCCTTTAAATCATCGGTGTCAAAGAGGGATTGTCAGGACGAGAATGACCATCTGAGCAGCAGAGATGGGAGATGCTGATGGCTTATCTTCACAGTCAGACACAAAACAAGAGTCAACTGCAAGAATGTTGTCAAATATTGTAAAATACTTTGTAAAAAAAAGACCCTGTAACAAAGTAAATATGACAGAAAATATGCACGATTGATGGTGTTACCTGCTACAATCAAAATGTCTTTTTTAATTGAACTGTCTCAGGGGCCAAATTCAAAATGTGCAGTGGCCTTCGGGCCATAGTTTGGACCCCCCTGCATTAAGTATCATCATTGTGGTGATACCCTGCAGCCTGTAACAGAGGAGCCTTTGTCTGTGTTATATGTTAAGTAAGGGTGTCCTGATCAGATATTGATATTGGATTATATCAGCCTGCATCTAAAATCTATCATATCAGCACTCCAATACAAGCAGTCGATACTATTTTATTTATTTTATTAAGTTGTAGAAAATGGTTGTGTTTACATTAAACACAGTGGTTATTTTGCCATGTAAAAATATATGTTTAGTTTTAATTGGATTTATTGAGGTTACTTTTCAGGATCTTCTAATTTTTTTATTTATTTTATTTAATTGTTGTATATTCTTATGTTTAAGGTTAGAAAGGTTAATAACAAATGGGTCAGTTTTCCTCATACCTACCATTGCTGACTATTAATAATAATAATAATAATAACTTACATTTATATAGCGCCTTTCAAGGAACCCAAGGTCGCTTCCCACAGTGGAGGGGACAAACTAATAAGATCTAAACAGGGAAGGCCAGGGAGAACAAGTGAGTTTTGAGGAGTGATTTGAAACAGTCCAGAGTGGGAGAGTTGCGGATTTCTGCGGGGAGAGAGTTCCAGAAGGTGGGGGCAGCCACACTAAAGGCTCTGTCACCGAATGTTTTAAGTTTGGTCCGCGGGATGGATTGGAGACCAGCGTCAGACGACCGCAGGCTCCTGGATGGGGTGTTGGTGGAGGAGATCAGCCAGGTACTGGGGGACAAGTGCATGAAGGGATTTGTAGGTGAGTAAGAGGAGCTTGTAGTGAATGCGGAACTTGACCGGGTGCTAGTGGAGGTGAACGAGAGTGGGGGTGATGTGCTGCCAGGGTTTAGTGCGAGTAAGAACCCTGGCAGCTGAGTTTTGACTATTGTTCTCTGTTTGAGTAATCTCACTTGATCAAGCCTTTGCTTCCAGTCCATACTACAAAATAAATTATAAAAGTATGTATGATTCCTGCTGATATTGTACTTTTGTATTATATCAGATTGATATCGGTATTGGCCAGTACTCAAGGCTGCAATATTGGTATCATCCTGTATCTGGACACCCCTAATATAAAGCACATTCTTAAATGTAACTCTGGAACAACTTGGCACAGACAATTCCTAAAAAAGGATTCGCAGACAAGACAACTTTTATCATAAATACACAGCTCTCCTTTATATTTCTTTGACCCCTAACATAATTGAGACAGAGAGGAATCTTTTATTTAACAAACGAGTCTCATAGACAACAACTTCTGTGTTAAATGCTCATGGATTCACAGCGGACTTTGAGGCCTTAAATATCGCTGACCCAGAAATTCACTTTCATTTGATTTGGTCTGTTTAGAGCTGCTTTTCCCTTCCCGGAGTTTTTGATTTTCTCTCAATTAAATCAGTGTCAGAAATCCCAGCTGAGGAGAGAGTTTGATTCTCTGAGAGGACTGTGCTGAATCTCCACAGGCACATCCAGGAATTTAAAGTTGTTTTAACACTGCAAACACAAAACTGCAGGAATCGAGAGTAGAAGGCACTTATTGCAGGAATTGAAGCCTTTTTAAACTTCACAGCTTTGGATTGAAAATCACAGCTCTGGTAGTTTGAACAGAGGAAGTTATTTGACTTTAATGCACTTTCCTGATTGCACAGCAATAACAGTAGCAGGTCTGAGTGGCTATCTTTCTTTTAAACTAGGAAAATGAAGCTGCTCTGTTGTTTTCTTCATCCTGTGAGCAGTTTTTATTCGAGGTTAGTTACAAACACTCATTAATGTGTTTATTCCTTGTATGCTGGATATACTTAATGTTACAACAACCGAAACAAATATAAAGATGCAAAGTCAAGCTGACTTCAGTGTTAATTCAAACAAGTCAATGTCGTGCAACACCAATGGAGATGTTCCACAGAGCAGAAAAGATTAGAGACTAGTTTTTCAGCTTGTCCCTGACCACAATAGCTAATAAACTGTCCCAGCCTTTCTTCACTGAAACTCATTACGAATCAATAAGCTGCGAAGTTCAGAATTCTTTCAAGCATTAAATGGTCCCTATACAAAACATCCATCTGAATACACCTGTCACTGCAGTGAATATTAAGTGTGTTTTCTCGTTTTACTGGAGGCACAATATTCTTCATGGGCATTAAATTTAAAAACAAAACTCTGAACTAAACAGCTTAAGCCATCCAGGCAGAAAGATCCATTTTTCTCCGACATGCTGTTTAATTTAAAGCTGTAATACTTTTTCTAAAGCTCCAAACATACATAGATAGATGCAGAGGCTGAAGTGATGGGCTATAGGGTCACAGTCACTGTTTTCCTGTCAAGATTAGCTCAAGTGTTGGATGTAGACAAACGTTGGCAGGGCATGAAATCAGCCTCCTAATAGAGGCATCTGTGCAGCAGGTGCCTGAGTTTCTATACCCACAACAACGTGTTTAGATTGTTTAAGAAGTGGACACTCAGGGATGGTGAGAAAAACCATAATAGTACATTTGTACATTATAAGAGTGCCTCTTTGGTGAAGGGGATAGCAATGATGCATGCATTGGAATAGCTTGGGGAAAGAGGCTTGCACACCGAGTACTGGCTTGTGCACCCTAGATCTTTCGTTAAATTATTGCAGTTCAGGATGCTGTTTTGGCAGAGTGGTTAGCAACCAGGCATGTCCCATATACTTGCTTCTGCCGGTCCAGGTTCGAGCCCAGCCTATGACCAGCTTGCAGAGTGTCTTGCCCCTACTCTCTCGTCCCCTTTCACAAGCCTATCCACTGTCTCTCTCGTATTAATAAATGCACAAAATACCCCAAAAATACATTAAAAAAAGAATTGCAGCTCATATTACTATTGCAGTATTTAACTATGTTATTGCAGATTGCATTGCAATCCAAAAAGTGCCCGAGTGCTAGCTGGCAAAAAATAGCTACTGGCTGAAGTTACTTACTGTCCTATTTACCGAGTTTTTTCTGCCACCACTTCTGTCAAATGGTGCAAATAATGAACAAATCAAGCGGTAACCTGCTATTACAGTTGTGCACACCTGCAAGCACTTGAAGTTATTTTTATATGATTTCCACTCTGCTCCAGTGAAACCGTCACTCATTATGTTGTTGGCTTGCTGATATGCTTAACTGGCATATCAGTGTTGTGTGCAAACAAAGAGCATGTTTACATATAGATGATTTTCACAAAAGTAATGTGAAAATGTTAACAGCATATCCTTTGTGTGTGTTTTGGCCTTGGGTTAATGGTTTGATTTTGCACAGTGAGATACACAGAAACAAGAAGAATACATATTATCCACTGCAGGGAGAGGTAAAAAGCTTCAAAAGCTTATTTGAAGCCTAAAATTTCACAAAGTTAAGGAGAAACATAAATAAAAATCAACTGTACCGATCAAAACTATGAAATAATAGTTACAAAGTAGCAATACATAGTGGCAATCAGGCCATAAAATAAAACATGTTTTATAAGTGTTCATTTTGATAGCACTTTTTTAATTTACTTTTAGTCTTTAAACACCCACAGCTCATTTGTTTTGATTTGATTTAGATGATAACATGAAACATTGCTGCATGTTTGCACTGCAGTATTGTAAAGCAGGCCTAAAGACTTATTTACAAGCAAACTCAGAGATTCACTCTTCATCCTTTTTATATATTAAATCAGCAGAGGCCAGTTTTCAGTAAGATACAGGAGCTACAGATTATGTAATACTTATGGCCTTATTGATTTGTATAACTGCAATAATAGACACTGCACACATACACACTCACATTAGTATTCATAAACTTCAGTGTTAATTTTGTTGACTTATTATATTCTTCATAGTTCTTGTGTTGTGTAAGAGTGACTCTCTGAGTTTGCTTGTAAAAAAGTCTTTCGGCCTGCTTAGGGGTGGGAGATATGGCACAAATATCATACCACGATTTTTAAATAGAAAATCACGATTTTATAACGATTCTTTGATTTTTCTAGACTTACTTGCATGCTTGACCATTTTTTTCCTATGTTTAAAATATGAAACATGTAAAACCCTAAACGAAAAAAAAAAAGACAATTTAAGCCAAAGAAACTTTCTGAGCAGGTTTTAATTTAAATATAAAATGTGTATAAAAAATGTAACAATAAAGTGCACTTTTGTAATGAACAAAATAAACAACACACCAAATAACTATTGAAAAATATAAAAGTACAATAGCTTATTAAAAGTGCAACAATGCAAACAAATGTTATCTAACTGAAATGTTATCTCTTAAAGTACAGCAATTTAGAACAAATGTTATCTAACTGAAATGTCTATAATCTGAGTGAATAATACAGCTGCTTTAGAACAGATTTTGTTCATATCTTCAAGCTTCTTATCTCTCCTTTTCTTTCCGGCCATAAAACGCTACATGTAATCACGAGATCGCATCAAAGATGCACCATCACACACAGCGATCTTTCTGCTTTAGTCGACATTATAACTAAGCGCTAATATCTCACACACAAACTAGGCCTGCTTCATACAATATCTGCAGTGTAATGTTTCATAAACATCATCTAAACTCAGCCTGCAAAACAATACTGCTGTCTAAATCTGTTTAAAGCTGCAGGTGTTTAAAAATATTGAGGAATCGTCATCTGCTGTGGAAAAACAGCTTAATAAACAAATGAGCCTTGGGTTAGCGAACATTTTCAGAGCAGAAAGAGGGAAAAAAAATAGGTACAGACTCCCTGCTGAAACCCTGTCGCCTTCTTAACTCCTCATACTTTAAAAAGTTGGTGTTCTCTAAAGGAGAGAAGAAAAATATTCAGAGAGGGTGGGGACAAAATTTAGAAAGAATGGAAGAAGATATAGAACAAACAAGTCTTGGTTTATTTCCAGTGGGCTTAGGGGGAAAAGGACAAAATCAAGACAGGCAGAGGGCTTCATGCCAAATGACAATGATAGCGACTAAGAAGATGTGGATGCATGTGTTGTTCTGATGAGAGCTGGAAGTAAACTAAAAAGCCAAAATAATTAAACCCAATCAAACCAACAGGCTACATCCAACCCCTTTCTGTAATGCAAGCAGGTTTTAAACTCCCAATTGTTGCCCACTGCTCTCCTTTTGAATGCAGTCTCACAGTGCAAAAGCATTGTGAGCTTCGAGCAGACAAAATCAAACATGTGTGAATATCTCAAAATGTCTGAGGGGGATCAAAAGTAGATCAGACTCCTCTCTTCTTTGCCTGAACTTAAAGCACAGTACCAGCATGACTTCAGATTTTACTTTGACTTTCTCTTTCATGTTTCTGCCTGCCTGACTACAGCACTAAAGTTGACGTGACATTTGAATTCACCCCTCTTTTTCTGTGAGGGTGTATACAATACAGTGTGATTATGCTGCATCAGAATCTTGGGCTTTTTCAAAAAGAATAAAACTTTGTGTTTAGACTCTTGCCTTGACATGTTACATTTGTTGCGTTTGATAAGAAACTACAAGAAAGGATATAGAGACAAAATGCAGCAGACTTTCATGGTGAACAAGGTACGGCAACTTGCCCTAAAGCATGAAGAAAATGCAGGTTTTGACTTAATTTTTGTGCTTTTGCATTTTAATCAGTGTCTGTTTCTTAAAAATTTGGTGCAATTCAGTGAGCTATGTGCTCTATGTAAAGCAGATTACTTAGCTACAAACATTTACAGACATGTGGAGTTGTACGCCAGTGTGAACTTGTTAAGGTGCGTTCACACCGGACGCTACCTGTACTACCTTGGCGATCACTCCCCATGCAAAGTCAATGTACAGCCGCGATGGGGCGGGGCTAACCCTCCCGCGACGCGACAGCTGGCGACAAGACGACCGCTTCACTCGTCGCGCGATGTCAAAGTTAAAAAAAAGTTGATCTATTCAGGCGATGTCGTGCGTGGCTGTGCAGCATCAGCCAATCAGCGGTGTGTGTACGTGTGACGGTGCTGTTATTCATCCGGACTACAGGGCGGATGACTTCCGCATAGGCGGAACTAATCTCAGTGAGGACATTTGCAGACGGACCACAGTAAACTCACAGAGGATGCTGCTGCATCATCAGCTGCAGAGTTTTGTGTTTGATAAGTGACTGAAAAGGATACAGCTGGAATAACGTCCGCTTATACACCCTTTTATGGGATATATGATACGATCGCGGTAAAACTCGAGCGGACGTGACGTCACCGACCAACGGCCGACGCCAGGCGACCAAACAGGTAGGCTATTTATGGACGCGCGACGCTACCTCAGTGGGCGACGCGACTTTGGTAGCTGGGTCGCTTGCGGTGTGAACGCACCTATATGCAACAAAAATGTATTTCAATTAGGACTGAACGATTTGAGAAAATAATCTAATTGCGATATTTTCCCCCAATATTGCAATTGTGATTTACTCTGCGATTATTTTAATGTTCCTCATCTTATGCATTCTTAAACAAACGTAAGCAGTAGATCGTTTTATAGTAAAACCAATATGACATTAAATCAATCTAAGGATAATAGATTTGAGAAAAAGTGGAGAAGTGGAGAACAGAGGCAAAATAGGTATGAAATTGTAAAAACTGGGTGAAGAAGCAATGGTACGAAAGCAGAAAACAAGTTAATAGGTGCAAAATAGGTATGAAATTGCAAAAAAAAGACCAAAAAATTCAAAAGTGACTGAGGAAAATTGATTATAGCAGCAAAATTGGGATTACATTTCTAAAACCATGTAAAAATTCCAAACATGGACTGACAGTGGCCAAAAAAAAAAGATGAATGGGAGCAAGATAGACATAAAGTTGTAAAAACTGGGTTAAAAAAGGTTAAAAAATAGGCATTAAATTGCAAGAAACTACATCACAATGCCAAAATGTTCACACACTTTGGGTTAAACCTGCACGGTCTGCGATTTGAATATTGCAACAAGCCATATTGCGATTTAATCTAATTTGCAGTTAATTGTTTAGCCCTAATTTCAATATCTGCAATGTGATGTGATGTTCCAAAAAGCATCAAAATGGAGGTCAGCCTGTGTGCAGCAGTGTTGTACAAGTTCCATCTTAGAATGAGCTGCTCAAAAGTTCAGTTTTCCGTTACAGTAACTGCGAGGTTACGTAAGTTCATCTTCTTCGATTCCATGTAATATGAAAATATGAATTTTTAGCACCGAGCTACTCGTCTTCAACTAGGCCTGCTGGATATGGAAAACATACACTGATGAAATGAAATGAAAATAAAATCTAATTTCAAAGGGGATGAGAGTCAGGCAGAGAGTAAATGAGAACCACTGCTCTAAGCTAACTTTTTTTATGACTTTGCTACTTTCTGCAATGTTTAACATGAAAACAACTGAAATCATTTCAAGCTGTGGTTCCCAACATTAAAGCCAAGACCCCCAAAGGTCAGCAAAACATCTACAGGGGATCACAAGATGCCTTTCATAAAACAAGTAAAGGTTAAAGATAACTTCAGGTGTATATAGTGCAAAAATGCCTTAATGCAAGAGAAAAAAAGTGTCCCAAAGTCATTAGGTGATCTTTAAAAAAGTTATTACTGGTTAAAGGGACAATAGGAGTCCCAAATCTCTGGCTTGATTTCTTAGGAGTTTGGAAACCCCTGATTTAAATAGGGATGCAACAATGTGAAAATTTCATATTATGTTATTGTGACCAAAATGATCACGGTTATCATTATTACTGTGGTATTGTTGCACTGTGCTCATAATGTTCAAAAGTACTTCTACGCACACACTTGGCATCATATAACCCCTTTAATATTAGAATTACAACAGGTCGTTTGTCTTTTGGTCTATAAATGTGTCAGGAAATGTCCTTCGAGTAAATTTTAGACCCTTTTTTCTAGAGAATTAAAAGTAAACAATTCTGGCAAGTATTTGTCATTATTATGCTAAACATGCTTGAAAAGTTTGTAATAAGAAGAAAAGAAAAATAGATTTGAACTAGTGCTGTCAGACGATTAAAAAAATTAATGTAATTAATTACCGGATTTACAATTAATGAATCTAATTAATCACATTTTAATCTCATATCTGCTTAAAGTACCCAAATAAAGAATTTGAATTCCAGGATATTATACAATTGTAGTGCATGACTAATCAAATAAAAACACTAAGAAGTGAAGATTTGTAAATCCACATTTTTATTGGTGACTAAATAAAACCAAAGTCAGGGCAACTTGTCCAGAAAATTCTAAGCTCAATCAGGCAACTCAAATTACACTTTAAGTGTGTTTCATAAATCAAATTCAAAATAAGAAAAAGGTCGAGGACATCCAGCAAAACAATTAGGCCTGATGCATTATTAAAGAATGTAGTACAAATATAGATAAATAAATTCTAAAATAAAATAAGACCAAGTCTTAAATATGCCATTCCTGTTGTCACTTGGGCTTTGTTTAGTTTGACTAGAGATGCATGTGTGAAGTGACGTGCCACTGCCATGTACGGGTCCTCCAGCTGGCCAATATTAAAATGTTTGTCTGCTATGATTAATCTTGGGATTAATTTTTATAACGCATTAATTTGCGGTGTAATTAATTAATCTAATTAATGCACTAATGTGACAGCCCTAATTTGAACACTTAAACAGGATTCTCTTTATGACAATTGTAAATGAACATGTTTAAAATTTTGAGATGATCAGAAATAAACTTTACCTATTATACATTCACTCACATTTTTTTGTTTGCCTATAGCATTAGTGTTCATGTTAGAGCTCATTATATTAGACCATATCTATGTGTTTCTTTGATGACTATAGTCCCTGAGGCAATTCCTGTCCAGTTAGCTCTCCTCCGGTGTCCCCTCTCCCTGGCAGATCTCCTCCACATTTCCTCCTTCAATATTTCCAAATTATGATTGATGAAATCCATAAAACACGAACTACGATGGAAAAAGATGATCAGTAACGAAATACAGCAGAACACGGCGCAGAAGACAGCAAAAGAACTGCAAGAACACACTCCAGAATGATACTTATGCTGTTATTTACAACATTCATACATTATCTACACAGAAAACACTGACAAACCACCTGTTATTCACTCAGCTAATTCACTTTCACTCTTACTTTCTCTGGCTCAGTAAGCTCACTTACTCAGGGAGTTACAGTAGTTAAATCACGCATGTCTTTTTTTTTTGCGTTTTAGACAGGGTGACCATCTTGTATCGGTTTCCCCTCGGCATACTTCAGACTTTGTCCGTCTCAAGGGGAAAAAAACCTCTGGTATGGTGTCCGTGCAGGCACCAACCACCATGGCCAAACTTCTACTTTCAGAGGTCAAACAATGCAACTGCACATGCCCAGCTCTGTCTGTGAGGGACAGCAGCTGTTTTACAGGAGCAGACGCATAGTTCTGCCTTTTCCAGGCAATGAGCAGCATCACCGAGAGTTATTGACACAGTGTAGTAATCAAACACGGTTTACTGGTAACTTAAAAAGGAAACACCAACACTAATTATCAGAAATGTAGCAGCGCTTACCATTTTATCGGTAACCATTACATCTCTAGATTTAAATAAATGAAATTGAACAAGTATCAAAAAAAAATAAATCTTGACAACCTTACCACCTGGAAACACCATGAAAGTTGGACATGTTGGCTAGATCAGGCTGTTCAGTTTGTTTTTAAATCCCTTTTTGTATTTATTAATATTAATATGTGGGTGCTAGGGCATCAGGTTAGAGAGAGACATAATGGCCACAGCAGGGATACTGTGTGTGATTCTTGTTTTATGCTCGAAAATGAAGAAAAGGGCGACAAAGGAACGATTGTGGACTCACTATGTGCCAAGAGAGAACCTTATGAACTGGTTTACCTTCAAGTATATCTATAAGTGAAAAGCAGTGACAGCATTTCAAGGAAAGTAGCCCCATTATCTCAGCAAAATACCATCATGAGTGTAATCTTTTTAGATGTATGCAAACGCACAGTGAGCAAATGTTCTTTAGGCCAGGTTTGTCATCTTAAAGCAGAGACTATCAGGTTTGATTATTATTGACATTGGGAATGACAGTGAGCTGTGATGACACAATTTGTTAAAATCTGCACAAATCTGATCGTCTGATCAGGCCATAAGTCATACCTTTCAGACTTGCTGTTCTTATTCTGCGTGTGAATCATTTTCAGAATCACCATCTGAATATTTGAATTTAATCAAGAGGAGATTCACCATTGGAACAAGAAGCAGGAGAAGGCTATCTCTAGGGTTCATCACCTCCTGTCAATGCAAAGGACAAGAAGCAGAATGATAAATGGGAAGCACTCTAAGTAAGATGCCATCTGCTTTAAATTCAGCGCAGCTGTAGTCAGGTGGGACATATCCAGCATGAGTACCATTTACCAAAGTGAGACATATTATGTTTCTGTCAGACGTAGATCTTAATAAACTGAATAAAAGCATTTCAGTTTTCAGAAAAGAAGAAATCAAACGATCTCCTCAAGGATCAACATTTTGTGAGTCAGTCAAATAATAACAGCAGTTCACCAAGATACTCGAATATCCTCTTGATTTTAAAAGCAACACTCAAAATACCGCTTAAGAAGGCCTGAGTTCAGACTTCTTAGCAGGGCTCAGATTTAACCGACTTCAAACAGGTCTGGATTTAAGGCATACATCCCGCATTCCCTGTCAGTCATGCAGAAGTATGAGCAGACATACACACACTCACACACCCCAAAAATAATTAAGGCGATAATGACAGCGCAGCTAAATTACTTAGCTCTTTTATTTTTTCAGCTTCCTTTAAACTCCCAAGGAGAGAGGAGTGAAGGTTCAAACACCGCTGCAGACTTTAAAGGCAGGTTGGATTTTAATAAAAATGCTCCTGAGGTGACATGTGTTTGATGGTGTGAGCGTGTGTGTGTGTTTGATATGATTTGAATGCAGCGTGCATAGATGTGTGAGAGCTTGTTTTATGTATTTGTGTGTCTCTTGCGCCCTCCTCGTACAAATGGGTGGGTGGGCAAGTGCACGTGCGTTTAAGGTGTTTGTGTGTTGGTGTGAATCTGTTTGTACACATGCACACTTGTTTGCCCTTCCTAATCTTGTGTTGGAAGTTTATTGGCGGCATTTGACCTTTACACGCAATCCAGAGCTCCAAACAGGCAAAAGATCATGAAATGTCTAACAGAGATCAATTCCCTCATTTCCCCTATCATGCTCTCCGGGGTATCTGATTGGCCCTGTGCTCTACGGCCTAATACCGAATTAATACATGTCTGGAAATGAAAAGAATGAAAGCTCCCCTCTGAAAAATTAACCCCATAATCAAAAGAATATTAAAGGAGCTTATAGTTAATTAATGCACGGGCCTCAGCAAAACTGATAATTATCTTATCTGTGTCTGGAAAAAAGGAGCCAAGCTTCACTGGTTTGTCAGGAGAAACCTGAGACAAGAAAATCCTGCAGGTTTGATTCTTCTGGAGGTTTGTTTTTTTTTAAATACTGATATAGTTTCAAACAGGATGAAGCTAAGAAGGTGTTATATTGTTTGATTAAATTTACGGTGATGGTCAATATTCAGTGAGAAAATGCGTATGGTGTGAACCATTAACAGTTGCATGCTTATACCAAAAGATTTCTGTGGTTTCAGACCTTTTTCATAGGAGCCCTCCTCAAGTTGTACCCAAGAAGAGCTTCCACCCATACAAAAAAAGACTGGCACATTTCTGTGCAAAAATAAACACCAGTTTAAATTGTTTTCATGTGTTGTTTGTGTTTTCACGTGAAAAATCACAAGACTGGCACATTTCTCTGCAAAAATAAAAACCAGTTTAAATTATTTTCATGGTGAAATCAAGATAAACTAACACACGTATTCTTTTGCTAAGAGAAAAAGAGTATTCCTTGTGCTCATTGTTTTAATAAATAAATGTAAAACAAACGTTGACAACATCAAAAGCAGATAGAGCCTCCTCTGGAAACCTTCGGCACCCCCAACCCCCTGAAATGTACAAATATTTAATATGTTTAAATTTAGTTCATCAGATACCAACAATAATACCGATGTATGGAATATGAATCAAGTTTTGGAGGACAATACCTACATTTAATGCCAAATGTATTTCAACAGTAACAGAATATCAATTCAAAATCTGCAGCTTGAATGACTACAAACAATAATTTACCAACCAGCTGAACAAAACAAGCTCTTTTTGGAGCTTATTAGGAGTGGGAGAAAAAAATGGATTCACATAAGTATCGGGATTTTTTTGTTCAAAAATCGATCGATTTAAAAAATCATGTGCAGATATAGAAAACATACAGATATCATTGTGCATCTCTACTTCAGAGTGTCTATGAAGGATTTGTATAGGCACTGACGCTTGTTTAAAGCAGTGGTTCTCAACCTTTCAAAGTCGCGACCCCCAATTTAACGTTCAGTACTGTCCGTGACCCCCCTCCCCCCGGAACGCAATGAAAATTCACTGTCCGCGGTGCTGAAACAACACCCTATCGATAAAACGTATGTCGGATATACAAATCAGTAATTGATTTTGAGTAATACAATACCTGTTTGAGACCAATCATTTGTTGTCCTTTAACGTCTGGTCGGACGCCACATTAATTTTGCGCATTTATATTTTTCCTAAATGATTTGGCAACCCCCAGAAATCATCTCGCGACCCCAATTGGGGTAGGGACCCCAAGGTTGAGAATGGCTGGTTTAAAGTACCAATTGAGAACCAGTGTTGGATTAAAATAGTACCAAACTTACGGTAAGGGAAACTTTTGACATCAGTTTTCAAAAGCATCAGAATTTTGGTACACTAGATAGTGTTGAAAGTCTTCATTTTGGCAATGAAAAAAGAAAAAAAAAATCCTCCAAACTGGATTTCTTTGGCTTGTATTTGTGTGACCATGGAATCAAACAGGTTTCAGTTTCATTTGATGTTCGCTAGATTTATATCGAAGTTTATAGGTCTAGTATTTGTGAGAACCATTCGCAGTATTAATATTAACAACATCTGCTCGGCAGAGTGTATGTAAACTAGATTCTTTGTCTTGAAGCTTTTTCTGTCTTTTCTGTTGAGACCCAACATGCAAATATTCTCTTTGTCTGGTTATTAAAGAATCTTAAGAGCTTTCTTTGTGTGTTTGCTTTTTGTTGTCAAACCAGTTCCTCTATGGCAGAATTAAAACTGATTTATCATAAGACATTTTGACTGAAAATATACTTCTAACACCATCTATTTTGAATGCTGTGCTCACTGTTTGTTTTCCTATCAGACAACCTGATTCCGTCAAAGTGCCACAAGTTGTTTACATTACACTGCAACAATGCTTTCAGATTCAAAATCCAACTATATGTCATGGCATCACAAACCTTAAAAATAAGAAACACGGCCTGCAGTACAGTTTACAGAGGAGGCTGTTCTAACACAGTCTCATGACTGCTTGTCTCCAGGTAATGTGATTTTTGGCAGTCATATAGGAGGGTGAGGCCCAGCAAATGTGTCTGTCCTGTGGTCCTTCATGTCCAACAGAAAAAAGACGTTGACTCTAGGCTGTGGAGAAGTGTGTAATCAGGAGATCATCCTCAGTCGCCGCACTCACTTAGTCCTGATTATCAGACTAGCTGGGCTTACAAAAGGCCTGTGATTACTACATCACTACTGTAACTGCCTTGTATTGACAGATCAATACTGATCCGAAAACTCTAAAATAAATTTTGATTGCTTACAAGTCTTTTTGGTTCTCTCTCTGTCCTCTTCCCTCCAGCCAGCTGCACAGGTTTTCCAGGTTCTCAGAAATGTGCAGTTAGGGAGAAGGACCTCTCATTCAGTACTATGTACAGGCTGCCGGCTTTATCTCCACAGAGCTTTGAATGTGCCAGGGGAGAGGCAAAAAATGTTCGCAGTACATGACTGACGTTCATTTCAAAATGAGAAAGGGACTTCAAAAGTTACCAACGGCAGCACTGGAGAAAGGAGGAGAAGTAAAATCTCTTTGTAAGGGTGGTGTGGCGGATAACAGAGGAGGAGTCAGTGACCGTACTGTTATGGTTCAAGGCTAAACTGAAATAATAACAGAGCATAAATCACACAGTGGAACCTCATTCCTTAATTTATGTGGATCTCACGACAGAGAAACTTAACATATGCTCATTTGCAGAATCACATGGATGTTAGATCACGCAGGCTAGATCTGTTAAATTTCTTTAATAGGAAGTAACAGTTGCTTTTTCTGCTGTCTCTGAGTTTAGACTGTTGGGACCTCTCTGCACATGTATCCAGACACTTTAACTCTGATTACATGTTTGGTGCATGTACACTCATGCCTTGATCAGACTGTGTCCATGTAAATAGAGAACACAAACATTTCAATCAGAATGATCTGAAAACATGGACAACAGTGAAACAGATCACTGCTTAACATTTTATTATTATTATCCACTAAGTTGAAAGAGAAACACACTGACTGATGGTCATACAAACTTTGTTGTATATAGATACATTGATAATAAAGAGATTCTGACTCTGGTTACAATAACATCTGCGGGGATGTAGACTCTGCCAACAGACTACTGCTTTTGTGCAGCCCTTTTTCTGGTTACTCTCTTTGTTTCTCTTCTAAATTGTAGCCTTATTTTTCCTCTTTTGTCTCTCATCCTCTGTCATTTTGTCTGACAGTTCAAAGAGGGGTTAACTGGATTTCTTTAGTTTAAGGCTGGAGTGTAAACAGGAGCTGTGAGGATGAGTGACCTTAAAAATGCTGTTTGATGATAAAGAATACATACTGTTGCTTTAAGATAACGGTTAACACTTTACTTGAAGATCTAGTTTATAATGCATTAGAAGCATATGTGTAAGACGTTAAAATGCATGTATAAAGTGTCATTATAATTGTGTATAACCATGTATAAGAACTTGTGCCAAGGTTTATAAAGTATTACAAGTGTGGACATAATGTATTACAATCAAGCCTCTATAATGTTTTATACCTGCATACTCAAGTGACAAGGGTTTTGAATGAAGAATCTGAAGTCCTGGGTCCATTATAACCATCCTTACTCTAGCCAGTAGTAAAGACACACATAGAACTGCTCAACATAGAACAGACACTAAATTCTCAGTTACAGAAAGGGCGTAATGCCGTATGAATATCAATATGTTATGTTGTTATAAATTGCATTCTTCATTTCTCTCAGGTGCTACTTTTTTTTTTTTTTTTTTACAGATTTCAATGGTATTGATATGTAGAGAATAATCTGCAACATCCTTTACATTCTGTTCTTGCAAAATAAGGTTGTTTTAAAGATCATTATGGTGTTTAATTCTTAACTTACATTTTACCTCCAGCCAGCAAAATACTGCTCCTAAGTGATTCTAATTTATATCATGCAAATGCTAACAACTTTATACAGTGTTGTCACTTCACTAAAAGCTCTTAAGGTCATCCTCATAAGGGATTACAACCTTTCTTTACTACTGGCTGGAGTAAAGATGGTTCTAATGTGACCCAGGAGTTCAGATTCTTCATTCAAAACCCTTGTCACTTAAGTACGCAGGTATAAAACATTATAAAGGCTTGATTATAATACATTATGTCCACACTTGTAATACTTTATAAACCTTGGAACAAGTTCTTATACATGGTTATACACCATTATAATGACACTTATGAAGCATTTTACATGCATTATAACGTCTTATGCATGTGCTTCTAATGGATTATAAACTAGATCTTCAAGTAAAGTGTTACCAAGATAACTTCTGTTCATTAAACTTTCTTATATAAGTGGATTTATCTTTCATACTTCTTTGTAATTTACCATTTTCTGTTGTTGATCTTCTTTGGAAACAGAATACAGAGCACATTGATTAAACATAGTTGTTTGTGTTCTCAAGTGATCTGACAAAAACTGTCTCGTTGCCTCTAATGTATTGACTCGCATTTAACATAAACAGTGTCCAAAAATATTCTTCTGACACGGACAGGGTGAAACAAGAACATTAAAAGTAACACCATGCAGTGCTCGGAAAAAGAAATACTTTAAAAGTAATACAAAAATAAGAGTATCCATCCCAAATGTCATCTACTGTTTTTGTTCAGCCTTAAACCAAAATAAACAAATACAAAATGCCAATGTGCAGAATAAGTTGAAATAAAAATATCAAAATATGACTGCTAAAACAGTATCCATTATGCAGGACAGAATAATAGTGGTTCATCCTCCTTCACAGCAGCATGACTATGAGAGGGAACTGTCTATTATTGATAATGGTGCTCCTGTCAAACCTGTTTGCATTAATAATGAGTTCGTCCTATCTGCCTAGTCCCTAACTGTCCATTTAGTTTAGCAGTGTAAACAAACATAGTGGGACAAAAAACATGACCCTCTACACTTCTGCTCACTGTCAGATGACTGTCACTCTGTATCACTGAACTTTAGGGGACGCATTTATTCAGGCGCCAGAAAAACTTTAAGGGACGCATAAGCAGATGCAGCACATGAGTTTCAATTCCTGTGCTGTTTACAGAGGCTCAGTCAATATTCCACTTGGCTTTATCTAAACTTGCTGAATGCCTCAGGCTGATTGATAGTGCTATTTTATCTACTGAAAGCAATTCGAGCCACCCCAAGGTGCTCAAGATCCGGACTCAAGGACGGTCAGGCAACAAGCCCGGGAAACGAAATTACAACAGATTCTGTGGGAGTTACCTCTTTAAATTCAGAGCACAAAGTAGCAGCTGTCAGTAGGTGGAATAATCCTCACACTCTTATCAAATCCTGCTAAAGAGGTCCCCGTGTACATGCAGCCAAACCTCTCCAAGCTGTCAATCGGCTGATTATGGAGACAAACAAAGAAATAAGAATTGAAATTAAGGAGTTATTCGATCATTTTCATTTACTTTACGGAGAGAAAAACAATAACAACAACATGTCAGTAATACTGCACTCTACAAGACTATGGCAGATAGTGTTGTAAGGTTGGGAATTACATAGTTTTTTAAAGATTTATCAATTATTTTCATGTAAGAACATGTGCAGATAACATAAGCCAGACTGATGGAGTTTGTGCCTTGGAAAGTGTCAAATAATTATTTGCCAGGTCTGATGCACAATAAAAATATTGACCCAATAAAAAATGTGTGCTCATGACCCCCAAATAATATATTTTATATGTTCAATCCATATGAGGATTACAGTTTTTTTTATTCAGAACCATTTATATCATCAGCTAGAGCCACAACAACACATGGAAAAGAGATGTCAACATAGGTGGTTATCAGTTTGTTGTGCTGCACATTTCTAAAGTCACTTGTCGAGGGGCAGAGCTGGAACTTCACTCACGGACCACAGAGTGGAGTGTTGAAAAGCAGCCAGTCAGACTCAAGTGACTGCTCCTGTAACATTCACATAGCTTCTTACAGTTTCTGGCTACAATTTTGTATTTTACACTGAAGCAGTAGCGACTGCCTACATCATTATCTGATTGGCCTGTAATTAAAATGATTGAGGGAGCTATCATCCAATCAGCTGTTCTACCCACCCCAAACACTGTCAATGGGCTGTTGCTTAGATGGGCCAGTGAAACATGTTCTGTATAGTATACACTGAACAGTCTATCTACTGTGTCAGGTTGAATGGAGTGGGTTTACAGAACAAACTAATAAGTCTTCGCAATGTTTGCAGTTTTTCTAGAAGGAATCCTTGAGGTTCTCAGTCAAATGGGAGACATACTCCCCTCTGTGAGCTCTGGGTCTGCCTCAAGGTCTCCTTGAAACTGGACAGACCTACAATTCTACAATTTCATTTAGCAGACGCTTTTGTCCAAAGCGACGTACAACACAAGCAGGAATTCGGACTGAGGGGAAAAACCTTAGCAAGTGCATCGAAGTGCTTCAAGTCAACTGGCCACAGGTGCTGCCATCTAGTGCCAGTTTTTTTTTTTTTTTTGGTTTTAATGCAGCTTATCACAACAAATAATTCAAGTCACAATGAATAATTCAAGTCACAACAAATATTTCAAGTCAGCAACAAAAATTCAAGTCAACAACATCGATCAACATTCCAAGCATTCAAAATTCAGTGCTAAATATTCATTAAGAGCTGGTCTGAGACCTTCTGATTCATTCTACCTCTGAGGACAAAGAGGAGAAGATCAGATTAAGTGCCAGATTAAGACCTGGAAGACTTCCAAAGGAAGATAACTGTGAGTTATCCTCATCAGGTGCTCAAACCATCTCAAATGGCTTTTCTGTGTGGTGGTTTTACTTTGAGGTCCTGTATTTGTGTGGGCCACTCACCCCATTGTCAAGTTCATAGTGCAGTTTCATGCCATTGCATGTTACAATGTTACTGTGAAAGTTACAGAAAAGGCACGACAACTTCCATCTGCTCCATCTCAGAGGAAGCCACAGAGGCTTAATAAATGTGAGACAGGAGCATGCAGAGCCAGTGGGGGAGCACAATGCTGTATGCATTTGTGCGTATATGAAAATTGCTCGGATACAAATATCCTGTCCGATGGAGTGTCGACATCCCTTTCTATTTACATTTGAGGAAAAGCAATTTCACAAATAACTTGTATACTGTACATTCTACAAAAAAGGAGTTATCAAAGTCAGAATGGACTTGACACCAGGTGACCGTGACCAAGGGCCCATTTTATTCAATCAAACAAAAAGGAAAACCTAAATGGGCACATCTGGACAGGAGAGGAAGGCTTGAGTGCAGCATATAGGGGGGCTTTGCTCCATGTCTCCTTCTCTGGTTTTGGGAGCAGAGTTAAGATGCCACTTACAGGCCTGGCATACATGTTATATGACTAACTATTCACAACAGAATAGGCTAAAATATTCACACACTACTGTCAGACTGCAGCCACACGCTCTACTCCAAACATCCCTTTAAATGTCTTATCTTTCTGACTTTTCTTTGATTTTTGTCAAATTAAACTTGGTGCTGTGAAAAAAAAAATCAAGTGGTTTATCAAGCAGGATGTTGTAGCTGTGATGAATATGCCAAGAGTGTGTGCTTCATGGGTAAGATATGGGGCCTGCTGGATTCCAAACTTCAGAAAGATTGTGTGCTCTCTCCAAAAATTAAAGATGCAGCTTTGCTCAGTGAAAAGAAACTCCCATTGACTGATCATAGAATTACTTGTATAGAAAAAAAAATACATCTGACGTGTGAATGCCTGAGGGCTGGGCCAGGCCAACCTAAGCGTTGGTGAGGGTTGTAACAAAGATGATGACAAGTTACAGGCAAAGTTCTGCAGGGTTTAAAGTGCACAAACATGTTGCCAAAGTATTAGTTTAAATCAGGTATTTTTCCCCAATTACCACAGTAATGGAGACTTAATCAAAACAACTTAGGCCCCATCCACACGAAGACAAAACGCTAAACAGTTTCCAAAACGATCGCCATAAAGACAAAGGCGTCTCAGAAAATGTGTGCGTCTATATGAATGCACTCGATACGCATCAAAACGCTGTAAAACACATGCCAGACCTCTAGGGGCGCTGTAACGATATGACGGAAACAAGCGGAAACAGACGAAAAAACAGTGGGCATTAGCACTTGCGGCAAAAGCTGCAAACAGAGATTGTGATAAAGTGATCAGAAAGTGCTGTAATGTGTCCTTGATAATTGTTTGTTCAACTCGGTGGTGATTGAGAAGAAGGAGATTTTGCTGCAACAGAGATAGTAGGGTCACCAGCTTCATCAGCACATATTCTACACCGTACGCCGCCATTGTTGTTGTTGTTGTTGCTGCAATGACGACATGAAACTATGACGTAATTGTATCTGAAAAGCTACGGAGAGCCAGTAATCACGGAGCTGCATATACGGCATTTCAAAATCTTTCCACTCTGGAACCTGGTTTCAGAAATGATCGTTTAAAGACCCCCAGAACGCCATCTTCGTATGGATGATACACAGATTCTGCAAAAAATGTATGCGTTTAGACCTCGGTTTGGCTTTGTGTGGATGGGGCCTTAGATGTGCAAGTGTTTTCATGCAATCAATATAGCTGGAGTTTCTCTGCCATGATGGTTATTAAAATCAAAAATGTCCAAAATTGTGTGTCAGAAATCTTGTTTTTCTTCTTGTTGGAGTATTGGAGTATTAAAGTAATTTGATTTTTTTTCTAGAGTCCTTTCAAGCTTTTAATTCTGGTATTCTGACAACAAGTATTCAGTTCTTTATAGACTGTTAAAAACATTTATTGTGTATTATCATACAGAAAAAAAGCAATGTCCAGATATGAAACTTGGCCCACATTGTCCATCCCTACTTTATAGTATATGGTCCATATCTAAATGTAAATAATATAAGCCGCCCTGTCATCAGAATAAAGTTTTGTTCAGAACAGACAAAAGTCAAAAGTTAAGAGGTAGTAAAATTGGATGCCATGAGAAGCTCCATTTTCCTGATGTCTTCTGTTTAAAAACGACAGTGAATAAACAAAATGATATCATAGAGACATCTGAGAGAGCGATCTGTGGACAGCTCTCTTCCTCAGACTGGCAGACTGGCTGGCACACTTGCCCGTTGTGCTCTTTCATCTTCAGGAGAACATATTTTTTGTTTTTCAGTCACATGATTGCCAGCTACAGATCTGTTTCCCTTCCAGATTTGAAGTGCAATCTATTTCGGTTGTATCAAGCAGTGTCACTGAATAAAATAAAGACAAAGCTTTCAAGTAAGAATTATTTGTAGTGGCAAGAAAGCTCCATTTAAGCCGGAGACTTAAACAGATGTAGGCGTGACGTAAACACTGATGGAGAGGATATGTTCTTTAGATTGTATTTATTATGGAGTATAAACTTTTGAGGCCTTATTAACAACACAGACTTAAATATTTCTCATATTTTCACCTTTTTTGATCTGTTCCAGAAACTATCACAAAAGGGCTGTCAACACTGTGCCATTTTAATGCACAAAATTTGTCCTTCTCCAAAAGTAATAGAAATGAAAAACCTTTATACAGGTTATCCTTTTCTATTTTCAATGCTGAAAGACACTTCAACAAAGATTCACCTTTCTCTCCACACCTCCGTGTTAAGAAAGGATTAGCTGGTAAGCTTGGTTTGATGTTTGTCATGATGTTTGTGTTAATCATGGTTGCTGGGTTTTGAAAATGTCTTTTGATTTCTTTTTTGTTGGATTCATGTGTTTTTGGTAAAATGCTATTGATTGGGTGAAATGCTTTTCCTTGCGTAACCATAGTTTGCTCTCTTTTATTATTACATTGGTTATTATGGTTTTTTTGGTATTACATTATTGTTAAGATTCTATGCTTTTTTCTTGTATAAGTCTTTTGAGCTATTTTTTCTTGGGTTTTATGTCTTTTGGTATGCTGTTGTTTAAGTTCTACACTTTTTCCTTGTACATGTGTTTGTTTCTGTTTTTGTTGCGTTTCGATAGGCTCTCATGTCTTTTTTGTATCACACACTGTTATGTTGGGTTCTTGAGCTTTTCTGTGTTATGTTAATGTTACTGGGGTTTTTTTTCCTATACATACAGGACTTAACTAGTAATCCAACATCCTAAAATGCACAACAATGGTCAATGAGATCGAGGAATCCTTGAACTGTTCATGTCTTAAGTTGTAAATATAATAGAACTTAACATAAAGGCACTAAACAGGATCACCATTAAAAGTAAATAAAGCAAAACTGAGCCAGAAGAACCTCTTGAAGTCAATGATGGGAGAAAATGAAAAAGAAAATGAACCCAAAAGAGAATATTTGATTACAATAACGGCTCCTATAATCCCATAATACTATTAAGGGATATCAAAAAACTAACTGAACTAGAAATATCTGATTTGATCAGTTAAAAAGGACATTGGGCCCTCTTGTTGCATGGCTGGTATGGCATTGTAAGTTTTATTTTTGATCTGCATACTTCAACACTTAACGAATAGGGACCTCAAAATAAGATCTACCTTTGTTGGCAAAGATGTGCAGCTACTCCAGGCATATAAAACTGGGCTCAGCTTTTGCTTTCATAGTTTAAATGATTAGCTGCTGTAATGAAATACAGTCTGTAATCACATCCAATATACCTTTATATGAACTTACAGACTCTAATAAAATGACTCAAAAACATATTTGAAAAGTATATTACCTTATAAATGTCATGTATATAACAGTACATCCTTTTTAGAGTCTGCCTGCTTTTATTTATTCCTACCTGAATTTAGTGTCTTCTGTAAGCACTACTGAGCACCAGGGCTTCACTGAAAAAAGAGAAAATAAATTTGTCAAAGTTGATGGTGGAGGATTAGACATCACAAAGAGGGACAAGGGAATGTTTCACAATTATGTAACTTGAAACCAGGGTTATACTCTGTCCTAGTCCAGCAGGTCTTTACTTATGCTTGTGCATAAACATTTGTTGTGCACCCTACTTTTAAAACAGGCTGTACAAGAAATATCAAGTTTTTATCAATCAGTTGATTGCATCTGTAAGAACAAATGTTGGTGTTCAGTGGATTGTGTCTGTAAGCAACTGAATTTTCACAAAAGGGACAAAAGAAATTACTGATATTTGATTTCAGAATATTGCTTTACATTTTTTGACGACTTGAGATGGGGTTTCATGTTTTTATTAACAAATAAATCAATGATCATTTTAATCTACTTACATTTCCGTATCATAACCCACTCATTCCATGTCTAAATACCGCTTCTATGCCCAAAGTCTGTGTGGTTTGTTCTTTCAGGAGGTTTTAAATGTTTCCTTCTCCTTCAGAATTATAAACGGCAGCAGAAGTGCTCTCACACCCAAAGGTCACTTTACAGAAACACATTATTATGAACACTCCCCGACCATAATTCTCATGCTCTTTCCCCTAATTAAGCTTTGAATCATTCTAAAGTATGCTTCTGGTGTAACTTTGCATTTTCTCCTGTTACTAATGGAACAAACTGCCCAATTACTTAAATATTTTTGCTCACACATTTAAAAATATCCACAGCTCTCATCATTAGTGTGGAGGCCCAGTTTTTCAAACTTGTTTTCCACGTGAAAAAAGACACATTTTCTTACAGTGGACAAACAGAATCCTGTCTCTCTCCGTTAATGTGTCCCTTTGTTTGTTTACTTGTCTCTCATCCTCCATCCATCTTCATTAAAGCCCTGACAGCAGTAGTGAACGATCTCCGTACAGGGTTTTTGAGCATTACAACTTCATTCTGTGCATCAGCAAAAGTAGAACAACAATAAGCCTGTACTTTATTTCCTCTCAGAACAATTAGATGGGCGCCCTGCCGGGCTAACTGCTTTACAAGTCTAAACGCCATAGTTAAAGACTGCTGACAAAATATTTCCCCAAGAGGGATACATTAACCTCAGCATTGACTGTAATTTTAAAGGTGTCACATTACTGCTACAAAAAAAAGACAAAACACACAATTAGAGCCTGAATGATGGGACACTTACAGGAGTAACAGTTGATCTCAATCCAAAAAAAAAAAACTGATGAAGAATGTGTACAAAAAATTTGACATGGAAAAGGACAGGCTTATGAATCTGATAGAAAACTGTTTTTAACTAAGATGGAGGCTCAAAATTAACATAGGTCATGCACCAATGTGGAAAGGTTTTCATTTTAGTCAGATTAAAGGGCTTACTGTCACTCAACATTTAAGAAAACAGATTATTTCTTACTAATCAGCCATCCCACCTGATTTTTCAGAAACTTACGCACCCTTATTGTCATTACAAGGGTTCTTGAAGGGCTACTTCATTAAATGTTTTAATTTTGGATTATTTCATTATAGACCATTAACACATTCTGTTGGAGATTGTTGGGCTGGGTGGTACAAAAACAAAATGTCAGATTTCCTTTCACAAAACTTGACTTTCAAGTTTGATCATTATCATACAAACAAAAATGGCACAGAAATTACACAAAACAAAATCTTCTTTAATTTCATCCAAAATATGTCATAAATCTTAACTAAATATCATTCACAGATTTAAAGTGTACACTTTAAGTAAACACAGGTATGCTTTGTAGTTTGGAGTAGGGCTGGGTAATTAATCAAAAAATAATCAAAATTGACATTTAGACCCTGTAATCGAAGTAATTTATTTATGTCGATTATTTTGTTTATTTTCCCTGTGTAAGTCACATGACTGCACCCCTTCCATACAGTCTTCATTCACTTTTGCCAAGAGCAAAGGACGCACCACCAACATGGAAGAGACAAGTGCCAATCTATCAGAGGACTTTGTAGCCAAGAAAAATTCAGTTTCCGTTGTTTGGGCACATTTTGGATTCTGTGGAGAGGACATTGAGCTAGGGATGTATACCGTGGACCGGTACTGTCATGTACCGGTCCCTAATTGGGTCGGTACCCGAATACGGTTAAGAATCTGGAAAAGCATTACTTTTAACGGTACTTAAATGTCTCTTCAACTGTCAGGTAGTTATGACACTACCACCGTCCGGCTCAAGCATGTCGGTCAGGGCTAAGTGCTCGAAGGTTTGGGCTCACTTTAGCAAAGTTAATGAAAACTCGGCCCAATGTAGTCTTTGTCAGAAAGAAGTTACGTCCAAAGGGGGAAATACCAGCAACATCACCAAACACTTGGAGCGCGCGCATAGTATAACGCTAAAGGAGTGCGGGCTGTTTGATTGCTATAGCAACACGAGTAGAGTTAGCAGCCCGGCTAACACTAAAGACTGCAGCACTGACAGAGACTCTATTATCCGACCCTTCGGTAAAGACCCTGCCGAAAACAATACAGCCACACGGGGTTAAACTCTTGATGAAGCGCCGCTGCACTCGGCCGTATAACTTGGATGAAAAGCCGATGGCACAGCTCTCCTCAGATGATTCGGAGCTGTTAATGTCCGCTCGAAGCGGAAACTCTTTGTTTACTGAGGTCAAGAGAGCACAGGATGTGACTGACGGTCAAGCTGCGCTCACAGCGCCCTCTGTTGGATTGAACGGTCCACTGCTCCGGGCGCCCTGATGTGCTGCTACACTCAATATTTTACATCCGCATATATTTATTTACTATTTGGTTATGGATATTTATCCCTATAATCGAACGGTTATTCGAATATCTAATATAAAGTGAGAGCCCTAGTGGTCATCATTACAGCATTGATTTTAGCACCACAAGATATATGGGTCTGTCTGTACATGCAGTCTGTTGGGTGGCATGAAGGGGTTTTGCCATCTCCTTAGCTTTCTTTTTGCCTCTGAGAAGCATTTGTAATGCATTACTTCTATTCTGTTGAAGCTTTATTATTACCTTGTGGTAATAAAAAAAGGTAGAATCTTTTAATATCTTGTGAAGTCTTTATTTTTTACACAAAATTAGGTGTTGTAGTATCGATGAGTATCGACAAGTATCGATACCTATAAGGAGTATTGGTATCTGTATCGGTATCGATAAAATCATAACGATATACATCCCTACATTGAGCAGAAAGAAGCTAGGTGTGAATACTGCAGGGAGACCGTGTTGACGGCCATTGGTATCACCACTAATTTGTTCCAGCATCGCATAAAATAAGCGTTCATTAATGGTAATCAAGGTAAGAGCTACAATAAATCGTGATATTGAGATTAGGTAAAATCACCCAGCCCTAGTTTGGAGATAGAGAGGCTTGTTCACATTGACACTAAAATTTGAACCTTTTTTCGGCAAAACATTAACATGAAACAATTGTTGCCTGAGGTCATTAAAATAATAGCACAATGCACAAAAGAGCAACTTATAGAAATCTATCATTACTCTAATTTGTTGATTTTCAATAACAAAAAATGTAATTTGATCAGTTAAATAAAAATATCACCTAGACTTAACAGACTGCCTTCCTAAACAATGTTCATCTGCTTAATGTGCTGCAGGCAGTGTGGAGGGAAAGATTGAGGTGTGGGGCCAGAGCAGTCTTTGCTTAAAAATATGATTGTTTAACTGTAAGACTGTTTAAGAGCATCTAATGTCTTACTGTACTTCAGATTCTCATTAAAAAGCTGGTTGGTGTGTAAAACATGATCAGTAACACAGATATTACTCTACTTTGCCTTCTGAAGTGCATTAGCTGCTTTTCTCACAGAGAATTTAGTCATAAAAAAACTCACTACCTATGTACAAATGGTAATGCGGTTATTCCAGCTTCAGCCAAAGAGCCGGCAGAAATGGAAACTGAATAAAGCTGCAACATGTCCTCATAATACACTCACAGTGGACTGACTGTCTAACAGATTGGACTGCTATGAGATATTTTGTAACGACTGTACACCTGAGTGGTTTGAAAGCATTTTCCCAGTTTTTCAGGCGTCACTTGCACAGTCTCTGCCTGAGGGCTGCAGCAGCAACAACAATCAACAACACACGGACTTTATAGAGGAAAAAGCCTCTCACTCTATCACATCAGGAAGACTCACACGCAGCAGAAAAAAAAATTTAGCAGAATAAATTTTGTAGGGTGACTGTAACTCTCATATCATATATACAGCGCTGCGCTCTGAACGCCTCCACAATTTCTGTTACTTTGAATTTAGACGGCAGTGAAAAATGTTCTGATGCAGAATGAGCCCCGGAGGAAAAGTCAACTTCTCGTCTCCCACTGTATGTACTACAGTCACTATATGACAGTGAAAAAGGCAATCCGGGGAGTGCATATGAAATAGAACTGACTTTTTAACCCAGTGTTAAGCTCTGACTGACACTGTGGAAATATTGGGTGTCACAGATTGTAGTTATATTGATAAAAAAGGCTCGTGGGGAGCTAAATCCCTCCACTCATCCATCAACAGCTGTGGCAGCTACTCTCTGCCCTTTTGAATCCCATTCAAGTCCCACCTTGGGGAATTTGATGCTACAATTCACAACATTCAAAAGGAAATTTTATTGTATTTCTCATGAAATCACTCTTGTATTTACTCTGAAATCCTTACATACTATTCAGGTATTTTTCCACTGTTTGGTACACAATAGGGGCTAGAAAATAGGATCCAAAAGTCACAGCAGGATTCTTTTAAGCTGAATAGTAACATATCAAAACAGAAAGAACAGATATTAAAAGAAAATCTAAAACTCAAATTTCAAACATGACATTTATCAGTATTTGTTATACCAGTAAGTGTATTTCATCAAGTGATAAATCATTTATATATGAGCTAGTTTTCATGCTGTAGTTCACCCTCCAGCCACCAGTAGGCAGTAGGGATGGGCACCTTTCACATTTGAACCGATACCATACCGATGCCCGGTACCTGGGAATCGGTATCGGTACTCAACGGTACCAATTTTTTGTACTTTTGCATGTGTTTATGGGGTAATAAATATTAATTTGTTTAATATAAAGATCTCAAATTTTTCAATGTAAATTTATTTCTCAATACATAAAATTTCACAGATATATATCAAGACAACATTCAACTGTTTGTATTGTAACACTGTAGTTGTCCCAAAAACTTCTTCAACATGAACAACATGCTGTGTTTAAGTCCGGTATGGAAATTCACCTACTCTACCAAATAGTATGCCTGCTTCTTCCACTCCCTCACAGTCACAAGGATGCGTTTAGGTACCTAAACATGGCACCTTTTGATTTTACTTGAATCGGTACTTGGTAGTACCTACAGAATTCGGTCGGTACCTCTTAAAGTACCTAATTCGGTACCCATCCCTAGTAGGCAGCAGGCATTCAGGTACTTGACAGTCCCTCTTCAACCACGTCTCTCACTAAAAAAGTCCTTGCAAGCATGCGAGCCTCATCGAGCTCAATCACTGTCCAGCAGAATGGCAGAATCCCTACAGATCAACCAAGCTCCAGCAAAAAAGCTGATGTGTGGGTTTTATAATACCACTTTCACACAGCACGGGTAAACCCACTCACAATTGGCAAGTTACTCCTTGCCCACAGCCAGCAGTCTAATCCGCAACAGACAAGCTGCGTGGCTGTCTTTTTTTTCTTTGGTGCGTCAACCTGATGTCAACACGTCCTTGTAAACAATAGAAAGGAGCAGGGAAGCCGTGGACACACTGGACAGCTGTTTTCTGAACTTTGTACTCTTGTCCTTCTTTAATACTGTACGAAATCGTCACAGACTGAACAGCACTCAAGTGCTGATGATACAAAGGCGGATGGACTTTGTTGCTGAGATGGCAAAGGGTCACGTAAGTTACAGAGTGAACGGTCATGATATACTGCCGTGGGCATGTCAAGACGTAAACTAGCGGGGTTGACCCGGGTGTGACGACCAGTCTGAAAGGGGTAAAGACAGTAAGGCAAAATCAGGCAGAGAAGTCTTGTGCCAAGTCAGATGTATCTTGTCAGTGGATTTTCTGCTACTGGGACTGATGGACAAAAAATGTATTTACTGTCCATCAGTCCCAGTGTTCTTGTTGGCAATAAATATAAGTGGAGAAGTGGCATCCCATTTTCCACTGCATTAGGTACAACTACTCTCCCTGTTACCTTTTTTAGAACCTCCGATTCTCTCAGAAGTCTTCCTTTTCAGCTTGTAAAATCACAAAAACTCTCCAGAGAAATATGAGTACTTATTGTTTACTGTCAATCATACATGAATTTTAGACATACAGTATTTGATTTATTCAATCATGTTGAAAATCCTCAATATTTTACTGGTATCAAAGGCGGAAAAGTCTGACCTGCTGTGGGCTTTAGATCTCTATAAAAAAAACTTTTTTGAGGCTGAGCTTCCTGTGGAAAAAAAGGAAAATAATAGTTTATTCAGAATGATCATTTAGAGTGAAGCACAGTTACCAGTTATGTGATAATGCATTATTTTTCACTGTATCTCTGTGGATCAATATAAAAGAGTAAACAATCCAAAATGAAAATACAAATTAAGAGAATGCTTTACTAGTCCCTTTAATCAGTGATAGGAATGAGTGTATTTACACCAAAAATGAACATGGCCATTGTCTTAGAGTATTAAACTGTGAGCAAATCTGAGTTAAAAAAGCCAGAAGAAGTGCTTCAAGTAAAAAAAGGAAATGTAATAGAACATTTTACAGACAGTTATTTGCATTTTAGTTCATTATTGATGGAAAAATAACCCTACAGTCAATCTTGCCAAACTTTAATCTACAATTTTAGGTAACCCAAAGTGGCACAGCTCAGTCAACGCCCTTTAAAGCAGGAAGAAGGGGGAGGTATGCGCAAGACAACAGGACATGTCTGCTCATACAGATAATAGCAGATCACACTGATTTTTACATGAATCCCCCTCTGATATGGGAAATAGCAATCCCAATGTACCTATAGTGGCTGATCAAAAGTCTAAGGTCCCATGCCACAATTATGTCAAGGCCCTACACAGACAAATCACCCCTCTTATTCAGAAACTGTACTGCAAGCAATACTTTTATTGAGCATTGGGCCTGCATTTTGTTTTTTTTGCATTAACATACAATACAGAAATAAACTACAAGCTTGTATATCCCTCTAGAAAAATAATGGACAGGTCTGAGAACTCAATAGATTTCCCAGTCCTAGTACAAATGTAGTAGATCTCTCTCGTCAAGAAAGAAAATACCCATGAAACATCCCCACTTGACCATGACATCTCCTCACTCCTTGTACAGCCTGGTTAGAACTGTGCAGCTGGACCGGAGAAACCTTCCAGAAATCAAAACAAAAAGCCTCCTGACACCGCGGGGTCACTGACTCAAAGAATATCTTGGTGCTCTGTAAACAGAGCAGCCCTCAGGTCAGGCTGACAGAACAGATGCAACCATTACTGTGCCTCGCTGTGTCACAACCTCGAACAAATCTCTCCTCTGCAACAGAGCCAGATGGGAGTGTGTGCAAGATGCATTAAACTGCAGTAACGCTAAGATCCTTCTTTCTTTGATTCATGCACAACACTCACACAGAAGCACACAGTGACTCTGGTATTTGTCACCATTTAAAATGTAATCAGTAAAGCTTGGTGTTATCTGTGTTTTGTATTCACCGCTACTACCCAAACTATTTTAATTCATTTGCTAAGTCCACCGTCAGAGGCTCAGGTAATTACACATGCTCTTCAACAGACTAAACTGCAATACAGTGAGGGCTAAGAAGAAAGGAGAGGCAGCAGTTCTTTGCACTTTGTCACTGTTTGTGCTTCACTACAAACAAAGGGAACAATGCTGCTGCTTTGTCATTTGCTCACTCATGCTGCTTTCTCTTTGAAAATGTTCCTGGACAATGACAGTACGCAGATCCAATGAGGTGCCCCGGGATCCTCACACCAATGCAGGGCTGCGTGCACAAGGGCTCATCTTTGATTTCTGGAAACATAACAAAGGCTCGTGGCCTGGCAGATTGAGCCGGGTATTGATTTCTGTGACAATGCCGTTGTGTCTGCTATGCAAGTCCGTTGGAGTTAAAATAGAACAATTATTAATAGATAAGTTGGTTTGATGATGGAATAGGATGGGATAAAGGCATCACTCCATGGAAAAAAATAAAGAAAGAAAATACATCCCTAAAGACTTTTATCTGGAGCGATTTGTTTGAAATGTGAGGTACATAAAGACCTTTATTAGGCACCCAGCTACTCCATTAATCAAGGCGGTGTGCTTTGGGTGCTTTGATCCAGCTCAGGCTGGCTGCAAAGCTTAGCCGTGGCTCTGTGATGGATTGTGTGTATACTGTGTTCCCTGAGCAAGAAGCTACGCTCCCCAGGCTGGGCCAACCCCAGTGGCACACAGCCATGAGAAATTAGCTGAGTGTGCCCAACATTTTTCTGTCCTGACATGCATCTGCAGATCAACTTGGGTCAACAGAACACACAGCCTAGGCTTTGGAGGGGGAGCGTGCCATTTGACTCATTGTTCCTTATGGTAACAATGTATGTATGGATGTACGTATCTCCTCATCCTGCTGCGAGACTTGCAACATTTTTACAGTTTACAGATCTGAAGAATTTCTTCTGGGGATGCACTCCATTGGACTGTTGACAATACACTTAAAGGTGCAGTGTGTAGAACTTGGCATTTTAGCGACATCTAGCTTTCAGATTCTAGAATGAACCTAACCATAGCCAAAACGTCACGTCGCTGAGCAACAGAATCCTGTGAAGACCAAAAAAGGATCCTGAAAACAGCACACAATTTATGTTGTGTGTGTGTTTATACACACACTTTGAATCCCTAGGACCGAGTAACAACTTTCTATACATCCACTGCCATCCTCTCCTCTTCTTCGCCTGCATTCCAGGAAGATTTCAGAACAGGCGGACAGATTCGCATTTCGTCCTTTTTGTCCCTAAAAACTCTCTGACTTTGACATCAGCCAGTTATATTAAAAGGAT
Organism: Scarus forsteni; assembly: GCA_036419115.1. Lineage (NCBI taxonomy): Eukaryota > Metazoa > Chordata > Actinopteri > Labriformes > Labridae > Scarus > Scarus forsteni. The sequence goes on along the minus strand of JAZDUH010000157.1, from coordinate 25,750,740 downwards.
CCTTTGGAATGTTGTCGATGGGTCCTAATGGATGCTGCCGTGCTGCACGTCACCTCAAGAGCTCAACCTAATCTCAAACTGTGAGGCCATGTTGGAGCAGAATTTAAGGCAGACTGACCACAACTGTGTGAATGTGCATGAGTGTTAAACATGTCCCAATTTATTGAACCAGAAATCCTCTATCAAAATTGGCGATTATTAATATATAAAACCCACAGTAAAAACATTTACATTGGCCACAGTTACATGATGTTTTTTAATTCGGAATTAATTATTTAGAATTAAATAATTCAGTATTAAAGTTTTCTTCTTCCTGTGTACAAGGAAATAATAATTCAGAATAAAGGTTTACATGGAGAACACGGTTATTCGCCTTTATTTAAGGCCTGGCGGTTGGGAATGGCTCTGATTGGACAGGGGGTGGATGTGACGTAGTGAAGTAAATTTACATCTACTGGAAGGGAAATTCCAGTTCAGCTTCTCCAGCGTCTCCATCAGAGAAACCTCGTCCAACTTGGATGCTACAGCTTTAAAAAGGTCTGCATTTTAATGCTTACATCCATCCATACATTCATTACTTCCAAATCCTCTACAGCTCTAATTAAGTAAATAGTCTCAGCTTGCTTGGAGTCTCACGCTTGCTTCAGGCAGCCATCCTGTTCCCGTCAGCATCCTGGCTTCATAACAACAGGACAAGGGAACGAGCATGCGCAGAACGACCGGAATTGATTTAAAGCCGCAATATGAAGCTGAAGCTATACATCTTATAAACATTCACATTTTCCCATTTTCTGTGGCAATGTTGTATGTATCGTCCCTGTTAAATAAACATTTAATAAATAAATAAATAATCTTTGGAATTACGTTTTATTCAGAATTATCATTTTCATTCTGAAAAAGGTGTTGACATGGTCATTTTTAATCTTTTAAAGAGGATTTAAGTTTTATTCAGAAACAAAAGAGCATTAAAGTTCTCATGTAAATGTAGGGGTAGACAATATGGCAAAAATATCATCACGATTTTTTAAAAATAAAATCACAATCACGATTTTATCACGATTCTTTTTTACTTTGATTTTTCTAGACTAATTTGCATGTTCAACCATTATTTCCCTATGATTAACATATAATACATCTAAAATCCTAAAAGAAAAAAAAAGGACAATTAAAGTCAAAGAAACTTTCTGAACAGGTTTTAATTTAAATAGTGCAGTTTTTATAAAAATGTGAAATAAATGTAAACATAAAAGGTAATGAACGACAGTATCAACATTATCTCTTAATGTGCAACAATTCAAAACAAATGTTATCTAACTGCAATGTCTATAATCTGAGTGAATAATACAGCTGCTTTTTAACAGATTTTTGTTCAGACATCTTCAAGCTTTTATCTCCTTTTCTCTTTCCGCCATGGCTTCACACTACACAACCAAACAGGAGATCCCACCATGCACTGCGCGTAATGTGCTATGATTGGCTAGTCGGGTGTGCGTCAAAGTCTCTGCACCCACACAGACGATCTGACGATCTTTCTGCTTTATGACGATATTAAATCGTTATAATCCTTAACGATTTAATATCGTCATATCGCACACCCCTATGTCAATGTGATAATTTGTAATATATCCAGATGGAAGTCATTTTTCAAATTGGGCTGTGAAGATGCTTATTTAGGTCATTTAAGACAGTCCACTTCAATTACACAGTCATAACACCTCCAGTAAAAAATAGGCAATTTATATTTAATTACACAACCAATGATTCATATTTTCTAAAGATGCACAGTATTATCAGAATCATATCAGCACTGGCAGACTGTTGACCCTTCGTCTGCTCTCTGATTGATTAACTGACCCAACAAACAGAGAGCTACTTCTCATAGCAACTGTTGCTAAGCTGCTTTGGTTAGACAAACTTGGTTCTGAGAAGAGTCTTTCAGTGAGTTGTGATGAATTTGTGACTTTTTATTTTGCTCCTTTAACAAGGCTGAAAGGTGTGCTTGGGGTGCCTCTGGGCGAGACTTAAGCGCTGTAAGACCTTAGACCTTAGACCTCTATAATCTAGAGGTATTTTTCATCCTGTTTTCTGATCTTATGATTAAACGGCACAGTAACAATTAAACTGCAGATGAGTCAAGACATAGTCACCCCCACCCACCTTCACTGCTTTCTTTTCTTTAAACTGAGGACTTCATTCAGTAAAAATGTTGATGTGTATGTACTGAGAAGAAAACCAGTGTTTTAGTTTGTGGAAAAACTTTGGATGATGAAAGAATATATATTAATTTGTATATATTTATGCATAAACACATATCTATATATGAAACAGAATATTTTACTTTCGTAAAAAAAATGTGAAAACATACATTTCAAATTTTACATCCTGTGTGCTAAATTAAGAGAACTGTTCTCTTTGGATTAACCTTTTAAAGTGACAACACTGATAAACATCACTGTGAAGTACGTTAATATTCCTGAAGGTAAGAGGAAGTTTTGTATAAAACAGACAAAAGCTGTATTTTAAACTATTCCCTATAACTAATACAGTGCTCGCCATTTTGTAGTGTTGTTGGAATTCTCAGCAGTTAATTTCATTCACTATTTAGTGCACAACAAAATACCCACAAAGCACAGCAACCGTGTGTGTACATATGATATACCCAATATTAAACTCCCATATACCACAATGCAATGCAGTCGTGCTATCCAGAGGATGAGAAGAAGAAGAGAAAAAAGGCTGCTATGGCACAAATTGGCACTGCTTTCATTTATAAATGAAAGAAACGTTTAAGTGTCTTTAGCACACTTTTAGTGTAGCTTTTTTTACATCCTTTAATGGTTGTAAACAGCTGCAAAATTTGCTACTTATCTCCCTGAGAGCCCAGTTTGTTTACATGATGCTTGGCGCATCCACCTCCATCAAAGGAATATCCAGCTCATCTCCTGACACAAAGGTGTTCAGAAAATTTCAGTATAGGGTCTCAAATCTCCCCTTTGTATTTCACTATTTCATTAACACTACATAGGGAACAGTGAGTGTACGGTTTCTAATACAGGGAATGTGGGTTTTTCTGGTAATGTTTAAAAGATATAGCATTATTTTATGACAAACTTATGACAACACAATATGACTACGTAAGGCATGCTTTAACATACAGTGCTCATCTGGAACAGGAGCTTACTCATGTCAACATAAACATATTGTTAATGTAGGTCTAGGGAGAAAAATCTAAATATATACCACATCTCAATTATTTTTTGACTTAACAAGATATGCTTGATGTTATGCTGGAGAACAGCTCAATTTGGATATTAGAATTTTTTATACACCTCACAGCATCTCTGCCTCAATTCTTTCACTAAGAGCAAGTTAGTAGACACTTTCGGTCAATTAAAGTGAAATAAGATTTGTCAAAGCAGGGATTTTTTTAGCTGTTTTAAATGGAAAGAAGCCTGATGACAGGAATTTCTCTACCCTGTGAAAGTAGACAAGAAGGTTGGAGCAGCCCTGTGGCTGGGGACTGTTGCCTTATCCACATTCTGCTGATACATATGGGCTGTTTATCTGCTTATACGACAAGCAGAAATGTTCATATTCCTTTTGAGCTTTTATCTGCATATCCCAACACAATCCAGGTAACATAGTGCATCATAACTCCCCGTATATGTATGCATCAAGTAACCAGACATAAAGCAGTTCTTGTCCTCATAAATGTCTATCCAAAAACACATACTACACATTATTCAGTTTGTAGGACATCGGAGGACATCTTATAATTACTTTTGGCCAACCACAATAATTATAAGGTGGATAAATTATCTAAGTAGATTATTTTTTGCTACAACCATTATTCTGAACTTATAGTTTAAAGGGAGTACAGAGGACTGATAGAGAGGAGTTTTTCATGCAATGAAAAAGACTAGATGTCTAACTTACGCTAAATCACAGAGGCCATCGTGGACCAACGCATTTCTTTAACTGTGTCTTTTTTGTTTTTCAGATTTTTATCCTGGAGCAGAAGCTGTGCACAGCTTTGAACATTTGTTTTTCAGACAGACAGTGTTCATGTATGTTTAGAAGGTTTCACATTGTTTTTTTCAAAGAATAAAAGTTCAAATACAAAAAGTATTGACTCATTTTAATTCAAAATGTATAGTCTTCAAAGTCCAACAAAGCAATTGAAGTAGTTAACTTGTGATCCGACAGAAGAAGCTCTCTTTAATGCCCTTTGATCATGGCTGACACTATGCTATTAAAATGAAGGAAAGTCAGCTACCTTAGGGCAAAGTCACTCACCAAAGTATCTGCAAAAGTAACTTTTGTGTGTAATATTAACATTCAAACATTCAAGTTATGATGTTTTATTTTCACTTTGATTTTTCTCTACACTGACAACCCTGTTGTGTACTGGGCCAAAAATGTCAATACTTGGAAAAAGAAAGTTGTAGCAGTAAAGGCAACGCTGGAAGAGCCTACAAACCCTTTGATTTTAATGCTTTGAAACAAAAGTCAAAGGAACTGCATCTGATGGATCTTTTTTCAATCGAAATTAAAACACTTTTTATTTTATTTTGTATCCCCTTAAGTGTGCTTACAATGTATCCTCTGAATCTTTTTATTTGTACAGCATCAACTCATAACAAGTGTTACCTCTGAGCAATAGAGAAGGCTGAAACCATACTCTTCATTCTATAGTTACACATCTATACACATATAAATATGCACATAGACATAAATACATATGAAAAATACTCATGTGCATTAATACACATATAACATTCAGTGATGTATCCATCTTGGCAACAAGAAGGGATTAAAACTAAGATTTTATGACACCGACAAACCCATGGAAGTCCACATCTTAAATCTGTCCTCATATTTGTCTCTGTTGGCTATAGATTTATTCAAGAATATCCCCTTGAGTATTGGAATTTTGTTTTCAATAGGGTCCTATTTATATGGTTATAAAGTTGTTTTTTATGGATGTATAATCAATAATAAATCAACAGTCCTCAGCATGATATTGTATTCCTATGCACAAAACAAATAGTCTATACTATTAAGATCTTCCTTCTCCTTCTTGTTCCTCCAGCCATCCCAAAAAGACCTACCGGCATGATGTCCTACCATTGGTTTGTCATCAACTTGAGCCCATTGGCTTGAAGAAGCAAACCTATTGCAGAGCAGATATGATTGAATGAATGCAGAGTTGTTGACAATATGGATCTAAGGAAAGGCTGACAAATCACTAAAGAGCAGACCAGTTGACAAATCAGGCTATACGCAGGTGAGAGACTTTTTGAACATGAGCGATTGCGAACATACCCTAACATTCATCAAAATGAATATTTGAACCTGAACTAAGACATAAAATGGGCTCTATGTGGCTGCTGTACTTTTTTTTTTTTTTCAAAAAACACATTCGAAATATTGTCATCATTAGGATCTTGGTTTAAATAACTGAAAGCAATTGCAGCAAAAATAAGTGCATCATAACAAATTGTCCTAAATTAACCAATCTTAGCGAGCATTAGCATCATCAGACTGATAACATGCAATCATATGTGAGATTTGTAACTGCCTGCACATGACAGCCCAACACTGCATGACACAGTGCAATGCTTTTGGCTCAATGCCCTGTCTATATTTTCCTCTCCACTGCTCATGTTGATGTGGCAGTTTTCTTTTTCTTTGACTTTTCTTACATACCAGAGCACGATCTGATCAACATAGCAGAGATAGTGAAGCATTCATCTATTTTCATGAGAGCAATGTTTTACTGTGAACTTCAACAACAAGGAGGTACATTTATTTTTCACAGAGAGTTGTGTATTGATGAGTCTTTGAACCCACCAATGGTGAAAACAAAGCACCATCCTTATATTTCTACATGTCTACAATCTTAGCACTTGATGATCAGTTTATTTAGGTTTAAGGGTACAGGACATGATGCAAGGTGTACTTTTTTTTTTTATATAATTTAACCTGAAGTTTGGTGTGTCCTACCACAGCTGCTATGACCACAACTGCAGCTCACCCACTCCACACAGCCTTGCATCATTCATAATTTTCTCCCATTTATTCTGTATTGTGAGCTGTTGCTTCACTCATAAAGCATGCTGAAACACGGTGACTGAGTTCATGCTAGCAGTGCCAATTTTTTACAGATTTTCTCTCTCATTCTGACATAGAAATAAACCTTGTTACAAGGCAGCTGAATTTACCAAAGTCCATGTCAGGCTGATATATCTAGCAAAACTTCAAACTTACATGATTGTTCCTGGTCAGAAAATAACCAAGTTTTTCAGTATCATTGTAAGAACAAAGAGGCAGTAGTTATGAGTTTAGTTTTACTGTGATGAAGGTAGAGCTTGGCAAAAAATCGATTAAATGGATTAATTTGAATTATTTTCTGCAAAAGATTTTAAAAAATGAAAATCAAGATTTTTTTTCTTGCCATAGTCCAATTGTAAGTAGTTGCAATTTTTGAAAAAAATTACAATTTTCATGATGGTCGGCCTTGTAGGGTTTGCACACACACTTTTATAGGTTTGTTATTGAAGTAGATTAAATATTGATCAAAGAGTTTCATGCTAATTCTGTAAAAATACCTCAGCCTTTTGGTGTTTATGTGGACAAACCTGCCTACGTTTATACTACATAATTTTATGACCCAGACTGTGACTTTAAGAGGGGAACATTTAGACGACATAAAGGCAAAACTTGATTTGTTTCATTTTTATGTCACTGGGAGTTTTGTTTCTTTTAGGGGGGAAAAATCGATTAAAATCGTAAATCGAGTGTTGTGGAAAAAAAACAGGGATTTTATTTTTAGGCCTTATCGCCCAGTCCTAGCTGAAGGTGAGAAGTGACCACAAGCCTTACTTATTATTTACTTATTTATTCAGTCACGTTTCATGTTGTTTTATTATGAATATCCCATGAATATGTGAAACAGTCCCTTTAATGCGTCAGTTTACACAAAAACACTTTTCTGCTAATGAGGAAATAATGACATCGGGATATAATAAAAAGGTAAACTCTCTTGTCCCTGTACATAACAAAATCAGCCTTTTTATCCATTCAGTATAACAGACAACAAAGTGCTAAATCACTGTGGAGTGAATAAATAATGAAAAAAAAAAACTAGATTTGGACAGCAAGTGGGGGCAATGGTTGCCTTGAGGTCATGCCCACACAACTCAAGTACAGAGACTGTTGTATTCATACAGAAGCTGGACCTGGTTCAAATCCAGCCTGTAGCTACTCTGCACACTTCCTGATCTGATCCACTGTTCTATTAAGACATCGAAGCTTGAAGTAGGTCATAAAATTAAGATAGCAAGTGACCTGTGAAGGGGAAGTGTGACTTGTGTGCTAATTGCTGGCAGTCTTGAGGCCTTGACCTTACAGTTAAAGGGATAGTTCTGCTTTTATGAAGTGGGGTTGTGTGAGGTACATGACATGAGGCTGAAGGTGTGCCACAATGTCACTTATGAATTTCTCTCGCCAATCAGAAATCTGATGATAGAGACCAATATGATACATTGCTGTACGCAGGAGAAAGCAAGCCACAAAACAGCATGGGGTCTTAATTCACTACAAGCAGGTTGTTTAAATTTGCTAAATTTCCCACTTCCAAGTTGCTGTGATCTAGCTCAGTTTACCCACAAACAACAACAAACATACTATGTGCTATCATGAAGTACACTTGCCATTGAAACTACAGCTTCTGTCTTTACAAACCTAACAGTCAGCATAAGCCAAATACCTTTTTTGAAGATGAACTTTTATTCAGCTCCCTGGTTTTGGCCTCAGAGTTCGTAAAACAGTAAATCTAGCCTGTAAAGTTATAACTGTCCATTAAGCAAGGAGGCTCTGAGTGATGAGAGCTGCTCAATCCAAACTAACACATAATGGCACATAATAGTATCCTCTGATTCTGAACACGCAAAACATCCTGAAGTAGATTTTTCAATGTTACACTTCATTTCATCCAGTTTGACAGCATGAGCTCACAATTTATTTATCCGAATCAAATGTTATAGAGGGTTTCTCCGCTCCCCCAGTACTCATAGCAGATTCCAGATGGAGAGTCGACAGGTCTGAATTTCAGTTCAGACTTCTAACTCTCCACCTATACAAGTTTCTCCTGTGTGCTGAAGTTCATCCAAGTACTGCAAAGTATCAGAAAAAAACAGCGATCATATTCCCTACAAAAAAATATCAATTTATTCCTCTTGTGAAGCAAACAAAGCAGTGGTGCCGGTGGAAAGACATGTAGGCTATGTTGTGTCTCAAAATAGTGCCTAAACAAAGCGACATAGTAGAGGGAAATAAAGTGGCTATAAACAAACTGTTTATAGCTTGTGATGACCCCATGCTGTTTTTATGGTTTGTTTTCTCCCATAATTCATTTAATTATGCTCAACATTGGCATTAATGTCTCTCTAATTTCTAAGCAGAGAAAGAACTCAGATGTGACAAACATTCAGGCATGTGCCATATACTTTGCACAATCCTGTTTCAAAAAACACAAACTATCCCTTTAATTGTACCTTGGGCTGAGAGTAAAACTACTGGCAGACAGCACTCCTGAGATTAACAGGGACTGTGGATTTGGATTCGGTTGAAAACAGTAGTGTTCATCAGGTGAAAGTAGTGCTGGGTGATGTGGCCTGAAAACAAAAAAAATCCAGATTTTTCAACAAAAAAACACTATTCTCAGTTTAATTGATTTTTTAAACTGAGAAGTTTAAGCCACATGAAAAAAGAGAGAGAAAAGAGTTTATTGTGCCCTGATTGTTCCTGTCTAAGTCTTCATATTATTGTTTAATCAGCAGCCTGAATATCACTGTGATGTCACCGTCCAAACAGCAGCCAAGACCCCTTGGGGCAAATTCAGTCAGCCTGAAAATCACCGCAGGGGCTCTCACAGACTTACATGTAGAGACTCTTTTTTTCAAATTTTGGACCTTACAATGCATTTTAATTTTTTTAGCTCAGGGAGGGCTCGCCTCAAAGTGACTACGTCATACGCTCTAATGCCTGCTCTGACGAGACGTACAGTGCATGCATGCGAGAGAGATGATTCAAAGTTAACATGTGAGTGATTTATCGATGGTTTATCAGTATTTTTGGAGTAAACAGTGTAGAAGTATTGTAAATAATAGCATTAGTATCATTCTGGAGTGTTTCCTTGTTGTTCTTTAGCCATATTTTTGCCGTATATTTGCTGTATCTTCGCCATTACGTGCACGTATGAGAAATTTTTCAGGAGCCGCCACTGTGATAAATGCAACTTCAGCTAAAGTACCCGTTATCTTTTATTGGTTAGCAGATAAATGTTAAAAATAATGTATTTTTTATAGGGCTGTCACTTAAGTGCATTAATTAGATTAATTAATTACACCGCAAATTAATGCGTTATAAAAATTAATCGCAAGATTAATCATAGCACACAAACATTTTGTTATTGGCCAGCTGGAGGACCCGTACATGGCAGTGGCACGTCACTTCACACATGCGTCTCTAGTCAAACCAAACAAAGCCCAGGTGACAACAGGAATGGCATATGTAAGACTCAGTCTTATTTTATCTTTGAATTTATTTATCTATATTTGTACGACATTCTTTAATAATGCATCAGGCCTAATTGTTTTGCTGGATGTCCTCGACCTTTGACTTATTCTGAATTTGATTTATGAAACACACTTAAAGTGTAATTTGAGTTGCCTGATTGAGCTTAGAATTTTCTGGACAAGTTGCCCTGACTTTGGGTTTTATTTAGTCACCAATAAAAACGTGGATTTACAAATCTTCACTTCTTAGTGTTTTCATTTGATGAGTCCTGCACTACAATTTTATAATATCCTAGAATTAAAATTCTTTATGTGGGGACTTTAAGCAGATATGAGATTAAAATGTGATTAATTAGATTAATTAATTATAAATCTATTAGTTAGATTTTTTTTTTTAATCGTCTGACAGCACTAATTTTTTTACCATTTCATTACTTGATTTAATCCTTTATAAAATCATGAATGGATTCTAAAACGACTTGTTGACCCGGGATGCCCCTGTATTTTCGTTTCAACAATTAAAAGAATCTATGATCCTGAAAACATCAGACATTCACTCATTTTAGTCACTGCCTGTTGAATAAGCCCATTCATGTTTAAATACATTCTTTGTGAATAAATTGTGAATCATCAGCAACAGTTGGCAGAGCAGGGGTTTGTGCTGCAGCCGCTGACAGCAGCCATGGCACCTCTAAACATACGCCTAATGGGCCGTATTCCTACCCAAGAGAGCAGGGCAAATTACAGACACAAACTAGAAAAGCAGTCCAAGACACAGACCTCTGCCAAGCAGCTCACTTCCACCAAAAGATAGTTATTTCCAGTCAACATTATTGTCCTATTTTTTAATCAATATGTACATTGTGGGATGCAAATATCAATCTGCAAGAAGTGTATTCATTGTTGACATAAATATCATCCAATAGAGTGACCTAGTCAGTAGTTGGTCTCGTAAATTTTTAACTGAACCAATGTGCTCCCGATTGTACAGATGTTGACGGTGTGTGCGCTGTCGTGGGCGATGTCTCCAGCCTGTCGGTCGGCACTTCAGTGAGCTATATGTGGACTTTGGGGGTTGTTTTTTACACTCACACACAGACTTCTGCTATGACAGAGTATTTTTCACATTGACATTATTAGCAACCTTCTTTCAAGTGAGTACGTCTGGAGGGACTGCGAGAGAGCAGAGCTGCAGCACATGTTTCTATAACACTAATGGGCCTACAGTAATGTAAGTACAATACCCAAACCACTGAAGTTGGCACATTGTGTAAATTGTAAATAAAAACAGAATACAATGATTTGCAAATCCTTTTCAACTTATATTCAATTGAATACACAGCAAAGACAAGATATTAAATGTTCGAACTGAGAAACTTTTTTTTTTTTTGCATATAATCAACTTAGAATTTAATGGCAGCAACACGTTACAAAAAAGTTGGCATAGGGGCATTTTTACCACTGTGTTACATCGCCTTTCCCTTTAACAACACACAGTAAACGTTTGGGAACTGAGGAGACCAATTTTTGAAGCATTTCAGGTGGAATTCTTTCCCCTTCTTGCTTGATGTACAGCTTAAGTTGTTCAACAGTCTGGGGTCTCCGTTGTTGTATTTTACGCTTCATAATGCACCACACATTTTCAATGGGGGACAGGTCTGGACTACAGGCAGGCCAGTCTAGTACCCGCACTCTTTTTACTATGAAGCCAAGCTGTTGTAACATGTGCAGAATGTGGCTTGGCATTGTCTTGCTGAAATAAGCAGGGGCGTCAATAGGAGTGGGAGAAAAAATCGATACACCTAAGTATCGCGATTTTTGTCTGCCGATTTTAAAATCGATATTTTTATTCAAAAATCGATATCCCCACCCCCCTACACACACACACACACACACACACACACACACACACACACACACACACACTATAGGCGCTAAAGTCGCCAAATTGAGGCAAGCGACATTGCTGGATAAAGCAGGCCATAGCTGTTAAAATAGTGCTGAATAGTGTTCCTACTTTTTACCAGCATATAGTGGACAGGTGACAGGTTTCTATTAAAAGTTTTGGCGTATATTTATTTTAAAACACACACACACCGGACCGAGGGACGTGAGTGTGGCTGTAGAGGCTGTGGAGCGGAGCAGAGAGAGAGACACAGAGTGATAGAGACTGAGTAAGAGTACTCACGATGCCGAGAGTACTTTGTCAAGTACTGTCTGACTCTGAATCTGAGGAATATTTACTCTCTGAGGATGGCGGTCAGTCGCCGGTGAAAACCAAACTGGCAGCGAGTGTGCGCAGCGGGAGCGGCTCCGCGCGCCATTACAGTCCCGGAGCAGTACATACCGAGAGCTTTTCCTCTCCATGGCCGGCGACTGCCGAAGAGGGTACATGGTCTGGGATGCAGGGAAGCTCAAAACACCGCGAAAAGTGACGGTGTTAGCGGAGAATGAGACCACAGAGCTCTGGTCAAACGAGGGAGAAGCCGGGGGTAAACAGTGCAGGCAGCAGAGGCGTTCATGCTCGGCCCGTAAATTACAGCGATGACGATGGCTGGGAAAACTAACCACTTTGAAACTATAGCCTTTTTAAATCTTGATAGCAAAATTGAATATTTCTTGAAAAAACTCTGTTGCCTGAAGGGATAATAAGCCACTTTTTATATGCAATCCAGGCTTTTGAAGAGAGGGAGCATAAACAGCTGGTTAATATATATTGCTGAATAAGTCCAAAATACAGACTCACATGTGATGTGTATTTTTCCTGATATAGTCTGTAGGCATCATCATTGTTCATCTTTTTCACTGGTTTTAAAAAAGCTAACTAAAGATTGTGAAAATCGGCAATATCGTAGAATCGCAATTTAAATCGTATCGGCACCTAAAAAATCGCAATAAATCGAATCGTGAGAAAAGTGAATCGTCCCAGCCCTAGGCGTCCATGAAAAAGACGTTGCTTGAATGGCAACATATGTTGCTCCAAAACCTGTATGTACCTTTCAGCATTAATGGTGCCTTCACAGATGTGTAAGTTACCCATGCCTTGGGCAGTAATACACCCCCATACCATCACAGATGCTGGCTTTTGAACTCTGCGCCTATAACAGTCCGGATGGTTCTTTTCCTCTTTGGTCCGGAGGACACGACGACCACAGTTTCCAAAAACAACTTCAAATGTGGACTCGTCAGACCACAGAACACTTTTCCACTTTGCATCAGTCCATCTTAGATGAGCTCGGGCCCAGCAAAGCCAGCGGCGTTTCTGGGTGTTGTTGATAAATGGCTTTGGCTTTGCATAGTAGAGTTTTAACTTGCACTTACAGATGTAGCCACGAACTGTAGTTACTGACAGTGGTTTTCTGAAGTGTTCCTGAGCTCATGTGGTGATATCCTTTACACGGTGATGCCGGTTTTTGACGCAGTACCGCCTGAGGAATCGAAGGTCACAGGCATTCAATGTTGGTTTTCGGCCTTGCTGCTTACGTGCAGTAATTTCTCCAGATTCTCAGAGCCTTTTGATGATATTACGGACCATAGATGATGAAATCCCTAAATTCCTTGCAATAGCTGGTTGAGAAATGTTGTTCTTAAACTGTTGGACAATTTGCTCACGCATTTGTTCACAAAGTGGTGACCCTCGCCCCATCCTTGTTTGCGAATGACTGAGCATTTCAGGGAAGCTGCTTTTGTACCCAATCATGGCACCCACCTGTTCCCAATTAGCCTGTTCACCTGTGGGATGTTCCAAATGAGTGTTTGATGAGCATTCCTCAACTTTCTCAGTCTTTTTTGACACTTGTGCCAGCTTTTTTGAAACATGTTGCAGGCATCGAATTCCAAATGAGCTAATATTTGCAAAAAATAAAGTTTACCAGTTCGAACGTTAAGTATCTTGTCTTTGCTGTGTATTCAATTGAATATAAGTTGAAAGGGATTTGGAAATCACTGTATTCTGTTTTTATTTACAATTTACACAACGTGCCAACTTCACTGGTTTTGGGTATTGTAGTAGCTGTGAGTTGTAGAGAACTAGGATGTTTATCACAATTACAGGAGAGTCTGCTGAGAAACCAAGGCTCCAGTAACAGCGCCAGACTTTTTCCATCAGTAAAACATTTCCTCCTCTCCTCTGTGTCTGTGGGCAGAACTCTGTATGCCCCAGCTTTCACTGCTGATTGGCTGATCACTGCTGACTCTGTGTGTAACCAGAGCATGTAACCAATTGGATGGTGCCGTAGGTGGGTCAACAGACGGCCCGGTATTGAGTAACAGGACTTCATCATGTACTTAAATGTTTCTTTGTGATGTCAGTCTGGATCGGATCAGCACCAGCTAGATTAGCTTCTTCCTTGGACCAAACCACAGCTCTGGTAAAATTTTCATGTAAATCCATCCAGCAGTTTTTGCACAATCTTGCTAACAGACAAACAAACAAACAAAGAGACGGACTGCAAAACCATAACCGCTTTGGCGGAGGTAAAAAGGAGGATGACTTTAACATGCCACCAGTGAATTCAGCTATGGGCGATGATTGTTTGATACGGGCAAATGTTATGGCTGTTTAAATATCACAGGGCATTTGTAATCACCAGTCATACAGACCTAAAGAAGAGGTAAAAATTGGTAGGCAGAAGGAAGGAGAGCAGGGATTTTGCTTGCAACACCCTGGTGCTTTGAAGTTTGCTAAATCAATGAGATAAACATGAGGGCTGTGAATGTCAGAGTTCACATCTACAAGATTGAAGACTTAAATTTGGTCACTGGCGACTGCTCTTCGGGAATATTCCATTTAAAAAGGTCAGCCTCAGCCCTCCACACGCTGAATAACTAAATGTCTCTGTGCAGCTCCAGTCTCCTGGATCAAAAGAATTAAATTGCCTTCCCTTGCCTTTGTTTACTAAAACCATCCATTTCTAGGAAGTAGCTACAATTGTTTTGCCAGAAACAACAAATGTCCTTTCCTAAACTCAAGTCTTTAATTTCCAGCAGCTGAACGGGCCATAGATAAAGAATTTGAAGTCAAACCTCATCATCTTGAAAATGTTCTCTTTATAAATGCAAATCTTCACATCAGTTTCTACATGATAACCAACACATTTTAGCTGATGTTATTAGAGGTAAATAATTTTCATTTTAAGCAATCACACCATACCAAAGAAGATCCGTCAAGCATTTGACACTGCTGCTCTCTTCTTCACACATAATGCAGGGGTCGGAGCTGAAGCATGATGGTTGGTCTAAGGAAACCTGGGTGCCTTGTGGGTGGGTCTCTGGCTGGAATTAGACTAGCAACAGGAGACCAGGTGGCTGTGTCGTGGGAGTCACTTGGCAGGAGGTGGTTTTATGAGACTGTAGAGGGAGAGGAATGCTATTGGGCTGGCAGAAGGGAGCAGTTTCTCAGCCCCCCATGTGAGCTGAGCACGCTTCTGTCAGAACATGCTTGTGGCATGAGACTTTCACATCTGAAAGGGGGAAGCTTTAACATGGAGCATTTGATAATCTTGAGATTTTGACCCAATAAGCTTTTTAAGCTGATTCAATTTTTAAATAATGAGCACCTGCGATTCTGAATCTTGATCTGATATTTACATTTACTTAGACAATGCAGCCACACACCGTTTCTTTGTTTTGTTTTTAGGTTCTTTGTTAACCAAATTAAGTAAACAAAGTAACAAGACGCCTTTATTGAATTCCTTATACTGAGTCTGACCAGCATTTTTGTAAAACTCATGGACAATAAAGGACTCAGAATGGTTTATATACCCGTATACATTCTTAAACATACTTTGGAGAGGTTGTAGGGCCCTTGTTTGTTGCTGTGTGAATTCAAGTATACAAACTAGGGCTGTAATCAACCAGAGAAATTGTTGGTTGACTAAAACACAGCAGTTGTAGACCAAAAATCGACCATCGTTTCTCCTGATGAAATGAACTACAGGGGAAAAAATAAATTGACACATTTGGTCGACCAATCAGAATTTTGGTCGACTGAGCACACATTGACCAATTAGTCGACCAGTTGACTAGGACTTTACAGCCCTAATACAAACACAGATGACATGCTTGTCACGGGGCTGCTACTGCTACATCAAAATTTGGTTGAGATGATCCGTATTAATCATGATCCCCAATCAATTAAAAAATGTTCACATAGGCCCCAGTCTAGTGTTTACCTAACCTGACACACCAGATAGAAAGTTCCATATTGGAAATATTTCACTAATCCATCTGAGAAGGAACCCTGCAAAAATGTTTTCGGCCGCAGAACCTTCAAAAACAACAGCAGCTTGTCATCGGACGATTGTTCAGCTCATCACACTCATCACGGAACAAACCATATCAAGCAGCACTGCCAAGACGTAGCATACATAGCAGCTAAATGTAGTGGCTAACAGCTAACCTTTAGCCACTACAGCTAATGGCTTACAAGGGCAAACAACAGTCAATAGTCGTTAGCTTAACTACCCCAAGACTATTGTTTAACATTAAAGGTGTAGTCAGCGATGTGGGAGAAACCGAGTGGAGGGTTTGTTGATATTCGAATTTAGACCCGCCTCCCGAAAGCTGACTGATGTGCATCGTCATGGAAACGGCCGTAGAAACTGCATAGCTGACGTAGCTAAGGAAACCCCGACTGGTCAGACAACTCAACTGCCATTGTTGAAAACATCACAACAACAGCACATTTTGGCAGATAAGACAATAAAATGAATGCCCGACGGCTGTCATTGTTATGTGAAGCACCACGAAGCTAATGTTGCTTACCTATCCAGCAGACGGACGGCGACATCCGCGTCTGTTTTCAGGTCTTTCAATTGGCTGTATTCCCTCCACCGTCGGAAAGCAACACCAATACTGACCCTGGTCTTTGCTCTTTCATGTTCATAGTCCTTCTTTTCCATTTTTCAGTCCTCTGACCTTTTTCTTTTGGACTGTTTTCAGCCATTGCTACCGCAACTATTGTATCTCTCTCTTACGCTAACTGCGCACGCTACGCAAACTACGACTCCCCCTCCCCCTTCTGTCTGATCTGTGCATGAGTATAATCACCCCCTGGATGTGGGGGGGTTTACTTTGTTTTGGTAACTCGGCCCGAGCCCCAGTATTTACCGGCTGAAATTCTGAGTCAAGGCTGTATATTGAGACCAGATTTTTTTTTCAACATGCTGTCAGTGGGGACATCTTGTGGATGGAGAGGAGAAATACGGTGAATTTGACAAATAGTGCATGAGATTAGAGGATTAGAAGATCGCTGAGTACACCTTTAATTATACCACACAGATGTATCATTTAACACATATGTGACACGAATAGCGTCAAAGACAATTCCTATGAAGTAAACTAATGAGGAGAGTATATTTCACTAAGTAACCATGATGACCACAGGCTAACCGAAATTAGCTGCCATTATTTATACAACAGGAAGTGACTTGACTTCCTGTCAAGTTACTTCTTGTTGTCGTCATGTCCACAGCTGTTCAATTCTTTATTGACTCCTCTGATTTTCTGCACATAAAGTAGGACTGCAGGTATTCAGGGTCAACACCACCAAAGACATGGCTCTCCTGATATTCAGTTTTCTTCAGCTAAGAGAAATGTTTCATCATGTTGCTGGTGTGACAGGGAACACTTATTGCTGGCTGGCGATTGTCCCTTGCCTGTCACTGCATACAGGCCTCAATGTAAAGCACAGCTTAATGTGAACTACAAGGTCGTAGAGGAAGTTGTTGAGCACTATGCAAAGGTCTCTTCCATGCTTTTTTAAATTCACAAATGTGTTATTAAATCCTGTTTTTATAGTATTCCTTTTTGTCTGTAAGATATGACAAATACTGTTTGTCATATTGATTCAGTGGATCTGCACATAATTTTAAGTAATTATTGTGTCCATATCCTCTAATTATTTTGGATTTAGTTGAACACAAAGCTCTTTCAACACTTCCAATGTAGTATCAGTCTCATGATATTTCTACTACCAGAAAATCCTAACAGATTTTAAGAAGATGCAAAAATGGAAGAACTTGTTTTCACAGCTGTAAAGGCTAGGCAAGATGATTCATGCAATCATTTGAAATGTATACACAGAGGTTGTAAAATCACAGTTATTATGCTTAATATTTTTATATAAATTTTAATCAAAATAATTGTGTGTTTGATTCTTCTCTGTAATTAAGAAGCTCTACAATAATGTGTAATATTACTTTCCAAATTAAGTCATTTAACATAACCTTAAACAAATAACACATGAAGTATTCATGGAGATGTTTCAGTATCAGAACCTGCAATGTCCTTATTTGCCAAACATGTCAGAGAGTATACCCTCACACTTGCGAGAGACAAGAGCATGGCATTTCTCACACTGACTGTGGTTTGTAAACCAGAGAAGAAATTGGTTTTGTAAATGAGATGTATGTGAGCTGCCGTGAGGGAGGTAGAAGGCATGAGTGAGTGAAATCTTCTTTAAAAAGGGCTAAAGGCAGTCTTCGACCAGCCGAAATACAGACAGACCGGACCTGGAAATTAGGAGTGTTGTAGCTGTCTGAGTAACAATTGCCACTGCGGAAGACGATATGACCCAAGAATTGTCAGTTTCTTAATGGAAACAGGGTGGTATATGTTGAAATGTGATGCATACCAATCAGTAAACTGCAATACAATCTCAATTCGAACCTTTTTAGTCTACAGCTCATTTGGTTCTCCTCTTCTCCTTTTTGGAGAAAGATTACTGCACTCCCATTTCAAGGCTCAAGGACCTTTTTTATCTTTACCTCTGAGATTTTATTCAGCTGTCTGAAGTCTGTCCAAAGCAACCTGAAGCACTCCTAACGTTTCCTGTTTGAATTATAATATAATAGATCTATCTAATGGAACTTCCTCCACCACATGGTATCAGCTCGACTTTACCTGTTTGTTTTGGTTTTTCCATTAGGGACTGTACCCAATAACTGGCACAGTTGTTCGTACCACTTTGTCATACAAACAAGTACCACCCTTTGTTGGCTCTATAACATTGTTTTATTTCCCAAACTCCTCTCTGCTTTAAATAGTATGTTGTTTGCTGCTTGCAACCGTCTTTGGAACAGAATTCATCACTCCACTGTGACAAACTGCAACAAACCTTGGAGATTGGACAGGGGAGGGAGGCAGCTCTATCATCACTTTTTTCTTCTATTATGAGGATGTCAAAGTATTTTTACGCAGCCACACTACTTGGTAGACCAATCTAAGTCTACACTGTCATAGAAAATGAAGCAAGATGTCAAAGTATTTTTACGCAGCCACACTACTTGGTAGACCAATCTAAGTCTACACTGTCATAGAAAATGAAGCAAGATGTCAAAGTATTTTTACGCAGCCACACTACTTGGTAGACCAATCAAAGTCTACACTGTCATAGAAAATGAAGCAAGATGTCAAAGTATTTTTACGCAGCCACACTACTTGGTAGACCAATCAAAGTCTACACTGTCATAGAAAATGAAGCAAGAAGTACACAACTGCGTGTCAATCCCAAGCTGCAACCTCAAAGGATGAGAGATGAAGCTAATGAGAAAGTGCTAAAAACTGCAGTTCCTTGAGTGTCCTCTTGAGGCTTGCTGCAGGTAACTGCAAAGTTACATGATTGTGTTTGGGGCACAAATGTTTTTAGCCTAAGGACAGATATCTACAGTCTGGTTCAACAAACAGCTTTAGTCAATATATTCAACATTTCAAAAGGATCTTAATGCAACTGGGATATTTTTTTATATATCACGTAAGATTTTCTAATTTTTTTTTGACTGACTGTCTCAAGTCCAACCTCGGCTCGGCCTGTCTGTCTGTCAACTTGACCTAAAGTTTGGTTAAGAGGGCACTTGCAGTATGGACATGTCCACAAATTAGCTGCAACAATGTAAATGCTCATCTGATAGGCAAAAGGCTGACAAATGGCTTTGTCCAGTTCTTGTCACAGTGGATGGGTGGGCTGAGTTGAGCAGACACCACAAATTAAAAAGCACCATGAGGCTATGACGTTTTCATGGCTCTACTAATTTTATCATTTTCCCTGTCATTAGAATTATTTTGAAAGGATGACTGGCAAAATTAAACCTTATTAAACTGCAAACACAGCACCATATATATATATATATTTATACACAACCAAAAAATTGTTCTGCTAATGTGAGAATTACTGAGCTGACAAGCATGCCTGAGTAGGTACAAAGCTGAGTGGTGTATTTGCAGCACATACTGCACTATAGAAAATAAACTTGGAAATGAACTATCACTCACAAACAGCCTCCAATCAGATGCCAATTATTACCGCCATAATGAGTTCATTATGATAATGAACAAGCCAAGGCTGAGTTTCTTAACTGCATCTTAAACTCTTGTACTACGCTTTCCACAAGCAATTTAGATTAGCAAACACTGACTCAAAACAGCACTGAAAAAGATAAGGCAGTGCAGTCCACTGCAGATCACACAGAGGTAACACAGCATCTGCATGCAGAATAAATGCTGGTATTGAGACTAGTAGCATGGGAAAGACTGAATTTTTTACAGTTTAGGAATTTTAAGACTAATACAGAAGTTTAATGGTATCTCTGTTTAACATAGAACCTTGAGGCTTTTGCTTTAACTTTGTAGAATTCTGACAGCCATTCAGGTTAAGCTGGAGATTTACTGTCAGTCTGTTAGTGCTCTCTGGTGGAAAGTAGAGAGGATCTATTGAGGCATGGTTTGTTAGTATTTTAATAAATATACACTCCCAATCAAAATCTCAAGCCCAATTGAAAAATTAAAGGATTTTTGCACTGTTGGATCTTAAGAGGATGAAATTACAATATAGTATCGATGCTGCCTATGCTTAAATCACACATTTTCAGTCCAAAGTATTTGGATATGGTGTATTGAGATGTATAACAAGATGCCAAAGCAAGTTCAAATTGCCTTCTCTTCCCAATATATGTGTTCAAAAAGATTAAGTTTTCTGTGATATACATTACTGGATCTGAGTTACATCTATTTCTGTCTCCAAAATGTGGCACAGATGTGTGAAGTGGCTCATTTGTCGATCATAAACAAAGGCTGTTCAAAAGACTGCAATGGCAGCATGGAAAAACAGAATGGCAATGAAAAATAGATTATTGATTTTTAGTGCTTTCAATAAATTAATGGCTGCCCCCAGTTTGAAGCATGTGAATGAGGTTGCTTGTCCCATCATTAGCCTCCGTTGAATGAGCTCCACCTCTCAGTGTGAAGTTTAAAACAGCACTGAGCAGAGGGGAAGATAATAAAGCATGGATGCTGCTATCTGCTTTAATTTATATGCAAGCAGTGAGCGATGTGCCTGGAGCACGTTAGCCCTGACTAAGCAGACTGAGTGAGACATTGACTTGTCTGCAGAGAGCCTTCCCACCATCACTGAAGGGAGACACTGGGTAGCGACCCTACACTGATTAAGAATGTCTCTAATGCCTTACATCATTATACAGCCCTAAATACCCTTACAGTTTGTACAGTAAACAGTGAATACTGACGATTTGTAGAAAAACAGCATTACCAAGACACTGCACGTGAGGAACATAAAGCCTAAAACCCAACATTAATGAAGCCAACTCAGCGACCAAAGCTGCAGTTTCTTAATAACAATCATTGTTTTAAGTGTTCGATGTGAAGTGTCTTTAAAAAGGAATGATCCCCTGTGGCTGTCAGACTCCTAATAGACTTTATCGACAGATAGTAGGGAGAAGCAGACACAGAGAGGAATATGGAGATGAAACAAGGGAGGGAGGGAAGGAAGCTGACATGAGGAGAGAGTGAGACAGAGAGATTCCCATGGCTCTATGGGGTGCAAATAATATCTGACTGCTGTTTTTGTTTGATGCAAAAAAAGGCAAAAAAAAAAAAAAACCCTGCAGGTTATTTCAGCAATAACTGCAAAAGAGGTACTCAACATCACTAAAATAACTGCACTTTAAACAAGAGAGAGTGGTTCAGGCCGTTACTTAAACAAAAACAAACAGTACAAGATCAGTTATTGGGTGCACACTCGTACAGAAAATTTGCCTTCTGTTTAAACTAGTCAACCCTTGGATTGTGTTGTTGGCAAAGTGTGAATCAGCAGCAGCAAAGATTTACTAATCCGTGCATACAGAGGCAGAGATGTGAGAGAGGAAGCTACAAACTGTGCTGCAGAATAGAGACACTTTGAGATAAGCACAGTTACAGAAAATGCAAACCGGATGAGTCACCACTCCTGCTTGCACGTATCAGGACAACACTTTCCAGGTAAGGTCATTACAATTACAGACAACAATACAGTGGTAGAATCCAGAACTGTGCAAACTGTGTGATTGTATTTCACTATCTCCAGCAGGTTTAGCAGCTCTGTCAGTGTTGTCCTCGCCACCCCTTAAGCTCACAAAGTGGCTGTTTTGGTCTTCATTTATTCTGCTATTGTACGGCAAAGATTGCCATATTTGTGACAGACACTGCCTGATTCATGAAGCTCTCTCAATATCAGTAGGGGTGAAAGCTTAGAGAGCACATTTACTGTACAACACCTACAGAACATCTGCTTCTGCTTTGCGATAAAACAAAGCCCACTGTCGATTCGCCTCCATTAAAATCCTCAGGTGGAACGTTGGCCTCCAATCAAATCCATTAATAAACAAGAACCACTGTCACTGTGAATAACACAGAAGTCCGAACTCAGCCCTGGCCACATTATGATATCCATGACAACAGTCAATTTAGCGCTTTCATATGGTATGACGGCGAATACACACTTGGCATTTCAGCGTCCACCTGGCAAGGCCAGACACTTAATGAGAAACAACAAGCAAACACACCCACGGAGGTGGAAGTTTTACATGCCAAAAATGTTTTTCTGTCCAGGCTCGTGTCCCCGGTGACACCATTATTTCATATCCTGCAGTTCCACAGACATAATGAGCCTCAGGGGAGTGTATAGTAATAACAAGCAGACTCTGCACTGGCAGATAGGAGAGCATCATAAATTGGGACTTGTTCAGTTGTCAAATAGTGGATCAATACTCAAACAAGTGATCAAAATGAACTTCTTTTAAGCAGCATACCAGGTTGGTGCACTACCAGTTACTTACACAGAAGAACATTTATTTTAGAGTGCTGAAAACAGAACTAGGAACTAGCCTCATGTTGGTTTCAATTCGGGCTGCCAGTGATTAATCACAGTAAATTGCTAATTTCTCATTTAATTGTGATTGCCAGCATTTCAATGACATTTAAACAATATTTTCCACTAATTTTTCAAAATTAATTCTGATAATACAAAGTAATTCTTACTAATTTCCAGAAAAGAGAATCAAACAATAGGAGCTCTACAATCTTCACTTTTCATTTTTTTTACATTTAGTTTAGTACCACACAGTTTAATTGTAGGAAACACCTGAAAAGTTTTGATCCCGTGACGTGACATGCCTGAAACTGTGATACATTTAGAAATATACAAGAGTGCAAGTGCAGCATTCATTCACTGAAATGCAGTGATTTCTGGATTATACCACAGCACTGAAATGTTCCAGGGACTCTGGTCTACTCACTTTAGCTAGTAGTGTGAAAAAAAAAACAGTTTGGATAAATAATTGAGCTCAGAGAATTTATCAAAGAATAGGTCTTTATTATGCTTTTACTTTGAACGTCATACTGTCTCAAGCTAAGACTTTGCATTGTACAGATAACAGGCTTTCAGTCTGAGAGAAATTTTAGAACCTATGGTGAGTAACAACATTAATTTAATCACTGAAAGAAAACTTTCTACAAAGAGTAAACAAAAAAGAGGTATCTTTGTACAAAAAGGAGTCACAAAAGGTAATGCTAACCAAGCAAATAAAATAACAGTTTACTACATTTCTCCAGAATTCTAAAGCGTTCCTCTTTCATGTTATCTGAAATTCTTTTATGTCTCCTAAATTAATTTGACTAACAAGATTGAGGCCAAGGTTACAGCGATCTCTGCTGATGCTTACCAACAACTAGTAACTCTTATGTCTTAAGGTGCAAGTTAAACAGATGAAAAGCAACAGTGCTGAATTCAGAAAGATGTAAATGCACGGATCATAGAGGCATCTCCGAAAAAATCTGAGTTACTAAATACACAACAAACACCCAATCACATATAAAAGGTGTTATATTTGAACTTTTTTTCTATTATGTACTTGAATATCCATCCGTCAAAAAGATAAGACTTAACAACAATATAGGGCGCTACATACCAGTCTAGTAACAACAGATCAAGTTGTACCACTCCTGACATGAGAGAGCACACATGCATGAGGACAGAAAAATGTAATTGCTCACTACACAAGCGAGTTGTTGCTGTCACTATTAAATTACGACTTTCGGAGGCAGCCATAAAAATGGCCTGAAATGGACATAAAAGCCTTAGTTGATGTGCAATCTAAATTTAAGGCCTCACCCAAGTAAAAATAAGACTGAATTTCAAAAGTCAAGTTTCAGACCTTTAAGGGCTTTTTCATGGAACTGTGAGAACCCTGAAATAAAGTGTCAACCCGTTTTGAGAATGACTTCTTACATAAATAACAGTGATATTTAAAGATCTGTGATTTACTGGACCCAGACTGACAGAATTCTCAGCCAATAGTTAAATCTAAGATGACCTTTCAAGGCTATATTTCTCCCTTAATTTAAGACTTTTTCAGAATATCTTCTGTGGGGAAAAAAGAAATCACATTGTGCTCATGCTGACGTATTGATTCTCTTGGGTGAAGGGTGCCTCCTTCAGTATGTCTTTATGGTCCCTGATACGATATATTGATCAGTGGGGTAATGAGATGTCATTCTGCTGTCAACACGGTCAAACACAGGTGATGCACTGTGCTTCATACAAAAGGCTAACTTTAGGCCGAACACAAAGGGAACATAAAGTACAGGATTAAAGACCAATGTTCACATTGAGCCCCATGCAGAGAGCAGCAGAAGTTTCAATTCACTTTAAGAGATGGATAGCTGCGTCGTGTAATTGTGCCGAACATAGAGTAATGCAATTGAAAACGGCATAAAAACATGTCTCACAGACCAGTGCCATGGCAACAGACTGGCCTAAGGTACCAAGAGGGTAGATTTTATTTCAGTTCACACTGAAATGAGAAAATGGGCAGATGATGAGCCCTTACATCAAGTTTTCATCTATCTAAGCAGCTAATGATCCAAATACAAAGGCTTTTAGACATACTGTACATCTGATCACCCACAGGGTTCAAATGTTCATTTGTCACACGTTTAACTACAGCATGGCATGTGTCACTTAAAATATTGCAGGACATGGCATGTATCAATTGAATTTCATGTTTCCTTATTCAATAGAAGCTGACATGTCATAAGGTTCATAAGTCACTGTAATTAACAGTTTTTTCATATGAAATCATATTCAGTTCTATTAAAATTAGCTTTTTTCCATTAAAAAGTTGAATTGAGGCAGATAAGAAGGTCTGTTTGATGGCCTGTAAAATCACATGACTGAAAAAAACCACCACTGGATCCAGTATTCAGAGACAAGAATAATTATGATTCAATGAGTTTTCAAAGACCAGCTACTGTGCTCCCTTGTCAATGCAATGATTTCCCCTTCGGCTATATCCTTTGAAATCTTGAAGCGAGAAGAGAGAATTAAAAAAAAACAGGTAAGAAGGGTCACTGAATCATATCATAATGTAATTTAAGGAGACCTTGCTAGCTTGTTTAATAGTTAACGGTTTAAATGTTTTCTTTTACTTCTTTAAATGAGTTTTCAGGCTTAGACTATGGGCAGATTAAACAAAGAACAACAGATAAATACTTGTGCTGCAATCTTAAATAAAAAGATTGATATATATTTATTTAAGGATGTACTCAGAAGACAAATTAGCATAAAAACTCCAGTTTCTTTTCTCTTACGAGTTCTTATTTTTAGTATCTTTTCTGTCTTCCCATGCATGTGACTGTCTTTGCATGTTTTTGGACGGGTTGTGCTGTAAAGAACTTTTTTTTTTGCTCTGCACTTGTGACATGTGCAATGACAATAAAGTCTGATTGATGGATTGTTGTATACTAAAATCATCCTCCAGATTTAACTTACTGGACATAAACATAATACCAATTATTTAACTGGAACACACTCATTATTCAGTGTAATCAGCTTGACTTTGTTCCCGACACGTCACATCGTGTTCGGTTAGGACACGGTGTTACTCTCTTGCCAGACTTTCCAACTCCATCCACTGTTTCCCCTCTGTCAAATAAAGGCACAAACAACTCTGAAAAAATACTCTCCGAAAAAACTTCCCCTGTTTTAAGACTGCCTGCATTTTATACATTGCAGGTTTAGTTCTGAATTTGTGTCCAGGGCTTTTACAGAACTCAGAATTTTCTTTTTCTTGATCTGCATTCGAAACTTTTTTTCTGACCGAAAAATATCATTAACTGCATAGGCTGTTTATACACAATATTTTTTGATAATTTTAACAACAGATCTGAGATTGTTACAGTGAATGCCACTCCAGTCATGTACCAGTGTTATTATAAATGTTAAACCTTTTCTGACTTTGAAAATTGCTGCAATATTTGAGTATAAGTACTCAACTAAAACAGATGCACTATGGTGTTTTAAGTTATACATATTGTTAAGTACTGGTAGGTTAGTGGTAAAGTCCATACATCGCAGAATAGGGACAGTGGTGGTGGGGAGGAATTATATACCATAGCGATGCCATTTTTAGCATTGTGATAGTATTGGTTATGGATAGAGCTGATGATAGATGGGATTCTGGAGCTCTGTGGGATCCCATGTACAGCTGATGTCTGTCCTATATTCTGGTACAGAGAGCTGTGGAGTGCTCCATCTATGACTTCTTCCCAGTTGATTCTGGGATGATGCAGAATCAGCTTTGCCCCTACACCTTTCAGTGCTTTAATGGACTGGATAATGGTGTGGGTAACAAGTACAGCAAACCGTGGGGATTGGCAAAGTTAGGATCACTGATCTGGACTTTGCTCATGATGCTGTAATTCTTGCAAAGACTGTAGATATCCTGGTGGGGGCTCTTCATTACTGAGTGAGGACTGCAGGTCCCCTGGGTTAAAATGGAGATGCAGGCATGAGGGCATTCCTTGGATGCTGCCGTTGAGTCTGTGTCAGTGGATGTGAGGACATGGAAGTTGTGGAGCAGTTCACTTACTTGGCAGTGCAATTCATCAGTCTCAGACTCGGCCTGGCTTATGAGGTGATGAGTTAACTGGTAGCCAGAGACGCAGGATGGACTTCGTCATGACTATTATCCTTCAACTCATTTTTGGACCATGTGTCCAGAGCTGAAGTGCTCAGGAGAGCATTAATAGGAAAGAAAGGTCAGCTGCTGGATACAGGAGCGGCAGATGTGGCACGCTTCCCTGAACCTGATCCAGCTCTCTGTATACCCGGTGCCAAGGACCAGGTGGGTTGGACCAGACAACAGGAGTGACCACGTGCATCGTGAAGGAGTCACCTCTGATGAGGTGAAGTGCAGAACCGGCATATGGTCCTGACTGGACCTGATGGTATATTGTAGTGGTCAGTAGATTAAAAAATTGAGCGATTAATTAATTATGACCTGAAATTAATTAAACTAATCAATCAATCTTTTAATCTCACTTAAAAAATTGGTGAAAAAAGCCTCAACTTGAGGTATTTTCATTGGAATTTATTAGATTAGAAAGCCCAATGCATAAAAACTCTCCAACTTCAATGGCCCAATGGAAATTGACTCGATTTCTCCTTTTAAAGAGGAGCAAAGAATGTCACTTCAAGCTGCCTTATGGGAAATTATGATTTTGCTCTTCTCCTGACCAGAGATCACTGCTGGGAAACCATGAGAGGAAATGCTGTGCTAACAACACAGACCATAGTCATGGTTACCCTTCGGTATCAAGTTTCAAGTTTCAAGTTTCAAGTTTATTTAAGTTTATTCAGACAATCTTGTTAACTGAGCGAGAAACAGCAACAAAACAACATGGTAGTCTGAAAAGGAGCAGGCTGAAGCTGAAGCTTATTTTACCCGCCCCCAACACAAGTTACACAGTTTTTAAAACATATAGATGGCTAACAGTCCATACATCACAGTTTTAACAGAAACTGCCAATTCTTTTTTAAACCGATATGCATCACAATGCTTTAATACAAGACACAAAACAAAATATACCGGATGCAAAGACTTTTCAACCTTTTTTTTTTTTTTTTTTATACAGTCATTGGTCATTCTCAACATAGGAATTTAAAATGTTTTGCTTGGTTTTCTTTTTGAATTGAAATAATGATAAACAGTCTTTTTGCTCTGGGTCCAACTTGTTCCAAATATTAACCCCAGCAACAGAAATACAGTGTTGTTTTATGTTTGTTCTTACAATCTGTTTTTAAATATTTCACCTCGAAACTAAAAACCATATCTCTTTTGAAACAATCCCTGGATATGAACAGGTAACTTATTGTTCTTTATGTTATACATAAACTGGGCTGTTTTAAAGACAACCAAGTCCCTAAATTTTAAAGCTTTCAGTTTGATAAAAAGTTTGTTTGTGTGTTCCCTGTAGGTCACTTTATTTACAATTCTAATTGCTCTTTTTTGGATCACACAAATCGGATCAAGATTAGTTTTATACGTATTCCCCCACACCTCTACGCCGTAGGTCATATAAGGGAGAACTAGGGAACAATACAAGACATATAAGTTTTTTTCATTCAGGAACTCTTTGACTTTGGAAATTATTCCTAGTGATTTACATAACTTTGCTTTAATATGGTTTATGTGAGGTTTCCAACTAAGTTTATTTTGTATAATTATTCCAAGAAATTTTATTTCTTTCACTTGTTCTATCTCAGTGTCATTTATTGCTAATTTTTTGTCCACATCAGTCTTGCGAGGGTATCAAATATGACCTCCTCAAAAGTTCACCAGGAAAACTTGGTGGGTTTTGTCTTTGACATGTCACATGTGGCAGATGATTTATCTGAGTGGTATAATTTAATGTAAAATAATACAATAGTCCAGCCATGGACTGAAGTTACTCGTAGTTTGAGCTAACGGCTAACAGCAGGAGCTAGCTGCTACATCATACTGTGGTTTGATATAGACTGGTCTGTGAAGGGTGTGACGAGTGGACCGATCCTCCAATCACCAGCTGCTCTGGTATGGTGTTACCCTCTGAAAATACTAAAACAGTGAAATCAGATTAAATATTAGATTAAAGCTATGGTCTATGATTTGGAAGCTTTGTACATATTAATAACACCGTTTATAAGGCTGTTATGGTCCTATGGTCCTATCTACACAGTATAAAGACCAAAAAGAACGAAAAAAATCCATTCAGTATATCCGCTGAAAAGCTGCATACTAGCTGACCAATCAAACCTAAGAACCTGCGACTATTAATTGGTCCGTGAGTTGGTCTGTGAGTCCATCCAATCCTCGTCTCCCTCGCTACGCAGCGTCATGCCCATGGTCCCGCCTCCTCCCCTCTACCTCCGGTGAGCAGCTAGCAGCGTTAGCTACTGAACTATCATGGAGCCGGAAAAACCTAGCGCCGAGAGCCAAGGCGCCTCTCTCTCCCAACGGGGAGGAGCTCTGCCCGCGGGTTGAGGCCTGTTAGCGGGCTAACGGCTAACGAATAGCCTCAGCTCAGACCTTCAGCATCGGCCGTTTTGCCCCTGGTTGATCAGGTAATGGCTTTGTTTACTACAGTGGGAGATGTCTGCTGAATAACTCTGGTTAGTTTGTGCCTGCACGGGCTAATAACTTGTAGGGGAGGGGGTTAGCCTGTTAGCCGCTAATCGTTTGCACTGTAAGCTGAGCTGGGGAGGACAGGCTGAGAAAGATAAATCCTCCCCCACACTCGGCTCCGCTTGGCGGCGCCAGACCCGCATTGCCGCCGGTCCAATTGAAATGGCTACTGCTGTGTGTTACAAGGGGGATGTCTGTCGTGTTTGATACTTTCAGTTGAGCTGAGCTGTTTTTGATTGAGTTTGCTGCTGATATATTGTGCTAGTCGCTCGTAGCTCTGTCCGAGGGGGCTTTATGAGGCGACACGAGCTGGGGGCGGGATCTTGGAACACGGAGGGGAGAGGTGAGGGAAGGGGGGCAGGCTGCGGTTTCAAATCGTAGACCCTAGCTTTAACAAGAGTAAAAAACATAGTGCGCTTATTATGACTGTAATTAAATAATCTCAATTACATCATAATTTGGCACCCTAGTGTATCAATTCTCTAACTCCAAGTGTCAATTTTTTAAAAATGCATTAATTTCCAACATTTAATAACGCTTTTGGTTCTACAGACATGATGGTGCAATTGAGCCATTTGCAGATGAGGTCAGCACAGCTAATATCCACTGTGCTGGAAAGAGTTCAGAAGTTAAACATGGCAGCATAGGGAAGAGAAAGAAATTCTGCATCAGCATCTAAATTCATTAAATACACTTATATTGGATATGTAAGCTACATAAGAGATGGACATGACTCATAGTGTTTGTAAGGAGAGACACATGAGAATAAATCACTGCACTCTGTAACACCCAGGGAGAGTGAAGCTGATAACACTATTACTAAACTAAACCTTCTGAAAAACCAGCAAACACTTGACATCTTTAGCTTATTGATGCTGGCCCACCACCACCCCCTACTCTGAACAAGCTGACAAAATCTGTCTGCAAGTTTCACTCCTGTTTTCAATAAAACTGACTAAAGTGACATGAATACAGAGATATGTTTTTCATTAAATTAAAACAGAATCAGTTTATTTTTTTCATGTTAGAAGCAAATGTAAAGAAAAGATTATAAATCACAATGTGTCACAATGTTAACTTCAGTGATATTCAGCATATCAGAAATTATTAAGAATGAATTCAAACCAAATAGGACTCAAGTACTGTGATAATATCCTATCATGGTCACAGGTAATTTCCACCACAAGTGCAGTGATTGTTGTCCTTGAACCAGCCAATCTGGGTTTGAGTCATATCTACGGCCTCTCTCCTTAATATCATTCCCCTCTCTTTACCCACTAATTCAACATCTATTTACTGTCTTATCCTACACGACAAAAGGCAAATCTTAAATCTTTTAAAAAAATACTGCACCTTTGATGAGACATTCAAGGAACTGTTTATGCTGTTGTCAGTTTTCAAAGAGCAACAACAAGAGCATCTAACAACAGGCTGGATTCAATCATGAAATGTCAGATATCACAGGTGCATATATATTTGTGGTTGCTGTGTTACTGAGAAAAAGAACACCAGTTTCCCCTGGATGAATCAGGAAAAAATAAATGCAGACAGTTCAACCTTCATCTCCAACTATCACTGTGTAAAAAAAAAAAAAAATCAAATGTCAGCACAGATGGTTTCACACACAGAGGAGGCTGCAGAAAGCTGGAGCTGTATGCTACTCTCATAGCAGAGGTGTGACCTTCTGTCTGGCCATTGACCGGAGGCCATCACATCATCTAACAGCTTTGTATCTGTAACAGGAGCATGTTCTGTAACTGCACACAATAACGCTGTATAGACAGGAGCGTTTACAAAGCCTGGTGGGGGTTGTCTCTCTATTTCTGGCTCCAACACTGGAAGATTGAATTTTGGCAAGTGCTTAAGTGTTTGGGGGCCGTTGACCCACTCTGTTTTTCTCTATCTATTTCCACTGACACTGTGTAAGGCAGCCAGCATGATGCCCCTCACTATGCAAAACTCAAACTGTAAGAATAAGAATGAAAGCACATAGTAATGCATTATGTACCAAGAGAAAAGGAAAGCACTGGATTCAGTGCTGACCACAAATTAAAGGATTTGAAAACATAATTGCATTGGCCATGACTGTGCTTGGGGACAAATCATGACAGAGCACATTATGTACCCAGAGCAAACCGAGCGGGTTTAATGAAGAAAAAGGAGCAAGCTTTAAGCTCAGAGGCACACACCAATCTCTCAAAGATTAATTTCAGTAAGAACAGGACTCAGAGTTACCTCATATTAAAGCAAAAGCACAGCACACAAACAACTTGGAACTTTTTAAGTGATTATTTGTTTCTGGAAGTTGAGAAATTCTTCCATATTTACTACAGATAACAGACTTGAACTTAGGTTTCCCATAAATAAACTGCGGTGGTGCTTCTTTTTCCTCATAAAATGAGCTGTGCAATATAGAGGGACATACAATTTCAGAAGGCATTCTAGCCTTGGCGAAGACAAACAAACCACAGTTTTTTAATGCAAACAGATTAATCACTGTTACCCGTTTATAACGGTGCAATGCAAATCACAATCAAGGTAATGGCAGGTGAAATGAATTCCTGCACAGCTCTGCCTGTGTTATTTAGTAGCTCAAATAAACAGGAATGTAAGGAACTAAAAGGAGTCTGCAGTTTCAAGCTCAGGGCAAATTTTTGGTGGGAATTAATAAACATTCAGAACATGTAGGAGGCAGAATCGATTTACTCGTAGACATATTCATTTGTGCTTCCTCATTGTGTTGTTGTACTTTAATGGAAAAAGCACTCATGCAAACAGAAGGTGAATATGTTTTCTGGGCCCAAGGAACACCAAAATATAAACAAGTGCTTGTTTTGCGGAGGTAACATCTCTGTCACTTCATGTCTGCTGTTCAATGCAGGCAATTCAAGAATTTAAATTAAGCTACTTTGCTTACATTATAACTGAATGTGCATGCTAATTTAGTTTGTAGAGTATCGATTATAATTTCTTTGAGTAATATTACTTCTTTGGCGTTGAATCAATCACATAAAACCCCATTTACACTTGCAAAAAAACCCTGAAATTATCCAGACATTATCTAGGCGAGCCATAAGTGTGAATGTACGTTAACCCGCATTATTTCCTTGCACCCTCCTAGTTTTGTACCTGCGTAACGTCCGAATGAGCTGATGTCTGAATGTGACAGCCAATTATCAGCGTAGTTCACAGAGACAAGTGGGGAGGGCTGATGACATCATCCTGTGGAACCGGTGAAAACCACAAAAAAAGAGACACTTGACAGGACGGATAAAAACAACCACCTATATCGAATATTTTAGATGCCGATATAATATGATATTTGTTTTTGTTTTTTTTTGCTGATATCAGACTGATATCCAATATCAATATGGGATTGGGACAAATCTGCTCCAAAATGATCACCAGCAGGTCTCCCGAGCATAAGAAGAGCCAGCTTGCACTGAGGTTGAATACAAAAATGAAACCATGCAACTTTCGTTCTCTAGTTTAATCATTGTGCAGGTAGTGACGCCACTTCATATTCACTGCTGTGTGATTTAGTGCTCCTCTCAACTCAACTCTGAATCGATGCTGTTGATATGCTTTTTAACATGGAAAACTGAAGTTAGGATATAAATTGTTGTTCACTCTCATATGAACACTTACTTAAGGTTGTTGCCTGTTAGTGAGCCCCTCACCCCCTCCACAACTTCTCTCCGGCTGACAAATGGTTGACTCTTGGTTGTGACATTATTTCAAATGAGATATACTAGGACAATGCTATTTATAGCACTAAAATATATGTTGCATAACAGCTTTACAAGCAGGGTTTGCAGGACAGTGTTAATTTCTGATCTGTCATTCAAATTGGCATGTTAAACGAATCTCCTGGCTGTGATTAAGATAAATGGCTAAACATGTTTAAATAATTACTGAAGCAGTTTAGAGGGGCAGCTGTGATGTCTATACATGGACAAAAAGGCAGACAAGCAAAACAGAGGACCAATTAATTTCTTTGTAATTAAAATAAAATAATAATGAGTTAATTTGATGATATGTGTAAGATGGTTTCTGATTCCAACTTATTATCACGGTACAAGTAGTCCAAGTCTGGCAAGAAGCAAAAAGAAAACTCACTTCATCTGTTTGACTGCTGAACATTAAATTTGATGTTTACTTCTTTCAAATTCCATGGGATGACTTTTTCAACCACATTACTTGGCTCTGCATGTGAGTAGAATTGCCCAACCCAAGTGTGTTTTACAGACTAACTTCACATCAGGTTTGGCCTCAGTTTCCCCTGTTCTCCATTTACCCAACACCGTTTTTCTTTTTTTCTTTTGATGGCTTTAAATCCTTCTGCCTACTTTGAATATAGCAGGGCGTAAGAGAACATTTGAAGTTGGAGTTTATTTACCTCCTACGGATTATTGGCATCAGCCTTTGATAAGATTGTTTTCTATTCATACTATGACAGCCGGCATCATTAAATCAATTGGTAATAAGATTAATAGCCTAAAAGCACTCTGCTTATTCTTAGAGCAATTACTGAATTGTTTCTTGATTTTTTTGCTAGAGTGAACAGGCTCCTGTGAAATCTTTTGATCCAGGAAAGAATAAACTGCTCGAGCCAACTGTAGTCAATTACTAACCATTGAAAATGTTCGATACATAAGCCAGTAATATTTATTTTGTGAGGACATTTGAACAAGTGCATTTACTGTCCATATGGGACTGAACAATTCTCTCGTGCAGTGTAAAAAAATGTTTAGAGTAAAAGCAACACCTGTCTCTGCAACAGTGGAACACAGAGGCCATGGCTACAATGATTTGTATAATATTGCCATGATGAAAATATTAACCTTCAGTTTCAATGATTATAAAGATCTCAGTATAATGAAAACGGTCAGGCTGTAATAATCAACAAACAATTAAAAGTTCCTGTTTGAGATTGCAGTGTCTGTGTAATCCTACATCACTTTAAACAAACTTTTTAATTACTACAGGAGAATTTCATTTACTATATGAATATTTAGGGTTATTAAAGCAGACTTGTTATTTGGTCCCAGCGGCAGTGGCCTACAATAAATAATGTTGCTATCTGCTGATGTCGAATGTGAACAGTGACATAAGGCAATCTCAGTCAGAGATTAGACTCATTTTAAATTCTCTGATGTGAATGCAAATGAAGGGAGCCCACTTGTGTTGAGGGGAAATGACAACAACTGCAGTCAGGTTGAGTAGATTCACACCTCCTGAGATGACACAGAAAGCCAGTCAAATGCCCATCATTCTGTAAATACAGCTATGCAAAATCCTGCATGTCTTCTAAAAAGCAATTTAAATAAATTTATTGTCTATGTTGATTTACTGTTTTTCTTTTTAACCAGAGGGGCAGAATGTCAGACAATCTTGCAACTTCTAACCGGTCTGCTTGGAAGGTCAATAAGACAATGTAGTTATTTTAAATGTTAGCAGAAGAAAGCCTAAAAGTTAGACCACAGTTACAGTTACAGTCTGCATTCGGAGGGAAATCAAACCACGAGCAACAATGTTGAGAGGCTGTTGTTTGCACTTTTATCTACCAACATACTGAAAAGAAAAAAATCACAACAGAATCATAGGACCAGTAGAAAACTCTGGAATCTGGGATCTGCTGGAGGTATTGGATCCAAAATCAGACATATCTGTAATCTATTTGAAGGAAGTTTATCAAGGCCCCCTTTGGTAACTTTATAGATAAGTCAGGAACACAATACAAGATAATTGGGTTGAGTTTCAGCTTGGATCCCCAATTTTGACCAAAGTCAGCAAAGCCTGATTATATGGTGGTTTTATAGATTATTTTACCAGATTATCTTGTGTTGTGAGGTATGCTAAGAGTCACACTATCTTCTGTGAAGAGGAGAGGGCCTTCCTGACCGAAAACTTTAAATATTACAGGTGTTCAATATTTCTGATCTGAAATCTTTGTGTGTGTGGAGCATATCAAAGACAGTCCAGCACGATCTTTTTGTTTGCCACATTGAACAAAACAATGCCAATCAGTAGCACAATGTAGTCATGGCAATGACCGTAAAAGTAAAGTGTTAAATTCAAAAAATGACAGAACTGGAGGTCCAAACCACTGATTTGTAGCAAAACACAAAACACAATAAATGTATTTATCAACCAGGGAAAACTGATGGTGCTGTGGTCAATAAACTTAAATATTGTTGTTATTGTCAATAAATATAACTGGAATTATTTTTATTGATCATTAATTTACTTTTACATTTAGCAAGAGAAAGTCCTGTTTATCTTCTATATAGTCATAACTGTAGTGTGGCACTAAAAACAAGGTTCAAGTCAGTTTTTGTTAAGTTGATGAAGTTGGCAAAAAACCTTTGGGGTTGGAGGGCCTTAAGGATTCATTAACTGTGACTTTTTAGATCACAGTCAACACTGACTGTGACATTGTGTAATCCCTCCATCCTTAGTCTGATGTACTGTACTATTCAATAATCCTTCTCCCCTCTCTGATAGACAAACACTTTTTTACCACTCACTTTTTTTTTTACTCTTTGTCTAGTTTCATGCCTCACACCAAGTAATTGAGTCTTCCTGCAGCACACAAGGCTTTAAACATTAGCAGCAAGTCTTAGCATAGTCTTGTGATTTGAAAAGAAGAAATGTGATTCCATCTTAAAACATGTCCTACGGTAAAAAGGCATAAGGACTCATCTATTTGTAACAAGGACACAAACTGTTTCCTCTTAAAGTACGTTTCAAAGTGCAGGAAATCCACACTGCTACTTTTCACCCTTAAAGCTAAGCATAAACAAACTGTAGCTTAAATATGGTGTTAGATTACCACTATTTATTTTGACAAGCTTAATGTGGATATAAGCTGACATTACCAACAAAGCATGTCTGACATAACATGTCTACTTGCCCAAAGATATTTTTAAGACACTGTTTGCTGGGCTTCTCTTTAATGATGTAGTTCGTTTTGACATTAGCCCTCAGAAGAAATAACTCTCAACCAGCTTGAGTGCAAACAAGTCAGGATCTTGCATCATTAATCAAGTCAAACATCAAAACACATTAAATGGTTTGAATTCCTTTTCATCTGTTAAAGACTTTAACCAAGTGACTGTTTTCCTCATT
Organism: Scarus forsteni; assembly: GCA_036419115.1. Taxonomy (NCBI): domain Eukaryota; kingdom Metazoa; phylum Chordata; class Actinopteri; order Labriformes; family Labridae; genus Scarus; species Scarus forsteni. The sequence continues at coordinate 25,714,253 of JAZDUH010000157.1, read as the reverse complement.
TTAAAGTTATACTACACTATCAGATTTTAATCATTATACAAGAGCATTTGTTGGTAATCATATGAGGATATTTGTGTTGAGAGTAAACCTTTTAAGACCCTTTTCCATCGTAGTTTCGAATTTCTTGATTAAAACACGCACACCATATTTTTACAATTTTCCTCAAATTTAACCCGCACTCATATTTTGCCCAAACTCCAGAATTACCTTTATTCAAATTTTAATCAACATAAACCATATGAAATTTTCTCTCTCAAACAGATGCGGAAATACCTTGTGCTTCATACATGCCCGCCCTAGGTTTGCGTGTGTTTTCGAAGAGAAAGAGAATATATTGGATTTTTGTATCAGATGTGTTGCAATTGGCATGTTGGCAAAACAGTTTTGCTAGTACTCGTTTATAACACACCGAAAAATTAGAGCTTATGTAAAAGTCAGACAGTGCGTGTTATGATTGAGAAATTATGGTATCTGAGTATTTAGAAAAAACGGAAATAGAGAACCAGTTCCAGTTGAGGACAAGGTCCAATTGGCTTGAGGAATAAAAACGGTTTTATGCTTAAAACTTTCCTTATAAATGCTTTTCACTTATTACCACAAGCCTTGACAAACAACAGCCTTCTGTCCTTGGTCACCAATGACCAGAATGTACACTTGGTCAGACATTTCATTCTGAATGAGAGGGGTGGTTTATGCCGATTCTTATTCCAAACAACGTGTACGTTAATGCCAACTCCAAACAAGTCATCCTGGTTCTCTCTCTCTCCTGTCTGCTCAACTATGCATATGTAAAACTGCTCAGACATGCACACTGTCCCAACTGTCAGACCGCGGGCTGTTATTGACTCAGAGTTTCTCTGAAGAGCTTTGAGTTTCTTTAAGGAGAGCAAGGAGAAAGTGAGTGTTTCAAGATTTGGGTTCATGTCACAATAAACAAACTTTAAGACATTAAAAGTCACTGTTTAAACAGATATTTGGGTAACCTCCTTCTGACCCACCAGGTCAAAACAATCCAAAACATTTTCATTTGTAAAGCACTTAAAAAAACTCACACAGCAGACCAAAGTGCCGTAAAGAAGAAAATTATACAAAGTCAACTGCAAGAACTGGCTAAAAGACATAAAACAGCAGTACAAATAAAACGATGAAACAAGTTAAAACAATAAAACATGGTGAAATGAACCAATACAAAATACCACATAAAAATAAATGCATATATATAGATATACTTTCAAACGTCTCACATGGTGTCACAAGCCAAGCAGAAAAGATGGGTTTTAAGATGGGATTAAAAGCAGACAGAGAGGAGGCCTGTCTGATGTGAGGAGGAGGCAGATTGCTCCACAGTGCAGGTGCTGCTACTGCAAAGGTGTGGTCGCCTCTGAACTTGCGTTTAGTTTTAGGTAAACTCAGGAGCAGCTGACCAGCTAACCTGAGAGAGTGAGGGGGGTGTATGAAGCTACGGCCACACAGAGAGGTAGAGCGGGGCAAGATCATTAAGGGAATCAAAAGTAAATAAAAGAACTTTAAAACTGATACTAAAATCTATGGGCAGCCAGTGAATTGAGGCTAAACTGGGGGAGAAGTGCTTGTGTTTACGTGCCGGGTAAAAGACGTGCAGCAGCATTTTACACCATCTGCATACGGGCGGTGGAGGAGCCCCTGACCCCCACATAAAGTGCACGACAGCAATCCAGCCTAGTGGTCACAAAGGTGTAGTTTACCATTTACAAAGTGTTGCCTTGAAAGGACTGGTTTAGTTTTGGCCAGCTGCCTCAACTGGTAAAAACTGAACTTAACAACTGAGCTGATCCGACAGGTTTTGCATTGTTCTGCAGTCTGCAGCTTTCTGAGAACTTCCTCATCAACAACTGTCTTATTGCACTTTGTTGTACACACAACCTGTAAAGATATACACACCCTTCCTGTCTTCATAGAACTACACTCAGAGGCAGCCAGCAAAACACTCACACACAGACGTACATATCCACTAGGTCAGGTGTGGGAAACCTGTGGCCTGGAGGGCACTATGCGGTCCTCCTTCTCACTCATTGTAGGCAAAGGCACATTTTAAAAATCAGTAGATTGTAACAGGGAATTTGAAAAAAAAAAATCTGCTCTGGAAAGAATAAGCAAATCCATAAATATTAAAATACATTGAAATAACTAAGAGAATTTGTTTTTATTAATTTAAAAAGTAGTTTCAGTTTGTTTGAATGTTTTGTTTGAAAGCATTTGGATATTCCTTTAAATAGATCAATATTTGCATCGTAAATCTGACACACAAACTTAATTTATTCCTTTGATTTGTCCAAGTAATTGTACAGTTTATTCTAACTTGAGAGAATGGACAACATGGTAAAATGCATCCCTCTAGCAGTGAGAACAACAGCAGTGTGGTCCTCTTAATTACCAAAGGTTCCCATCTCAGTGCTATATGAATGGTAGAATAAAGCTTTTTCACAATTAACAAATGGATTTTTGCTTCATGATTGTTATGTTGTAAGTTATGTATGTATTTATGCAATGTGGATCATTTAGGCCTGCAGGGGTAACTCAATGGTCTGACCTACACACTGTATTTGAACTTTTATTGAAGAAATAGTCCAGACTTTGGGTAAGTATATTTTACATGGCATACAGTGGTCAAGTCTTCAAACAGCTTATAGTGTATGATGTTGTTATGGTTGTGTCTGAACCCTCCAAGCCCTGCTTAAGATGTTCTAGAGGTACAGTTAAAAATCCTGGGTGGATTTGCCACAGCCAAACATTTGGAGTCTTATTACCGTTTCAGTTGGCCAACTTCTAAGACTTTCTGCTGGTCTTTGTGTTTTCATTTTTCTGTTTCACAGTTTGTAAAGAATTTGTGTGCTACATTTAACTAAGTTCTCAAAACTTTTGGAAAAACTCATGAAACATTCATCATTGAGTTTTTTTTTCATGACCCTACCCTCAATTCACGGTGTTCATGTACAAGAGGCTGATGCAGAACAGCTGTTCAACTGGCACAGCTACATAAATCATTTTTCACAAAAAAAAGCTTAATGATGCAGATTTCAAGACAACATCTTTCCACCAGCTGGATTGAGAGGATAGTTTTGTTTCATCAAGTCAGCCCACATACCCACTCAAAACAAAAAGACTACAGTGGGCTCGTACAGTGGCAGCTGGAGATAACTGTAGATTTAGTATTTCACTGCAACACATTCTTTTTCATTGGGATTAGCTTTGTGAAGTGCTGTATGTGTTCACATACTGTACATTCCTGTATGTGTACATGAGGCTCCATTCAGCAGTGTCAGCTGCCCTGCTCCTGACTGCAGACATGCCTGTGTATTGTGTCAGTCTATGTACACAAAGCGAAGAGATCTGTAAACAAGCGCTTGAGCTTGTGCATCAATCAGACATAGTCTGGTGTTGGATATGCCCTACAACTGCCAATATTTGACAGCACAAATGTCTGCATGATCAGACACATTTTTAGTTGGCATAGACTACTATGACAATGATCCATGCCGTTTTTATGAATTAATGTCACACTTACAAATTAAGGTGTCTTATAATTACAATTCATTTCCATAACAAATTCATTTCACAGGTATCAAATTCTGTTCTCAATTGATCGTCCGCCATCAAGTAGAATAAAAGAAATATCCATCAGTGCTTGATTCATTTCTCTTAAGATGTTCCAGAGTCCTGGTAGAGCGACTCTCAAACAGAGCTGTGATAAACTATCTTAGTTACAGCAGTGTTTGACAAATGAACATGTCATCTGTGGGAAAATGTCTACTACTGGATAATCATAATCTGATGTTTTTTTTCTTATTCTAAATTATTCCACATTGTAATACTGGAGCAGAGGGACAAAGCCATATTTCACAGGGTTTCCCACCGTTTATCAGTAGAACAATTAACAGAATCTGCATCGCCATCTGCTGAACTGTGATAATTCACTCTGGCAGGCTCAGAGTGTTATCAACAAAAGGACCTGTGCTGCAAACAATAAAATTATGCTTTAAGATTTTCTTTATTTACCAGCTCTATGATTTCTTACTACAGTCAGCAAATGCATGCACCCTCTGCTGACATTCAGAATTTCCAAAAACACAAACGTATTAAGGGTATACATAAATACTTCTTGGATCTAGCATCAGTAGTCTTAGAGAACTCAGAGCACTGAAATGATGACAACTTCTAAAAAAAGAAAAAAAGTGAAGATCCACATTTTGTCAGCCTCAGAATCATTTCAACTGTAGCCATGTTTCATCCCCTTGGCTCCTGCTGTCTTCTGGACGATAAGATGAAAGACAACTTGCATATTAAAAGACTGAGCCACAGCAAAATGTGATGATGAATACTGATTTTACACACTCTGAAGAAATGGACAGAAATGGAGCCCAGGGGGGACTTGTCTTGACCTGTCAAGTTTTAAGAGCTGCTACATCCACATCATCAGATTATGATAATCTACAGCTTGTTTAGTCTCTCCAGCATCATCTACCAAAGTGCCTTCTTACCTAACCTAGACATGCTGTCTGTCTCAGCCACAGAGTCAATAAATACATATAAATCAAGTCATTCTGTGGCATTTTAAAGCCACTGCAACAAAAATCTATCATTATAAATATTCTCTATTAGCACTATTTAGTGGGATTACTTTCTAACACCTAACTTCTAACAGAAAAAAAAGAGTTGGATTAACCCTGTATGAAAATGGAAAGCAGCTTTTGCGAGAAAAAAGGCATGAACTCTCAGTCACTCCAGACATCAGAGGGCCATTTTTTACATCTTGGTGAAATTCAGTTCAATATTTCATCATACTGAAAAATAAACTGACTGTGGGAGAATCCAAGCATAGGAATCAGGAGGTTCAAAAATGTACTTATCTTAAAAAGACCACAGTAGCTGAAATAGATGAAAACTGCACTAGCTAAAAAGAAAGCTGGTTTTAAACTAAAACAGTTTCTGTTGACCTAAGAACTGTTTGGGCTTGAAAGAGTTAATTAATAACTTGACAACTTTTGTTCTTCCACGAGTTCAAGAGACTACTTTGAATAACAGTTGTGATTAAAAAGTTCTTAACATGACCAAATATAAAGAAAAATGTAGAGCCACCTGTAAAATATGCCTCCATTAAGATGGATCCAAAGAGCCTGGCAGCTGGGTCACTCTCTTATGTTTGTGGGTTTAAGTCCTTCAGCTGGACGTCTCCTTCCATATTTTGGCTCATTTGCAGCATGTCATTACTCCCTCTCTCTCTCTCTCTAATGTCTACTCTATCCACTATCCTATACTTATCAAATGGTCGAGAAGATCAACAGGGATACGCAAATTACGAAAATATGGTAGTGAGGTTTGGTCCAAGGAAGAAACCAATATATTTTGGTGCTGATAATTATACAATAAGTAAAATTAGGTTAATATGCAACCATTCCATCATTTACTTAAACTTATTTATGATGTCATTAAGCAATGAGTATGACATCTTATAAAGACATGCTTTTCAGTTTACAAAAACAAAGTCATGATTTCTGATTGTAACATCAAGCCTCCTCCTTTTCAGTAGCGCTAACCCTGTCTGTCTTTCACTCCACGTTGGCAAGACTGTTGTTGTAAATGAGTAGGGGATGTGTTGGGATGGGCTGTTGTATTCTTTTTAAACATTTTTGCAGAGAGCAAGAAGACAAAACACACTATGAAGAGAACTAAACAAAATGGTGGCCCACCTAATGGTAAAATGGACTCAAACATCTATAGTGCTTTTCTAGTCTATCTTACAACTCAAAGTCTTTTTACACCACACGTCACTGGGTCTACTCATTCACTCTCACATTCATTTACTGATGGCATTGAGTTTCTTAAGTGCCATAAGTTGTCCATCAGTTTTTGCTCGCATTTTCACGCCCTTCCATACACACTCGCACGTCATTGACACAACAGCGGGAGCAAACTGGGGTTAAGAGTCTTGCCCAATGACACAATGACATGTGACAGGTGGAGCTGGCCTTGAACCCCTGATAACTGGTGCAGCACACTACCAGACTGAGCCACCAACATCAACAACTGTTTCGATTTAAAAGATGCTGTTTAAACTTACATCTTGTTTCAAAACATCTTGATATTTTTAAACACTCAATCAGGGATGGGAATTGATAAGATTTTATCAATACCAATGCTGTTAATGATCCTGCTAATCGATCCAATTCTTTAACAATTCCCTTATCGACTCCAGCAAATTTTGCATGTGGGCAAATGGTCTGATTTTCAGTGGCAACAATGCCAAACATACATCACAGTATAGATAACTGCTTCTGCAAGTTGCTGGTGTTTCCGCTCACTTAAGGTTGTGCATTAGGTGTAATTAAAATTAAGCCACAATTCTGATGCTTCTGAACCCTTGAAAGGAATTGATAGGGAATTGATTAGCAAAAAGATTAATTATATCGATTCTTTGATGTAACTGTTAACGATTCTCAACTGGGATTGGTTTTTGATTCCCATCCCCCATCCCTACACTCAATATACCTCCCAGCCCTGGTCTGACATGAGTGTCGCTCACTTTGAGCTATTCTGGTTACATGATTACCCAATCTGACTTGGTGAGTTTTGCAACAAACAAAAAAAAAATGCAGTTTGACTTGGGGATACAAGTCTGCTCACCACAGGTCATGTCCATCTCACATTATGATATGACTCTTGTAAAGGTGGCACAAAGTTTGTTGCCTTGCACTGGCTGTTCCCTGATCTAAAAACAGTGGAAATAACTGCTTGGATTAAGTTCTGGTGCTGAAGTGGGTAATATTTAAAATACAGATTGCCCAACCATCCAGACAATGCAAAACATTTCAAATGCTTTGTTTGCCTCCTGCATCACAACCATGACAGCTTAATGGAATTCTTCCCCCATTTATTCAAGGTCAAAGCTCATCATCCTCATAGTCCTTTGCATTGTAAATCTGCCTCTCAAAATGTCTGTGGGAGCTGTGAGTAACTGAAATAAATATCAGCACACTGCCTGTGAAAAGTGATTTAGCGTTGAAAAAGAAAACATCATTAGCACCTTTAAGTAGATTAAAAAACATCAGTATCTTGGAAACATGGCTCCTTTCTGTGTTTTCAGCTTAAGGTTTCTAAAAAACAGTTGCTGTGATGGTCATGAACTCACTTACTCCATCGCTGAGAGCACCTGGGTGTTCACAGTTAGTAGCCTGAGATTATTATTGAGTACAGGACCAAACACAAAGCTGTATAGGTAAGGTTCTTTGGCACTCTCTCAAGTCCTGACAAACACATTTCTGCCCACTGAGAGCATAATGCAGCCCGGTGTGGCGCTGCTTTAACCGCTCTGTCTGAACAACACTACAGTGATGGATGGGTATCAGGGAGGCTGTTCAAATCTGATGCCGGTAATTACAGCCGGGCCAGGGTTCACGGTTTGATGGACCATCAAAGAAAAACAAGTAAGCACTCTGCCAACTAAACACATCATCGGTTTCTAGCAGCTTATTTGAAATTTCAAATGTTTTCAATCAAGCAGTACAAAGGCAATTAGATACCCGTGGATGATTTGTGAAAGAACACTTGAGTGCCTGGATAAAACTTTAATGAACTAATTCCAATTTGTGACAAATTTAAGACATTAAAAAGTAAACATTATTGGATTAGAGCAGGCAAAAGTCCTTATCAAGATTTTAGAGGTAGTCACTTAAACTGGCCTTCTACAGGGATTCCTTCAGAGTAGATTAAAGATACATCATAGATAAATTGCATTTTTGAGAGTGGATGGACTCAGTTGAGAGATAAGTGTTACTCAAGCTGTCTGGAGCTTAAAAAGGTGGGAAAACAGACACAAATACACAGTCAGAATAAGAAAATGACTTAAATAAGAGTGTGAAGTGAAAGAAAAAGCAGCAACATTTCACATCCTTAGGCTGCAACAAGAGCTGGGTGACTTTCCTCCCCCAAAAAATCTTCGATTTAAAAAAAAAAAAAAACTGGATTCACGATTCGATGCCCCGTCCCATTTAACATGACATAACTACTCACTGTAAATTTATTTCCAAAATATACATTTATTTGTACTTAAAATATACAAAACCCAAAACCAGTGAAGTTGGCACGTTGTGTAAATTGTAAATAAAAACAGAATACAATGATTAGCAAATCCATTTCAACTTATATTCAATTGAATACACAGCAAAGACAAGATATTTAATGTTTGAACTGAGAAACTTTATTTTCTTTTGCAAATAATCATCAACTTAGAAGTTAATGGCAGCAACACATTGCAAAAAAGTTGGCACAGGGGCATTTTTACCACTGTGTTACATCGCCTTTACTTTTAACAACACTCAGTAAACGTTTGGGAACTGAGGAGACCAATTTTTGAAGCTATTTAGGTGGAATTCTTTCCCATTCTTGCTTGATGTACAGCTCTAGTTGTTCAACAGTCCGGGGTCTCCGTTGTTGTATTTTACGCTTCACAATGCGTCACACATTTTCAATGGGGGACAGGTCTGGACTACAGGCAGGCCAGTCTCGTACCCGCACTCTTTTACTACGAAGCCAAGCTGTTGTAACACGTGCAGAATGTGGCTTGGCATTGTCTTGCTGAAATAAGCAGGGGCGTCCATGAAAAAGACGTTGCTTGGATGCCAACATGTGTTGCTCCAAAACCTGTATGTACCTTTCAGCATTAATGGTGCCTTCACAGATGTGTAAGTTACCCATGCCTTGGGCACTAATACACCCCCATACCATCACAGATGCTGGCTTTTGAACTTTGAGCCTCTAACAGTCTGGCTGGTTCTTTTCCTCTTTGGTCTGGAGGACACGACGACCACATTTTCCAAAAACAATTTGAAATGTGGACTCGTCAGACCACAGAACACTTTTCCACTTTGCATCAGTCCATCTTAGATGAGCTCGGGCCCAGCGGTCACGGGCAGTCAATGTTGGTTTTGGGCCTTGCTGCTTACGTGCAGTAATTTCTCCAGATTCTCTGAACCTTTTGATGATATTATGGACCGTGGATGATTAAATCCCTAAATTCCTTGCAATAGCTGGTTGAGAAATGTTGTTCTTAAACTGTTGGACAATTTGCTCACGCATTTGTTCACAAAGTGGTGACCCTCGCCCCATCCTTGTTTGTGAATGACTGAGCATTTCAAGGAAGCTGCTTTTATACCCGATCATGGCACCCACCTGTTCCCAATTAGCCTGTTCACCTGTGGGATGTTCCAAATCAGTGTTTGATGAGCATTCCTCAACTCTCTCAGTCTTTTTTGCAACTTGTGCCAGCTTTTTTGAAACATGTTCTAGGCATCAAATTTCAAATGAGCTAATATTTGCAAAAAATAACAAAGTTTACCAGTTTGAACGTTAAGTATCTTGTCTTTGCTGTGTATTCAATTGAATATAGGTTGAAAGGGATTTGCAAATCATTGTATTCTGTTTTTTGTTTACGATTTACACAGCGTGCCAACTTCACTGGTTTTGGGTTTTGTACATTTAAAGTGCCTCCAGGTCAAAAAATCAACACAGAAATTGACACAAAGTGCCTGTGCACTGTAGTTTTACACACTTGTTTGAATTAACTATGATGATAACAAAATGCCTGAGGTAATGCTCGTTGTAAAAAAATAAAAATCTTAATAGAAAACTCAACTCGTGTAGTAAAAATTGTAGAAGTGTACAAAGTAATGAGAAAAAAGCCTCAAAGTGTGAATGTGAAATGAACGGGTTAAATAAAAATAAAAAAAAATGTTAAACTCGAGTTTCAGGAAAAATGAATCGACTTGACTTGCCAACTCGATTTTTAAATCTTATGATTTTTTGCCCAGGCCTAGCTGCAGCCTTATTTGTTTCTTTCCTTGGTCAATTCAACAAGCTCTTGATAAAATGAATAATAGGCAAACTAAAATAATCCAAGAACTTCTCTGTCTACTGATTTTTTGGAACTTCATTTCACCATTATAAGATGGTTTTCTGTAATGAAACAGTCTTTTGAATAAACACAAGATAATTGTGCTCTGATAATAAGAAATAGCTGGCTTAACTCAACCTTATACCTGATGTGGAGAGCAGAACTGTGGAAAACACAGATTCCATGGATAAAAAAAAAAATATTTACACTAATCGCATTATACAAAAATTAAGATGAACTAAGGTCATTTTCAAACCTCGTCCATTTGGGAAAGTTGCTCAGATACAAGTGGGTGATCTTCAGTTCAGTTAGAATATAACAGAACACACTAATCAATCTTTTTTCGGGCAAAAACAACCGCACCAAGATCACCTAAAAAAAATTTGGTCTCGGCTCACTTCCAAGCTATTCCTGGAGAGGTTTGTTTGCAGTGAGAACATCATCGGCCCAGCAACAGACAAACACAATGACGAGTTAACTTATCTTACTGCTGTAGGAGAAGCATTAGAAGCAGCAGCAGGTAATTGCTACCAGGCCACCAGACAGATGACAACATACCACTCAATAATAATGTTTGTGATCTCACACAGTCAGTTTCTGTTCACAGGCACAGCATACAATGAAAGCAGTTACATGCCGACATTACTCATCATCTCGAAAGCAGATCATTACAGGACACAACAGCATCTACTGATGCAAAAATGTTTTTGGTACCTAGCATTAGGGATGGGAATTATTTTTATTGACACCAATTCAATTAAACATGCTACTTATCAACTCCATTTTTCAGTGATCCCTTTTTTGATCCCTGCTGAATTTCCAAGTGAAAGCAAGTTTGCCTATACAAGTTTACAGGTCATTGTTGTGCTTAAGAAATAAATGTGTCTGCAAGATGCTGGTGTTTCCAGTTTCATAGTGCATTAAGCTTCTGTTTGTCAAAACTTACCATATACTTCCCATATCTAGCTTTACTGATCCTTGTCACTTGCGATAAATAATGCTGAGCTGCAAAGACAAATGTTTTGACAAGTTGCTGTTTGTTCCCATCTTAGCTTAAAATTACACAGACACTGGGCCTTGTTCAGTCAGCATCTTACTGTGTAAAACTAAGCTACACTTCTGACTGCTTTGATCTCATGCCTGCCCTGTTCACATCTATTGACTTCTTTATTGTCATATTTCTGATTGCCTCTAATGAGAGTGTGACATCCATGATTAGCAGACCATGCAGAACTTTGTGGAAAGCATTGATAAGGACGTTCTTAAGCAAAAAGAATAATGATATTGATTCCTCTAGATATTGGTAATTGATTCTCAGCTGGAATTGTTTTTTATTCCCATTCCTGCCTAGAACTTGGTCTAGCTTGTCCAAGAAGGAGGATTTACCCTTTAGAAATATTTTAACTACATTTCTGTATTGCAGACATCTTCTTAAGACACTAATAAAAGCTTTTCTTCTTTATTGTGCACAGACTGTAACACTTATTTATATAAGGCCTTTCACAATTTAATACTCTCATCTATATAATATATAATCATCTATATAATCTTACATAGGACATTTATTTATTACCTGCTATTACTTTTTATATATTATCCTGTTGTAGGTAGCATAGCCTGCTGGCATTCTTCCCATAATGCACAGCGCGGCAGTCGGAGCAACAGTGGCTATGACACACTGAGGAAAGGCTACCTCTTCCTCTTTACAAAATACTGCAGTGTGGGAAAAAAACGATCAAAGGGAAACGGAAGAAAAAACATCTAAGATGTCACAAAACTAATGGTAGAACACCTACCTTCCTGCATGTAGGTATGATTCTTTTTGAACACACGGCTAAATCTTTGGCATACTTTGGGTCTCTCTTTTGAAGAAATACAAAGTTACTCCATGTAAACTGCCATATCTCACCTTCTTTGTTAATGCTGCTGCCATAATCAGTCACGTCATCATCCTTTTTTTAAACATACTTTCTAATGTTAAGAGAAGTAAAGTCTCTTCAAGGAGTAATCCAGAAATAAAACTGTTGTGTGGTCCAGTTCACATACATCAATTTAATTTAAGGTGCTTCTTAAATCTTCATTATATTTTAAAGTTGGTGTGGTTTACTAGCAAGGTGCAATGGTGTTCAAAGAACTGATATTAACTGTTCACACCACAAACCACAAGTATCAATTAAGAGAAATTCATTCATGCTGTGAGGTGACTGCAGAGACAAGCCTGATTTGATACAAATGAGTTAAATGAACAAAAGAACTGAAAATGACTACATGAAATAAAAGACTCAAGTTTCAGAGCAATTTTTCCCTTAAAAAAACATTGTAGGCAGTTTAATTGACTTCTAAATCTGACAATCAGCTTGCCATTGTCTTCACTTACTGAAGAAATACAAAAAAGTATATATTTTACGTTGCATTGCAAATAAATTACGCCGATTACAATACATAAGTGGGGAAATCATGACAACAGCACAATGACACCAAACTCAAATCACTTTGATTTGAACACCATTCAATGATTCAACTTTCTAATATAAATTCTCAAGTGATCAAACCTTTTAAAAGTTTCTATACGCCTTACTCAGTTATTTCCCACTTCCCAAGCCTAAACCTCTCTTAGACCACAAAGCAAGACACTGGTGTTTTAAAAAATGAACATTTCTTTGTACAACCTCACCCTAAGACCATCCTGCCACATGTTTTAAGCACAGTATGGTCTCAGCAATGCAAATACAACTATTACTGTCCACAAGCAGCTATAGTGCAACAATGCTTTACTAAATACCGACAGCACCCTGGAAAAAAACAATCACATTAACTGAAGTTTCTTATTCATAAAACCAAGCCTAAACGGCTCAAGCAACATCCAGTAAATCAAGCTCCTGTGAAAAATCTCAGCCTGCCAGTGCCTCCAGCACAAAGCACAGCACAGCAGACAGTGTGCAGAGTTTCAGCATGTAGAGATAAGAAAGCACATGTGCACTGGGATACTCACCGTGGTGAAGTTCACTGGGTAGCAATTTTCCCCTCGAAATGTGCACTGCAGCAGCATGTCGTTGATGTCATGACCCGTTCGATTATAGAAATCAGTCATGTTGAACAGTTTGGGCTTGAAGTTCTGGAAGTTTGCCTTATCCTTTAGGGCAGCCAGCACTTCAGGCTCGGCCAAGTGCGGGTTTGCTATTTGGTAGTTATTATTGAGGAGGGCCAGCAGATCCCCAACATGGTAGAGGTCGTTTCTGGTGATTTTGGAAAAGCGGAACTCGTTGAGGTTACAGAAGGTAACAGATGGGAAGGTGAGGTTCGTGGCTGCCACCTCATCCAACTTGGTGACATGGGGATACTCCAAATAATACATTATTCGATCCATGCAAACCAGCAGCAGTAAAACTAGTGAGCCCAGGAAGGAGAGGGTCCAAAGAAAGCGCCGGAATGTCATGTGCCCATAGGCAAATATGTGACTCATGCCATGCAGGGTGGAAATGTTAGCGAAAGCTTGCAGGTTTGAGGGCCTGATGCTTTCGATGCTTTCCTCTGAGCTTCCCTTCATGGCTGTAGAGTGATGCTCAGTACTGTCTCCCCAAGAAGTTCAGGTTAAAGACTTTGCTTAGCAACAGCAAAGAAGAATCCAAGCGGCAGTGCTTGTTAGACACACTGCTTCTTTATTATGCTCGGAAGTGGGTAATGTTCTTAATAAAAAAAGCTACCTTAAAATGGTTGACAGTCTCTTTAACAGTTTTCTTTTCATTATCATGCATCTTCCAGTGGTTGTCAGCTGTTTCTTTAGTCCCAACCTCCCCCTCCCCACCTTTCTTTTCACACTGCTTTTTTATTATCTCCAAAAAGCTGTCCCTCTCTCTCCCTGCTCAGCTGTCCTTTGTAGCGGCACCATGCACAATGACAGCTCCAGAAACACCCACTTCTTCCGAAACGCAATGCCTCCTGATTCCTGAGTGGTGTGAAAAGGGACAAGAATACAAGGGACAAGAAAGGGAGAAGAACAGAGAAAATAGCAGACGTAAGGACAGAGATGAGAGGCAGGAGGAGGGGAGGAGGGGAAGGGGAGGAGGGGGCTGCAACGAAAAGGGCTAGCGTTTTGGAGAGAGGTGCTAAGCCCCACCAGTCAATGGGACCCTTCCTCCTCTAATCGGAGAGAATGCCTCTACATCGCTGTGATAATGGGATGCAATGGTTTTGTGAATGGAGGTAATAAAGAGAGAAATGGCTCACTGGTCCCTCGCTGCCACCTTCGTTTGTCTCTCGTGTCTCTTTGGCTCTTCTTTTTTCTTCCTGAAATGAAAATGAGGGAGGGGGGGTCAGGGACCTCCGACCAGCCCACCACTGTGCTTGACAACCGGCGTTCACAGCTTCCGCGGGTCCCACTTCCCTTACGAGCACAGATCCTCAGCTAATGGGGAAGACCACCTCTGGATGCTGTATGGTCACCCCCCACCAGCGTAACCACTAAAAGCCGACAGGAGACCTCCAGCTTTAAGTCCGGTTAACATACAGATTTATATTCTGCCGTGTGGAGCCTTTCACTCTCTTTTTCGTTTCCTCCCTCTCTCTCTCCCACCACTCCCCCATTTCTTCTCTCTCTCTCTCTCTCTCTCTCTCTCTCTCTCTCTCTATCTCTCTCTCTCTCCCTCTTTAGTAGTCAGGATCCATCCCACTGCTGAATGGCTGCTTTGCCTGTGTGTCTGTGCTCACAGGGGAAGTCTTTCAATCTGGACACCACCTTCAGAGTGTTATTATTATTCTCTAATCTGCTCCAACAGTTTCCGCCGCAAGCATGTTGAATTACATATGGGAATTCCACAGGTTGCATGTTTATTGTGATCCTGGATTCAAAGATGTTTCCTCAAAAATCTGACATCACCTGCTTTGAGCAGGTTGGTTTGTTTGCTGTCTGCTTGAAATTGTCTTTTTTTAAGTCATGTTTAGCTGGTTTTCTGAATTAGCTGTTGTATTTGGAAAAACCAGCACTTTGCTCCTGTGAATGCTTAGAGTTATCTCAGGAGCAAGGTCCAAAATGAACACATCCCAAGTGCCTAATGCAGGTACATTTTGAATTGGTCGGAAAATATCACAGAGTCATTTCAGAACTTGGCAAGTCAATACCTTTATCTAAACAGTGATGGATGAACATTTGTCCAACCAAAACACTTTTCAATGCTTTTGAATATTTTGATCTTTTAGAAACAGTCCAATCAGCGGATCATACAACAGAATTCCCTCAATTAAACTGGCTGAAATGTGTGATACAACAACACAATGTATCATTCTCAGGTAAAAAATACACTTGGCCATTTTTTAAATTTGTCTGCAAGTCACCTTAGCCTGTGAGTCAAAGTGTGACTGTCTTGCCTTGCTCAAAGTGACAATAAACTAACTAAGGTGCACTGTGGTTAGGGAAGAATATCAGCTTAGATAATTGTCAAAAAAGTACATCACTGGTGTCTGCAGATATAAAATAATATGATCATTTTTACAGCCTATATTTTGAGTGCACACATTAGACACATATCCAATTGGAAAGCTTCATTTTTTGGCAGAATGTACAAATGGTTTCCCTCATCATCACTCAATACATGTTGGGTATTGTCTAAAATCCAATATTGCACTCCCAAAACGATCAATAAGCTATAAATGAAAGAAAGTGTTTTCTTTCCTTGTGAAGGCATTAAACATATTAAAAATGTTTTGCAGTTCAAAATTTAGGTCAAAAGAGAGGTTTGTATAAACTCAAAAAAAGGTTAACTCTATTTTAACCAAGGAAGGGTTTCAGGCTTGACCAATAAGCAGGAGGATAATGTTATTGAGGTTAGAATCTAACTACACCATATCTGGTTAACCTTTCAACTCTCGTGAGACAAAACATAACATAACATAACAACAGGTGAATTGCCAAGGATATGGTCGTAGCCTCTATGGATTAAATGAACACTCTGCCTTAGTAACCGAGCACAGAGACCATAGCAACCATTTGACACAAAGACACTGAGGTATTTAATCCAGATAAAACCCCACGCGCTACCTCATAGGTAAACTCAGGAGAAATGCCGTGTCAACTGTGCATTGTCACAGTCTAAATGCAATTTGAAAAATGCTCACAGGACGGAAATGTAACAAGACAGCTGAAGTGATAGACCATTGTGGTTTTGTATCAGGAAGTGCAAAAACTGAAAGCAGGTCTACCAGAGCGATGTCTAAGGAATTGCTGTGTCAGAACTTCAACACTTCAGATAAATAAAAGCTTTAATCCAAACAACAGAGGGGAGCAGCAGCAAAAAGCTGGTACAATGCTTTACCTTGCCATGACATTGGCTTGATTACGGGCAATCAGCTCAGAGCTACCTAATCCACTCAAACACTTAAAGATGTCTCAGATTCAGCTGCCCTCTGTTGCACATTCAGTCAGGACTTATAATGATTAATGTGCTAAAAATACTTAAGGGTGATGGATGATGCTGTGCCCACTTAACATATGAGACCTTCACTGAGTATTAATATATCCTCAGTCACAAACAGTGCCAAGGCAGTCGATATAGGTGACAACTGCCGACAAACCATAAATCTTTCTCTGAGGAATCACCTTCGAGGCACTAAAAGATACCAACATTTGGCTAAGTACTTATGGTGTTGTTTAGATACTACCACTATAAAAATAGAAAAGAGGAAATGTTTGACAAAATCAAGTCTACAACAACAACTGTGTAAAATGTGTTTTATCGTGTCATGGTGAATGTGAAAGGCTTGGTGACATCAACAAGCTAATTTATCAATGGTATTAACAATCCTTTCAGAGCAACCACTCTCTTTCTTAAGTAGATTACCAGGGCCAACTTTGGTGGATTTCTGTGATTGCAAAGCAGACATTGCACATATAGCTTTGACAATGACTGTAGGGCTTAACAAAGAAAGATTTGTCAGAAATTACAGCATTCAGTTTTATCCAGAAGACACAAAATATTCAGTACTGAGTGTGTTTCTTTTTCTCTTCATTTTAGCATTAACTGTGTTTCATAATTCAATTCTCATATTAAATGGCAGAAGACAAATGCTCTTCAAGCTGCAGTTTTTGCTTTTGCTTTACATTTGGGTAATGTTGTTTTGCGTAAAGATTAGAAAACTTAAACTCCTAATTCACACTGACAGGCCTGTCTGTTGTTGCAGATTGGAGGATGAAAGTGTTGGACGTTTCTACAGTAATTGGCTTTCAAGTGGATGGAAGAATGCGCAGCATGATGCTGTGAATATTAATGGCTCGGGTGAATATTGAGGATTTCTGAGCCCTGTTCTCAGGTTTTTTTTATTTTGGGGTGAAGGTTTCATACCTAGAGATATAGTGATGTTTTAAAAAATAAAAAGGCTCTCATAATAAGTAACAACTACTATGTATTTCTACAACTACATTTTTCATGCTATGTTATTACATTTGTTTCTCAAAGCAGCTTCATACAGAAACAAGAGATGAGAGAGCAGCCCCTGAGTTTTTTTTAACAAACCAGGCAACCACTGAAATGATTATGGTTCAAGTCCTTACCACATCTGCTACATTCACTCACTGATGGTACTGAGTTTTCTCCATCAGCATTTGCTCACAAATCCTCATGCCAACTGTGCAGGGACACCTTGGCACGTTACATCCAGAGCTAAGCTAAAACTTGCAGCTTTCTGAGTTGGTAGAGCATCCAAAAAGGCTAACACGCTAAGAGAAGAGTTCCCAGGGGCTTTTATGTGGGGAGTAGCCTTGTTTGAAATGAGACACAATGTGACGTGCAATGGTATAATTCATTATTGCAATAATGATCATTCTTACAATTAGCGCTGCATAATCAAATGAACTTTTAATGTTATCAGGATATGAGCCTTTGAAAATAGCTCATCACTGTATTCTTGGTTTACTGCATAACATTTAAAAAACACTTTTTGGTGCAGTTGAGCAAGTTTCTGCGGGCAGCTGTGTTTCACACCTTTTGGTGCTGTCAAATATCTAGCTAAAGTCAAACGGTTGACTATAGTTCCCTCTGGATATAACAGCTCCAATCTAGTAGAGCAGAACAGTTCCTGATTTATTTATTTATTTATTTTTTCATTTTTGAAAAAAAAAAAACATGCTGCAACTAGTTGGGTGATAAAACAGTTTAGAAATCAGATTGAGATAAGTCCATGACATTTTTTTTTACATGATTCAGTCAGTGTGTCAGGGGTAGTTACCCTGCTTCACATTCAACCTTGGATGGCGGTAAAAGAGCTTTAACAGTAACTGGTGCTAGCCAAAACAACAACAAAAAAAGGAATCAGAGATTGCATGTGCACCCACCTGCTTGACAAGAGTACTGTATGTTTGGGTTGCCAGGGAGAGAAGTGAGGTTGGAAAAGAAGAAAGAAATGAACAAGAGTGAAGCTGAGGGGAAAGCCGACACGGTGATGGACTTCTGTGGCAAATACCCCACATGAAGAGCATAAATGTAGGAGCAGGACCATAACAATTAGTTACTTATAGCATAGCTTAAGACATGATGCCTCTGGGTCTAATGGAACAGTACGGCTTAAGTAATTATATAAAGTACTTCCTCCCCCGGCAAAAAAATACATTCACAAACTGCTATGCCACAACTGTATGGAGATGGCGGTGAAGAGCTGAAAATTGTCAAAACACAACTGACCTTAGGCCCAGCCAAACATGAGCCATGTATGAGTCTAACATTGATGACATCTAGTGCTCTGCTACATCCACTGTGATGAACAGGTTACCTTTATTTGTAAAAACTAGCCATAAAGATATTTGCCATCCTGCCACAGCATGTTTATGTGACAGTGAAAGTTTTTAGAGCTGTGGTTATAATGTTTCAATAGACTTAGAGGCCAAGATGGCTAAACTGAGATGTAAACCACGAAATGGATGTTTTTATACACCCACACACGTCTATTTATTTCAAAGACAACTTAAATAAGTCAAAGTGTGTGATCCACTTGTTTTATTTGTCTGATTTTGCTGTTATCTCAACAAGCATTGGATAGTTGTTTGGAAAGAGTTTTATTTAAATTTGATACAGTGTTTAAATTGTTGCTAAGGCATTATTTTGTTTGTGAATAGTTGTATTTACTTTTTCATACATTGTTTTTCAGAGGTTTCTGGTTGTCAATTGTTTTACTCATCCTAATTTTACTGGTTTTTTGGTTGTAAACAGTATCATAGATTCTAAATTTGTTGTTTTGAAGAAGGTTTAGGTAGTCAACAATTTGAGTCAATAAAGTAAAAATAAATGTACAATAAATTAGTTGCCAAAACAGACCAATTAGTTTGCACTTGTTTATTATGATAACTATATACTGAGTGCATAAGTTTTTCTTTCACCAGTAGATGTCAATATTGCTCTCCTTGACCCGAAGAGGAATTTTTATAAAATAACTGAGTAACAGAAACAGTTAGTGCTGAATGTTGTTTGGTGTGATAAACTTTAGTAAGTCAAACTAATTCAAGAAACATTTCAAATCAACAGAGAATGAGCAGGAAGGATCTATTTTGCAGCTTTTTTTAATATACTGGAGCACGAACGATGCAATCTGCTCAATAAAACAGATCATGGACAATTTGCACACACTTTATCCTTTGCATATTTTTTACATCTTTCTGTACTGCCTATCAGTTGTCCTTAGCAATGATCACAGGGACAGAAATCAGCCCTTGAGGGAGGTGCTCAGAAATAAAAATAGAAATAAAAATTAAGGCAGGCATCTCAAAACAAAGTCCCTGCATCATCAAAGAAAGAAAACATTTTGTTGCAGTGAAAAACTAAAAATCAAAATAATGATGCTTTGACCCAAACCAGTAAACCTAAATAACACTGAGTTATGTTAATGCATGTCAGTTTAGTTCCTAGTCTCCATGTAAGCAGACACAAAAAAAACTTCAACCACTGGTGTGTCTGAACAAAACAAAGAAACCCTAAATGTAGTCCTGCACACAAAATAACAAAACAACTGAATTTTAGGGAACTTAAATGTTTCTTTTAATTAGCACAAGAGGATCAGAAAGGAAACAGACATCACAGAATGTTTCTTTTCACCTTCGCTGACAACTTCTCATTTTGAAATGATGACAAAGCTACCAAACATAATGTTACAACAAGAGTTTAATCTGCAGCACCCACTCTCGGTCAGAAGACATTACCAGAGAGTTGGCAGATAAATATTTATTTAAATAAAAACTGATTTTGCACTAAGCTTAATCCCTTTTTTCACAATTTCTATTTTCTTTATACTTTATTTTCTCAAAACAAATATTTAATGGGCCCATGACAGACTAATCCTCTAATCAGACAAAAAAAAAAAATCACGAGTTGCAGCGTTTAGATTACAACAGTTCTGCATTACAGCAAAATAAAAATCCTGCTGTTAAGTAAATAACTAAAAATATAGTGGTCTTATGAAAGAATTTTTAAAAAGCACAACAGTGGATATGTATATTTTAGCTTTTAATATGTAGAGGTAATGGCACAAATAAGCATTTTTTTAAGTTTGGGTCATGGGGAGTTTATGAATAAATGTAAAAAATTCACCTTATTTCCTCAGACATTCCTAACACAGGAGTCGTGTCCTTTTTTCAGCTACTTAAAAATGGAAACGAAGACAAAAAACATTTTTTGCTCATTAAAAAACAAGAGTGTTGTGACATATTTCTCAAACTGAGTTCTACTGTTTACCTTTGTATTGTTTCTGAATTTTGTGTTGCAATATATTTGTGAATCCATAATTAAAATATATATTTCTGATAATTTTGGGACATGCATTGTTTAAATTCAAACTTTATGCACAAACATGTTTCTGCATAAAGTTTGTCCAGTAATGATGCAAAGTCATTTTTTTAGCTGGGCCACTGTGTTGTGTGTCTGTTGATATCAAAGTTTGTTAAAGAAGCATTGCTACATCACTCCAAACACATACTTGATTAAATACGTTAGCACTGATACCGACCAAAAACAGTCCTACAGCCACTCTATCAATGTGAACTTGAATGTTTGGTATGAGGAAATGTGTTTTATCTACAATTTTTCAGTAAACTTCAGATTGGAATTAAAAAATGTTCTGAAATTATTTGGAAGAAAGAATGGTAAATACTGCAAGTCAGTCTTTGTGATGTCTAAATTATGCCCTCATGCATACACAGTAACTTAAAACAGATCTTTCCAGGCTCATGCACCAAAAGTAAGTCACATTGCAGGCCTGTTTGGAGGTAACCTGACCCAACACATGGACTGTTCAGAATATTTTACAAGTCCATCAGAGCAACAGCCCATAGAAAGAGTTTGGGCAGAACTTTCCAAAGCATATCCAGCAGGTGAATGAACAATCCTTCCACCAATCACATTAATTATGGGCAAATAATATAATGTTGTAGGTGGGCACTACTACCACAGTGTAAAATCTAAAACCTGTCGAACAAATTCATAAAACAAATCTTCACCAAAACACGTCAGAAGCTCAGTGAATCTATCCTCTATTTTGAAAATTGCTTTTAATTTTATTATTTGTCATCATTTAATAAAGAAAAGCAGTCCAGATCTGATAAAACTGCCACAAAAGCTGTTTGCATCTATGCTAACCTCTGTATCATGTGACACTTTATGTGTAACAAACAGCAAATTAGGTGGATCCA
Source organism: Scarus forsteni (assembly GCA_036419115.1). NCBI lineage: Eukaryota > Metazoa > Chordata > Actinopteri > Labriformes > Labridae > Scarus > Scarus forsteni. The sequence goes on along the minus strand of JAZDUH010000157.1, from coordinate 25,692,666 downwards.
GCTGTACTGCAAGGCAAAGCAGGGGTTGTAGCATGCCAACTTGTGGGGAGCATTAATAAATGACTATGAAGCAGCAGCCAGCGTGTTCGTCAAAACTCTGTACATAAAGACTATCTGCCATTGCTGTAATTAGGTGAGAGGTTGGTAGTTGACTTAACCCTAGCAAATCACAGGGCTAATACTGTATGGAGAGAAAATCACTCGGATCCGTGCTACTCACACCATAGGGTACTTTAAAGTTACAATGAAGCTGAGTATCATACTTTTGTCTGTAGGAAGAAACCAGAGAGGAACATGCTAACACTGCTAATGGGCAACTATCTTCCACTTAGGGGTGGGCGATATGGCAAAAATGTTATATCACGATTTTTTAAAAATAAAATCACGATCACAATTTTATCACGTTTCTTTTTTAAATTGATTTTTCTAGACTAATTTGCATGTTTTGACCATTTTTTCCCTATGTTTAACATATAAAACATGTAAAAGCCTAAAGGAAAAAAAATGACAATTTAAGCCAGAGACTTTCTAAACAGGTCTTAATTTAATTAGTGCAGTTTTTATAAAAATGTGCAATAAATGTAAACATAAAAGGTAATGAACGACAATAAAGTGCACTTTTGTAACATAAAGACTAAACACACCAAATAGCTTATTGAAAAGGGTCAAATATAAATGCAAACTTAAGTAACTGGTTATCTCTTAAAGTGCAACAATTTAGAACAAATGTTATCTAACTGCAATGTCTATAATCTGATTGAATAATACAGCTGCTTTAGAACAGATTTTTGTTCAGACATCTTCAAGCTTTTATCTCTTTTTCTCTTTCTGCCATGGCTTCACGCTACATAACCAAACAGGAGATCCTACCATGCACTGCGCGTAATGTGCTACGATTGGTTAGTTGGGTGCGCGTCAAAGTCTCTGCGCCCACACAGACGATTTGACGATCTTTCTGCTTTATGAGATCATCCCCACGATATAATCCTTAACGATTCAATATTGTCATATCGCACACCACTACTTCCACTGTAGCTTGTATTGTCTGCTGTAAGAAATGAATAAACAGATTTGAATAAGAGGATGCTTACATATAAATGTCAACTCTAGAGTACCAAAAGAGTTTGTGGCCTTTATGAAATAGACAAATAACCATTTTGTTTACAGAGTGTCCCTAACCCTGTTTTCCGTGTCACTGACTACGACTTTATTGACAAACAAACATGCTTTTTCTGTGCTTACAGTTTTAAGACCCATGCAATAAAAGGTAGACACAAGCCAAGGGAAAAAAGGAGACCATAAAGATAAGGTAAAAATCTCAATTTCCCATTATGGTATTCAGACACCGACTCCTGGGCAAAATGCCTCGCTGAGAAGTGTTCCCAAGGTCTTAGGAATACACTGCACACAGTCAGAGACATCCAACGGTAATAGCATCTTCTTATTGTGCTGGTTACAGCAGCCTGCAATTAACCCCATGAGTATACTGAGACGAGCTGGTAAGAAAACCTACTCAAAAATGGCAGCCTGCCCTCACCCTTACTATGGCAATATTGAGAAGTTAACATTACAAGCTGGGATAGAGCACATCAGCATCAGTTTATGTCAATCAAAAAGCTGTTAAAGTATAGAAAACACATCAACCCATGCATCAAAATGACAAAAATATGTCAGACAACTAAACAGAAGAGTGAGGTTCACATTTACAGTCACAGGTTCATTCACATTCCATTTTCTAGTTATGCTATTTACATACCTAGAGCCAGCTATGAAGCAAGGCACTGTGTGTTTGTACATGTCTGCTATGTGTGTTGAGCTTTCATTGTACTTTGTTCTCTCACACACTTACAACACAGCTCTACCTATAGTGCTGAAATTAGGGAACATAATTAAACCATGTCAGTTATTTACTCCACCTGATTAAACCTTCTCAATATTATTACAATGTTTGAGGACTGAGAGTTAAAGGAGATTTAACTTAAAGAGACTGTGAAGAGTTTCTAAGTAATTGCAAGAAAGTCTCACATTTAGATATATGCCTGATCGAAATACACACTTTAAGATGAGTTTTATAGCATCAAAATAGGTTATCTATAAATGCTATTCCTTAGCCTTCCGGCCGGGTCGAACAGAGCTGGACTGGACTGGATACTCAACTTCGGGAACAAGACAATTAAAACTAGAGCAAATTTATATTATTCAGACACGTCTTAGAGCACCGGGCTGTAAGTAGCGATATATAGCCGGCTACAACTACAATAAAAAGTTTTCCAAAAATTGCTTGTTGTCACACATCAAAAACTACCGCTACCTAACTAGAAAGAGATACATTACCTCGTTGCTTTGCATCCTGTAAGTTGTTGAAAAAAGAAGTTGTAAAGCAATGCAGAGTTCTGAGGAAGGTCTGGGCTTCAACACAACAAACACACGCCTTGGCTTCGGTAACGTCTTGTGGTGCGTTCCAGTTGTAGTCAGAAGTAGGAATTTCTGAGTTCCGAGTAGGAAACTGCAGCTGGATCGCCCCCTGAAGTCGGAATTTCCTACTGGGAACTCGGTGAAACCTCGCCACCCCCGAGTTGATAATCAAAGATGGATGCCCCCAGTGTGAACAGTTATTTAGCTCCTGTAATAATCAATTTATTTGCACTTCTGACTGGGCTGTGTCGCTCTAGATCAGCTGTATACATAGTATTGTTAGACTTATATATACAAAAATGCTGCCATAGTGATAATCACATTCTTCATGTGATATTTGTGAACATCAACGCAGGGCGTGCTAACAACAGCGAACAATAGCCTGGTAGATCAGGATGTTTTTTTCCGACTTCAACTGGAACGCAGATAAGTCGGAGATGACGTCACTCCCAGTTCCGAGGTTACTGGAACGCAGCATTACGACAGCTGCCGCGCGTGCTCATGGGTAGCAGAGTCTTTATGTCGGCAGTAATAGATTCTCCTCACAGTCCCTTTAAAGATAATAACTTTACTGCTTAATGCTGAAGTTTTCATTTTGTAACCAAAAGGCAGAAAAGCAGAAAAGCCTCTCTTAGTATTTTTGTGTACATTTATCCATAGAAAGCAAACTAGTATACTTAAGGGGAAATATGAAACAAGTTGAGCTTCTGGCAACACTGGTTATTGTTTCAGGTATCAAGTTCTGCTTTGTTTTATCAAATGAATTATCCTTCAGAAAAACAAACACTTCACATAGCCATTAGCAATACGTTGATAAGAGGCTGTGAAAAACTGAACAGCTTATAAAATTTTTCAATGACTGTCAGAGCAAGAGGCAGCAGATGCGCACAAACACCTTTTCCATCTTCTCTTCACAGATGAAACAAGAAAACAGGAAAATATTCTGAAAGTCTGCCACACCGCAGACAGAAAAGATGGCCTTCCCAATACATTCAGCCAATGGCTGCTTTTCAGTCGCTGCAAAGACCTTGCATAAATGCTGCCTCAGATAAGAGCCTTTTCATATGTAATCTACTGCTCGCTATCTGTGGAGCACAGGTGGAGAACAAAGGTGAACGCAGAAGAGAGTGGCCAAGACCCTGGACCACAGGATGGGTGTTAAACTAGGAGGAGAATTGGCCCAAAGCACATACTCAATTAGTAACACCCAAGTGTCACTCGACAAAAAAAATGTGGCCTCTAATTTAATCGATAAAAAAAGACTTTGAAAAATGAATTTAATTAATCAAAGAGAATAACACAGGGTCAGGGTGGTTTTTAAGGAGAAGCTTTTCATATGGGACCTAATAAGGAATGTGTGTCTTTTATTTACTTTGCTCAACAACTTTGGTTGTGTTGATTTAAACTGCACTGAAACTTAACCTCTCTCTCAACCATCTTGGTAGATGTTCAATATTTTCTATTAAGTAGAGGCTTTGTGTGTTCATTGCCTTTAATAGAGGTTTTGTGTGTTCATTGCCTTTCTTTTTTTGTATCCAGAGAATTACAAGAGACATTATGCTTGTAGGTTTTAAGTACTGCATTCACAGCTATTTGAAGAGCTGAAAGGTCACAAAGCATCAACGGAGCCGTTTGCTCTATCAATGCCGTCTTTCATTATTTACCTCCATCTTACTTTGCCTTTACTGTCTTTTTAGCCTTTTCTGTCAGTTTTGCCCTTACCTTTTTACCTTCCAATACTTTTAAGTCCGTCCTCTTTTATTTAATTATATTCATCTTCTATGCTATGTTAACACTAATGAAGTTACTTGCTTTAAACTCTCATTTTATCTAATCTATGATTCACATGTGTTGCACTTTTAATCTTTTCATAGATAACCTTTAAGGCTTTAATTGTTCATGTCTGTTTTCTTTTTTATCATTGTTATTATTCTTATTATTTTATTATTTTATCATCATTATAATTTAATATTTTATATTTGATGTCCTGCTTTTCGCTTTCAATCAGCTTTTATTTTCTTACTGAGTTTTTGTTTTTAGCTTCTATTTTAGTCCTCATGTTATGTTGCATGGTTCCTGTATTGTCTGGGCTCCTTTGTTTCCTTGCCCTGTCATTTTTGTACTTTATTGTTTTTGTCAAAGCACTTTGGAAACTTCTGTTTTTTAAAGTGCTATATACATAAAGTTATTATTATATTATAATATTACTTTACACTCCACAGCCTGAATAACTTCTTTAATTGGCAGAGATATGACAGAAAACCTCACATGTTCAAACCTGTGATATGATCGATGTCCTGGATGCATCAGAAATTGTGAAGAACTTCAGTAGCTTGACCATAAAAGTGTGCAAGCACTGGTGTGGGAGCAAAAACTGAGCATCATAAAAAGTTGAAACTGTGGTCAGATCTTATTAGTATCTTGAATCTTATTCTAATCACATTTTTCTTTCACTCCTTTTTTTTCTTATTATATCATGCTTTCCATGCTTTATTAATCTTATCTTTTAAATTCTGTTCAGTTGGTACAGTTACTTAGTTCTTAAGCTGCCTCTTAAGATCTGTTTGTTTGACACTTGGATTCTTCTTATTTGCTGTATTCTAGTTAGGCCTGTCATGATAATCAATAAATCAATTAACCGAACGATAAATAAAAACGTCCTTGGTAAGTTTGCCGGCCTCGATAAACTATAATAAATAAATGTGCATGCATGTTTGTTTTCCTCCTTTCTTTCTACCAAAGAAGCTGAATGAGAAGATGGCTCACTACGTCTCTCTTTCTTAACACCAAGGTGCATCGGTTCTACAGCGGATTTAGTGGATTTATAGCGGAGTGAGCATTTGTCGCTCATGCAATCTTTGTGGGGGAGGCGGGGCCGCTCGCGCATACACTCGGAGAGAGCTGAAGTGAGCGTCCTGAGGAGTAACGAGGAAACAAACGCTAATATGGATCATGGCATGAAAGCTACGGTTCTTAAGCAGGCAGCCACAGCCCCAGTGTAGGAATGTGTTGGTTTTAAACAGAATGAACAAGGTGTGGGCTCTTGAACACTGACGAGCTGATATGTCGTATTTGTTTGAAAGTAGTGACGACGAAGAAGAAGAGGAGGAGGTGCTGCGGAGCCACCGTCCCTGACAGACAGTACATGTCACAAACAATTCCTGTATAAACTCCTTTTTATTTATTGTTTATATTTGAGTTTCGTTTTTTCTTTACAGAGACAGGGTCTATTTTTTTATTGTTTTTGATTTTATAATTATTTTATTTACATGCATTTTTTTTCCTAAGAGAGACCATTTCATTTTCATTGTTTTTTGCCTTTTTTGTTAAATTTATTACATTGTCTGTTTAATTTATTTTATTTAAAAGATCCCGACCTTCCAATTACAGTTAAATACTCTTAAGAAATTAAAGTTTCTTGCTTTTGATATGGTGTACTCACTTTATTATGACATATATTATAACTACATCAATGAATCAAAGTAAATATTCAGGGAATGAATGGTATAAGTCCTCACGTTTGGTCAAAAAAAGTGGATGCAAACTGTCCTTATGATCGATTCAAAATGTGGTTGATTTCTTATGTTAAATTACATTCAGTGATTGGGCCAAAAGCCATCTGGGGATACAAGAGTTTAGATCAAACTCTTTCTCCTGAATAAAAGTATATCAGGTATAAATGCAGGCCAGACAAAAGCAGAGAAACACAGGAGCATCTTGGTATCTTACCTGAGAGAGTGACTCCCATGTTCAGGCGCTGAGTTGTTTCCATGGAGCCCTGGATCAACATGTTTGATCCAAACGCTTGGCTTATGGTATGTACGTTGTTTCTGGGCATTTCTTGTTTGTACTGCCATTTCTAAAAACTGCAAAGCTGTAAAAGGTATAAGAAAAATGAATTTGCCATTGTTGAACAAAAAGACCTACCTCCCAAGTGTTGTGTTGCGACTATTCATCAATGAAAATATGGGATAGAAAACAAAACCAGTCATGGATATACAGTTTAAATACCTCTGGCCCTGTTGTTTAGTGCCAAAGAGGAGATTATTTGCACATAAATATTGATAATAGGGATTTCGTGCAGAGTGTCTCTATATGAGGAGCTTCAATACTAGTGGGATTAGTTGGAAAAAAGCCAAACATATCTGCATTTTGTCTGACAGGGACATACTTAATCAGACAAAATGGCACTGGGGCATTTGGAGCTGGGGCTCTGGGGCTTGCTTTAATCCAGGCTTACTCATAATATGTTACATTTTTAATAAGCATAGCCTCTGTGTGCATTCATCTATCTAAATCAGCACAAGAAAACCAAGAGGGAGAAACACTGAACATGACAACAAATGCAGGTCAAAAGTGCTTAAATGCTGATGAGGTGGTTTCTAAATATAACATCAGGTCTAAAAGATCATTTTAACTTCACACTATATGGAAGATTACAATGGATTTTTTTTGGTATATCAACCAGAGATGAAACCTCAGACATGCCGTATAATTTCACCTTAAAACTGGAGCAAGTGCGCCACCAAGTGGACGCTGTGATCATGTGCAAGGACACAACATCAAAACAGAGGCAGCAGACTAAATTAACTCCTTCACTCTGAGTAGCTCTACTTTGACTTTGGGTATTTCAACATTTAGAGAAGTGTTATACTTACAACACATTACATTTCAGTCATTACAGAGTTAAACATAGAAGTTAGAAGGCAAAACGCAGAAGTCCATGTTTGCTCTAAACTACATGACAAGAAAATTGTTTGACTGTCATATGCACATAGAATGTGGACGTTTTTATTATGTATTATTGCACCACAAAAGAAAGAAAGAGTACATTTAATAACCCTTAAAAGTACAGAAGCTACTCCACACTTAAAGTAAACTTTAAATCATCAGTATTTTACTCTAACAGTTGCAGTTCTTACATCCATGTTGTTATATTTAATTAATAAATCTAAATGGTCAATGTAGTAACACATTGAACCATGTTACTGTTCACTTTAGACTGTAACTGGGTAGTACTGAAAATCAGGAATTTTACTTGAGAAGTATCATACTTCACTAAATTTCACATAGTAATAGTACTCGGTTGAAACAAGGAAGAAAGGTAAAGCAATACTCAACCTGGGTTGCAATGTTAACAAAATATTAAGCTCAAAGTTTATTATTAAATCAAATAAATCATCAAACTGAAATGAACCTTGTTCAGTGCTCAATAGAAGAAAAATCCAGGACACAATGTCCACAAGGGTTGGACATATTGGAACTGAAATAACATTATTAACCTCTTTATTCTATGTGTGCAACTTACAAAACTACAACTCCATTTTTGTCTTTTAATTATTATCATACATTTATGGTCAAATGATTGTAAAAAAAAAAAAAAACTCATGTGGAACAAAAAATATTTGACTCACATATAATATCTATACATATCTGTTTGCATTGTTTTGGTCAGATCTCATATCATATAATAGGGCTGGGTAAAAAAAAAAAAGATTTAATCAATTTAAATCGATTTTCCTTTAGCAGGTCCATAAAATCCAAAGATCAATCTTTTAACTTGGGTAGTTTTTTCTTCTTTGGATGTGCAGAGAAGCAGCCTGGGGTATCAACCCTGCCCGTCTTGTGTGATCAGCGTTTAGCTTTGCTTTCAACAGAGCAAGATCTCATGAGATGTTACTACAAACAAACATGGTGGAAGCACTATATGGGCACCAGTGGCAAGTTCAAAAGCTGATGTTTGGATGTACAGTATTTCAGATTTAACAAGTACAAAGGAAAATATGAGTTGGACAAAAAACAAGTAATATGCAGAATATGCATTCATGCATATCATTAAAATATGATTAATGTAACTGCTTTGGGGTTTAGTTCTTCATGTTAAAACAGTTTTAATGATGTACCAGGTCAAAAGGTCACTTTTTAAATTTACAGTACTAGTTTAACTAAGATATTCCAGACTGAATAAATATCGAATTAAATCGTGAATCGAATCGATCCAGAAAATCTGAATCAATACCCAGCCCTATCATATAATATACTGTACTATCCTGGATCAAATAACTGATTGACTTTTTGCAATCCAGATATTTTCTTTAAAAAACAAAAAATTAAATTAAAAAAAACACAGAAAATACTACTCAAATGTCCTAACTCTTAAACGTATTTTAAATGAATAACTTCTTACTTTGACTTGAATAGATTTATACGATACTGCTTGCACCTGTATTATATTTAAACCTTATTTAAAAATACTATAATTTTCACCTCACTATAGTACTTTAAGCACTCTACATATTAAATGTAGCACTTCTCGTTTTTTTTTCAAGTATTTTACTTGGGCTAAAGTTTATCAAAGTTGCTGTACTTGTACTTGAGTGAAATATTCATGAAGGATGAATAATACTGTGAAAAAATTACATTGCAACTTTTTCCTCTTATGATAAACAGTGACTCTAAAGGGAAATATCCAAATAAATGCTCTTTGCTTTGTCCTTCGAGCATGTAGCTTAAAATTTTCTAATTTTTTCTTACATTATCAACCATCTCTGAAAATATAATAAGTTCATTCTCAATGATAAAGCCCAATGCTTTAAATTCTAAAGCTCACAGTTTCGTGCAAATGAGCATTTGTGATTATTCCTGGTAAGACATTTGCTCAAAACGATGAAGGTCCTGAACAAATGTCTCTTTGCTGAGATATTTAAAAAAGACATCTAAAACTGGTATTTTAACAACCTCCAACTAAAATAGGGCTAAAAAATAACATGGGCAGGCAATTAGTATTGTTAATGCTGGGATGTGACTTTTGTGCATGAGCACATTGTTAGGGGCTGTACAGGGGGGGGAAAGTAAGGAATATTCTTTGGACCCATGACTGATAGGGGCTCCAAAAATGTTATATATCAACAACATAGGTAGTGGTGGGAGAGAAAATATCGATTCACATAAGTAACGGAATTTTTTGTTTGAGAATCTATAAATCGATTTCTTTGTTCAAAAATCTTTTTTTTTTTTTTTAAATTTAAATGCTCCATTTCTGTCTCTGTGTTAATAAGCCCCTTTTTAAATGCAATCCAGGCTTTTGAAGAGAGTATAAACAGCTGGTTAAAATATATTGCTAAATTAATCCTGAAAACAGACTCACATGTGATGTGTATTTTTCCTGATATAGTCTGTAGGCATCATCATTGTTCATGTTTTTCACTAGTGTTAAAAAAGCTTTTTAAGATTGCAAAAAAACGGAAATATCGTAGAATTGCAATTTAAATCAAATTGGCACCCAAAAAGAATTGTAAAAAATTGAATCGGGAGAAAAGCGTATCGTCCAAGCCCGAAACATAGGTGTATTAAGGTTAGTTTTACTATTCACTCACAAAATTACATTTTATTTTTATTTTAAAAAAGTAATATTCAGGTATTTTACTTGGCTTCCAACTCCCAGAAAATGTCACTAATTTAAAAGAGGCTTTTCAGAATACATATGTTAGAGAATTCTGTTTCATTAATTGGGATCCAAAAGTCTGAATGGCATGCACACATATTAAGGTCTTTAAGATGTAAGATTATGGACTAAGAAAAGTGTATCATCTGCAGGATATTTAAACATCTGATGGGGCTAAAAGATCTGGTGAGGACTGATGTGATAAACAAAATATGTCAAATCCATGATGTGCAGAAAGTTACTTTAAAAAACTAGTTTATTTTACAACGTCTGGAGCTGAGTATTGTGTTCACTGCTGGACACTCATTTGTACTGTACTTGACAACCTGTCTGTAATGATTCTAAGTGGTCCTTTTTAATTATATTTCACCATATTTATTCATTTGCTTAACCAGATTCAGATGTTGGTTTGAAGATACTTTGCAGATCTTGGGGCCCAATATCATATCTTTCATGTATTTTCAAGGGTGCAAACCATTTATGGCAGCGTCCATGCTCATGGCATTCGCATCTAACACAACACAATGCTAGCATTTATGTACTCTTCCCAATTTAAACTTTAGTACTGTGTTGTTGTAGTCTAACCGTTCAACCCGAGTTAAAACTAATTAAAACACATTTCCTAAGTCTGACATACTGTTTATTCTCGGGTTTCTCCCTTTATTTGCCTAAAATGGCTGTCGAACACTCTAGAAACCAGCGCAGGTGAGCTCAATCAGTCATTAATTAAAGCGCACTACATAAACAGCTGTGCATGAACCAGAAACCTGGGATAATTTTCCTGAATTTGATACAGCATTCAAAATAGCATAATACTGTCGAAATTAACAGTTTCAAATATGACAAATGACATATCTAAACGAAAAGGGAAGAGCTCAAGCGAGAAAAAAGCGAGAAGAAAAGCCAAACGAAGAGAGACTTACGCGATGTACATCTATAAAGTTTTGAAACAGGTGGGTAAAAACAACACCGCTTTCCTCACTTTGCTTTCCTTTCGTGTCGTTCCAACACTGACAACTACTTCACTGTACCTTCACAGGTTCATCCGGACACGGGGATTTCAAGCAGAGCCATGAGCATCATGAACTCCTTCGTGAACGACCTGTTTGAGAGGATCGCCACAGAGGCGTCCCGGCTGGCTCAGTACAACAAACGCTCCACCATCACCAGCAGAGAGGTGCAAACTGCAGTGAGGCTGCTGCTGCCCGGGGAGCTGGCCAAACACGCCGTGTCTGAGGGCACTAAAGCTGTCACCAAGTACACCAGCTCCAAATGAAGACTTCAACACTCAAGAGTTGTTACTGTTAGTGTTTATAAACGTGGAATATGTGGCTGGTTGAGCTCAATAAAAGCACTTGAAAACTCGAACTTGGCTTTTAATTTCTCAACCCTTGCACCACCTCATTCTGACCACTAGGTGGGGTAGCTGCACATTGAGAGTGGTCTCAGGATGAGGCACACTGTCATACAACAGGAGATGTTTGTCTCTGGTGATTCTAAAACATGGTGAAACATCCCTTTATAAATACGGACCGATAGAATAAATAAAATACTCATTTTTAAAATGTATGCACTCATGACTCTGCATTTACCCTTCACGTTAAAATTAGGCTACATCATAATTCAATTTCTGGATGTCAGGTTGTTACATGTCAAGTTAAACCCCCTTTACAATGTTCCTTTACTGTAATGAAACCTTTCAAAGGCTGCATTTGCACTCTTTATTTTAATGCTCAATTCAAATTTTTCTTAAGCAACTTTAAAAATGTTACCTCTATCACAAGCTTGGGAGTTATAGATCCACATAATCAAATCATTTTAGAAAAGACCAGTTTTTGATCAGGCTTGTACCATAAACAGTGGGAGAAGGAAACAAAGATAAAGATTTCAAAATATTAGGTCAGAGCAGTTAGCATTGGGGAAAAGTTGGTAGCGAAGAGGTTCAGTTGTATCTAAAGGTAAAGATGAAGTCATCCTTTTACAAGCTTGATGAACAAGGCCCCATCATTTGTCAAAGGAGCAAATTAAACTAAAGACACAGAGAGAAAGAGAGAGCTTTTAATTGCTTTGTAATTAAAAAATACCTACAATGTTCCTGCTCTCTAAGCATATTTGGGTGGGTAACCTTTTAAGACACTTGTGTATATAAAGCGCCTGTAAAATATTCACAAATAAGGTTAAATAAGTCAAGCATTGTATATAATTATTTTAAAAAATGAAAAAAAAAAAAAAGATTATATTATATACATATATATACACACACACACACATATATATATATATATACATACATACACACACACACACACACACACATATATTTCATATATATATATATGATATATATATATATATACACATATATATATATATATACATATATATATATATATATGTATATATATATATATATATACACACACACACATACACATATATATATATATATATATATATATATATATATATGTATTTATATAGATAGATACATAGATATCATGTGGCTGGTGGAGAGCTGATTAGTTTTTCAGTCACAAATAGGAGGGCAAAATAGTTAGTGTCCCTGTCTGGGAGGTACAGATTGACTACAAATACAAAGCATGGTATGCTTTAAATAACCACTCTTAAATTTTGTTTTCTGAGCATAAATGCACATTAAAATAGCTATGAATTACTTTTCTAATGCCTACTTTAGCTATAGGGAAAAGTACCCAGTTGTGGCTGTGTCTTTGGCTGTTTGGCTGGTAGCTGGAGCTTGAGGAAAGCCCTCACTTTGGCCTGCGGTATAAATAAAAAAGCGAGGCCTCTTCTCAGGTAGACTAAGGTTTAATGACAAATATTTTAACGGCATGTTGTCTGCTTTTTTAAAAACATTTCAGGGGGACTTATTCATTAATTATTTTGTTAGCATGGATGAGTGACCTCACTTTGTGTCATATAATTTGAATTTAAATCTAATAACATTCATATTAAAGTATCATGCTCTGTGGTTGAAATCCAGACGTCCCATTGTCCTATTTTTCCACAGGGAAAACATGACCCTCGGTCATTTCAGTACAAGCGCACCAACATTATGATACCGAGTTTTAACTGCAGCTCATGCACTTCTGTGTTGGTTTGGACAGGAGCACTGACCATGTTTGCCGGTGACTTAGCAAGACACACAAACCTTAGCAGATGACTGAAGAAGAAAATCTGAACAAAATGCATTTTTCTTTAACACCTACCGTGAAACAACAGCAGACATGGCGGACTGAAGACCCCAAGTTAATAGGGTCAACCATCAACAACGCAGAGTTTTTATTTGTTTTATCTGCTAAATGTTCTCCGCTTCGACTTCAGGACCCTCCTGCGGCTCATTCTCAGGTATGAAGGCTTTTGAGTAGACTTTTTAGTAGCTTTTTGAGTAGGTGTGTTTGGACGTCAGCTTTTCCTCCGGCTAGCTATCTGGCGCATGAAAACGGTTAGCTGCTCATTGTTGCTAGGACGACTTCCGTTGGGCTAAAGGTTAGCCGCTATTTATAATCTAAAACGACAACTTCTCAACAAATACAGTAATTTCGCTTCACTTGCGGAAGTTTGAAAAAACGTTGTATTCCTGTAAGTCCTATTCAATTGCAAAAATAATTATTGATTTGCTAACCACAAATTAAAATAGGCCAAATTGTAACTACAAGTGGGATTGTTGGCAAAACAAAGATGGCCGTCGGATCTACACTGGTTGACTGGGCCAAAAAGAAAACTACTTTTATTATTAATGTGGAAAATACTAAACTGAAATGTAAGAAAAAAAAAAAATCAAATATAAAGGGTCACTGATACATGGGCCATGGTCTTGTTCTGCAGTCTATCAATACTGGATGAAGTTGCATTGCTGCATTGCTGATGTTGTTGCAGAAAAAAATGTGCTCTGCCCGAGGTCTCACTCTTATTTGCCTTCCTAAATCAAATGACTTATCACAGATTGCTATCATGACTACAGGACAAAAAAAAACTCAGTTCTTTATGTTGGGCAACTGGACTGGGCACAGTAGCTATGAGGGAATGTCAGATAGGATGCAGGACAGAACAGACTATCTCACATGAATATAGACTAACCCATGTTCTGGTTGGGGTTAGAGGGTGTGAAATAAGGTTTGCCAAGTTCTGTGACAAATTAAGTGAAATAGTTAAAATAATAACAACAAATTTTCTGATTTTTAAGTGAATTCTGATGTTTTCATTTTAGTTTTATGGAAAACTTCACCAAACTGTTTCATATAAAGGTAAGTAAATATTAAAAGATTGTTAAAATAACATGTCACATATTTATTCTTCCAATGGACATGGTACACAATGAAAACTATTACACACTAAAAGTGTAAAGTTAAATACACTCTAATTTTAAATACACAAACACTGACAGTGTGTCTTTAGGGACTTTTAGGATAATTAGAACTCTTATTTGATGATAGTAGCCTACTGTTAAACAGCAATGTTTTCACTATAAAGTAAGAAGTGTGTCTCCTGTAAAAGAATACTTTAGTGACATTAAAAGTGCAACATATGATCTGTGTTTATTTTTTATACATTCATTGAACAAGATCTCTGATTCATGTAGCCATAAATATGTCATGTGCTTTTTGAAACAGGAAATAATGGAGCATTGTAACCTTGCTGTTCATTCTAATCAGGTCTTGAAAAGACGACACTGTCAACTGAATACTACTTGATTACAGGATAATGATACCAACATTTTCACCGGTTCAATCTGCATAAAACACAGGAGCTGATAAAGGTCTCTCTAATTAGGATGGTGTTTACATCAGGCTTTACATACACCTATTAGGCGACCCTTGCCAACATCCTGCAAAGCTGAGCTCACTATGATAATGCACTTGATGTGACTCCCACCAATGACTGTTATTGTTGAGATACCCATTTTAGGTTTTCCCAGTATTCTTGGTAATGATGTGAAATCTACGGATGTTATTATGAGGGTGATACAGTCTTTGATGGCAGTGACTTTGTTCGTGATTATCATGGCCATTTAGGTTTTGCATCTTGCACCCTTCCCCATATTCCCTCTCATGCCCATGCCAAGTGGTAGTCATTGCTGTCTCCTTTAGGCAGACTGCTATGAACACATTATGGATGGGTGCATTAGTGAGTGATGCAGAGCCTGGGCTTGCTTGCCTTGTTTTCGTGTGAGAGTGCATCATTAGAAAATGTTCCACTTGGCAGGGAAGCGCGTATTAACTGCGACCGCAATGAAATGAGGTTGTGATAGATGGTTAAAGTTATACGGGACTATTAGGTTGAAATATGAACCTCTCAATTGTCATGATGAAGCAGAGGGCTATTTGCGTGGTGATCAGGCATTGAGAGACAATTGGAATCTGCAAAGACCGATACAATACATTATAGGTAGTGGGCTCAGGGCTGAGAGAGTACAGAAAAAGTAATCATGCTTCCACTGAGTAGTTTGGTGCTACTGTTAAATTCAAGGCTTTATAAATTCATTTAGGTTCTCTAACAACATCTCAGGCATTGTGATGATGAGACCAGTGGGAGATTTGCAGGCAGGACATCTTGTCTAAACCATGTGGTGGACTCTGATGAGCCATACATGTGGAAGTAAACCACTTGATGGGCCATAAAAGACCCTTCAATAGAATAACAGAATTAAGGCAAGCTCTGTTTATGTCTACTTAAATGCATCCCTATGAAGTGACATTGTTAAGATATTAGGACAAATAAGTATAAGCCAAGGTGCTGATTAGAACCAATAGGCAAATTCAAACGTGCAGCCAATACAGTAGCATCTAGAAAAGGCCTTTTGACAGTTATTTATGCTCATTATCTCTTTATATTTCAATAGTGACCTTCATGATACGACTGGAACACACCCTTAAGGACTGATTTTGCTCTAACTTCAAGGATTTAAATGGGGAGGTATAAATCACGTCAACTGCTGTTACAGGCACATAAATGCCAATTTGCAGACGTGATCTGGCCTCTTTGGACAGAAATAGCAATTATTTATATTTAAAAAACTCATATGAAATACCTGAAGGAAAATTGAGTGCTGTGGTGTCATGGTGACACTCAACTTAAAGTTTCTTGGGGTGCACTGACTCTGTCTTAGACGAACAACAGACCCAATCGCAAACCCATTAGCATTTAATATTGCTGTAATTACTGTGTACATTTCATTATGTTCTCAGTATATTAAATGACTGCTCAGTGTGGAGGGAGGGCTATAGTTTAATCTCTTCCTGTATTACTGTGTGCCACAGTACTCAAAACAGCATTAAGAGGCACATAATCAGAGGGAACTAATTGCCTATGATTGCATAAATGAAGTGTCTCGCTCTCATCAGGGTTGTTGCTGATGTCCAGCCTCTCACTTTCCTGGGAATGGAAGGCAGTTGACCACCATGCAGAGAAACCTCAGAGAGGCAGCTACTGGTGGGTAATGTGAGGAAACCAAAGATTTAATATGTCCATGGGGGGGCTGTGAGGGCAGGGGGTGTTTCTGCTGCTGATGTTTTTTTGTTGCCATCAGAGTTGCCTCCGCTTCTGAGAGGAAAAAAAATAAAAAAAGGAGCACGAATGCCCACCATTTGAGAAATGAATTTATCGAAGTCGCTGTCTTTTTCCCCATTAGTAAGTGTTTAGTTCAGCGTTTTAAATAATTGCGTTACCAGGAATGATATTTAAAATACATTTGGGAGTCAATGAGGCAGGAAAGTGCCTACATGTTTTGCTGATGACACCCGGGCCATTTGGAAGACATCAAAGTAGAGAGGAGGTAGCCCAGATGCATATTATAAACTCATTATGTATATCATTTAAAAGGATGTACTCCAGCCGCAAAAACAATATTCCTAGTCTCTCTCTGGTAATGTGTGTTTTCAAAGTTGAAACTCTTACTCGCCTTCAGTTTAATGTGGCATCTATTACCAAACTGTAACATAAAATAAATGACCTTGATTTCCATACCAGAACGGTCGTTAAGGTATAGATGAGATGCAGCTATGCTTCTGTGTTTTCAAATGGGAAAGAAGGTAAAACCTCCCAACAAATATTATATATACTTCTCTGCCTGTGGTGCCAACCTTGCTTTTCCACAAAGCTCATATACACCTTGATGGACTCCAGCAAAGAGGTGGATAAACAGACATTAAAATATATACTTTTTCATACACTGTTTATCAAATACAGACTGTTTTAGCAAGTCTAAAAAGCTAATGGAATTCATCCTACCCCAGACGCCAAGCCTTTGCTAAGTCTTTAGTGTAAAACCCTGAGACAGTTTTGTCAAAATACTTCACAAGCATCAGAAAATGGAGCTCCATCAGTCAAAGGCGATGTTTGTCAGAGGCATAGCGACCGAGTAGGCTTAAAAGGCTTAATTATGCGCCGTCCCTCAGCCATCAGAACGCTACACGTGGGGCAGAGTGACACAGCGGTTGCCAGTCATTCAGCTTAATGTTCTAATGCAGGGAGCCATGTGGATACATAAAATCCATTAAGGCTGCATGAAAAAAATACAAAGCAGAGAAAAACATTTTGGAATCACATTGTCGCAGGGGCTTCAAATAATACATTCTTATTTGTTTGTCCTTCCTTTGGAGTTTTAGGAAAATTTGACCTTAGATATTGCCCAAACGCTTAAGCCAGCTGTTGGCATTAAAATGGTTGTTTAGGTTAAAAAGTCAATATGGTCACCATTATCCAAAATGGCATTGTTTCAAACTCATTTTACCTATATCAGTGGTTATGGTGATGAATCTCGGATTAACAATGTTTGCTCGCTAATATGCTGATATTTTTATACTTATTAAAGCTGAGGCAGGAAATAAGTACCCTTTTTTTACACCTATGTTGTATGAAAAATGTATTTAAACAAACACTCTGTGCTAATATACACGGATTATATTAGCACTAGGTGTTTATTCTGAGTTAACTTTTGAAGAAATTATCTGTCAAATCAATATAAACAATAATATTGCTGAATACCCATACAAACAACATAGTTTAAAAGTAAAGTCATTTCTGTACAAATCTGTCCAGAGTCCAGAAAACATGAACCTTTATAATACACTTGATGCATTTTTAAAAAAATACTTAATCAGAAATGAAAATTATAGGTTTAAGTTGAAAGACTTTGGGTTACATGTATGCAAAATGTGTTCTAAACACTTCCTGTAAAATTAGCTTGATATGCAAAGGTACTGTGACAACTTGTTAGAGTACATAATCTAGGAGAAACCTTCTTTGAGACTTTGTTCATAAAGTGCATAATGTAAGGCAAAAACACTTATCCAACCTCAAACATTAGTCGTAGTAACATGCATTTAAGGCATAAGAAAATCTGATTGAAAATGAAAAATTCCATATCTCTTTATAGTGCTTATTATGTATGAACCAGTCTGGCTCTCCGTACAGAAACACCTCTATGCTGCACTTCAATGTGATGCACTTTCATAGCTGTAAAAAAGGAAATCTGCCTATTCGCCATCATGAAGGCTTAACAAGCTGCCTGTGGTTTGAAATGAAAAATATGTGCAGTCTTTTTTTTAGACGTGTTTTAATTTTGCCTTTGAAATAAGGAAAGGTTAAAGATTTATGACAAATTGAGGAAACATTCTGTTTGTATTCCTTTCCACCCATGCCTTCCAAATAAATAGCATCACATTGTAAAGGAAAATTAAAAAATTAAAAACAGTGAATACGGATGTAATAAAATATTGATATACTAGTTTATTGTGATATTTTGCAGTGCAATGCATTATTGATATTTAAGAGAGAAATGATAATATTTTAGCAGTCAATAATTAATAGACATTTGTGGTAACTTTTTCAAATTGCAGTTCAGCCACTGGCCACTAGTTGGCAGCCGACATTCAGGGACTCCCCATCTCTGTCTCTCTGTTTAATATCTTGTCTTTTTCTTTTACTTGAACAGACGTTGGAGTTTATTGATTTATCAGGAAAATATTTTTGAAATAATAAAAGATCTTAAAAAATATGATACATCATCCTACTTATTTTATGGCAGTGAACCACAATATATTGCATTTTGTGATAGAGGTTGTATTGCCAGATTCTTGCCTATACACACTCCCAAGACCAAGCTGGAGTATAGAATCCATTTGAAATATTCAAAGTGCAGTATGTCTAAAAAGTATATGGGAAAAAGCAGTAATAAGCTGTGTAATTCATCAATAGAGTATGGATGTAGTTGCCAACATTTTCAGTACAAATGTATTTCCGTAAATTGTATTCAACACAGTCATCTGCATAAAAGACAAAACTGCATTTCTTTGCGATGGATTTTGAAATCTGTAAGGAAGAAATCTACCTATTTGTTGTTGTTGAAAGTTTCAACTGTATACCCTTGGGTTAAGTTAAAAACATGTACTATCATACCAAAAGCAACATGTATCAAGCTTGACTCAACTTATTTCACACATACAGCCTGACACGGAAACAAATCACGGCTGTAACTTTCCTGGAGGCAGACAGGAGAGGCTCAAGTGTCTGCATGTGAGGCATAAAAATAGCATTAGTTGTCACACTGCAGGGAGGGCCTCATACCAAATATCAAAACAACTCTGTGAACCAATCCTGTTAACAGCCAGCAGGCACATAGTGAACATAATCAGGGGATAGAAACAACAACAGGAATCGTGCGAGAGGCCTTTTCAGAGTCTCCCTCTCCTCATCATTTCCACTTTTCTCTGTGAGAGATTGGATATTCAGCATGTCGCGAGGCAGCTTTGTCTTCACACCCACGGCCTTACGCTCACTTCAGCTGGACGAGGACATGCTGGAGAGAGACAGGTACAGAAAGCAGCTGGCCTCTCATCACTTCAATAACTATCTGTTGAAAAAAGAAGCCAGAGATAGAGTCTCACTGAGGAGCAGCACAGTCCTGCCTGCAGCTGTCTGCCAGGATGTGGTTGTCCAAAACGCTCTGTATACAGGAGACCTGGAGGCTATGCAGAAACACTTTCCTCAAGGATCCACAGCAAACCTCATCATTGAGCCACAAGGAGGGGAAATGCGCTGGGTCGCCACAGGAGAAGGTAAGAGACAACATCTGTCTTCATTAGGAATTCATTTAGAAATTCTCATGGCTCTGCACAGCGTTGTTTGATATCGTTTCCCACAGATGAGCATGCACAGCCAGGAATCCCAGCTTTTTGAATTGTTTAAATATTATTTTTAATCAAAGTTTTACTGGTGAGTCTCAATCTGAGGCTGCAATAGTAGACACTGATGCCATATTTAGAGCCCCTGAACACTTGGCAGTAATAATAGCTGCCATCACATGTTCATGACACAACCAGAATAGTTTCCATTGTGCCCTCTCACAAAAGACATATTTAGCTGATTGATTTTATGCTGTAGTTGTTTGGTGCCTAAATAATGGTGCCCCTCACTCCAAGTTTTAAATTATCACGTGCATAGCCTAATGCCTAAACATCCTTCTTCAGTCCATGTAATTTATTTTTAAATTTCTCAAATGCAAAAGTGCATGATGAGTTAAAAGATTTCCTTAATCAGTGTGCAGGCGACATGATCACTGGCCCCTATATCATGCACCAATGAAGTTCACTGGGTCAGCCAAAATATCACATAACACCCCCCCTAAAATAGCTATGTGTGCACAAACAAGCAAGCATTAGCGCTTATTTCTCTCAAGAGAAAACACCCGACTTGAAGTCTAAACTTCAGTTTGGCTGTATAGCAAGCTCCAGGATGGCCTATGTAGCTCCTAAGATTAAATGGCACAAACAGAAAGCGTATCGCAGCGATGTTATTGCCACAGCCAAAGCCGAGGGTTGTGTCCTGCAGTTTTGGAACTCTTTGCTTGTGGGAGATGAATTGACGATGCTCAGCATTGTGGACGATGATGAGTACTGCCATCTAGTCGATGCCATTTATGACACCAGTAACATAGAGGAATGGAAGAACTTTCGGTTTAACTACAGAGGCCTGAGTATGTTTAACAGAGTTTTAGTTTTCTTTCAGACTGACAGTTCTTGTGCAGTATAGTTAGAAACCTGTTTTCTTTGGGTAATTGGCTTTTTTCTAATTTTGTTAAGTATTGTATCAAGCCATGTGACTTGAATCTGGCATGTCTGGTCTATTATTTACAATGCCAGAGTTTAACTTTGATTTTTGCCTATCGTTTCTCATACCTACAGGACTTTGGTCACTGAGTTACGAGCAGGAGCTGACCACACCAATTCACATTACTGCTGGACGGGGCTTCACAGACTGCCTCAGACTCCTGCTTCAGCGAGGAGCCAATGTAGACCTGGCACCTGGAGGAACCACAGCCCTACATGAGTCCTGTGAAAACTGCCAACCTGAATGTACCAAACTTCTGCTGACTCATGGCGCCAATGCCAATGCTGTCTCTGAAGAGGGCCTGATGCCTCTGCATGTTTGTACGTGCCCTGAATCTTTAGAGTGAGTATTGTGGAACAGAACTAAAAATTCTGATCCCATGTTTGTTAAAAGCATCATTAATTGTTATTCATTTATCTAACCTAACCTGCCAGTTCGACTGTTTTGTATATCTTCAGCATATATGTCACTTGTTCATCTGGGGAATTGCCTATAGAAAGTGTTTGGGGAGAGCAGATCTTTGAAAACCATGTTTTACAGGTGACTTAATGATTTTTCATGCCAATTAAATGATCAAGTAGGCTGTCGCAGATGCCCTGGAGCAGAGGGGTGAAAATATCTTTATAAAGGCATGTATTAATTGTTGTGCTTTGCATATTTTTATGAATTGATGTCAAGATATGACAAAACTGTTACGATAGCAGGCAGCATGAATGCCAACGTCTGTGCAAGCAGCCATTGTTGATAGAATTGATGTGCTTTTCTCTGTTGTGATACTTGCAGCTACTGCAGCTCTCTTCTAAAAGAGGAGCTGACTGGTCAGTGCCTTTGCAGAGTGAGACAGTGTTTAAAAAAATCAGTTAATTCACAGACTCTGTGACTTTAAACTCAAAGATTTTTCCTTTGACGGAGACGCTGGAAACAAATGAAACCGCTGTAGTATGCATACCAGTTCAGTAGACGGCGATGTAGGTTAGCAGAGAGGCAGAGCTGCTGTTATACATGTACAAAGAAGAAAAACTTTTCACAAACAACAATGGTGAGTGGACACACTAAGACACAGGAGTTTCTTTTTTGGACAATAAATCTGTTTGGATAGTTTTGTCTGTATAACAAACCAAGCACCGTAAGTGGCACACATGTTACTTGGTAGATGTTCAAAGCTGTTGTTGTTCCTGGTATGCCTGTGCAGCCTTCATGTGAGAGAGTACTGTGCATGCGATGACATCAGATTCGTCCTGAAATGCTCTGGTTTTGGTTTTACACGGCGCTGCATGGAGGAGTGTTTTAAAAACTCTCCACTCTGGACACTGGTTTCAAAAGTCTCTGGATTTGGGCACTCCGTATAGAGCTCCCATGTAAACACAAGGCCAAAAGGCAATGAAAACGTACCGGATTTGAACGGATTTGTCCTCCGCCCCTTAGTTAGTCTTTTCAGCATGTAGTTTTGCCAAGATCAGACTGATTATGAACATGGAATCAAACAAATCCAGCTGCAATGCAAGGTTATCATTCATGAGAGTTTTTGGATATCCTTGAAAGTTTAAAAAGTCTGAGACAACATATAAAAGATGTAAGGTTATTGAATATCTTGACACTATATTATGTTGCTGTAATATGATAAGGCTCCTTGTGAAGTATTTGAAAAATCTTTTTTAGTAAAATAAAGAACAAGTCCAAAGTGGAAAAGAAATTTGTTAAAAAATGTGTAAATATCTATTTGTTCAAGTCTTAAAATTTTAACCTGAGCTAATTTTCAGCCTACCTGTAGATGGACGTTGGAAGTGCACTCAGTTCCTTAACAAATACATACATGGCAATGCAAAGCAAATTCAACTGTAAAACAGGCGTGCAAATACAATTTTCAAAATTACATTGAAGAAAACATGGGAAAATAGGCAGCACCATGTCAAGAATCAAGTTTAAGCTCTGGACGTTGCATATTCTACCTGATCCCTTAAACAGAAAAAAATAGAATAAGCATCTTGTGCAAGCAAAGTCCTATTTAAGGCCACTATGATCTCCATTGCATGTTACGTATCCTGATACATTGAGTAAACCCACTGGGTCACAGAGGTGGAGCCTGATGATGCAAACATTTACAGAGCTAAACCTAAAAGTATTTAATTAAAACTCATGTATATCTAGGCCATGAGTGTTAAAGGAGATTTTTGGCTTAAGTAGAATAAAGCATAGTGGTTGTGGATACTTGTTATGCAAATGTATTTCCAGTGTTTACAGATGATATCTCTGTGGAATAACTCAGTTTATACACAATAGAATTTGATTTTGTTTCTCAAAAATGTAGACTTTTTTTTAAGTCTAATGCTGAATGTCAGTTTCAACGAGTTGGTAATCAGTGATGCCACAAAGTTTACTTAAAAATGGTTTCATTATCAGATATTGGTAAGATTGTAAAACATTGGGCTAATTGGGATGTCACTGAAATCGTTTTGTTAGGTAAGTGGATGTAACATGGATGAAGCCTCTGACAGCCGCATTCCTTATCAAATCCACAATAATGGTCTTGTTAGAAACTGTTGGCATCATACAAAGTTCTGCATGTTCAAGGTCTTGTGCAACACTCGGTCTAAAATGTGGATTGACAAAAATGGGACATGGCTGTTTGATGAAAAAAGAGTGTTAAATAAAACTAACATTGAATGATACTCACGTGCAAAGACAAAATTGTAAAACAAGGTTCTTTAACTCTGTCTGCAGATGCGCCAAGTACCTCCTCCAGTATGGTGCAGCTATAAACGGTCGCACTCTAGATGAAGATGACACTCCTCTACACGTGGCGGCCAGGAATGGCCTCCCTGACCACGTTGACCTTTATCTGCGTCACGGAGCTGCTGTGGATAAAGAAAATGAAGAGGGTCTCACTCCCCTGAATGCAGCTTGTTCACAGCCCCAGGAGCTGCCGGAGCTTCAGTGTTACTTCAAAGTATGCAAGACTCTGATTGAGGCCAGGGCCAACATCCACACGGTAGACCAGGACAAGCGCAGCCCTCTGCATATGGCCTGTAAGAATGCAAACCCAGACTTGGTGGATCTGCTGCTAGCTCATGGAGCCTGCGTTCACACCATGGACTATGGTGGTGAGGCCCCCATGCACAACATCCTAAAGGTGGTCTGCTTTAAGGTCTCCCATCAGCCTGAGAGGATTGTCCGTGCTTTACTCAATCATGGCTCGATTCGGGTGTGGCCTGGAGCTCTGCCTTTGGTAAGAAATCAAAATGTTAATGTAATTTGATGTTTGTAAAGTAAAAAAAATCGTAGTTGAGCATCACACAGAGGGGGAAGACTTGCATCAATGTATGGTGTCAAAATATCAGGTAAAAGTTAAAAAGGGCTTCTGATTTTTAGAGCTGAGTGCACATATTGATTAGAGATCACAATTTCAAGCACTGAGTTAAAATGGGGGGCTTCATGATGGTGCCACAGATAGTGCTGTTACCTTACAGCACGAAGGTTGATGGTTAGATTGCCTGACTGTAGCCTTTCTGTGTGTAGTTTGAATGTTTCCCCCTTGTGTGTGCATGTGTAGACCAAAAATATGCCTGTTAGGTTAGTTAGCGATTCTATATTGCCATCAGGTGTAAGTATGTATGTGTTATTAATTGTTTATCTCTATGTGCCACCCCTGTGATTGGCTGGTGACTGGTCCAGGGTGTACCCTGCCTCTCACCTGACGTTAACTTGGATAGGCTCCGCCCCTTAAAGAGGGACAGCAAATAGGGTAAACACATCAAAATACTCAAGCAAAAAGTCAATTCATTCTATGAATAAAGTACAAATTTTAATAACAGCTCAAAAAGATAAAACAGTCTAACAGTATTGAGAATAAGGTGCACATGTTGATCAAGAAATGCTTGCTTCAAGGAAAATGAAATAGTCCTATACTGTATACAGAATCTAAATAAAATAAAAAAGATTGTGAACGAGACTAAAATTCTAAAAAACCTCAAACGGGCCTACAAAACTTTGATAAATAAGGATAAACATAAAATAAGAGTTTTCATCTTTAAGCATATGTAGAAAAAAAAATTCTAAAATCAATAAATTAAAATGTCCAAGAAAAAGTCATTTTTTTTTATAATAAAGTTTAGACACATTTAGATTTTGAAAATATGTTAATTAAGAAAGATAAAACTTTTGAAGATTGATATGTAATAAGCCTGTAAATTTCAGAAATAAGTACACCTCTTGATTGAAAGGATCCAAATTTTAATAAAGTTTAAATAGAGCAAAGTGTTACTGATTCAATCCAAAGACTTAGCCATCGTAATAATTTAGATGAAATAGCACATTTTGTTAAGAAATCTAACACTGAAAGACACTTCCCAAATTTTACTTGTCAAGTTGAAATAATCTCACAATTTGTAATATATCACGTGCCAATGGTAATTCAGAAGGCTAAGTTTAAAAACATAATGTAAAAAGAGCCCTGATTTTTTAGTGTTTAACAAGTAGCTGTTTTTGGTTGATAATAAAACCCTCAAACTTTCAAAAGAAAATGAACATGTTGAAAAGTGTCAAAACTGCAGCCTTTTCACAATTTGAACTTCACGCTTGTCATGTATCATAATTCTTAGTATGTGACCTTTATTCACATCATTTTTCCTTTCATTTCAAAGTCATTCAAAGGTTTTTCCTCGTCCCTCAGCATATGGTTCCCCTCTCCCTGGCTTTTACCCCCCCATTAGCATAAGTGCAGCCTTTCTGTGTTCAGTAACTTTATAATTGTTTTAAGCAAAAGGATTTCAAATCTAACTCGACTCATTCATCAACGTGGCATATTTCTGTCATAATTAGCAGCCTCTGCACGTGTAACACCTTGAAATTTTTGAGGCACTTGACTGTTTCTTACAATATTCCAGACTTCAGCGCTTTACAAATCAAATCATTTCCATCTCATGACACAACATGAAGTGTTGCACTCTCTGCAGGGAACAGACTACAACTATCAGTGAACCCACGTGCATGAGACAAAATGCCTGGTTCCTAATTAGGCAAGTGTTAATAGGAGATTAATTAGCACTAATTGCATAATTTCCAGTTAAACCCCTGGAGGGAAGACCAATCTGTTCATTTCACAAGTGTTTAATTACTTGATTTCTTCAGTTGTATGGAGTTGCAGCCTCACCCGTGAACTTCAGTAATGATTATATGAATGTTGAGGCTTTAGCTGATGTTGTGCTCTTTCATTTCAGGTTCTGAAGCACTGCTCTGTGTCTCCACGCACCATCGAGGTTCTTCTCAATGCCTACACTTTCCTCAAAGTCACAGACACCTGGGTGGAATCTGTGCCACCTGAAGTGTTTTCGGTAAGATTGTAAATAATTAAGTCATTGTAACTTCACCTGATAGATTTTTTTCAACACAAAGTTTTAGAATTGTGGGTTATATCTTTATTATTTCTCTGAGCTTACATCATCAAATCTTTAACTGCTTACTATAGCAGCAGTTACTTCTTCAGCCAGGTTTAATGTTTAAAGTTAGAAAAAAAAGAGGGGGTAAAGGCTATCCTGCAGACAGCACAGATCTGTTTGAATGCTCCAATCTTTGATGCGGTGACATTAGAAATCAGACTTTAGTAAAAAGTCTTCTCTTCTAAATGTAAGTTGGATAGTGTGTTGATACAGTAGCTGGAAGAATATATGCTATGTTGCATATTAAGTTAATACCAAAACAAGGGGACCTGTTGTAGAAAAGTCAAGTGCTTAAATGTGGCCAGTACAGTGTACAGTTACCCCGATGTAGTTCTTTTCAAGTCACTCAGAGCTCTTGGCCCCTGTCGCTGTCATTTAAAGCCTAGCTTCTCTGGTTCTGTGCTTTAGTTGCCGTCACTTTGGCTAGTACATGTACTGTTGACATGAACCTCAAATGACCCACTTCAAAAGTTCTCTCAGTATTGTACCAGTGTAAAATAAAATGTGTGAAAGCTTCTCAAAAATCAACACTGATTCACATTTTTTTCCACAATAAAGCATAATACTAGGTACTCTACAGGCATGGCGTTACGGACAAAAAGTCAAATGTTTATATTTTGTGGCTTAATGATGATTTGAATTGTGTGGGCCCTAATTGGGGATGTTTTTAATACGAGCACAACATTGTAGTCAGCAGATAACAGCTTTGAACGTCATAGGAAATATTAACAAATTCCTTTTTTTCCCGAAATCTACGGATGATAATTTGGTAGTACATACTGGCCATGGACACTCACTGGCCACCTCTTGAATTCTTAGTTTAAGTCTCTATTATCGCCTTTATTCTTCATGGCGTAGATTCAGCAAGATGCTGAAAACAGAGATTTTTGTCCATGCTGATATGGTGGAATTATGAAGGTGCTGCATATCTGTTTGCTGCTTCATCATGATGTGAATCTCAAAATGTGTAGAAGGTTATTGAGATCTAGTGACTGTTGAGGCCACTGGAGAACAGTGAACTCATTGTCCTGTTCAACAAACCAGTTTGAGAAGTTGGCTATGCAGGGCTCCAGACTAACTTTTTGCGTTGGTTGCCACAGTGCACCTAAATGTTTTTTCATAGTGTCACCTAGGGCTGAACGATTTTAGGAAAAGATTGAATTGTGATTTTTCTGGCAGATATTGCGATTTCAATTCGATTCACGATTTTCTTCAAATCAAGCTTTGGGATATTCACATGTAGGGCTGAACAATTTTAGGAAAAGATCTAATTTCGATTTTTCTGGCAGATATTGCAATTCACAATTTTTTTTCAAATCAAACTTCAGTGCAAAATTCACTTTATTTACAGTGCAGACAACAGTAAGGAAATAAATGATGAAAAACACTTAACATTATTCACCTTCAATAGTGATGATAAATAATCTGTTTTCATTCACTTCTACTCCTAAACAGAGGATTTGTGTTGTTGACCTGCTTACCAGCACTTTTGACATATAGATTGTCTACAAATTTGTAAAACAGTATGTGTATAATACTTGACACAACAGATCCTGAGTCAGTCTGCAAAAAATTGCTGCTTTGGCGATCACAAAATTGCACTGTCTAAAATTGCGATTTCAATCTGAAAACGCTAAATTGTTCAGCCCTAGTGTCACTATATATTACTATATATTACTATATACTATATATTAAAAGACTTTTATATGATGTAAATGAAAATGACAATTTCAAACTAAAACATTAAGCAAAATAAAACATTTCCAAATAAAAGTGATTTTGCTTAAAGTGCTTTCCTGAACTGAAATTTAACTAGGGATGTCCCGATCCGATATTGATATCGGATATAGGTCCAAAAAAACAATTATCGGATTATATCGGCCTGCATCCTAAATCTCCGATATCAGCAAACCGATACAAGCAGTCCATTCTAACATATTTATTTTTTATTTTATTCAGTTGTAGAATATGCTTATGTTTAAGTTCAACACAGTGGTTATTTTGCAATTGGTGAAATATGTTTTTGTTTGATTTATTGAGGTCACTTTTCAGGGTCTTCTAATATTTTTTATTCATGTTGTTTTAATTGTACTATATTCTTATGTTTAAGGTTATAATTTATTTAACCTATCGGTTGATAACAAATGGGTCAGTTTTTCTCATACCTACTATTGCTGACTACTGTTCTCTGTTTGAGTAATGTGACCTGATCAAGCCTTTTCTTACAGTCCATACTACAAAATAAGGAATAAAAGTCTGTATGATTCCTGCTGATATCGTATCGGATTGATATCAGTATTGGCCAATACTCAAGGCTGCAATATCGGTATCGTATCGGAGGTGAAGTAGTTGTATCGGGACACCCCTAAATTTAACATATAAAATATTTCAAAATAAAAAGAGCTAATGTGTTAAGTGCTGTACTGAAATGAAAAATGGTATAAATATCCAGATTGTTGCAGCAGAAGTCAATGTTTTCACCCAAGGAGCGCCAGGAGCACCAGTGCGACCATGAAAAAATTTTAGGCGCACTCTTAAAAATTTTGGGTGCATGTGCGACCAAATTGGGCGCATTCTGGAGCCCTGGTATACTATGGTCATAGGCTGTGGCATTCAGATGATGCTAACTTACTTTTCTAAAAAATATCCTTTTCACCCTTACACGACCACCAGCAGCCTGAACAGTTAATAGAAGTCAGGATGGATCCATGAAATGTCAGCAAAAATCAAGACTCATTAGATCAGGCAGCATTTTAAGCATTTTAATTTCACTGTGCATTTTTACATGTCACAATGACGATAAATTCTATTCTATTTTACCTAGTCTAATTTTGGCGAGCCCATCCACATTGAAACCTCGGTTTCTTATAGCTGATAGGAATGACACTCAGTGTGGTCCTCAGCTGCTAGCCTATCTACCTCAAGATTTAACATGATGTGTGTTCATAAATGGTCCTCTACATGCTTACTGGATATGCTCTCGCT
Organism: Scarus forsteni; assembly: GCA_036419115.1. Taxonomy (NCBI): domain Eukaryota; kingdom Metazoa; phylum Chordata; class Actinopteri; order Labriformes; family Labridae; genus Scarus; species Scarus forsteni. Next base: position 25,663,260 of record JAZDUH010000157.1, on the reverse strand, counting down.
TTCAGATCACTCTCTGTAACTGTAGAGATGATTGTGCTTGAAAATTCCAGTAGATTATCATTTTCTGATGCTTGGTTTAAACTTCAGCCAATCACATGGCAGATATGGTCAAGACCTGCTGATTAGCAGTTCGTGTAAAGGAACAGTCGAATGAAGTTTCCCTACAAAAATGGCTCGTACTCTGCTCAGCCATAGTACTTGAGAGCTCCAAATTCAGAACCACTTAATAAAAAGTAATACTCATCATTCTTAATACTCATATTCTTCGATTAATTAAAATTATTGAAAAGAAAAAAAACATTGTAGACTGTGTAGTTGACAACACTAACCTTTAAAGGACTAATACCCAGAAAAGGGGGTCAATAACAGTGGAACATACATTTCAATTTTCTCTCTGAGGTGACACAATCACAATTTGTAATTTTCTCTACAGGAGCACAAAATCTTCTACGAGTCCATCTTCTCTCTGGCGATGACCCCTCGTTCCTTGCAGCACCTCGCTCGCTGCTCAATCAGAAACTTCCTGGGAGAACGAGTACACAAAGTTGTCCCTAAACTCGATCTGCCCACTTTCATCAAGAACTACCTGCTGCTGGAGTACAGGGGTTACATCCACTGAGAGCACTTTAGTTACTGTGAGTCCATGTGTGTGAATAAACAATGTCATGATATAGAGTAGACCAACCAACAGCACTGTGAAACTATCAACACTTTCTGATTTGAGATTTTTTTTTTCCCAGGAGGCAGAAGCAGCCATTCGCTTTTAGTCACTTTTATTCCAGGTCATTTTTCCTGCTCAGTTACAAGTTTGATGTTGCACCACAGGAGGGCGCTCTAGACTAATGTGGATAATTCCTATAACAAGCAGCACTGGAGTGTTTAATATTGTATTTATTTTAAATCAGAGCTCTTTGTAAGTCTGCACACTATAGTGAAGAAATGTTTGTTTTTTTATACATTAAAGAATGGGATTGAGGTTTGATGTAAACGCACATATGAGGGTTACTGTCATAGATTGGCTTAAATAGACACTGCACGCGCCACGACTGTAATCAGGGTTGTATAGATGTATATTATAGGGGAGAAGCCTCTTTAGAAATAAAGTACATTTCTTGATGGTCAAGTGATTGTAACAGTGACATTTTTGCATCAGTTTTTCTCATTTTCTTTCTTTTTTTACTCTTTTGAACGTAAACCTACAGCCTGGTGTTTTGTGTCATTTCTTTTTATTAGGTTTTTCTGTCTGGGGAGAAAAAGAAAAGTACTTAGAAAACTGTAACTGGCATAGAATATAAAAAAATAATAAAGGGTGGTTTATTGATCCCCATGGGGAAATTGGATGTTAAAGCAACTTCTGACATCCAACATTACATAACATACATTACAATCATGACACCTGAAATCTAGGGAATAATACTTAAATGAAATGAAAAGTTAATAATTGTTTGAAGTCATCACTCATCAGTCATATGCCATAACTGAATTAAGTGTCAGTTGGAAGAAGAAAAAGTATGTGTCTAAGTATTTTTGAATGAAAAAGGATCAGATTGGGTTCTATTTAACTTTTAAAACTGTCTCATGTTGTTTTAAAAAGAATGTTTTAATCTTTGTTGTATTCTTCTCTTCTCTTGTAAAAAAAAATGAAACATTTTAACCAACTGGTGTAATCAGAATGGAAAAAAGGTTGATTTTTGTTAAATTGACAAAGCAGAGTCTCAGCACTCATTGTTGTAATGAAAGTTACTTTTGATTTTTTATTTTATTTACTGTTATTTTTTAAAAAATAGCATAATTTTGGTTATTTTCTCTTAACATACAAAATAACCTTTTTTTCTACCTCTCATTTTTAGCACTCAGTGGCTAAGATTCTTTAAGCCTTCTTTTAGAGCAGTTGTTTGCTTGTCAGAAACTTAATGGATGAAGTTTGATTATAAATGGACACCATGCATTAATTACTAAAAGAATCTTAATTCATTTTATGTTTTACTGGTAAATGAGGCATCTTAATAACCCTGTTCAATTGATTTTAATGTAAAGAACTGCTACGATTTAATTAAAATCATTGGTTGAACAAAAATTAAAGGTGCAGGCCACTGTTAAATATGATGAAGGGTCACATACCACTTCTTAAAACAGAAGATAAAGTTCTGAATCATTTGAACAGATTGAAATCTGCTTTGAGTATTGACAGATATTAAATCAAGTGTCTAAAGAGGACCAGTGAATCCTCAGAGCTGCTCCATAAAGAGACAGTTTCAGTGACTCAAACAGAGCTGCTGCTGCTGCTGGAGTCACTGGTAATTACCAGAATTAGTCTGTCCTGGCCCTCCACCTCTAATCAGAGCTGCTGGTGATATGTTTATGTCCTCATGCAATCAGACGAGCGGCTGGAGAGCCCGGGCACCCAGGACTCAATAGGGCTAATCATCATCAGTTCCCATTGCCATTTAAAAGGTGAAATGATCTGCGATTAAACCAGTGCTTTAAAGAAGGAGGATTTCATTCTGCACATGGATTTTTGATCAGGGATGAATTTCATCTCCTAATGTACAAAAAATGATTCAGTTAAAAAAAAGCTCTGTTTACTTGATGGATACTCGGGCAGTTTTAGATTTAAGTAAAGGTGGAAACAACCTAGAGCCTCACGCTCCAGGGGGGCCTTAGGACATACTCACCATCATGATTATTAAATATGAGGTCAAAAATAACTCAGAAGGATCTAGACGTGTGTTGATGCTCTGCACGCTCTACAGAGACGTTCAAGTTTCACCCACTGGGCTGGACAATTCTAAATTATTTGTGTCGGGATTGCTGCTCATAAGCTTTTTTTCTTAATTATGTAATACTCTTTCAAACTGTTCTGCTTTTTAATTATTGTGATTTGGTTCAATGTTGACATATTTGTGCAGTTCAGACAGGAAATTTTTGTACTTTGCTTTGTGTTGGTGAGGAGTGATGGAGTAGTGTTTTCTAAATAATCAGCATAAATATTCTTATTTTTATTGTTTTAAATTATTGTGATTTAATATGATGTGTAAAATCTATTTCTGCAAGACAGGCAGGTCAGGAGAACCTCTTGAAACTTTAATATATTCTATCAAAGAAATTATATTTTTCTTAACCATTATTTTTCTACATTATTGCGGGTAGGTTAATGTTGCCAGACTTTTCTTTTCTCAAATTAGAATAGTGTTAGGGTAATATCCTGAAGTCAGAATAATTGTGCTTTAAGTAAATAATGCCACGCTGTTTCTATATTTAGACAGTGCCAGAATAAATGCTTCAAATTTTCAGTATTGTTTTAGAGGTGAAACCATATTTTCCTCAACTGTTTTGTCTTTATCTGAATAAGTTATGATTTTGTGTGATGTTGTCAGCCTATTTTCTCAGTTCAGAAAGTTAAGTTGTTTTTTTAAAATCAATGTTTTCTGCCCTTCTGTTTGGTTTTAAATGTAATGTCCTCGTTTGGTAGAAACTATTGCAGCTGAATTCCTACATTACACAGATGGGATAGCAACATATTTGTGGAATTAAATTCTGAAGCAAATTAGAGTGGAAAAAATGACAGTATTACTTAAAAATAAGTATGAGCAATAGCCATCTGATGTACAAAGATTGCAGCATATTTGAAAACTTGTATCACCAGTAAAAGAAACTTAATAAGATAAATATCTGTTTACTCAAAGAAAAACTTTTACTTGCAAGTGATATTCTGACATGCTCTTATTCCACGTTTGCAAAGTGTATTTTAATTTTTAGTTAATGCAATTAAATTTAGATAAATGGATTTTCCCTTTCATTGGAAGTAGACTCTAATTTGTTTGTGTTTTCATTAATAGTTGAGGCAGTTATATTTAAGAGAAAATGCATTACCAAAAAGGATAAAAACTTTTATCTGCAAGAAATTCTTCTAACTCCTTCTTAATTTTACAATAAGTTGGTGACATATTTGTGCAATTCAATCACTGCAGAAAGCAAATAGTCAGAATGTAACACTTAAGCATTGAATAAATATTAACATTTGCAAACAGTTATCCTAGTTATTCAGATATATTGAAACATATTTAAGATTTAATTTAGGAAAACAGGTTTGCTATTTTCAAAAACATCCTTACGCGAATAAGTTTGCTTTGGTTCATTCTGTCTGAGCGGATGTGGGGCTGTATCAGTCTTTGCTTGGTGTCCCCAAATGCATCCCCTACCTTTGGACAGATATTTCTGTAGAAACGTGGAAGTTTTCAAATGATTTCTCCGAGGTCAGACAAAGTGGAAATCAGTTTGACTTTGGCCCTCGGTGTCCACGCTGCTGTTGACCTCGCATAAACCTCTTTTTTATTCGGGTCTAATTTCGCGCAGAGTATCTCTCTCCAGGGAACAATTGTTGCGGCACCTCTCTCTCTCTCTCTTTCTGTCCAAAGCAGCCAAACGCATTGTTTTATCAGCGAGGAGAGGGCCCGGAGAGCGCAGAAACATCTGCCTCCCCTCCCTCCTCACTCTGATGCCCATCGGCCCCCAATATTCCAACAAAAGGCCCCGTTGTTTTACGCTGTCCCTTGAATCCAGAGTAATTACTTATCATCAATCAAAATTAATAATAGCTGATTGGGTTGGTGTGGTCAACGATTATAGAAGGGGAAGGGCTGGAGCAGTCTCTCACACCGTTTTGCAGTCAATGGTGAACCTGGCAAAAGGGGAGGGGAGGGGGGGTTTGAGAGGGGGACCCGTCTATTTGGTCTCCACTGGGAAACTACCGCCTCTCAAGACGGCCAAAAAGTCAGAGGCTGAATAAGGAAATGAAGCGTAATTTGAGGAAGATGGATGAGCCCCCAGGGAAACACCCCCTTTTCATTCCTCTTGTATTGCAGATGATAACCAATGCGCTCTCGCCCTCTCTCTCTCTCTTCCCTCAAACACTCTCTCACACACACACGGAGGGAGGAGTTGGTAGATAGATAGAGAGAGCGTGTGTTTATGTCCCAGTGTGTGACAAATAAGAGAGAAAAGGTAGCGGCAGGGCTAACAACAAAGCGCAGTAAGGGAGACAGAGCGCGCAGAAGAAGAAGCAGTCCACTCACTCCCAGGGATGACAACAAGGCGGAGGATCTACTTTCTCTCCGCTCCGTCTTTGCGCTGAAACTTTAACGCATCGCAGAGGGGGAAAGGACACCTGTTTTTTTTTCAAGTTTCATCCCCCAAATAAGTCTTTGCCTCCAAGATGCAGAGACCAGGCGGCCAAGGGACAGCGTTCTCAATCGACTCTCTCATTGGGACCCCTCAGCCCAGACCGGGACACCTGCTCTACACGGGCTACCCCATGTTCATGCCGTACAGACCTCTGGTGATCCCACAAGCTTTATCCCACTCGCCCTTATCGTCCGGGATCCCTCCTCTGGCACCCTTGGCTTCTTTTGCCGGACGCCTCACGAACACGTTCTGTGCCAGTCTAGGACAGGGGGTGCCGTCCATGGTCGCGCTCACCACCACGATGCCAAGTTTCTCTGATCCGCCGGACAGTTTTTACCCACCGCAGGAGCTCCCGGGCCCGCGTCTGAGCGCAGCGGATCCCGGCGCGAGGAGGCAGGAGAGTCCGCACTCGGAGGAGCTGCACGGTCGGGACAAGAGCTCCGAGCTGCACAACTTCTCAGAAACTTTTCAAACTATATCAGGTAAGCTTGACCTCACTAGTTTTCCAATGAGTTTTTACATATTCGGACTTGGGGACTTTCGCGTGATATGTTGCTCAGTGCGTGAAGTGTTTAACAGTATAAAATGTCCATGCTTATTCTTGATGATCTTCCCAGGAACAGACTAATTCAGGTTGTCTAGGGTTCGTTTGATCGTTGTGTGCTGTCCTTCAAACTTGGAGACTGCGTAAAAAGTAATCAGTGTGCGTAAAAGTTGAGAATGTGAAAGCACGTTCTTTGGGAGGAAAATTCCACAAAATGTCTTACATTTTGAAATTTAAGTTTTCTTGATTGAGTGAATTTTAAACTATTTGAAACCTGAAGAGTGATACTTCCTAGGTGACAACCGTGCGTAACAATGCGTAAAAGTCTTCAAAATCAGGGTAAAATACTGACTCTTGTATCAATTTCGACTTATTTTAGGGGGAGAGAAAATGATTTTGTCATTAATTTTTGCCAGATTATTTCGAATACAATGCGATGAAAAGTAAAATTTTAGTCCATGGTGCTTTCTTTTAAAAAAAGAGGCCTTATTGGGTCTCTATTTAATGTTGTTATTCATTCATGTTTATGACTGAAAGCATCTTTTTTGCGTTTTGATATTTTATTTAGCTGTTCGTTCTAATTTCCCAGCGCGTTTGGGCTTCGCACTGTAGGTCAAATATTTGTACACAGGCATTCCAAAAACAGTTATCAGATTTTTCCTTCAGAAATATTCGTATTAAACTTTATTTTAAGAAATATTTGGTTTGGCCATTTTGTTGAGAAAGGAAATAAATAGTCTGGCGTTGCAACAAAGCTGCCCATTTCACCCTTTATAGATCATCTGTTTTGGTTAACAGTGCTGTCTGTAAAGACAAATATTGTTGCTATCCCTCTTTTATTTTCAATGCCATCATCTTCACAGCCTGCTGAAAGGGTTCAGTGATTGATGTTCGTAATTGTGGACCATTGCGTAATGCTCACTTTTGGCCTCCAGGCTCATTTAAAGTGAATTCATGTTTCTTTCCCCTTCCTTCTGTATTTCAGGTGAGACCAAACTGTACAGCTCAGATGACGAGAAGCTGGACCTGAAGTCCGCAGACACTGCCTGCAGTGACCGGGAGGACAGCTCCGCGGACAGCGAGAACGAAAGTTTCTCGGACGGGAACAACTGCGGAGGCTCCCTGTCCCAGAAGAGCAAACTGAAAGGCGGCTCTCAGGAGGCGTTACCCCCCGGCAGCTCGGCGGGGAAGAGCCGGAGGAGACGAACAGCTTTTACGAGCGAGCAGCTGCTGGAACTGGAGAAAGAGTTTCACTGTAAAAAGTACCTCTCTCTGACTGAACGCTCGCAGATCGCACACGCCCTCAAACTGAGCGAGGTGCAGGTGAAGATCTGGTTTCAGAACCGCAGGGCCAAGTGGAAACGGATCAAAGCTGGAAACGTCAACAACCGATCAGGAGAGCCGGTGAGAAACCCCAAAATAGTGGTGCCCATCCCAGTGCACGTCAACAGGTTCGCTGTGAGGAGTCAGCACCAACAAATAGAGCAAGGGACCAGGCCGTGAACTCAGAAACCACTAATATCGAAAAATAAAAACACTTACACCATGAACGCATGAAGCACAAACAGGAGGAGCAGACGATTATTTTGGCTGAAAACAGACAAGAGGATGAATTTTTCGGCTGTTGGTTTTATTTATTTTTCTGTGAATATGTAAATATAAATGGGTTAAAAAGGGCACTATGAGACGAGACTGTAAAGATTTTTTAAGTATTTATATGTAGGGCCAAAACGTTCTGTTGTGCATGTCCTTTGGTGAAGCTGGATTTTTTTGTTTTTGTGTTTTCGTAAAATATGTTGCGCACATTTTGCATGTTAAGACGGTTTTACTTTCTGTTGGAGCCTCTAGGACTCCCAGCTGATATGTGGAGAAGAAGCTAAAAGATGTGAAGGAAAAAAATGACCAAACAAGGGACAAGTGTAAAGTATATTGACCTAATAAATCGCTTTATACGAAAGTTGGGATCCAGATTGAATTTTTATTTATCAGAAAATACTGGAATGTGGAATTGTTCGTGAGTAAATACCGGAAAAACGGTTTAGGTTATAAATATGGGGCCTGTGTGGTTAAAAAAACGGAAACCTCAAGTCATAGTTAAAAAAACGAAATTTGATCAAATGAAATAGACACATTTTGAAATTTTTAAATAAAATGAACAGTTATTGACTTTATTTTTAAAATAGTTATTTGAACTGTTTCAGTGAAGCAGCTTTAAAAGTTGCTTAATCATTTGACATCTCATGTGAGGTAACATCATTTTCGTTGTTATAAGTGCGAGAAAGGATTCTTTTTTCCCTAGAATATAAAGAAAGGACAAAACACTGTCTTTCTGGAGGCAATGTTGTCTCAGTTAGAATAACGGCTTCTATTATTAGATAGGATACATTCATCATACTTTGATGAAGTAACCTGTAAGACATTGCTGAGGGAAAGCAAACCCACAAGGTGCCTAATTTACAAAGAGTTTAGATTTTAAAATTGAGTATTTAAGTCTGTTAATAAAAACATTGGTGAAACAAAAGCCCTAAAATCCAAAGAAAGAATGTCATATTGCTGTTTCTTGATTACACTGTCATATAAAACCATGGACAACACACAGAAAAAGAATTTATTTTTCTAACTGAATATCGTTCGAAACCAGACTGATTATCTTTTTAGTAGACTTGAATGTTTTGACATATTCTGTCCATTTTAAGAAACCAACCCTATTTTAATAATACCATAATTAATTAATTTGAGCAAAATGAGCAGACAACAGATGCCTCTCCTAAAAAAGCCTAAGCAAAATGATCTTATAATTTCCTAATGTTTACAGAAATAATTTTGTAACCAGCTGGAAAATTAGGAGGGGAAGTACCTGTCTCCGACCAATTTAAAAACTGAAATCGAATGGAAAAATTTTAGGAGTGGCACTATCAAATTCTGCAAATCAGCCTGACCACAGCTCTCCTCTTACAGGAAAAGGCGGAAACATTTCTTTGTGTTTTCATGCCATAACTTCCACATATGCATGCTTCTCTCTGAGTTCATATGGTTTCTCTGGAGTGTTTCCAGAGAAGGCTCATGTTGGAATGATTGCAGCTCAGCTCAATTAGAGAAACTGATTAGTTTTTCCAAAATAGACTGCAGGCCTGGAGCCTTGTTAAAGCCTAATGCAGTAGCACCTGTTGAGGTATAATTATATTTAATTAGCATGAATATTTTATTGAATTAACCTGGCCTGTCGTCACTTCGAGTTGAACTATGGTGTAATGGTGCAGAAAATGTAGGTTCTCTCATGGATTCAACATGTAATGTTACTTGCAATTTTTTACCCTCCCTCCCAAACAAACAACTTTTTGAGTAACATGCACATTTCTTTTAAACCTTCTTGATACTTGCTGTTGCACCCTTTATGCTTAGACCATTAAACTTTTGAATTAATTAAGTTTTAAGTGCAGGATGTGTTGCAATTATCTTTATGTTTTGTTCTATCATGGCTTCTTCATAAGGTAAATAATACCCAAAACTTAAAAAACATTTATATAATGTGGAGGAGTATAAACTGTATACTACCACACCGGAAACATACAGTAATATTTGCACGACTAACCCCTTTTTCTGCTATTTAAATAGGAGATGATATATTACCTTTACACCCTGACATTAATTAAATAATACTTTAGTTTTTTGTTTGTTCAAATATAAAACAAACATAAAATCTAAAACAGTCACTGCACTGAGCCCTTATATTAGGAGTGCTTTAACTAAATTTAGCAAAGCTGGGATCTCCTCTATTTCTCCTATGGGTGCACATTGAAAATAATTTTGACCTCAGAGTGTGAACACACATCTGATGACCTTGGCGACCATGAGTAGTGAGGTTTATTCCTCTGTCCACCTCATACATCAAGACTGTGACACTTGGATGGAGACTGAGGGGGTGTTGATGGTGTGAGGGAGCAGTCAGTGGAAGTTTTTATGAAGTCCACCACGCAGCTGACTAATATAGGCGGTCAATTCCTCGACACAGTGTCAGGGAGCAAATGGCTATTTCAGAGTTTATGAAGGGAGAAGTGGAGGTGATGAGCAGACATGGCACAGCTCAGGCAGCAGGGTTATGATCATTGTTATCATAGAGATCCTACATGTATGGTGCTATTTAATGCAACCTATATTCAATAGTTTCTTACAATTTTCATTTGGCAACAAAACAATGAGCAAAAATGGGATTTTTTAACATGATTGTCAAACATTGACACAGCTTAGGGTCATTATTGTTCTTAGGGATACCTTGCGCATATATCATCATCATAAAAGTTTTTCTGTTATATTTCTCTTATATTTAGTTGCTTTTATTAGTTGTTAAGAAATCTGTGAGAAAAAAGGTAGGATTTTTCAACCACTAAATCATAAACCGGAAAAACTGACAGCTCAGACACCAGGTTCATGATTTTTCTAACCATCTAGATCCTGTATGCATGGGACATTTCCATAAATCTTTTTTAAATGTCTTCTCTCGGCACATATATGATTAAATTAATGACTTTAATACAGCTATCTTACTTAAGACACAGCAATCACACCTTGGACACTGCTGGGTCACGGTTATAGGTAATATAGAATTCTTATACATGCATTGGGCTATTTAAAGAAATGTTTAATTTAAATAGAGCTTCTCATGTAACTTAGAATGAAGTAACTTTAAAAATATATATATTTTTGCATTTAAAACATAAAAAGGTCACTGCTCAGACTTAATGACTTTGTCTTCAAGATGTTCCTGTTCATGCATGGGACTATTTTAGCAAACTTAATTTTCTCAAATTTAATTTTTATCATTAAGAGGTATTAAACATATGTTAGAAATGAAATTTGGCACTATTTTCTTGTTAAAAACACCTCAAACAGTAACATAATGTTGTCCTAGATCTGACTTACACAGCTTTTTAAAGGTGAGATTTTAAATAGGAAACAAAACATATAGACATATGAAAATACAGCTGTCTTATGCAAAATACACAAATATCATTAAAATTGTGTTGAAAGATAAGAAATGGCTGACCTGTGTTTGGACTCAGTTATTTCAGAGATCCTTTGCAACAGGGGGCTGTTAAAGTACATTTTGTCTGTAAACATCAACATATTTCATAACTCAGTGTCAAGTTCATTATAAATGTGATTTTTTTAATGTAGTAATATCTCATTCAAAGCATCATGATCTCAAGAATGTGTTCTTTAGTTTGCTGTTGTGTTTTTTTCTGTTTCTCCCTCTTAAAGCTGACCAGGGTATAGTAAACACATTAGGACCTTTAGCACATCATGACACACACATGCACACACTGAGGCAGAGCTGCTTAGCCTTGACCCACAATGGAGCCGCATTGTAAGAGCTGCCATCATAAAAGACCCTCTCTTTCCTCCTGATAATTTGCATTTAGAAGAACGGATATGGACGAAACCTGTGGCCTGTTAAGGAAATAATCACATGATGTTTTGTGCAATGATAGGTGATGCTCAATTATGTTCATTGATACTAAATCTTTATTAACACTTATTAGGAACCCAAGTTCTTCTTAACAAGATAGATCCTTTTCTATTTTTTTTCAAAGATGAAACACTACATTTTTAACTAAGCTTTTAGAGCTGAGAAGAGCATGTCAAAATGTCAAACACTTCTCAAGTCCAACTGAAATATTAAGTCGATGTAAATTTGGGAAGCATATTTCTGAGTCTGACAACTGCCTTCAAATTTCTTGACTAAATCAGAATTTTCTTTTTTATTTGTCCACGCAGCATTTAATGACATACCTGCAACATTTTCTTTAAATTCTCTTTATTGTCATTTCACTGAGCCAGCGTTAACACAAAGTAGATGGCACACAAGCATTCATCAACCACGGATTTCTACATTAGGTTATAATGTGACTTAGTTTGGGAGGAATACATGTCTACTTTGAGTGGGGGCTGACTGTCCAGCAGCAGACAATATTTGGTGAGTGCAGCAGCATTCGTTGAGGTGAAACCAAAAGTTTCATTTAGTTTTGTTTATTGCAAAGCAGGACTTTAAAGAGCTGCAGCTATAGGTTAAAATAGCCATGCACTGAAATTTTATTGTATGCTTCATAGTTATGCATTATTTTAATCTGAATACTTCTGCAGCTCTCTTGTCTTTTTATCATTTAATGCCAATAAAGCTAAATGAGCAAACAAAATATTTTTTATTAAACTACCCATACCTTTGTAGGTTTGGAAAAAATAGTCTTACAAACAGTTCCAGCCATCATTCTGCTGTTAGTCTGATTAAATCCTATTTCCAAACATCTTAATCCTCTTTAGCACACATATGAAACCATTCCCACATCCCAACCTGAAGAGAGAATAGGGAACAGATAGCAAAAAAAAGGAAGTGATGGACCTTATTATCTCCTGTTTCTGTGCAAAGCAGTCCGCTTAGCACCAACTGCAAGTTTGACTTCCTGGGAGGGTCTGGACGGCGGCGGCTACAGTGATGTATGGGCAGATGCATCAAATCGCACAAGATAAACAAGCGATGAGTTTCATCAGGGCCATCATAGCTTTAATTTGGCTGCCTAATGAGTCAGATCTAGTGGCGGAGATAAGAGTTGTCAGAGGCCCGGCTCTAATGAATTTCTTGCCACTTGTAATCAAGGTTGCCTGTCTGAGGGGGGATGATTAATGGAACCCTGGAGGATTCCCTCGGCCCTCAGCCTTCATTACAGCTAATGCATTCTCAGGCAAATTAACAGAGAAACGCAGGCGAAAGCCAACGGGGAAGAGGGGAGTGAGGAGAGAGGAAGGGGAGAATGGGAGAGAGGGATGGGAAGGGAGTGTTTATGTAAGACAGAAGGAGAGAGAAGAGGAGGAGAAGAAGAGAGAGAGGATGAGAAGAAAAAGAGGCAGAGATGAGCTGAGACAGTCTGATGAGCCAAGGGTTCAAGGATATGAAAATTAAAGAGTGAAGACATGAGTTTGGGTCAGTCAGAGAGGGCAGGGGGCAACATGGATGTACTGGTCAGACATGATAGAGCTGAAATTGATAAATGGATGTTCATGTCTGCAGGGAGAGGTGGTCAGACAGAGTGAGCAGTGTGGATGTAATTACTGCTTAAAGAGGTTAAAAGGGTTAAGGAAGGGAGAAAAAAAAAACATGGAGCAACTGTAACCTCTCCAAATCAAGACACGAGCACGTGAGACAGAGCACCTTAAAGCAACATTTATGGAACGACCCGACACGTCTGTTAAAGTGGCCCAAGCAGCTCCTACATGTTTATGAAAATATGGTTTTAATGTTTGCAAATATGCTCTCGTCAGGTCTTTGTGTAGCCATCCATCAGCCTCAGACCCACCTCTGCAATCTTGGAGGCAATTTGTCTGAGAGGAGGTGGGCGTCAGAGAGCCCTCCTCACTGTTTAGCAGGCCCTGATGAAATATCAAAACACACAGCAGCCGTGTGAGCAAATGCTACAGGATCAACACAACAAACATGAGTGGCTGGGGTCTGCTGAAGTGTGGGGACATGGGCAGAAATGACAGGACTCTGTCTTTTGGCCATATTTTTTTAGAAAGGTGTAGTGACAGTGATTGGGTTCAGTTATATTTGAGCATACCTTTGAACCATTAAATATAAAGCTCCAGAAAACTCTAGTATCAAGATTTGATCTGAAAAAAAGTTGAATTTTTAAGTCTTATAACAGAGAAAAAAACATAAACTCTAATGTAGTTTGTGTCGTCAATTCCTATGTCCTCAAGAGAGATAACACATGGCACATTGCGTCAAAGTTACGCATCCTGCCATGTAGCAACAATTTAAATTGGGGGTGGTGGTGTACTGTCTTGGCACACCTTGGACCAACTGAGCAACATTAAAACAACACAGCCTGCCTGAGAGTTGTTCCCGACCATGTTCATCCCTGTATGATCATATTGTAAGTAAAATTAAAGAATTTTAATATCAGCTCACTGTACTTCAGTGGCCTCCACAGTCACCAGATCTTATCCATGGGGCAGCTTTGGGGTGTGGTGGAACATGGCATCATGGATGTGCAGCTGATAAATGTACAGGCACTGTGTGATGCGATCATGTCAATATGGACTAAAATCTCTGCGGACTGTTCCCAGCTTCTTGTTAAGTCAACTGTTGTTTCAGACTTGAAGTGGGACATTCCATCCAAAGTAGGGATGGGAATCGAAAACCAATTCCAGTTGAGAATCGTTAACAGCTCCATCAGAGAATCGATATCATTAATCTTTTAGCTAATCAATTCCCTTATCAATTCCATTCAATTGACAGGGTTCAGAAGCGTCAGAATTGTGGCTTAATTTTAATTACACCCACTGCACAACCTTAAGTGAGTGGAAACACCAGCAACTTGTAGAACCAGTTATCTATACTGTGATGTATGTTTGGCATTGTTGACACTGAAAATCAGACCATTTGCCCACATGCAAAATTTGCCGGAATCGATAAGGGAATCGTTAAAGAATTGGATCGATTAGCAGGATCGTTAACAGCATTGGTATTGATAAAATCTTATCAATTCCCATCCCTAATCCAAAGGGGGTGCTACCAGTAATTTTTTCTAATTTGTCCCATGATCAGTTGGAACGCACCATTAGCCACAAGGAATTTGGGCAGTTATGAAAGCAAATGGGTCCAACTAGGGATGAAAGATATATCGTTATCGCATTGATATAGAGATATGAACATTCAAGATATTAATATTGAAAAAGCAACAATATAAATGATAGATTTCCCTCACGCTCACCCTGCATGTACAGCTCTGAAAGTCACAACAAATTTCCTTTTTACGATTGCCCTTGAATGCACTGCTTGGTTTTTCTCCGAGCCCGTAGTCATATCATATCGTATCGATATCGAGATATCTGGCATGAATATCGAGATATTGTCCATATCATTCAGCCCTAGGTCCAACCCTGTACTCGTGAGTGTTGGGAGTTTTCTGTTACAATTTATAGCATAAATTATTTACAAAACCTTCAGCTGGTGTTTACCATATGCAGGCAAATAAGCTGTATGGAATAAAATAGGCAGAAAACAATCTAGGCAGAACATCTAATAACCCACCTGCAGCCATCCAACTTTAATGTTTGTATGGCTGCTTGGATTGTGGTGGTCAGTACTGGTTAAACTGTATCTGCATTGATAGTTTCTGGCAAGCATGCATAAAATAATCCTAGCTGAAAGTTTGCATTGCAGTTTGCTAAATGATGAACTGACTTGAGCTTGAATGGCGCCTCTCTAATTTATCTGACAACTTTTAGTCATACCTACTCACACCTACTCCCTGATTGTTGAGGTTGCTTGGTAAGTAGTTCATATTTATCAACTATAATCACATTCATGCTGTTTCACATCTATTCACTCCCCACTGACAAAGCAGTTGGAGCAATTTGGAGGTAAGTTTCTTGCCCAAGGACACTTCTACATGTGACGATTGAAGCTCAACCTTCCCATTGGCAAGTGAGCGACTCTCCAAACTAACCAAAAAGTTTAGGATGTGTTGGTTGCTCAGAGTCAGGTTACATGAGGGATCAGCAGGGTGTTAAGGCACTGTGGGGCATAATAAGGAAGTGGACTGAACACTTTATCTTTCCAGAATCCAATATTCATCAACACTATGCTCAACGCTAAAAAAAGTTGTTGGTGACTTTCAGAAGCTTCAAAACAAATTCAACAGGTTTCTATGAAACCCTTGCCTATATCACATTCAAATATTTCTTGTTTTGGCACATGATCAACTTTTAATTGCATGTTTATTATCAATCTTTTTCAAGACTTTGGTGACCTTTATGCCAGTATTTATTTAAGAGGGTAGTAGATAACAGTGACCCCAAATTTCCATGTCATTCCCTTGACTATGCTTTACCATTTCACTAAATTTCTTGAAACTCTGACCAGTTTTTTTTTTATCCAACAACAAATCAGATTCATTAATACAGCATAATTTACAATAATACGGCATTTTACTAGCAGCACACTGTATACTAATTGATGACATTTTGCAAAAAAAATTACCAAACTGGCTTTTGATAGTAATATACTAATCCTATATTTACAGTTTGAGTCTGATGCTACAGGAAACTCACATATCACTTTTTTAGTTTTTGTTTACCTTTATAATTTTGTCCAAATACACAATGTTCTATTAAAAATCCATCTCAATTTATAGTAAGAGTAATTAAAATTAAGCTAATGTGCATCAACATGTCTATTAGAGGATGTGATTTAAAGTGATTTCTCAGTGCTGAACAATCATCCCATAGCAGAACCTGATCCAATCATTTTAAATTTATTTTGAGAGGGACAGGAAAATGTAACAACATATACTTTTTCTTCATCAAACCATTGAGAAAATAAGTGAGAAAAAGTTTTACAGTTTAAGACTCATCGGTGAAGACTTAGCTTTGTTTGTTTCTCTATTATACCCCTCTGTTATTAACATTATATTTCTGATGGCTTGAGTTAGCTTGTTTGTTAGTTACCTCTGCCAAGGAGGTTATGTTTTCGGGAGAGTTTGTTTGTCTGTCTGTGAACAAAATAACTCAAAAAGTTCTGGATGGATTTTGATGAAATTTTCAGGAAATGTTCAGCATGGGAAAAGGAAGAAGTGATGAAGTGAAGAAGTGATTCAATTTTGGTGTTGATCCGGATCAGCATCTGGCCGCCACGGCAAAAAATGTGATTTCTGTGAATAACTACTGAACTAAAATACATATCATTTTGAATCCAATTGCTAATGGTATGTTTTCATGATCAAGGAATCTAAATATTTCGATTAAATAAAGGTAGGACTAATATTTATGGTCAAAATCACAATATGGCCGAGGACTGTGGCGCTGGCGGAGGTCTGCGCTCTCAGAGTGCTTTTCTAGTTTGTGAATGGGATAACTCAAAAAAGGGATGTACGTAATGTCATTAAATTTCCAGGATGTCAGAAATGGGCCAAGAACCATTGATCTGGTTTTTGGTGGTGATCCAAATCTGGATGTAGATCCACGAGTGTTTGCCATGATATTTTAACAGTGAGGAAAAGGGCAGTTTCCCACATTTCTGACAATAACTTCCCCATCACTGTTGGAAAGGCAGTGGTGGAGGTTTCTGCTCTTGGAGCACTTCTAGTTGTGTAATTACTTGGATTCTGTGCCTTTTATTGATCACCTATTATGAAGCATTTTTGACCTTTGCTCTTGAAAGGGTTATATAGACAAACTTTACTTACTTTTAAACTGCCAAACTAAATACAACACACTGTCATTTTGACCCACCTATGGAGAAATGTAGTGTCCAATTACTTGAACATCCAAGGGTATACCCTTTTTAAAGCAGTTAGTTCTTGTTTGATTTCACTACTAGTAAGGAAGCTAACAGTATGCTAATGTAAAAATAGGTTTACAGGGTCTTTAAGCGTGACTGGGTTTACTGCTGCTCTATGTCCAGCCAGCATGAAGAGAGGAAGAGGAAACAGTGAAGATAAACCAGGTGATAAAGCCCAGACAATGGTGGCCTACAGTGAGAGGAAGGGGATGAAGATATGCTGAGACAAGATTAGCAGGAACTAAGAAGTGGATTAGTGAGGGCTTGACTCCTCTGAACACTGAGACCTTTCACTTTTCCCCACCGTGTTGTGCTGCCTGACACTAAGCCCGACTCTTTATCTTAATCCCCTTTCGGCAACTGTGGAGAGGAGGGGGGATCCCAAAAGCAGGAAGTGGAAAGGTTGCTGCTTAACTTACCTTCACACTGGCACAGCTGTCTTTGGAGTTACAGGAGTGAGTTTCTTCCAGTGCTGGTGAATAACTTGTCAATGTTTGATTGTGGAACATAAAGAAGGGAAAAGCATGAAATGGCAGCGGATGTTGCAGTGAGAGTGAGACTTTGATTTGAAGGAGAGTCTCACCTTGTCAGCTTGGCATCAGCAGAAGCAACAGGAGCGTGATGAATAATGATTAAACAACACGTGGACAGGACAAATGTGTCGATTTCCCTAAATGCAGGGAAAGGCTACATTGTTTTATTTAAGTGTTTATTAATAGGTCAACAGTCAGCCAAGCATCCAAGCATACAACAAGTTTACTCTTTAGCTTTTGCTTTGTTTCACGTTCTGAACGTAAAAGAAATAACAATAAGAAAATTAACTTGGAAAAGAAACATTAAACAAAAATATATTTACATACTGCATTATAAATATGTCAAATGTACATCATTATACACAAGTACCAAAGATGGTCAAGTTAATGTCAAGACCAAACTGAAAGTACCTTGAGAACATGAAGAAAAACAAAAATTACAAAAAATATGGTTCATGGGGTCAAAAAGACTGCTGACCTAACAGTTTTTTTTTTCTAGGAGGAACTTGTTTTCAGTTAAAAGCATTAACCTAATATGTACACTTCATGTTTGGATATGGGAGTAACAGGCAGGTCTCTAGTGTTTTTCAGCATCTACAGTATGTAAATAAGGGTTCAGGTAATCACTATACACATTAGAGTTCTCTCAGTGATCTTATTGGACACTGAAATGTAGTTGGTCAAGTAGAAGTCAGAAATAAGGCCAGTACCATTGTACAGTACAAGTAAACATAAAACTAGCATGGATGAACATGTGGCACACAAGAAGTCTTGGATAGATTTGGGAGATATACTTGTTTGCCTTCTGTCTGCTTGATAGAGGACAAGACTGATACCACTCTGGCGGCTGATAAGCATGGCGGTAGAGCAAGATGAGCTCAGTTTAGTTAGCATAATGATTTTGAACAGGCTAACACTGTTAGCCCTCCTCTCAGACAGATAAAAATCCTTAAACCTAAAAATCAAACTCTGATATCTTGTTTGTGTTTTAAATAAATAAAAAAAAACATTCAGTTTGTGTTCAAAGATTGATATTTTACTAAACTGTGCTTAAAAGTTAAGGGAGAAACTTTTCTAATTTGAGAGAAACAAACACTTTAATGTCTGCTAGTGTGGCAAAGGCTGGAGGTTAGCTTAGTTTTGCATCCACATTGATAGGTTGTAGAATACACGTTGTTGGCCTGCTGAGTTTTAAAATAATGTTCGTGCCTAAAAATTTCAAAATATAGTTAAATTGCTTAAATTTGAAGAAAACCAGATGCATAATGCAAGAGAAATTAAATCTTTAACATTTAGTATTATGCTAATGGTTTGCTAGGCTAGGCCAACCACTACCGTAACTTGCAAAAGTGAGCATGATCACCATCAATATAGCTCGGAAGATATTTCTGGTGTTTTTGAGCGACATTTTTATCAGCTTAGATTAAAACAGGATCAAACCTTCTCATGACTGTTTAGTAAGACGGCAGAGCCAGAAGGAAGTAACTCTATTTTGGTTAGCATGACACAGCAAGCAATGCCCCCAGGAGGCTCAGAATAATTCTGCTTATTGTCATAATTTTTATTGATACAGTGGGGAAAAAAATAACACCAAAATTTCAGTTTGTGTTATCAGAGGGTGTTCCCTGTTTGCAGCATCTCATTAACAGTTTGCTGCACTGGGCTCACCACCAGTGGTCTACCAGTAATAAGGCGTCATAGTTAAAGAAGCAGATTTTGAATTTGTGGCTGAAAGGAAGTGTTTGTTTGTTTTGTAAAATAACTAATTGATATTAAACTTGATACCTTTAGGAAATAGGTACACAGCTGCCCGACTACAATTAAGAACAGTCATGGGGTCAGGAAGTGGTTTGCCTGAACAAGCTTAATATCAGACATCAGAAAAGTTCAAACGCAATGAATCTAAATTTAAAACATGTAACATTATCAAGATTTTTTCAAAGTACATATAAAAATTACACTTGGTGTTTTTTTCCTAACGGTGCAGTTAGCATAACTGATTCACTGGCTCTTTGTCTGTAATGAAAGTAAGAGTGGTACCGATCAAGACAACAAATAAGCATATTTCCCCAAAATTTCTTCATGATGCACAACGAAATACCCAATCTAACCAGAGATATTTGTTTAATTGCTGTTCAAAAACATCTCATACTTTAGCTATCTAAACAGCAAAAATGTGTTCCTTTTTTTAATATATGGCAGAAAATAGAAAAAAGTGTCTTGAAATGGGGAGTATCATTTAATTTAGTTTAGGTACATCTTAACAAGTAAAATTCGCATACTCCATTAGCAGAATTTTAAAGTTTATTAGTGTCAGTTCATGCCTCTTTTTAGCTTTTAAAGTGTCTCAAAACAAGAAGTTTATTTGGAATTTTTGATTTTAGCTTAAAATAATGTCACATGTTTTGAATGGATATTAGACAAAATCAGCTGCTAAGTTTTGTAGTTTTGCTGTGTGCTGTTATTCCCTGGCTTTACACAACTCAAGTTCATCCATAGTCGGATATGAGAATAGAAATACTGTAAAGAAACATCAAAATAAGGTACCAAGTTCAAAACTTGCTGTGTAAACATACATCCTGCCTTTGTAAACCCATAAAAATCAGGACATTTAAAAGCTTAAATATGGCAGTCGAACAAAAGGGAAAACACACTGTAGACATAGTGCCAACTCCACCTGAATTCATGACCTGCTAAAGTCCTATTTTACTATACAAATGTATTGGCTTATCTTGTCTGTGTAATACTGTACATTTTTACCAAAGCAAAGAGAGTTACTTAAACGTAATATAATTCCCTCTATAACCCTCCTTGCTTATTTTAATCCCTTAGTGCTTTTTCTTCAGTCACTTGCATGTATTTTGTGAGCTCCCTGCTTTCAGGCTGACAGGATCTCCGGACAAGGGAGGGCACACAGGTTGAAGGAAAAGTTTTTTATACCCTTATCATAACAGTTAGTCCGTACTTGTCTTATAAGGATTAAGGTGAAGGAACAAGAACTACTTTTTACAGAGGTCTGTACATGAAAACACAGTTATTCCCTCGATATTCACTGTGGGTTCTTCTCGCCTCTCTCCAAAGTTTATGATCACAAACACCCAGGTTATCTCTCGGCTGCACAGTTACAGGCCACGACATAAGCACACGCAAATCGCACATTTATGTATGGATGCACACACACAGCACCATATACATAATTCACAGCAACAAAAGAGGAAATGCTCCCAAGAGTACCGTTTTCAAAAAAGGATATTCTACTAAGCTTATGGTTTGAAACTGTGTCAGTGCACATCAAACAATTATCAAGACAATCTAGTCAATTGGAAAATGACTCCAACAAAGACATCATAATGGTACAATTTCACAGCTTCAATCAAATGTCCAAAGTTGAATGAATTCTGATTGAAGAGGCACCATTACAAAGCTGTGTGGCTCAATGGTCATAAAACATTCGGCCTCTTAATTCCTTTGTAGTCACGGACACTTTTCTCTGGAGGATCACGATAAGAAAATGACTCACTTTTACCAGACAGGAATTCGCAATCAACTCCTTTATGATGATCTTCTGAGCCCATTTTCCCTAAATTAACTATCTAAATCATTTGAACTCTTCAAGTATAATTGCTTTGCCTTTGTATACGGATAGTGTGCCAAGAGTTTGATGGCTGTGTTGAAGACATGCATCATTACTAAAGCTGTAACAGCCACTGATATCATGGAAGATTTACTTTCTTTCCCACATCATTGTTTTGTCACTTGTAAAACTATTCCTCACAGTTTTCATGTTATTATGCTCCAGCTTAGAAAATTTAAAAGAAGTTTTTCATTCACGCTCATTACAAAGTCGGTTCATGTCGCAGACAGGGAAGACATAAAAGGAAATGTTGAAGGCATTAAGGAAATGCTTCTCGTAGGGAAGGTATGAACGCCGAAGTGAGTCATTTGTTTGGTTGACGCTTAAAAAACAGAAAGCTTAAAGCTGATCATGATCATCTCAGACCAAGATTGAATGACTTTTACACACAAAACACATACAAAATAATATAAAAAAAGATCTACAGCGTCCGAACTCCAAATGCCTTGTTTTTTTTAGGCCTATTGGAGCACAAACAAAGTGTCCATCTCTCCTGGTGTCTCAGCATTGGTGCTGATTCTGGGCTACACAGTGTGAAACAGAGGAGTGAATATACTGGGAATGAACAGTGGGAGGTTTTAGGGGGTTCTCTTGTTTATTTGTGGCTGCTCCCCGGCTCCTACATGATGCTGATGCTGCGGTTGAGCTCACACTGAGCGTTGTTGTTGTTGATGTTGGGGTTGGGGTTACGTCGGCTCATGTTAGGAGTTGGCACGGATGTCAGGCTGCTTGAGTCGTTGGGACAACCGTGCTGAAGTAAGATGTCGCCGCACTCCTGGCTGCCGGCTCGCCGAGCGTAAGAGAGCGGGGTCTGACCACGAGCATCTCTGCTCTTCACATCTACTCCATACTGGGGGAAGAAAATGACAAGTGTCTGTTTTAAATTCTAAAATTCAGACAAGTTACTGCAGACAAAAATATTTTAAATAAGTTAACAAAACAACAATGTCATCAGTCTAGTATATGAGGTTTAATATTAAATATTAAGAAACAGTTTTTTAAATTTATCTTTATCTTGTGCAGCAACAGTATTAATCTCATAAACTGCTTGATTTTTCTCTTCATGTGCCACAAACTGAATTTTTCACAACCTGAATCTGGTTAGCAAAGAGTTCTTAATACCTAGCTTTAAACAGCAACAAAATCTAAAATCAAGCAAATTTTGCCAAACATAGAAACTTTTGTCCTGTTTTGTCAAGTTTTCATGTAAATTCATACATACACACTAGGGATGCAAACAATTAATCGATTATCGATTAATCGTTGATAAGAAATTACTCGATTAAAGTAAATTAATTGCAATTAATCGAAGAAGAAGAAGACGACAACAACAACAACACAAACGAGAAGTGGTAAGCTGGCAGGATGAAGAGTACAAGATGGAGTTCGGTATGGAACCACTTTAAGTTGGTTAATGACGACAAAGACGCCAAATGCACCATCTGTGGAAGTATTTTAAAGTACAACTCCTCCACAACTTTGCTAAATTATCACCTCAATATGTCACATTCTGTTGGGAATAAATCTTTTATTAAGGAATATGATTTGCCTTTTCTCTTTCATAAGAAAGATAGCATTTTCATAGAAAGGAACCTTTTGATTCAGAGGGGAATTCAGCTTCGCAGAAAAATTGCCGCTTATCAATTAATCGATCATCGATCGATAAGATAAAACAACTATCGATTAATGAATTACTCGATAATTTGCATCCCTAATACACACTGATATAATTAGTACATCAGAAAGTCCTCTGAGAGATTTTTAACAATATTTCCAAAAAGTAGTTTAGAAGGCATTGTAATTGGTTTATAGGGCTGAGCAATATTGAAAAAAAAAACAATATTGCAATATTTTAACCCCCTGTGAATTGTACTGTGATTTATATTGGCACTTCTAGATAAATGCTGTGTCTTTATGCACAACAGGTTAAACTGGAAGTCAGTTTTTAATAAACCTACTCAGTCTTTCACTGCACAGTGAAGCCCTCTGACACAGACTGTTTACACGAACAAACATACAGTGGAGGGAGAGAATAGCAACATGTATCTTCATAGACTTTACAAAATAAATTTGGCTAGTGATTATTAACTTAAAGTCTACACTTTAAACCACCAACCATATCTCCACTGACACTCTTGAAAGTAAATGATCCATTTCATTACTTATTTGTTTAAGAAACAAGCGAAAAACTCTTTCACAACTTTATTACTTATTTCTTCCATAACTGGGCTTTCTATGATGGTCTGTAAGGACCACTCTGAAGCCATACATTTTCATACAAAATATAAAACTCCTGAGTTTAAAAACATGGCAATTTACAGGTTACCAAACTTTGACTTTTGAGATTGAGATAGTAAACTATTTAACAGCGTATTGAATAGTATTAGAAGCACCCAGACTCTAAAAGTGCATTTGCTTTGGTGGGGCTGCTCAGAAGAAAACAACATATTGATTCGGATAAG
Source organism: Scarus forsteni (assembly GCA_036419115.1). NCBI lineage: Eukaryota > Metazoa > Chordata > Actinopteri > Labriformes > Labridae > Scarus > Scarus forsteni. The sequence goes on along the minus strand of JAZDUH010000157.1, from coordinate 25,639,565 downwards.
ATGATGGCGTTTGTCCATCACGGTATACAGCACACTGAGAAGATGTTTGTAAAGTCAGATTTAAGACTCTTCAAACTCAAAAGAAGTAATTTTATATTGTGAATTTCTGACTTTGATCTCAACCCCTTTTTTTCTCAAAAATGAGGAATCGTTTTAATTTCATCCTCAACCCTGATACACTGTCATTGTTTATTTGTACTAGTGAGAATGACTTAAGTATTTCCCACTGTAAATGCACAGTTGTAATGAATGAAAGCTCAGCCATTCATTCATTCATTAGAAAATTCAAGACTGAAGAACCAAAATTACGGTAGAGTCCATTCCAAAGCAACTAAAGTAACAACCTTGATCCACCTCTGTTTGAAATGACTCACCCAGATGAGCAGCTGTGTGATGACCACGTTTGCCATGGCACAGGAGAGGTGCAGCGCAGTGCGCCCGTCTCCGTCCCCATAAGTCTCATTAACCTCCTCCTTGGTGCCGTGAGCCAGCAGCACCACCACCAACCTCAGGTCATCCTCCACCACTGCCCGAAGCAGCTGCTGCCCTAGAGGCACGTCGGACTTGGGCAGGCCCACGAGGAACAACTTCTGCTCATACTTGGCTCGGATCCAGCGCTCCTTTTCCTCCCTGAAAGAGAAAAACACATGCCAGGCAGGGTTAAACACATGGCTGGTAATTTACCATCAAGTTAGGGAACTTTCTGTATAGTTTGCAGAGGCAGTGACTTTAAGTGACACAATTTACAAAAGATACAATGTAGACACACAGGGGAAGTATTATAGTAATTGGCCTTGGAGACACACTGCTTTGAAGTGACATTTATAAACCATTAGAGCAAAGGAAAACCACTGTCCTCCACTATCACAGTGGGAAATAATACAGCGAGATTGGCTACAGAGATGAGAGAATGCCAAAGGCTGTGACGCTTTGGGCACTATTCCACTTTTTAGTGATTGCAGTCGACAGAGAGACGGTTAGAGTCTGGCCAGCTTTCTAAAGGTTACACATCCATAGCAGCATGTCTGCTGCGGACAATGCAGGAAGGAGGGGGACGTATTTTTATCAGCGCTGTCTGCTGTCAGTCTGAACTGGTGGATCCCCTCCACAAAAGAGTCAATGTGTCTCTGAGCCCCGGTCTCCCTCGGGGTGGCTGGGCCCTGAGTCAGATCGATGGGGCTGAATGGCAGCCAGGGAGGGATGCTGGGATATGGGGCTCCTTCAGTCCAGTCTGCAGCTGAGAATAGCGACTGAGGGAAAGGCTGGGTAGAATTACATATCTACTGCTCTCCATCTTGACCCCAGTTTTATTCTCTTTTAACACACAAACTGTCCAAATAAGAAAGAGGAAGAAAAATCAATATCAATACATGAATGACTGAGCATGCCCAGTGTGACAGTAACCCTGTGACCCTGTCAGCCGTTGCGATAAGAGGAGCAGAAAGACGTCGTTGTTTGGATTTGTGGGTGAGTGACAGAGAGGAGAAGGTTTGCATGGATAAGTTGAAGTGGGGACGCGGACTGGAGTGACAAGTTTCCCATGGGACTCACTATCAACCAACCAGGGCTCAAGAGTAGATACACACAGAGTCTGATTCAATTAAATTATATTCCATCATAATCAAAGACTAAAACGGGGCCATATCAGGCCTCCAATCAGCCTCCAGAATGTAATCAAATTCAGAAAATGTGAGGGAAAATTAGTCGTGGCTCTCGCTGCAACCCCAAAAAACAACTGCCCCATCTGTCAGCCATTATAAGACAACATTCTCAGTCTGAATAAGTTTATTAAGTCAAACCCTGCAGTGGAAAACATGACAGACCCAGAAAGAAGTAGTAGCCAAAGTATCTCAGCTGTCCCAGTGTGTGTAGCACCAAGATGGGGGATTGGGACTGATCTCACTTTTAAGGATTGAGCCATGTACAGAAACAAATGAATAAAGAAGAAATAAATTGCACGAACGTCTGTCCAAGCATTTATTAGCCGTGTTATTAGCTAAAATGTAGGGAGCTGCTTTATTTTCCAGTGTTGACAGATCATTAAAAAAATTCTGGATCTGAATTCTTAGTCAGCACCAAAATCTGATCAGTTCCTCCTTGCGCCGTGAAAAAAACTTTTGAGTTATTTTACTCACAGACAGAAAGACAATCAATGGTAAAAGATAATCCTTTTGGCAGAGGTAAAGAATATCTTAATTAGACCGTCTTTATAGCATCATGATTTTCTTAAATAGGAAACCTGCATTGTTTGTTGAGTAAAAAACTATCCCTTGTACAACAAGTTGATGATCTCTGCTTTACTGAAAATATAGTGACAGAATTGCAAAAGAAATGCAAACACGAGGAGAATATATTTTAATTTATTGAGTCAAAAAACAAACACTGAAACCCACGTGAAGATGTAAGCAGAAAAAAGAAAACATGACTTTTAACACAGCAATGCAGTGTTAAAATATAAACAATAAGTGACTATTTTCTAATTATTTTATAAAGCTAATCTGCATACAGGTGAGTCCTCAACATTGATTAAAATTGGCTTAAATATTCCTGCAGACCTGCAACTTTCTTAACTTTTGTTCAAGATTTTTGGAGCATAACAACTGAGTTCTTCTCCCTCATGCTTGGTTCTGCCTCTGGGGACAGAGATCTGTCGCCTGCTGCTCTGGCTGTGTGTCAGGTCTATCTTTAGTTACTTTGGAGTTAATGTTGAAACAAGTTAAGATCTAACTTGAGCTGTCTTTGTTTGGTTTCATCACAGACATAAAGATAATCTAAGCTGGTAAAGATAAACATTCATCCAGATAAACTATTTTTGCAGACATGGTGTTTTTACCTCATTTAACCTATTTGTAAAAGACATTTTTATTGTTTATTCACATTGCATCTGTTGCAGAACATGGAATGCAACATATCTTGTGATGGACTAACAGCTGGAAATAAAAACTTTTAGTAACTAGAAAAGCACTCGGAGAGCGCAGACCTCTGCCAGCGCCACAGTCCTCACCCATATTGTGATTTTCACCATAAATATTAGTCCTACCTTTATTTCAGCTCAATATTTAGATTCCTTGACCATGAAAACATTCCATTAGCAATTGGATTCAAAATGATATCTATTTTTGTTCAGTAGTTATTCAAAAAAATCACATTTTTCATCATGGCCGCCAGATCCAGATCAACACCAAAATCGAATCAGTTCTTCCTTTTCTCATGCTGAACATTTCCTGAAAATTTCATCCAAATCCATCCATTAGTTTTTAAGTTATTTTGTTCACAGACGGACGGACAGACGGACAAACTCTCCCGAAAACATAACCTCCTTGGCGGAGGTAATTAATGTCAATATACAGTGTCAGAAAATGTGATGTTGACATATTTCAGTGTATTGATTCTGCTTATTTTTTTTTTTACATCTTTACATCTCATGCTATGAAGTTTTATATTAATTAACTCTATAAAGGACTTTGAAATACTTGAGGTATGAATGATGCTTTATAAAAAACTTGCTTTACCATAGCATTTAATGGGATCTTGAGACAAAAATAAGGCAATGCTGGAGCTCATCAGCTTTAATTTAACTAGAAGAAAATAAGAATGAACTTACATTTTTACTAAACAATTACCCTGGTTCTTTGAACGTATTCCCAGTCCCAAAATATCCAGTGATTTCTCAGTCCATAAAAATATTTTTTTAGTGGAAAAAAAACAATTGAGATTGACAAGAAGATATTTTCTGTAATAATTCAATGAGCTGACCCCGAGCACACCTCAGAGTAGCACATTTCCAATTACAGCAGCAGTTTTAACAATAGAAACCAGTTCAACATTAGTCACTCTCTTTTATTACGACCTTCGCGGCGAGGTGTGAAGGCAGCCAACTCTACAACAGACAGCAACCATTTTCAGACTCATATGTCAGCTGTCAGGCTCACTCCGTGGAGCAGTCCGTCTTACACTGAGGAGGCTGGCAGGCGACCAAACTACAGGAGTTAAAGATGTGATGGAGGACGTTCAGGTCTTTATCAGCGCTGCAGCACAGATTGATTAACTGCAAAACACCACCCAAAGCTCATTAAGTAATTTCACCCATATTCTAAAATAGTCTCTGAAGCAATTGTGTTGATAAGCACATGGGAACACTTGTGTTATGACCTCAAAGAAACTGTAGGAGAAAGAGTGTTTTACCCAGCTCCACCATAAGAGAACCTTTTCTTAAGAACGAGGGCATTATGTGAGACACAATACAGCTCTAATGGCAGGCAATTGCAGTGGCCCAGAGTTTTATGGTGTAAGACCTCCATCAATCCCTACTCAGTCATTATGTGCGGACAAGCCTGTTAGCAAATCAATTGGCCTTAGAAGCAGAGGAGAGCTCAGAACAGGAAGGGGCCGTCCTGCCCTCCCCTCCTATTTCCGGTGGACCTTTTGAGAACAACTTCTTCTTACTACTTAAGAGGATAAAGTACGACTAAAGTTTTAAACTAGTTGTGATCCTCCAGGCAAAAATCATCAGTCTTTACGAGAAGGAAAACCCAAGCATGGTTAAAAAGCTGTTGTCTAAAGTTAGTTTGAGAAAGCCGGACCATGAATGAGATGCTGATTCTGTGGAGCCCAGTGAATTGATATGAGCTAAATGAGGCAGAAAGTTAGCACCAAGACGTGAAACAAAAAGGCTGCTGAGGAGGAGAGCCATTAAGAGGACGTCAACATCTCAGAAAGGAGCCCTGAGGACACTTTGTTATCCTCCGCTACCAAATCAGCCCCCAAGAAAACGGCAGGAAAAGGCCTAACTCGCTCACTCGCTTGCTGCTGATGCCGAGATTTAGAGCCAGCCGCACTCCTTTTTAATGCGGTCAACTTTTATGGAAAAAAAAACACAGGCAGTGGTTTTTCAAAGATTCCTGACACTTAAAAGCCAGGGAGTGAAAGGAAGTGAAATGCTAATCCTGCCTCTTGTCTTTTGTTTGAAAAAGAAAAACAATCCAAACAGAGGTAGAGTTTAGACAGTCGGGGGGGAAAACTGAGACCCTTGAAAAGGACACTTCCTCACCACAGGAGGAAGAAAAATAAAATCAGCAGATTTAGCATGTCAAAGCACCAGGACAGAGTGAGGGTGGGAGGTGGAGAGGGAGAGGAGAGTGAATTTTCTCAGCATGGGGGGATATTTGGGAAATTGAACTGATGGTTACTCTTACATACACACATGTTAAGGCCAGGCAGACTCTGATTTCCTCACTCTGCTTTGAGCACATACTTGTTCTAAATATCTCTGTTGCTCAGGGGACAGAGCGGAGCTCAGGCTTCCTAATAAAAATGCCTGTGCCCTTTTTACTAAAAAAACAAGCCAGGTTCGAGTGGCAAAGACTTTCCTTCAAGTAATCTCCTACTGGTGAGCCTCGTTTTACCTCTGTGCGTCAGTGTATTATAAAGATGCTTAATGTTCTCAGCATAACATTAATATTTATATGCTGTGCTTTTTATTAGCTTAAAGAAAGGGTTGGTAATCAGATTTAGATACATTTTTTCAGAATGGTTAAAATAATCTTAATGCCCCAGTGGCCACTGTTCTTAAAAGAGAGTGAAAAGTAGCCACTCTCTAAAGCAGGGGTGGGCAAGTGGCAGCCCGTGGACAAGTGTGGCCCTCCACATCACTAAATGTGGCCATTCATTCCCAACCAACAGCTGTGAATATGAAGAAAACTCAGATATCCAATAGAAATAATTCTAGATAATCTAGACTGATATTTTTATTGTCTTATGTAAGTTGTTTATGACCTTACTTGCTATAATAGTTGTAGTGGCAAAAAGGAACAGTTTCTTAGATATGCAGTTTGAACTTAATGTTAATATGTTGATTTAAGAATTTTGATTGTGTTCAGATACATATTGAAAAAAGGTGTAGTTGCCCTTTAACGTCTCTTACGCGGACGCAGATATTTGTTTACTTTTCTTTCTCCATCAGTTTCAGTCTGTGCCTGATAGTGAGGGAAGCATACAGTTTTCTTACCTGTGTTTCTGCAAAGATGCAACTAGTGTATTAGCCAGCCACATTTTTTCTGTCTGTGGAAGTATATTTTTGAAAACAAATTAAACGGAGAGTTTATATTTTTCCTCACAATGTGTCTGGAGTGGATCTGTTGGATCGTGTAGCTGGGCTAACAGTGAACACTGCCTGTGGAAGCGGTCTTTTGCTACAAGGGATGCAGTGTAAGTTAGAGCAATCCTCACAAGAGATAAAACCTCTTCAATAGTGTCTCTAAATCTCTTTTAAGAAGCCTTTGAACATTATATCAAGTATTCCTCAATACTATATTTAAAAAAATGGCAGCAGCAAAATATTTGAGCTTAAACAATTTGAATAACACTCATTTTATTGATTTGAAAAAGCTTCATTGACTTTAATTCCATGTATGTGAGCTAAATTTGCTTGAATTCTATGACAAGTTCATTTGATTATGCATAATAACTTGTATTTATGTTGTAATATATGAATATTGGTATTCTAATTTTATGACAAATTTATATTATCATGTGTTGTTTATCCAACATTCTTTTTCATCATCAAGATTTTCTGAAAACTTGTAACAATGCGGCCCTCAGGCTGGGAAAAATGGATATATGTGGCCCTCTTGGTAATTAAAGTTGCCCACCCCTGCTCTACAGCATGAGTACAACAGGGAAACACCAACCATCACAGCAATTCAGACAGAATTTATTAAACCATTCAAATCCTGCATTACCGTTCTGCCCACTTTCTGCGTGTACATTTTGCCGTTGTGCACGGACCCTGATTCAATGTGTGCAGCCGAGCTAAGAGGGATCCAAATACACTGGAGAACGGCAGTAAAACTACCAAAAACCCTGATTACTGGTAACCACTCCTCCTGCTAAACAGAGCAAGAAAAGAAAGACAGAGGAAGAGAAGGCCGAAACAAAAAAGAATTTGGACAAAGCCAGGGCAAAAACAAAAGTCAGCATCGGGTTGTGAGTACTAACTAACTTGCCATGTTTGTTTTTTAACTTTGATAAGATACTGCTTTGGTGTTTTCTTATTGCTGAGTGAGACATGACTTGGCTCAATGCAAAAGAAAAACACTGAAAAACAACATGACTACCAACCCAGCCTTTAAAGTGTAATTGATACTGGCAGACAAGGGACATATATATTTTACAAAAACACACTAGAGTGAAAGAAACTGCATCTTTTAAGCTTTCCATGCCCTTTAGTTTGTTTAACATGTCTCCTCCAAAGTGACAGATTACCTCTGTGAACAAAAACAATGTCACTAAAGCCCTGTCCACACAGAGACTAAAACATTTAAAAAAAAACATCTCTATAAAAAGGGCATTGTTTCAAGAAATGAGTCAGTCAACATGAAAACACTGGAAATGCTGTAGCACATATGCCAGGCCTGTTAGTGGCGCGATAATGCTGCTACAGACAACCAAAACCAGACGAGGAGCATATGGATACATCATGATAAATGTTAACAAACTCTGGCTTATGCTGTTCTCTGTGTCCTCTTGTTGCTCAAAGTGGTCATGAAGGAACAACAGAATTTTGCTGTAAAGCCATAAAAAGCCCAGTAGCCTCTGCAGCACAAGTGTGATACTGTATTCTGTCATTGTTGACAGGGTTAGTGCATGCAGTTTAGAGAGACTGGGCTATGATGTCACCCTCCCTGCAATTATCCATATTCGTTGTCCACACTGAAATGCAAGGCCATCATTTTCAGGTTCATCCACAGAGGGAACTGTTTTCATAAATGTGCCTTTCTGGCACCCAAAACTCATATTCGTGTAGACAAAACACAACAACAACAAAAAAATGCAGATATGCCTCAATTTGTCTCCGTATGAACAGCTCCTAAGGCCTCTCCATCGCCATCTCCCCTTCTTTACGGCTCTAGCAGCTGCTGCCATTGAAATCACTGTTCATCATGAGTTGAAGACCACTGGCTCCTAGTAGCAAGTCCATTGCAAAGCATAAATGTTAGAATGAATGTAGAGTTGTTGACAACAAGACTCAGAGGAACGCTGCTCTGACCATTTACCATTGACGTGTAAGCTAATCAGAGCAGGCTGGAGATTGATTAGTGCTTGGTGAGAATTAATTTACGTCAGGTAAAAGCTATTCTGCATTGCAAATCCTGTCAGAGGAGATGGCATGTATATGCCAGGAATCACGATCTCTCCCAAAGTTTTTAACCAGTTTGGGGTTTTTTTCCACCAGACACACCACATGGACTGTTTTATATATCTATGGAACATATTTCACTTGTCCGTCCAGGCAAAAGCCCACAGAGAATATTTGATAACAGGAAATGAGATTATTACACAATCATTATGTGGGTCGCATAACAGGTCAATCAGATTGCAATTTTTTTCACTAAATATTTAATTGGTTTTAAATTTACCAAAATTTGGGTTCATATTTCTTTTAGGAAATGCTGTGCGACCTGAAGCTAAAAGAGCTGAGAATCTCTGTCTTAAAGCAAAAGAAAAAAGTTTCTATGTCCTTAGACGTCTCCCCAGCCCTGGAACTCTCTCCCACCAGACCTCAGAAATCTGACCTCCCTGTCTCTTTTTAAATCCAGACTCAAAACCCACCTGTTCCGAACTGCATACTACTTATCATGTATATTCCACTCTCATCCACTTATCCTTCACTGTCTGTTGCATTTTGCTGATTTTATAGTTGTATTGTTTTGTTGATTTTATTGTTGTTGTTTTATCCTGTACAGTGTCCTTGGGTGTTTTGAAAGTCGCTTTAAAATAAAATGTATTATTATTATTATTATTAAACTCACAAGAATAACCTTGAAAATGTTGGCAAACTTGGACGTTGCCAAACATCCAACACTGTGCACCCCTATTGTTTTGTCTGCAAGAAATTGTGGGCAAACATCAAAATGCTAACTGTGTTGAAGTGGAAATGGGCTCCTGTCCAGAGCTGGTGTCCCCTTTCATTTGCCTAGCAGATCCCACCTCGATAAAGGCAGCCCTAACAGTAGAGAAAGGCCTCTTTTATAATTCTATTAGAGCTCTGTCTTTTCTGCTCTGTGTTGAGCAATGGATCCTGACCCTGACTTAATTAAGTGGCAAATGGCGGAATGATTCTCCTAAACCCAGCCCACGGAGTCAAGAACACATGACTGAATTCAAATAAAGAGGGACAAACAAGGATAATTAGTCAAGCCTGAAAGACAAAGGCGAAACGGGTATTTATAAGAAGGGGAAGGGGAAACTGAGACGGCAGGGGTGGAGCCAGCAGTGGTGAAGCTCCAGAATGACCAATCTGACTCTCTGCAATAAAGGTGCATCGGCCCATAGGAAGGAGGACGTCCGTCCCACAACTCGCCCATCTTTCAAAATGAGTCCTCCTAAACAATCACAAGCTTCTCCAACTCCTCCTTCTCTTCCTTGAGGATCCAAATTCACCGCCGACACATCAAATAGACCCAGTGAAGGGGAGAAATGGTGTTTGGGAAGGTTTGGATGGGGGGGGGGGGGGACAGCCTGAACAGACCTCTCTGTGGGGGTGGGCAGCTTGTATGGGACCGGTTCCCATGCAGCCAGCAGCTTTACTTCCACAAATCGAGGGGAGGGAAGAGACAGAAGAGCGAGGAAGAGGGACAGCGGCAGAAAGACAGGAGAGGGGTGCTCCAAGGGGAAACGACAGAGATGAAAAAAGAGAACACAACAGGGAGAGAGAGCTGGGCCCCAGAGCATCAAAGGTTGCTAAGGGCCAGAAATGAAGGAGGGACACAGTAAACGCTGCTGCAAAAAGTGCTAAATAATGCCCCCTCTGGTTCATCGGGTACAGTGTGAAGCAGTGTGTTCCACTCTGAGGATAACAGCTGCACAAGAATGAAGACAAATATTTTTACAAGAGAAAAAGATAGCACTTTCAAGGCTTCCAGATCTCAGCCCCAACAGATGATTTGAGCTGAAAAGGTTCTTGTAGAGAGGCCAATAGGAGAGCATCTGGGTCCCCTAGGCAGGCAGAGGGATGAGTTGAATATATTGTGACATTAATGAGGTTGTCAGACTCCTCGTGATGGAGTGGCTGTGTTTTTGTGCCAGCAAGACTAACACCCTTAAATGCTCATGCTGTTAACCCCTGCTGAACCCCTCGCCTTACAGACAAAGCTGAGGGGACGATAGCACATGCCTGCTTATGCATGCAGAAGGGACAAGTCATATTCAAAGAACCTGGTGTTTCAAAAACCCTTTCCTTTTGCAATGTTACCAGAAATATAAAATAGAATCTTAAACCTGTTTCTATTTTAAGTGTATTTTGTGTTATGAAATATAAATGCAAAGCCTGATCCCAGATTTCCCAGAACTGGAGTATGCAGTAACCTAATTTGAACAACAATCTGAAACCTCAAAATAATCTGTGAGCAAGCAGTTTTCCACATCTTCACTAATAACTCAATAAGTTCTCCATGGATTTTGATGGCATAGTCAGGAGAGGTTTGTCATGGCATGTTGATAAAGCTTTCAGTTTGATAAAGCTTTCAGTTAGGGACCAGCTTATAGTTTATAAATTAGTTCATAAATTAGACCCATAGTTTAGATGCAATAGGCTTAGACTGCCGGGGGGGGATCTGGCACAATGGGCTCTATCACTCTCTCACTCTCTCTCCGCATCTGCTTTTGCCCCTTTTGTTTGCTCCTGTACTCGTCTCTGGCTCTTGTCTTGTAGGTGGCCTGGGATCCTTGGTGGAGACTGCCTGCTGCTGTGGAGTCACGAAGCCTCAAAAAAACTCAAAACTACAATTATAAACATGACACATAGTTGACCATTTTATTAGGAACACTCCATTCCCATTATCATTATAGCTGTTCATGTAGATATTAGCATGATCTCCATATCCATGATCGATACATCTACAGTATCTACTTTTTAATTACCACATAGGCATGAGGTCCCTCTGAAAATGGGATGTCACATCTCAAGAGGCCTTTAACACATTTATACTTAATGGAGACAAATATGGTAGGGATGCACTTGTGGTCTGGGCACCCATGAGTTCATCACTACCATAAATTCTTATTTTCAGTAAGAATATCCAAGATTATACTTCTATAAAATGATCACCACAACCATTCAGATATGAGGACCCTCTTGAAAATGAGATGTAGCATCTCAAGAGGCTACCCTCTAATAAATCAGACGACAGGACTATGGTTCATGGATCTGTCCCTAACTTTAGTTCTTATTCTAGTCCACTTGTCTCCTCTTACCTCCCTTCCTTTGCCCTCACACTCAACACAGCATCGTGTGGATTTGCTGTTCATCATGAGACTGGGATCCACATTCAAGATTTCCTGCTGCTTAACAGAGCGTTTTTTCTTGCCGCCATGATGGAGGGATCCATGATTGGCTGTATGGATTCATGTTGGGTGTTGGATGTATATATTTGTATATATATGTATATGTGTATTTTATATGCATATATGTATCTATGCATATATGTGTATCCATAAAATGAAGAGCTTAACGCTCTATTGTAAAGTGTCTTGAGATAACACTTGTTATGAATTGGCGCTATACAAATAAAGATTGATTGATTGATTGATGGCACAAGAAAGAAGTAATGTGGTTTTGGCAGCAAATCCAGGATTTTTTTCCAGTATTTGTTAGCAGTGCAAGAGTTTCCCACATTTTAGACAATAAATCACATGACACCATTGGAATTGCCTTGGTGCAGGATAGTGCTCTCACAGCACTTCTAGTTAACAAACATTTTCTACGTGTGCTAGTTCTGTACCTATTTTCCTTTCGGGAAATTATCTTCTCAGAAGTACTTTCTGACTTTGTAAACTCTTTTTTTTTGTAATATTGATGTCTCTGAGACAGATCAGTTATTGATAAAAAGAAATCTATTGGCATTCAAACCTTTTCTTCACCTCATTGATGTTAAGAATTGTGATAACAAGAGGAATAGTAAAAGCATAGTATGATATTTAATTGAGTGTCTCCTAGAAATTCAGCATTAGATAAACTGTGACAAAATTTCTATTGATCAAACACTATACAGTAAAGAATAAAAGCTGACATGTAAATTATGTCTGCTGGTGATGTTTAGCTACAAAAGATTAAAGAAACCATAAAATCAAGAAAATAATTATCATTTAAAATATGATATGATATAATAGGGTTATGGTTTTATTTAGCATAAATCACCTCTCTTGCTTCACTTGCAGTATCTGTAAACTGTGCAAATGCTGCAAACATGACTTGTTTGCTTAAAGTATGTTTTCTACCAGCAAAATAGTCAGACCTTTAGTTCATGTTGCATTATTAGAAAATTGTGATGTACTGTGCAGCCCTAGCTTGAAGCCGGCTTTGTGCAACATTGTGCTCAATGGGTTACTAAATATTACAACCTTTGTATATACTTTATTTCTGGGTATATACTTTAAATTCTGGGTTATGGTTTAATGCTAACAGTGTTGAAACTAAACTGCTCTTAAGTGGACAGAGCAGTTATGAATCAGTCCTTCATCTACCTGGCCCTGAATAACAGTAGCATGTGGGCAATTAGTAACTGTGGTACCACATCTCCCACACAGGGCTAATTACTGACCTGTGGGTTTCATTTAGGGAGAGGGAGAGAGGGAGAGAGAGAGGGGAAGGAGGCAGGACATGGGAAGACCCAGTCATTCATCTGTCTTAATTAATTACTCTCCCTCCATAAGGGCTCCTGGCAAGGCCGAATATTCTAAAAGCCCCTTTGAGAGAAGGCATTTAAGCCCTCTAACCTGTAAGTAGCCCTTAAAATTTACTCTGTGAGACCACTGTGGAGGGCAGTAGTCACTGAATGACTAGAATCTTATACTTGTAGCTCTGGTGTTACAAAGGAAATATAAAAGCTCACAAGGACGAGCCGAGATGCCAGAGCAGGGGCAGAAAGGGTTAAAAGAGGCAGCAGGGGCCAGGTTTGGAGAGTTTAGTGGTGTGATTCATTTTTATTACCACGCAGCCCCTGCAGGCGGCAGGAGTGGCAAATTATTTCTGAAACAAAGTGGAGGGCTCTCATCAGAGCTATTACCTGCCTGTGGCCGAGGGCGGCGCGGAGCCTACAGAGGGTGACAGTGAGAGGCCCGCGTCAGTGAGGGATAGCCGTCCACATCCGTCCATGCTCCAGGACATCTCCCCCAAATGGGAACTGGAGTGTGCGTGAGTGTGTGTGTGTGTGTATGCCAATAGAAGATAAGGGTAGAGTCAGCTGTTGGACCTCCCCCATATAATCCGTCAAAATAGTCTGTGGTGTTTTCTATCACGTACATGCCAAACAATTAGAGTAGACGTGCAAAACATGACAACTCCCAGGTGCTAATTAAAAGAACAACTGGCCTCCAACATGCTGACTGTGGAGATCAGCCACAGTGCACGGATCGCACAGATTTATTATGACACGACTGACTGTAGCAGTACCAGGTCTGAATACTACAACAATACGTTCTGCTGCTTTTTTTGTCTTTAAACTTCGAGCTGCATTGGACTCTTTGGAGTAAATTTTATGTTTCCATCAATAATGATACTCTATGTTTCTAGGCAGCTATGCGATTTTGATTTTATTTATTTTTTATATAAATATTATATTATATTATAAATAATATTATATATTATTTATTTGTTTTAATTCATTCCATTTATTTGTTTATTGAAGATTTTGCAGTGTCACACTGTCTTTTCTATAGAGGGGCATTCTGTTTTGCTGTTGTCAAAATTAGTTTTACATATATCACCAAAACAACAATAGCACACTTACTGAATGTATTATTCATTGTCTTGTTAATGTGTGCTTGTAGGGCTATTTTGTCTTGACTTTATCCGTGAAGACAATTTAACAAGATGTTCATCTTGGACAGCATTATAACACATTTTTTGTGTTTTTAACTCGGATGCTTGATTCCTCTCAGATGTAGTTAAGGGCTGAAGCAGGGTAGAAAAATGTTGAAAACCACTGCTCTTAGTAATCCAAATAAACAAATGAGGTTCATTTGGCACATTTATGACCTCATACCTGCAATTTTTGACCAGTAAGGTTCCTACCCCAAAAAGACATATGCTGTTTTATATGCTTTAAATTTGCTGGCCAAACTTCAAATGAACACTTTTACTATTCTTAAACAAATGACCCCACTTCCCTCATTTTATTCCCATTTCTTTTTTAAATAAATATTTAATATTGTGGACTGTATGGCCAGATTCTTGCTCATACGCACCCCCGATTTTTTGCTTGTAAAAGTACATTAGACAACAAGAATAATGCTAAACATAGGCCTCTCTAACATCGTTCATGAATTTTCTGATAATTGTACTTCTGGACAGTATTCACCATTAAAAATAGTGGTTAAATTATTTTAAAACAAATGGTATCAACAAGTACAAAAACACCTATTATTGGCAACCTGGTGCTAGGCTTAAGCCTAACCACTCTTTCCAACCCTTCAAATCAAACTTTGTATGAAAGACTAAAAGTTTATTTTAAAAGAATTGTGAAAATATCTCTTAGTAACATTTTAACCCTAACACATTTGGATACTGTTTATCACGGAGCCCTAAGGTTCATAACTAATCTTAAGCCTCTAACTTATCATTGTACTCTGTATGAGTGAGTTGGGTGGCCCTCTTTGACCATCTGGAGGCTGAATTATTGGCATATCCTGATTTACAAGGCTATACTTGGCCATATACTTGGCCCATCATACTTAAGTAACTATATATATATATAAGTGAGAAGTTATGGAAGCTACAGCCTTCGTTCTGCGACTCTGTCACAACATCCACCTTTGCTCTCTGTCCCTAAAGTCCATCTTGAAATATGTAATAGGAGTTTCCAATATGGAATCTACTCTAAGAAAAACTGTCTTGGAGAGCTGGTATCTTTAATTCTTTTTAGGTGCAGGTTAAACGCATAGGAGGAAGAAGTAGGCTGTAGATGCTTTGCCTGTTAAACTTGACTTATAAACTTGCTGCTCTGTGACTTTGACTTGATTGATTCATACTGTATGTATGTATTTGTGTCTGTAATTGGTTTTTTTGTATGTAACTTTGCAAATGTGCTGCTACCTGTCTTGGCCAGGACACTCTTGCAAATGAGTTTTTTTTTATCTCAACAAGGCTATTCTGGTTAAATAAAGTTCTTATATAACAAAATGCAACTAAGTATTGTGCATTTTCTGCTTTTCTAAACACAAATGATCAGTTTAGATATTATAAGCACATATGCATGCACATAACCATGTTTCTCATTATGTTGCATGTAATCATTGTGATGTAAACAGGTTATTTTCCTATTGCTGTTTATTTACATGTGTGACATATCTACATATTGTATGCTTTGGATCCAGAAAGCTTAACCCATCTTGTGGATGGATGCCTTTAAGTTAAATCTAAAAAATGCAAAGGGGGTGAAACTAGTCTTGCAGGAGACATTCAATCAGACAGTGAGTTGATATTCAGGTAGTTACTGAATCGTTTAGATTAGGTGTCACTAATGTTTAGTGGGACCCGGGAGCCACACACTGCCTGCCTGGGTGCCATCACAAACCTGCTGCATGTCACAGATGTGACACAATTAAAAAAATCCCCTTATGTGGGCTCTGCTCATGTAGAGAGGAGCAAACACTCAGGATAGTCAAGTCTGAATTTATGGTGTGAAAAGAGATCAATCAAAGAGCTATGTCCCATTAAAGGGGACATAATTCATCTTAAGTGAAATAATTTGATGGCAGCGTTTACCCCACAAGGGTACATTGTTCTATCAGCAACAAATAATCAGCATCTCAATAACCAGTGGCCATATATGATATCTACAACTGCTGTTTTTTGTCTAGAGATTAGTTATGCTGCAAATGAGATTTATGGTTTGACAGTGAAAACTAATGGAGGTGCAGCTGCAGGATAAGATCGGATTTTTTAGACAATGAAGAACCTTCCTGCTTGAGGCGACGTCGGACTGACAGTGGTAGAGAGAGAAATCAACATCAATAATCTTTCATCAAGTCCACACAGGAGCACTTTAGCACGGATACCATTCAATAAATAACTGTAGGCCATCATTCAGGTCTGAACTGGCCGGAGAGCGCAGGATGGATTCAGAAGCAAAAGGCCTGAGACGACAAGAGGAATGACGAACACAGCCAAACAATGTTCAGTGGCAAACTCAAGATTCATTTTTTTAATAAATAGATTTTAAACAAACTGCTCTACATGAATTCCCACAGATAGTCTACAAGGGTTTGCTGATATCTGCAAGAGACAGTAAGATAATCAATTCCTGACAAATTGATGATTTCTTTAACCTGCTTTTTTTTCCCACAACCAATACTTTGTCTTCGTTTACATTGCTTTTGATAATTTCAGGCCATCCAGCAGTCTAATCAAACTGACAGGTGTTTTGAAGTTTGTGTCCCTTTTTATGTCTTTGTTTGTTGTTTAAAGCAGTTGGTCTCTAACAGTGGATCACAATTACAAATTAGCTTAAGCTACCGAGGGTTTACTGTTAAACTTGGTTTGAATTCTGACTCATCCCTTTTCACAATGAACAGTGAACAGATCTATAGTGAACAGGTTGTGCACGTTCTATCATGGAGAAATAGATATCCTGATTCTTAAAGGGATGGAGTTGGATAAACTAAGATCCCAAATAAACAAGCCCTACATTGCTAAACTAAAACTAAAGTAAACGTGCTTTTAGTCGGGGTGTTGCGGTGATCTACTATGACTGTGTGCACAATTGGTAACGGGCACAAAAGGGGTGCAGACTGCCCTATTAAAGGGAGGATTTTACATTTGCTACCGGCTGTCACCATTGAGATTTTGGGAGAGCAGAGTGGTCTGAAGTCATGGAGTTTGAGGCACATAAACACACTGGTGAACTCCTGCACAAACATCTCTGCATTGCCAGAAAAAGGTGATTTGGAAGGCCATCTGTGAAAAGCACACAGCTCAAAACTGAAATTGCTGGATAGACGATATGTTAGTACTATTTTTGACCAGAGGTTGCAGTTAACATTTTGCTGTCTGTCTTTTTGATGGACAAGGTCGTCACTTTTCCATCATGCCATATTTTTTTCCGTCATTTTAATTTTCCTTTTCCGATTCCAATAAAACATAATCTAAAACCACAACATTTGCATAGTGGCTCAGCTTCATCACCAATAACCTCTCACGTGAAGAGAGAAGCATGTCACTGTCTCCAGAAGAATGATCTGTGTAAATGTAAGATTGCATTCAACCTAATATGCAGTTTTTCTGATTTAAAAAGTGTCCTTATGACCAATCTGTCACGACACAAGCAGCGTAGTTGGTTTTGATTCAGTGCTAAAAATTTCCAAGGCTCACAACTTTCAGAGCTGTTTGCCTTACTTTTTGAAACATAGGTGTTACCTGAACCACATTGTTCAGATAACTTACCATATTCTTAAAGATGATATCATACAACTTGCATATCATGCCCAGTCTGTAAATCTATGCATATAGTTAGGAAAATGTATTCAAAACTGAAAATCTGTACAATCCATTTATCTGCGCTGGGAAAACAGTAAGATAATTAGGCAAAGAACGCTTCTAACATATCAATGAATTAATGATTTACTGTGATTGCAAGCACATGCTGCAGTGGGAGAAAAAACAGCCACAAGGGCAGCACCAGCGCCCTGTGACTGACCTGAAGCATTCACAGATCCAAAACCTGCTGGCAATGCATGGAAAATGTGACACACTCAGCTCTGAGTGACAAACACAGGGATTCTGGTTGTGAAGGGAATCTTTTCTTACAAAGGTTAAATGACCTCCTTGATTGAGGAATCAAGTGTGTAAAACAGAGTGGGTTTACTCTGCTTGTGTGTGTCTGCATGAGTATGGTGGCACACTGGATCGTCCCTCTTTTCCAGTCCTAAATTAAGACAGACAGCCTCCAAATCTCATTTATTGAAATAAATGGTCAATAACAAAAAATATTTGTTTAATGCTGTTTATGACTGTTGAAACATGTTGACGCACACAGAGAAGATTCTCTCCCGCCATCATCCGCCATCTGTGTCATTCAATTCTGTTTTTTACTTGTCCACATATCAAAAATGTTCCAACTTTATTGGAATTGGATGAAATTGGAGTTTGTTCTAAATGGGGTGAAAATCTATTTTTACCCTCATATTCCAACTGAGGGTTGGTCACTAACAGTAATTATTTGACCTCTGCCCCTAAAGAACAGCCCTACGGGACACACTGAGTAGCTATAGCAGCAGTCATAGAATAAAGTAACCATCAGTGTTTCTTTGTTTGTTTGTTTGTCACTTTTTCAACAAAGTTACAAAGCTGTGATGTTAAAACAGTCTAATGCCACCAGCGAGAGCCCACAGACAGTCTTATCTGTGACAGACAGAGTGATGACCTGGCCCTGTGTGATGGATATGTGACACGGCAGCTTGGGGCCCCAGGGCCTGGCTCTTGGGGTGGGGTTTAGCCATAATGGTGTGCTTAATTACCTGCACAGCCACACAGCAGGTCATTAGTCAGACAGGGATGCTAGGTCTCACCTGTCACAGGGAGATAAACAATCCTCCTACCAGATCTGAAACCTCAGAGGAAAGAGAGCAGGTAGTTGTTGGAGTAAGTTTGGACAGGGCAGTCTGCTGTAAGTCGCAAAGTGAACAACTGATACATTTTAAAAACAGACTTTTTTGGTGTGAAAGGAACAAAAAAAGGAAAATGTTTTGACAGAAACTTTAAAACAGCATGTTGCATTTTAAACTTTGATTAATGTACATCTGGTATGAAATATGAGGTTACAGAGGATTTTTTTCTGATTATCATCTGCAGTAAGGAGTCTTAAATCAGAGAAATTAGATAGTTTTCTCACACTTTCAGTTCCTTGGTCTGGTCCTTGGAATATATTTTTTTGAAGTTTCAGGTTTAATGCCTAAAACATGGTCTGTGGTGAACTCAGACTTAAACGCTGGCAGAGCTGCACTAGTAAATTTGTGAACTTGTTCATGTCAAGGGCAACTACGAACAAAGAATCTAACAACGGCTTCCGAGTTTGTTACATTATTGTGATGATGTGACTTTAAAAAAGAGGTGTTAGTCCGTCAGCTGTGGTGGAGTTCCTCTTTAAGCAAAGATTAGCTTTTTTTTTTTTTTGCTTATACTCACTTGATTTCTTATTTGCTTATTCATTTAAATGTTTGTGTCTTTGCTGCTCTTACTCCTCTTACTTAACTTTTATAAATATTTTTAAAATTCTGTTCCTACCCTCTTTAAATGTTTTATGTACTTTCCTTATCTATCAGTTTGAATTTTCCAAGCTTTATCTAGTATCATTATAGTATCATAACTGACTTGGAGATTTGCCTGAAATGTCTTTTACTCCCTTGATCTGCTTTATTCCTGCTGATTTACCGGGTTTGCATGTTGCTACTGTCCTTTAATCTCAATTTTTTAATCACCTCCAAGGCTTATAATTGCCTGTATTTGCCTCTTTGTCTGTTTTAACGTCAGTGTCTTGGTAAGAAATCTTGAAAATGTATCAACAGATTTTGATTTAATGAATGTTGGTTACAACTTACGTAAGGACTGACACAAGTTTGGAAGCGATCTGAATCAGGATGCGGATGTAGGGATCTTTTAAGGGGATTTGTTCACATTGTGAGATAGGGTAGTTTTTAACTATCTTTTTCTTAATAACTCACTGGACAATGTTGGAAATGCCTTTGTGCAGGTTTGTGTCCACAGAGCATTTGTTGTTCCTTCATGTGTTACCTGTGTTACTGTACATTTTGCTAATCTCCAGAATTTGGCCTTAATTGAAATTTTCATAGCACTTTGAAAACATCTGCTTTTAAAAGATGAGACATAAAACACATTATTATTAGCATTATTTGCTGATTACCTGCTCAGTGCTAACTTCAGGATTTGCCTACAAACTTAAGTCCCTGCACCTCTGTAGAAATCCATTAGATTTTAATGGCATAAATCGGGTAAGTGCAAAAACATGCCCACACAAAACTTGAGTTCAAGTCTAGATGGAATAGATGGAATAGAAATGATAAGACAACAAACACTTTGCTTGAAATGTTAGATAGTACAAGATAAAATAAAGAAACAGAGGGACAAAGATGCTAAAAAAGTACCTGCTCATAGAAAAGACGGGCATTGTGATTAGTGTGTACAAGGCGGACTCAAACATAAAATACTGTGCTGTGGCTCAGCACACTGACATTTATGGACCCCTGGTGCTTCTTATGGAGCATTTTCTACTGTGAAGTGCCTGTTCTGAAATATAGGTGTCTAATAACCGGCAGCTAATGGAGAGAAGACAGCGTTTCTTTCTCATTCTATAATCTCTGTGCGCTTCATTAAACAGCTCCTTTATTTGAAGAAAAAATATCCTACCTGGAACTGTCGCTCCCTGGCTTGTTGTAGTTCTCCAAAGCCCCCTCCCACACGCTGTTTGCCATCGAGTTACCAATGGCTGTCATCACCATGCTGAGCTCCACCGGCCAGTCGTCCAGGTCCAGGGACCGCACGCGGGACAGGTGGGTGCCCAGATTTCTGTGGATTCCGGAGCATTCGATGCACATCAAGGCGCCGAGGTTCAGGCTGGCCCAGTCAGGGTCTATATGAGTGAAGATGAATAAGGATGCTTTAAGAAACAACACTGTCTCAGTGTGACCCTGATACTTCACTATGATTTAAAAGATTATTTTGGGGCTTTTATGTCTTTAAGCTTTAAGACTGCAGTGAACAGAGTGGGCAATAAAAAAGAATGGTGAATGAGGTGAAGTAAAGCGCTGCAAGTCTGTAGCCTCAGCACATGTAGTTCACTTAACAACTGCTTGGCTAACCTGCACTCCCTGTTGTTCAATCTGTATGTGCACTTTATTTCTTTTCCTGATCAAGACAATGCATTTAAGTAGATAAACATTAATTTTCTGGGTAGTGTATTGTTGCTATATGGTACTATCTGTCCAATCTGGAGTCTTTAGTATGTACTTTTTAAAACTAGAACTAGTTAGTTAAGTTATAAACTCAGATACAGCTTTTTATCAGTGATGCACAATATTGGATTTCTTATGATAACTGAAAATGCTGATATTTTTTACTCTTTATCACAGATAAATATTTTTTTGTCAGAAGCACAATGCTGTACTTTACAAAAATGTACTTGTTTTCTATGTGATTGTTTAATTCTGTTAGAGACAGATGCAGATGGACGATTTTTTAAGGGTTTCTAAACAGTGCGCGATGCGTCAGTTTTCGACATTTTAAGTACCAGTTGGGCTCAGGGCTAAACTTAGTGCAAATCTAGTTTAAATGTGATTTTAACTATGACAAAAGCTTATTTCTTTCCTCTTGAGGCATATTCGTAGTACCAACCCAGCCCACATTTTGGGAAGCACTGGTACAGGCTGCATGTCAGACATTTGCATGGCTAAGATGTCTAAATGATGCATAATGGAACAGGCAACCAGGAAGAAAGCAAGTTCCCCTTGGTAAGAATAAGCTATTCTTTTTTGCAGAATTATTATTTTTTGCCTTAATTTTAACAGGATCACTGAGATGCAAAATAGCAGAAAAAAGCTGCAGTTTTTTGTGCTGAAAGTTCCACATTAATTAAAAAAAAAAGACTGAAGTGATATCATACGTTTTAGTTGAGTGCTAACATTCTTTTTTATATTTCCCACAGTTTTTATGGACAAAGAAATTATTCGTTTTCCAGAACATCCTTCATGTGAATTTCTGCTACCCTTAACACTTTTTGTTATTATGTGTCAGAGCACCCTGGTGGTGGGATTTACTTACAATAAAGGGGAGAGGGAGCTGACGTGCAGCAGAAAATGATCTCTGATGATATGATCTCTGTATAGGGCACCTATTCCACCACACAAGCCTTATTGTGACCAAATATTTGTTTGGTAATTACTCAATGAGGTCAGAAGTTTGTAAATGCCCTTAAACATAACTCTCTCCTTGGACATAGACCTTTTTAATCAGAAAGAAATCATTGGTAAAGGTCTAGACTTTTAACTCACTTGGAGCGTCGCAGTCCACACAGAAGCTGTTCCCCCTCACGTTTCGTATGGACTGAATCGCCATGGCATCACTTTGGCTTCCTAACCGAGACTGTAAGAAACCAGCGAGAGAGCAAGTCAGCAGGAACTAATCACTGTGGGAGTTATAAGGGGAAAACAATTTTAGGTGGACTTAAATCATAGACAAGCAGTGAGTGGAGGGAGGGAGGGGAGGTGGTTCAACACAGTGTTGGGAAAAGACTGAGGTAGAGAAAATATGAATATGAAAATGAGGCTGTGTCTCCACAGTGTGCTGACACAAGCCGTGTTCTATCTCTGATGTCTGTCAGTTCTAATAAGAGATCCCCCACACTGCGGTGCACCTGTCTGACAGCCTCCCACATGTGACAGCTTCAAGTGGGTGAGGAGGGGGCTGGGGGAGGGAGAGGCCAGGTTGGAAAGACGGAGAGAGAGGAATGCAAATGAAGCAGCAGAGGATGATGATGCTGCTGGGGTTGGATCATCATCTCCAATTCTGTTCAGTAATTCTGATTTTTTTTTTTTTGGCTTATCTGTACCTTGTTCTTGATGCTCTCACAGGACTGCAGGCTGGCAAAGATCTGACTCTCTATGGCTTGGACCCACAGCTCCCTCTCCTCGTATGTGGATGCTTCAAAGTTCCACGTCTGACCCGTCAATGACACAATGATGAACTCAAAGGAATCTTCTTGTTCTGGAAAACACAAGTAAACACGGGATAAACAGGATGAATTGAACAACATTAAAAGGCAAAATCAAGAGACATCTTATGTTGAAATACCTAAATGTACTGAAAATGGCTGATTATTTGATCATTTTTTGAGTATGAAAGGCTTTGTTGCCAGTGAAATCATGAAGGATGGTATCATTTTCTGTATCTTGTTCATGTTTTGAGCTGTTCAATTAACAACCCCAATTCCACAACTGAAAAACTGCATGAGCAAATAGTCCTACAGTTTAAGAACAATGATTCTCAATGCACAGTCACAATAACTTTTAGCCATTTCATCCTAGAAAGTCCATTATATCTACAAAAAAACCTGAAAGCCTAAGAAAATCTCTACGAATAAGTGGCAAGGCAAGGCAAAAAACAACACTGAATTCCCATGATCTTCATCCCTCTGGCAGCACTGTATTAAACACTGACATCATTCTCTAAAGGATGCGACCATGGGGGATCAGGAACTCTGGAAAAAAATGTCAGTTGTCACATATTTCTGCTAAATCTGCAAGTGCAAGTTAAAAACTCCACCATGCAATTTGAAAGCCATTTGGTATTAACATTAGTGCCCTCAGTTGTGAAACTCTTAGTGGGTGTTGTTAAAAGCAAAGTGATGAAACACTCAAACCCCTGTCCCAGCTTTTTTGGAACATGTCACATGCATCAAATTCAAAATGCCTCAGGTTGCACTTCATTTAAAACCAACAGCACTCTGTAAGAATATTATAACATGGGCTCAGGAACACTCTGGTTTTCAGTTAACGCAGGTCATTAATGCATCTAAAGTTTAAAACTCTAACATGCAAAACTAAAGCCATAAACAAACCCAGAAAGGCTGCCAGCTCCTCTGGGGATGTGCTCATCTGAGATGAACTGATGCAAAGTAGAAAAGTATGCTGTGGTCTGACGAAACCACTTTTCAAATTGTTTTTGAAAATTATGAACGTCATGCCCTCTGGGCTAAAGAGGAAAAGGACCATCCAGATTGTGAACAGTGCAAAGTTTAAAAACCGGCACCTGTGATGGTATGGGAGTGTTCGTGCTTTTGTAGTGAATTTAACTGGATATACACTCCCAGACCAAAAAAAGCCGCCACCTGGATTTAACTAAGCAGAGAGGTGCGAGCCTCCTGTTGGATAGTCACTGTATGGGTGATTATCTTTCAGCTAACAAGTTATTTAACCCCAAATTATGCAATGAGTAGCTCCTCATTTCTTAAACAACCATGTCCAAAGACAGTTAAACTTCTGCTGAAATACTGTTTCTTTAAATGTATCACTTCAAACAGATAACTTCAAGCCAAGGTAAATACAAGCACATATTAAGGTGTGTATAAACATAGAAAAAGGTGAAGAATACAAACACCATCTTTTGGTCACATTTGAAAGTGCATTAAAAATAATTTGCTTAACAGCGATCTTTCAGAACGTGTTGCATTCAATGTCTGTAATAATGTTGGAATTTTTGTACGGCCTTGTCAGTGTTTGAAAAAGTATTTTCTGCTTTTCTCGCTAAGCCCCAATCACCTTGATTTCGGGCCACTCGAGGGTTGCTTTTAGGCCGCATGTGGCCCTCGGGCCGCTAATTGAATAGGGCTGGGCTACATCATCACCCAGAGCTGCTTGCTAACTGTGACATAGGCAGATGCTACAACAGCTGTAGCTACAGCTGCGAAAGTTAGCTCGTTATAACAAGAAATTCTAAAATACAACCAACATTTCATCATCAGACATGAACCTAGGGGTAAAGGGTAAGACAAGGGCTAAGGGGTACAATTGGGACAGACCCTTACCCAGTAGTGTAGTGGTTCCTTGAGAAGTGGGTATACTCTAAATTTTTGCCTTTTTTTAAGTAGTACAGAAAAAAGATGGTTTTAGAACCAGTGACATGTAAGACTACTCTATTTACCCAAGAATCTGTCATTTGTACTTGCTCACTATTATAAAATTACCATGACTTAATTAGGAGCAGTTTGTAGTTACTACTGGTCACACAAGCAGAATGGATGAATGTAAAATGTATTTATCATGAGGCAAACATGGTGTTTTGGTTATTTTTTGAACATTTATTTAAATAAAATACTTTAAATCGGAAGTTGACAATGTATTCTTATTCATATTTAACCAATTTAATCAGTGAAGGCAGCGAGTACCAGCCAGTTAGAGGCAGAGGAGGGTGGGTCATGGCTCCACCGTCCTTGAGGGAAAAAAGGGCTATCTGACAGTTAGATATTACTGAATGGTGCACATCGGGGAGGTTTAGAAGTGGATATACTCAATGCTGACTGAAAAATAAGTGGGCATACTCCGTATACCGGCGTATACCCTCGACTACACCACTGCCCTTACCCTGTCCCAGAGTGATAGGAGGATCAGGGTAAGAAGAGAGACAGGTGAAGTGAGGCACCCATCATGCCTCGTGCCTACTGCACAAGCCTGTGGGGGCATATGCCCATGCTGTAAGGTACAAATGTTTGTGTGAACCCACCGGTCCCACAAAATGTAGGCACAGACGATGGATAAATAATGTTAATGTAGAAAAAGAAACCAAATTTTTGGCTCTTGACAAGTCATTAGTTCCCACTTATAAGATAACTACCAAACCGAATCACTACAAAGATATTGGCACCCCCTACATAAAGGTGCTGAACCTTCTCTGCCCTCCACATAAATACATGGACATTACAGATGACAGAAGCAGTATCTGCCATGGACCCTACCTAAGATAAACATCATTACTGAACTTTTCTTTTTAAAATGTTGCTTCATTGACAATTTAGGCTTGAACATGTTTTGAGAGTACGTTATTAGGAAAATCAGTAGACTAACACACACACTCAGGGGTATATAAAACTCCATAAAACATCATATTTGCTCTGAAAATAGTGTCTACCTGGATAGATTTGAGTAAGTACATAGATGTGTCTAGATTAGAGTACCGTATGATATCTATGGTATGTCATAAGTAAAACATTTACATTTTTGACAGTTTATGACACATGAATTTTATGAATTGTAATTAAGACATTTTTAGGATTCATGGTAAAATAACTGCCCAGGTGGCAAATTAAGTTCTCACTGATTGGAGCCCACAACTCAACTCAGAATATTGTATCTGTAAAATCACTGTATGCATTTCTAAATCAATTTGTAAAAAGAAAATGCAAGTGGTTTGTAAACAATTCTTAAATAAACAGTAAATACTGTGGTCAGCGCATTGAAGAAGTTGTTAATGTGGCTTAATATGAATCAAGCTCATTATGCAAAGTGTTGCAATCTGCATTTGTGTTCAACAAAAAAAAACGTTGATTAACTCTGATGAAGTCATATATGTGTGTGTGTGAGTGTGTGTGTGTGTATGTATGTGTGTATAAAGGTAAAATCCATGTAATAGTAATTGTTAAAATTAAGTAGATCTTTTGATTTTTCAAAATTTGTCCCACTAGAAGAGGAAAGATGAATGAGGCTCATTTGGTGACAAAGTCCCACATCCCAAGCACGACACACATCATCTGCTCTTTCAAAGTCGCATTTTGTACCCAAACATATCACCGTGCTGCTCATGCAATCACTCCAAAGTTGTGTTGCAGAACCAATTCAAAATGCAAAAACTCAAAAGGAGCAAAGCCAAATGAAAGCAGTTTGTTTTTTGATGATTGAACATCTTTTCTGAGGAATTACGTTGTCTGTGCTTTTTATTACACAGCCTCTGAGATTTAGTTTCTGTCATCATGAGGAAAGCAATCAGAGTGACAGAACATTTAAAATACTGTGAACAAAATACTCTGCCTGAGGTGATGGATACATCACAAATTTCCCAGAATCTGAAATTAAATTTAAGAGTTGCATTGTTATAACTTTTCTTATCCTTTTCCTTAGGTAGCTCGGTCAGTGATTGGAAAAAGTTCTCATCTAACTTTTTACTATTCAGGCTTTAACCTCAGATTCAATCACAGGAAGTAATTGTTGTTCCTTTCTAATAATGGATTCAAATGAGAGATTTTTTTTCAGCATAAGATCCAAAAAACTGCGGTACATGCAAACTCATATGTGGGACAAATGAGTGGGACTTGTGTCCAGCAACTATGGTCATGAAAAACAATAATCCACACTTTGCATCACAGACACATCTGCTCACTTTTCACCAAATCTGACGAAAGTTAAAACATAACTAACATTGGGGTGAGTTATGAACACTGCCACTAAAGGACCAAAGCCGAATAAGAGCTACACTATAAAACTAACATAATATAATATCATACCAAAATTGTTTAGTTTTTTACAGTACATTAACAAGTGACAGCAGCCCTTAAAAAAGGTATAACATCATTTGTCTACCATGTAATCCCCAGGTATTAGTCTGTTTCTACAAGATCTTACAAAACCAAATATTATTTGGAGATAAGTTCTTACAGCTTTGAGGATAAAGCTGTTAGTCAGAGGCATCATGACTTTTTTTTCTAAAAAGACCAGAGCCTCATCCGAACTGATTTACTTGCAAATGTCAAAGTTAAGCATGAGTAAGAGCTCTAAATCATGAAATAGCTATTCACATTTGAAAAAAAGATTGACTTTTTAAAGTGCTAAAAAATGTTTTGTATTCCATGTTTCCATCTTAACTTCATCTGAATCATTTTAAGTCAAGTATTTATCTGCATTATAAGTACTGGTGGATGGGTCAATGCTGGCTATTGGTAACATATGAGGTCATTACTTGTCTTTAAAAACTGCATTTTTCAAGGTTTAAAATCTGAATTACCGAAATCATATGTATAACTATAAGAAAGTTTAACATGTGAGGCTTAAGCACTTAAATAAGTGTTACAACTCATTTTATCAGGTTTATGGAAGGGTTGTTTTTATTCTTAAATCTGCCATTATTGTGTCATACAGCAAACTAATGTCACACTCATAAACAGCACCAAAAACTTAAATTTGACATGTTAATATTTTGTAATGCTGGTGTGTATTTCTGTGAATGTTTAGCCAGACAGAGTGGAACTTTTTGAGTATGACATAAGGATTAATGGTATTAAACTTCCTATCAAGGATAGAGAGTCGTTCTTCCCTCACTTTGCGTTTCAGAATTTCTGAAACGGTAATTTGCTACGCGCATGGATTTGCAGTGAGTTTTCATCCTCTTGGTCATTGTCATTTTTTTTATAACTGTACATTATTTCAACCATACAAAAATAAGAGAAAGCTAAAACAAAAAGAAAAAATCCTTTAAGTATGCAGCCAGCAGTTTTCCAGGACACACATACGGCAACACATTCTTCAAATGGGGGTCTCAGCCTGCAAAGTTTTGGAGTTCAGGGGCTAATATGCTGAATGAGGCTTGTTTAAAAAATAACTTTGTGTAAATGACTATTTTCTAGTTTTTTTGTTGATTTTTGGTCTTTAAGATGTTTCTCCCTCTTTAAAATATCATCTGCATTTGTTCATTTCCTGCTTTCTCCCTGCCTCCTTGTGTTTAACTATGATTTATGAAAATGTCAACTGTCGTCCTCAAACAAGAGGTCTGACACAACATATGTTCCAGCACATGCCATAATGCCTCTGCTGCTCTGAAGCAATTCATTAACAGCATACTGTACAATGTAACATCTCTGGTCTGCGCACATGCTTGAGCTCATAGCCAAATGATTTGTAATTACCTAATTATGTCTATGCAAATAGTCAGCTCATTTGCATAAACCATGTTTGGAGGACTGGAGGCAAGTAGGCACAAGGGAAATGTTTTTCTCTTGTAGCTCTGTCATTAATTTTTAATAGAAGAAACATTAAAAAGATCAAAATATTTCATGTAGAAAAGATCTTTTAATGTCTGACTTGTGATGCATGAGGAGACACTTAACATTAACTGAACTCTGTAGGGGTTATAAAATGATGACACTCTGATGGTGGTAACATCCTCACACAAACCATTCATTCAAATAATATCTACATTATAAATTTATGATCTATCATCCCTCTTTGTGTGCTCCTGCCCTGCCTGTTAAATGACAGATGTCTGACGGACGCCTCTAATGTAGCACTCCCTGAGCTGCAGCCGAGGATCATCTCTTCAGGGTGAAAGCAATAATCCAATTAGCTCGACACCAACTTCAATTATCTGATTTAGTTTGTGGGATCGACTAAAAGTCAGAAGGAATCAATAATGCCTTAAAACCCCTCTTCATTTAGACTCTGAAAAAGTCTTCATGTTACAGTGACATTTAAAAGCACTGTTGGCGATAAATAATAAAATCTAAGAATGAAACCTTAAGGAACCTAAAAGTTAAGAAGAATAGTGTAAACAAATGTAAGATAAAGCTAGAATTATTGGACAACATGCAGCACAAATCAATATTTCCTCTCCGATATAACTTCAGGTGCAATGCATTTAATAACAAGGCGTACCCAAACTCAAAAGCTGTTGTACTCGTATTTCCATCTTTTTAAAAAACCTGAACAAAGCTAATTATTCCGTTGGCTGCCCAGGCAATAAATTGGAGGCATTAAAACACTTTCATTATGGAGATTAAAAAAGCAACGGATGGCTGCTTTCTTAAACTGATGAGCATACAAGGGAAAACAAATCTAATTCTCCATGCATAGTAATGCACACAGGAGACGTAGAGTAGCCACTAAAGAGACAGAGAGAGGGCCAGGAGCTGCAGAAGCCTTACAGGTACTGCCATCACATGCAGAGGTGGTAGCTTTATATTTCTTTTTAATGCTGACTGCAGTGTGGCAATTCAGAGCAAAGTAATTCTGCTCCATATAAGCATGATGCTGAGGAAGGGGGGGTCAAAGTGGTCTCTTCAGGGGCAGTAAATCTGTTCAGGAACAATGTGTCAAAGGTGCTGCTGCTATCTTACAGGCACCTGCCATGATGAGCTTGTAAAAGGGCCATTAGTGTGTCTGTTATTACTCAACGGCTGCAGTCGGCACACAGAGCAGCAGAGGAGCGATCACCTTGTCACATTAACATGAGCATTAACCTCCTGACCAAATCTATCTGCAAGCCCACAATCAACAAGTTCTCACCAATTAGAAATAAATTAAGACAGCTCTGCTAGTGGGCGGACGGAGAAGAAAACAATTTAAGGCCAACTTAGGAGAGAAGTGAGAGGAATGAGCCAAATATGATTCTCCTTAATTAACATGGCATAATAAAAAGGAAATTAGAGCGTAATGGCCACCGTGGTACCAAGAGAAAGAAACAGATACTAATCTTTGTCCACCATTTACAAGAATCATTTAACAATTTGGGATCCTCAAATGATATGTGTCAGACGCTAGATGGCTTCGAGCAGCACCTTTGTGAGCAAATTGTTTGGCCAATAATGATAATTACTTCAGAAGCAGCAGAAGCACACATATTACTATAGAAAGTGCATTTTTCTCATTTCTAGTTAAAAAGATCTAATTACACTCCATATAAGCCACAGCAAATGAGTCATATAGACATAAAAAAAGTAGACAACTAAAAAACAAAAAAGTAGACAACTACCTTGTCTCACTCTCTTAACAAATACTCAAAATTCCTGCATCCACATCTGGATTTATATCACCACCAGAATCAAATCACTTCTGAAATGTGCCATGACCAACAAACCCTGAAAATTTAATCAAAATCAGCAAAGACATTTTTGAGTAATCGGCAAAATGTGGAATACTGCCCTGCTGCACAATGTTAATGAATCTTATGAAACATTCCTCGATCCACATCCATTTTCAGATCACCACCGAAATCAAATCCCTTCTACCATGTGCCATGACCAATAATTCCTTACTTTCATCCAAATCCATTCATCATTGTTCCAGTTATCCTGTTAGCAATCTGACAAATGCCAGCAAAAACATTAAATCCTTGGCAGAGAGGAAAGAGTTTAAAATATATCTAAACTCAGTGTGAAATATGATTCTTAAAAACTACCCAATGCAAAAATTAACAAACACTTTTCAGCTTTTTAATCTCCCAATCCCTCGAAGTAGGGCAGCGGCTGCTTGTCAACACTGTTAATAAGAAACAATAGTCCTTATGATGTCTTACCTTAAATATTACAAAACTATTTAGGGGTTACTGTTAAATAAAATAAAAAGCACAAATTCAAAGACACAGATATAAAGTAAATCTGACATTATAAAACTTATAACAACCTAAAATTATTTTCGAGTGATCAGGTGCTACAAACATCTTTCAGGACTGACTGTGTTAAAAAAACTCAAACAGAATGATAACTGAAGAGCATGCACCACAATCCATTACCTGTCTGTTTTACTTTATATGTGGCATCAAAACAATAAAATAAAAAAAGCTGAAATACCAATATATTGAAATACTTTGCAGTGCAATACTGCATCTACATTTTACAGTGCAACAGCAATTCTTTTTGATCTGTATATTTTGGACATTAGTCTTTCATTGCTATCTCTCTGTTATATTTATTTTTATTTCTGTCACCCAGATGGACAATAAAGTTTATCCATGTTGCAGGGACCATTCTTTATATAAATAACACCCATTACAAACTGTGTCCAGGCATATAATGGTAGGTTTTTTTAATGTCATATATTGGATCATCACAGATTCTTCAATGTACACACCTTTTCAATATTCTGATACTTGCAAGATAGAGGATTGTGTATGTGAGAAAAAAAAGCAGTTTTCCACGTTTCCACTTATAATTTGGCTAAGAATGCCTGAAATGGCAGAGATTGGTGCTACTGGAGCACCTCTCGTTTACCACTATTTCTGTATTTCTTTACAGAGTACTTTCACGACAGTAGAGAAAGTATCTTTACTGTAAGCTCGTTCAGAGTAAGGGCTGAATGACAGCAGAAGGAAATGATATTCTGATATATTTTCTTCCTGTTGTTTATATTTTACATTTCAAAAATGTAGTAAGTTTTTCCCAATTAAAACAGAGAATTTCCAACAGTATTGATACTACTTACTTGTAACATGTTGCTGTAATAACATATATTTTTGAGAACATAGTATCAATATGCATAAAAAGTAATACAGTTACAGTTACTTGTCAAAGTAGAGCATAGTTACCTTTCCTCCAAAGTTACCATGACTATGTGTATGCACAGAAAAGTTCAACCCGGCATGCAGAGAGGGAAGAGGGAACTCTACCCTCAACAACTCGAAGAATTACAGTTTGTGTCATAAGGCAAAGAAAACTGTGGCTGGTTTTAAAAATTGTTTTAAAGCTGTGTTTTGAAAAGTAAAAATGAACTTAAATGTTCAGTTGTTAGTTACTTCTGATAATAAGTATTAAGTACAGTTACTTTATAACAGTTGAAGTAATAATAATAAAAAGAAAGAGCATTTACTGTAAAATTTACTTGCCCAACTATTATGTTTATTCTTTACATATTGATAAAAAACATTAGAATCTCTCAACCATAGATACACTATTTTGAACTTTAAGTGTACGTCTGCCTTAGGCCTGAACTAAAAAAAAAAAACATTATTATTGGTAACACAAATCTGATGGCAGCTGATAGCTTTGATTCATCCAAATGGATCCAGAGTAGTATTTAAAAGCTAAAAAGACAGGGTAGGATAATTCTAGTTTCTAAAAAATAATATTAAAATAACTACTGTCTCAAAATTATTATTTATTGTCAAGTGCTAGTGTCATGTAAATTACATGTCTGTATCTCTACAAGGTTTATTTGACCTCAAAGGGGAACGTACCGGGTGACCTGAAGACGGTGATTCCTCTAATACTGTGTGTGCAGCTGCTTCACTACTGAGGACCTGTGGACCAGATTAGCACCTCAGGGGTTTGATGCTGGAGCCAGCTGTGCCGTCTGTACGACAACAAGCAGCATCTATTCTATCAAAGCCTCTCAGACCTTAGGAGAACGCTGTGACGGACCCTCAGAGGGGACTTAGAGCAGTCTTAGCCTTGTGGTTTGCATTTTTTATCCATTTGTGTGAACACCTGAAATGCCAACAAGGTGCAGAGGTGAGCTATTGTTTTGGTAAACTGGACGTGTTGTGTTTGCGGCGTACGCATGCATCAGGCAGTCACTTAAAGAAGTGCTCGCGTTCCCGTGAATTAACGAGCAGTTGGGAAGAACAGGCCAAGGCGGTGCCATCTGTAAATGTCACAGGCACTGCTTGCTCATTTTACACATCATTAAAGCCAATATTCCTAACCTGTATCAGAGCAATCAGGAGCAGGCCATTACTGCGACAGGGGCCCCAGGGGAACCACGACCAAACTCAGAGAGAAGAGAGCAGGGAGGGAGAGAGAGATAGAGCGCACTCTTTATCTATCTGACACGCACGTGGAAAAACACACGCTCCTGCACACACTCCTTCACACTGTTACACGCACAAACAAAACAGGGCGCACGACACACCTTCCTACAATAAACAAACACATGAAATCAGCACCAATACGGCTGCTTCACTAATAGCTAGTGCATTTAACAACAGAGACGAGTGAAAACAGGGCCAATTATACATGTATCTGTGGGCAGTGTGTACGGAGCCCAAATGAGAATCTTGTTATTCCTTTTCCCTGTGTGCTGTGGTGCTCAGAAAGCTAAGCCATTACAACAGCAAAGGCTCCAGGGACAGCTTTCGGAAATGAGAGCGAGTCGGGGAGTGACAAAACAAAGTATTGAGATAAACACCCACCATTAGCACAGGCAGTTAAACCTCCATTTCCTAATCCACAGCTGGACTCCAGAGGATATTAACCCTTCATTTACTAAGGTGAGGGACAGAAGGTTCTGGATTGAGTTGGAATGACAGGGAGTATAGCTGGACACAGATTTCTATCAACAGTCAGTGTAGGTGAACACGAAGTTAGCACACAAACAACCACAACCTCTTTTTTAGTCCATCAGAGGAAAAGTTGGATACAGTAAAATCTGATTTAAGGGATGAAGTTGATTTCTGTAAACTTAAGGCAGGAATGGGCAACTTTGATCACTAGTGCCGCTTTCACACTAAAATTAGCGAGTCAACGCAGGTTTTTTCAATGCCAGTTAACCTGCTAACAATCGGCAAGTGCCGCAGGGCAGACCTGGGTCTAATCGTCAGCAGACAAGCTGTGTGGCTGTTTTTTTGTCCTCTAGTGTTTCAAGCTTATGTCATCACGTTCATGACATAATCCTTGCGCTGAAACATGTCCATGTAAATAATAATAGGATGCAGGGAAGCTGTGGGCATGTTGGTCAGCTGTTTTCTGTACTTTGTACTTTTGTCCCACTTTAAAAATATACAAACTCGGCACAGACTCAACATTTGAGCACTGATAATACGAAGGTGGAAGGAATTTGTTGTTGAGATGGCAGAG
Organism: Scarus forsteni; assembly: GCA_036419115.1. NCBI lineage: Eukaryota > Metazoa > Chordata > Actinopteri > Labriformes > Labridae > Scarus > Scarus forsteni. Next base: position 25,605,453 of record JAZDUH010000157.1, on the reverse strand, counting down.
AGTCACAGAAGTTACAGACGGAGGGGACAGGCATGATGTTATGCTGTCGGCACGCAAATTAGCGGAGTGACACTAGTGTGATGTACCCACTGAAGCCAATCGGAGGCAAGCTGATAAAAACCTGTGTCGCTTGCTGGGTCAGTCAAACCCAGGTCGAAATGCAGATAAGACCTTTTCAAACTGCCGACAGGAGGCAAATGTTTTTTGGCCAGTCTGAAAGGAGCATAAAAAGGCCAAATCAAATCTTTCGTTCTCAGAGTGAGAGCCACATTGCTGTTACTCTGACAGAGACAAACACCTTGACAAAGAACTAAAGCTAATTATGCTGATCAACAAGCCATTTCAAGTCTCTTCTTAAATGCAACAAAACAGTGAGTGCTTACCATTTCTTTTACTAAAAAGATACTACCTTCAACAATTACTTAAAATTACATTTTCATGCTTCAAAAAAGAAATTTAGAGATAAAATAATAAATCTTTGAAAACGACTGGAAATGTTATTTTAGTGGATATTTTCTCCCCTTTAGTAATACTACTTACCTCCGCCAAGGAGGTTATGTTTTCGGTAGAGTTTGTTTGTCAGTCTGTCTGTCTGTCTGTGAACAAAATAACTCAAAAAGTAATGGATGGATTTGGATGAAATTTTCAGGAAATGTTCAGCATGGGAAAAGGAAGAACTGATTCAATTTTGGTGTTGATCCGGATCACCGTCTGGATCCGCCATGACGAAAAATGTGATTTTCGTGAATAACTACTGAACTAAAATAGATATCATTATGAAACCAATTGCTAATGGTATGTTTTCATGGTCAAGGAATCTAGATATTTCGATGAAATAAAAGTAAGACGAATATTTCCGGTGAAAATCACAATATGGGTGAGGACTATGGCACTGGCGGAGGTCTGCGCTCTTCGAGTGCTTTTCTAGTTGGTATTGTATTTATATCATTGATTAACCTGATCAGTCCCCTTTACAATGAAGAGCAACTTGTAAAGATCATGGATTCTTGAGAGGAGCTACCAAGTTAATGGTGTGGTTAGGGCCTCAAAAACATGTAACAAAATCCCCTGCAACTGGTAAGCAGGCTCGCCGCATTAGTTGGTGTAAGTCCTGGTGCTATTTCCAAACTTAGATCCAGAACAGACTGCAAAGTGAGTGTCCCAGGAAGACAACACCCCAAGAGGACCAGTTCCTCACTCTTGCACTAAGGAACCATGGCTTAATTTACACTGCTTACATATTTAGCTGTGTTGTTCATTTAACAAACGCACAAACCATACAAGTTGTACCTCAGTGTAAGGGTGACTTATCAGGGTTTTCAACAATATATAACAATATCAATTGGCCTTAATTAAGATGTGAAATTAACAACTAAATTATGTTTCCAAACCTTTATTTAGGAGAATAGATAACATTTCTATTATTGTGTTGGTATCTCAGTTTAAAACACAATTTGTGGATTCTGTCATGTTTTCTTTATGTTTACTTTTTGCTGAGTTTTGGAAATAGCTGCTGGCCCACATTCAGTGACGTAGAGGGTCGAATGTGATCCCTGGGGAGGTGTGGTGATGGTACAGCATTTCTTGCTTCAGACACAATGAAATCATTAATTTAAACACATCATAAACACAAAAAAATGTCTATTTAACAACGTAAATGTAGATTTTTTTTTACCCTGGTGGCTGTGCTAGGATAAGAAGTCTCCACAGAAATGTATCTGAATTAATGTTCTGGCAAAGTGTTTGTTTATTCAAGTAATCTCCTGAGTGCTGTAAAGGGTTCAAAGTGCCTGACAGTAACTGTTTACATCAATTATACTTTTGTGGGGTTTTTTAGGGAATGTAAACATGTTAAAAAGAGACAAAAACTTTGATACTTTAATATATAAAATGTATACTAGGCCATTGCAAATATAAAATGATTGCTCTGTTCTTACAGGTCCTGTGAGGAATATTGATTAAATCTGTTTGGGGTTTTTTTTTGCACCTATTGGGTGAACTAACTGGTGCATAACAACTCTTGGATAATCTTGTCCTGAACATGTGTTAGTGTTTTGCTAAAATAAAAATCCGCCTGCTTTCATCTAACAACCAAAGATATCACTAGTCAAGAATCTTTGTCAGTAACAATGCACAAAAAAACAGGAACCTACCATAGCTGACATTTGGCTAGAAGCAGGGCATGCTCTGGACCTGTTGCCAGCCAATCCCAGGGCCACATAGAGAGACAGGCAACCATCTGACATCTATCCAGTGCACTATTATTAACTTAAATTGTGGATATATTTCTTTTCTACTCTGTACAAAGTTATTATTTAATATTGTAATTATTATTTTTCCTACAACTTAAGCTCTGTTTTTTGCCTTTTTTAATATTTAGTGTTTTTCTTACTGCTTTTTTTTTCCTATTCACAATACTGAGAGAGTGCAGTTTAAACTGGAGTCAAATTCTTTGTATTCCTGGAAATACTTGGCGAATAAAGCTGATTCTGATTCTGATTTATTCTGATACTCACATCTAAGAGCAATTTGGTGTCACCAATTAACCTAATGAGCATGATTTTGGCCTGTGGGAGGAAGCCGGGATACCTGGAGAGAGCCCATACATGAACAGGGAGAACACGCAAACTTCACACAGAAAGACTCTGTCCAACCCGCGGATTAAACCAGCAACCATGTTGCTGTGAGGTACGTGCATTACCTGCTGTGCCACCGTACCCCATATTATATTATACATATGTGTGTGTGTGTGGTTATATATATTATAAACACATGTGTGTGCGTGACTTGTGTTTCCTTTAAGTACTTCACTGATTTGTTAATCATTTAAATGTTTGTCTTACACGTATTTTTAGTATAACGTGCAGTTTACTTTAAATGGTTGCATTAAAGCAGTGTTCTACATAATATGACTCATTTGTAGTCAGTGTTTTGTTCTCATTAAGCAAATTAGCCCCACTTCTTTAATGAGCAAATGAATTCTACTTTTTTATTCCCTGTGATTTCCTCAGTGTATATTGCTGCAACTGTGACAATAAGGTAACTATGAATTTCCCAGTCCTCCTCTAACTGCTGTGACAATCCAGCAGAGGAGTCATTTTAGCCACTTCAAATTCAATCAAACAGAAAAAAATACTTGATGAAAACCTGTTATTGAATCTTTCATTAGAAAACGTGGATTATGGTCCAGAAAACTTCGGTCCTTCACTGTTCTTGTTCGGAGTATTAAGATCATAATACCTCATAGAGTTGCAATTATGCAAAACAATGTGCAATAAAATTAGAAAGGTTTGATTTCAAGTCTTTCAGTTGTTTTTTAAAATCAGTAATTGTAAGACTGATCAGAGGAATAAAGGCCTACACTTGGTTTGATCTCCTGATTTCCGTGAAGTTAGTTCTGGTAAACATCTTCATCCATAAACCTGGAAGAATCAGGAAGGAGCCTCTTGTCACCATTTCCCTCCATTCCTGCAACTTCCTGAGCCGAACCCCCCGAAACAATGAGTGTTTGATACACTTTCTTTAAAAGAGAAATACATTAATGATGCTCCCTGACAGTCTGCATTAATCAGAGGGGGCTCCCCCTGAACACAACTCTTTATCGGCCATCGATTTTCCAGTGGGTTTATGGCGAGCGACACACCGAGAAAGCTCGTCGCCAGGCGGCTGCTGGGAAACACATTACGGGGCTGTCAGTTGTCTCGCCATGCATCCTGCATCATTCTTTAAGCACATGAGAAGTTCATTACACTGCCAGCTCTGGCAGTGCATACCATATTAAAGGCTGTGTTCAATGTGCATATTGTTGGTGGTGGAGCAGGGCCGGAAACAAAAGGGGATTCTTTTGTTATCAAATTTCTAAAATTAAATGATTAGAAATGACATTATAAAAGAGAATACATGAAATTAGCTGAGCCTTTTTGGAAGTTTGCTTGAGAGTGACACTTTTTTCTAACCACCCATTCCTGCCATATAGCCCCTTTTAACAGATAATGTGGGTGAGGTAATGAATTATGTCAGATTTTCTCTTATGTCAGCAGCCATTTAGATAAGTCCTGATATCCTTCAGTAATGTTTTTGTAAATGACTCTGCAGCAACAGTTTTATACAAATCTAATGTTGACCAAAATGATTTCTCACCTTAAGACGTGCATGCTGTTTTGATTTATGATGCATCCCAACTACTAAAATTCAATTTCAACCTGCATTGCACGCTTCTGATTGCCCCGTAAATGAGATAAACTGATGGCAATTTATTCAAGGATCCCACCTCTCCTCTTTCCTGCTCTTCTCCTCCTCTTTTCAGCAGGAGACACAACTCGCCTCCCTGACTTGGGTGAATCCAATATTTAAGCACCGGTACGTCTGTATCTCTGTGCATTCAGTAGAACAGACAAGGTGATGCTAATAGAAAAGATCGCACAGAAGCTTACAGAAGAGATAGAAAACAATGTGCGTGCTTGACGACTTGAGAAACAGAATATTCCTCCTCCTGTCTTGATTACCCATAGATTCTCTCCTCATTATGTCCAGGAGCAATCCGTATTCGATTGCTCGAGTGTGGGGCATTTATTGATGAGATTTGACGCTGTTTGATAATGCCAGCCATCACTCACTTTTAGGTTTAATGTGAGCGTGTAACACTGCCAGAATAGCCCCATTAAGATCTAAGTAATGTCAAATAAACCACAAGTGACGGGTACAGCATTTAGAATCTGTGCTGGGAGCTGCTGACTGTACCTGAACGCCTCAGGTTAAATTTGAAATTTTATCAGTTATAAAAAATGACTGCATACTTTTAGAACAACAAATAATCTCACAGCACTTATCTCCGAGAAGGCGATGATGCTCCCTCTGAACAACAATGTGGTCAACAGACCCATTCAGACTTTAAAGAGAAGCTGTCAGAGAGCATGATAAAAAAGTATAATGATTATAAATGCTTAGCTCCATTTAGGAGGCGTCAATGCCATTGTTGTTGTTATCCAGCGTATCAATCTTGTTGATTGATCATCCCCCTCTCGTGACATCAGTTTTATGGCCTCTGAAATGCATCCCAGTGTTTTCACAATGCCATCCAATTAGGGTCCTCCATTCATCATTGGGCCGCAGAATCATTATTAATTGGGTGGAGAGCCGACTGCCACTCCCCTGCTGAGGAGGGCCACAGCTTCTGGAGATCAGGCCATTCAGATGACGGTGAAAGAAAATGGGGGCTGTGAGGCTGCAGTTTGCAGGGGGGAGCGTCACATATTGATACAAAACTACACAGTTACGCATTCCAAAATAAAGTTACGGAGGGTGGGATGGTCTTTAACATAATCAGTTTTACGACTTAGTACAACCTTTCTAGGACCCAAACTAGGAAAAGTTCAATGGCAAACGACACAGGCCTTATCCCTACAAATCTATAAACTAAGGGCTCTGAGGCAGCCCTCAAAACAGCACAACAGAGCATTGTTAGAGAGGATCTACATCAAGTGCCATCAAAAATCTCAGATCTCTTGGGGTTAGCGACCAGGCACCCCATGTACATGCTTCTGCTGGTCCAGGTTCGAATCCAGCCTGTGACCAGTTTGCAGAGTGTCTTCCCCTACTCTCTCACCCCATTTCACAAGCCAATCCACTGTCTCTCTCCTATCAATAAAGGCACAAAATGCCCAAAAAATAAAAAAAAAAAAAAAAAATCTCAGATCTCAGAGTTTAGAATAAGATTCATATGACCATAACTCAAGAACAACATTGTGTTAGAGTTGATTTTTCAAGATCTGCAGGGACTCTGTTTTTATGATCAATAAAACTCAGAAAAAGCTGAGTGTATATAATAAAAAAGTTTCTGGGTTGCTGCTCCATGTTTTCTGTTATATTACATTTAAGTTTTCTTCAACTTTGCCCCACTTTCATGAAATACATTTCAAGTCGACCTCAGCAACTACCCATAGAAAATGGCAAAGAATGGTGGCACTGTTCAAGAAAAACTGAAGGGTGGTTAAACAAATGATCTGTCTGTCACATCAGTATGGGCCTGTAAAACTTTAAGTCATTTCTCTCTGTTAGCATACCTAACAAATAAGGGTACAGTCTGGACTGGTCCCCAGTCAATCTAGGGCTGACATTAAGAGACAGAAAACCATGTGAAGTACCTGGTGAAATATATGTATGTGCAGAGAGAATAAACAAACTCCAACCAGAAAGGTCCTGCCAACTAAACTAAGGAAGTCAATCCAGCAACATTGCTGCTAAATGGCAACAGCAACACCTTCAGCCTTTCCACAGATATCAGGCACGTTATTTCAAAGATATGGTTATTATCAGCACCAGAGTGACTCTTTCGTACCTTCATTGCCTGCAGATAAGCCGTCTGGCTTGGTGATGCCCGTGCTCTTTTTCCGTCTGTGTTTCTTGCGGTTGGCATGCGGTGAGGGAGGTGGCTCAAGTTTAGGACTCGTGGCGCTGCCCACACTTGAATTTGCAGGATCACTCATTCCATTGGCTGAAAAATAAGAAAATAAATGATCAGTCTGGCATCTCTAGATATTAAACTGTTCTTTTAATCATTGACCATGGTAATTTAGTGTAAGTTCCATTGTTAGCTCATGTTTTTGACACTACTTTTAAATACTGATGAAGCAAAAATCCTGTTTCTTCAGTTGGTGAAAAAAAAACCTCACACACAAAACAGTCACATAAACGTACAGTTGACTCGCATCAGTGCCCATCAGCCATTATTATTACCTAGTTATTGTGAGACCCACTATATAGTAGTACATTTTCAACATTAAAGAAATTTGGAATAATTCAACAGGGAAGTTTGTATATTGAAGTTCTTTCAGACAACAGAAATTAATAGAAATTTTGCAAAGAAAAACAGATATGTTGTAGGGGAAGAGAGACAGGGAGACATCTGCCCTAAATTGTATCAGGATACAGAGACAAGCCAAAAAAATATGCAAGACAACTCCAGTCTCTGTTCATGGGATACCTACATTAAAAATGTATCTAGACCAGCTTCCTTTGTGAACAGTCTATGCACTTAATGAGGAGTTTTGAAATTTACTATCAGTAATATGAGTTGCACTTTGCACAAGTCTAGAGATAGCAACAAAAAACAAAAATTGTCTTTGCATCTCATGGGAGGGGTATAAATGGAAACAGTTGTAATACAAAAAAGCTTTCTCTTTAGGACTGATACAGAGCAATGAATGATGAATGATATTATGGTCTTCACTGATAGTGCCATGCAAAGTAGAGGGCGCATTTCCACATTTAAAAAGTGTTTGTCAGGGTTGAAATGGCTTTGAGTGCTCTAAAAGTAAGTGCATGGCTCCAGCTTTAGATAGAGAGAAAGACAGGTATGAGGCTATCAGTGAACAAATGGTTACCTGAGTTAGCCTGCGGCAGAGCTCTCTATATGACTGTCTGAGAGTGACAGGGGGCTAAGAGCTGGCTTTGTTTCTTGTAAGTGATTTTATAAATGTGATATTAACCTGCGCTACCGTTGGGCAAAGGAATAGGAGGGATCGGACGATAGAAGGGGGATGTCAGCTTGCCATCTTTCTGATTTCCTGACATTTGACATCACTTTCCCTTCTTTTCCCCTCCAGATGCCATTATGAATCTGGGAGTGGGGGCCAGGGGCCTGGGGGAAGCAAGAGAGGGAGGGCCGGTAGATGGGACCCATATTGCTCTCCTCTTACCACCCTGTGTGGTGCTGGCAGCCTCCTCCATTGTCTCCCATCAAAAGCTCATTGTAGTGTGGCAAACTCCATTCATTTCCCCGTGCACCGTCCCAGCCCCAGGGGTGGAGTGCAGGAGGACAAGGGGCTCAGGGATTATTGCTGTTGTCGTTGCCAGTTGCACATGCTATAATGTGCGGCGCTGTGCCATTAGCCAGTGTACAACATTAGGCCTAATTCGGTCATTACCTTTAGGGAGATGGGGCTGTCTTGGAGGAGTGAGATGGGCTCAGCAGGGGGTTTAAGATCCTAGCATGTGGGGGGGTGAAGAGAACTGAGGGCTCGGGGATGCATTGTTTGAGCGTGGGCAAAATATAGGAGACATCACCTAGGATGCACAATGTTGTGTCTATACTTAACTCAGTCATTAATCTTAATTAGGGCTGATGTATACAAACAAGAATGCCATTATGGGAAATAATCAAAACCACTGTTATCTCAAACTACAGGTAGATACACGACTATAAAGGGACGAGAAGATAAGATATTAGCATAAGCTGTTTGTGACACTTTGAAAATAATAATAGACATTAATAAACATAACACTGGCGCTTACATGGCCTACATGCATTAAGCTCTCTTGTGTTTTGAATGGCAGCACGCAGCCACACATGTAGCAGCTCCTCGTCGAGGCGTCTGTTTCAATTTCCCTGCTCTCTTACAACAGCCCCCCTGAGACGAGTCATTAGCTGGCTCAGACAGCTGGGGGCACAGGGGTCCTCCATGTGCACCCCCCCACCCCCCACCCTCTGCTTCCTCCTCCCTCTTCATCCTAGCGTCTGTCCCGCCAGCACGGCTCCGTATGGCGGGTGGAAGACTCAAGCTCCAACCTGCCTCCAACGTGACAGCCAGCATTTGTTTAATGTCGCTTGAGGTTAAAGGGGAGGGCTGCCCCTCAGGGGCCCCAACCGTGTCATAAACACCTCTAATTATCAATTTCTGCCCCTAATGTTGTGGAAAATGACCCTGGTTCTGCTCACCCTGCACCTGAAACATATACTAGGTGATGCACATCCTTTGGTTGGCATAGATTAGACTTAAATTATTCTGTACCATGAAGGTATGAAGAAGGAAAGATATAAAGCTACACTTCAATTTGCAAAACAGCTGAGAATTCTAGTTAATTATTTCACTTAAATGGAATTATGTTTCTGAACACATTTTACAGATACAGATACAAATCATATTTTGTTGTACAAAGTCACTCCTGTACAAGAATTTTCATGTTGTATTGTGTTCAGGGCAGCTGTACACTATTCAGCATCAAATTCAACACTCTTAAGAGGCATTTTCAAGACCAAGGAAAGACATGAATGATATTGTGTGTATGTATGAAAAAGACTGTTTATACTACTGAAATACAGAGCAAAATAAATTTGAACTAACAATTCAAGGAACTCTGAAGTAGTACAAACATCCTTCAGTTAAAACTGTATGATGTCTAGAAAAACATGAGTTGAGTTGAAAGCATAACCATATCCCTGTTGAAAATATTAACAGAGTACCACATTGGATAAAACAGCTTTTACTGTTGTGACCTTGATTGTAGCAACACAAGATCACAGCAGTAAAAGCTATGACCTTGTGTCACAATATCAATGTCATAATATCAAGATTATTATTTACAAATAATCTTGATAGTTTTTTATTTATTTGCAAGTTGACCTAAGCACCTTTTTTTAAAGAACATCTGATTTTAACTTTTTTTGTTTTACTTGTGCAGCACGTTCCCTTCTCTACAGACAAATTAATTACATTTTTGTGCCACTTAGCTATGTATTTGTGGCTTTTTATGTGGGACCTCAATGATCATTTTCAACATATAGTTTGAAAGCTTTTCTGCATATTACCATTAAACGTGTCGACCCCAAAAAAATCCTTTACACTTTAACCTGGACCCTTGCATTTCTATTCTACTTCATCAAAATTATGGGAATACTACCATTCAGCTTTTAATGTTTCCAAAGACTGGAGAAATATTTTCTTTACATGATTGTGTTCAACAGTGTTCAATGCTTTTTTTATATGGAGCCTCCTGAGCATGACATATGTTTAAGATATCACTAAATTGCAACAACCCATTGTGTGAGTTGTAAACTGCGAACATGGAAACATTTATGGTGAATTTGAGAGTAAACTGAACAAAAACAAAAATCTATAATTTAACATGGATGTCAGATATGTTTAAGTAACTAATGATCAGCATCATCTGCACTCTTGGAGTTACATTTGGAGTTAAATGTTCACATGTGCGCCGTCTTCCTGTTTCGGATTAAGGAGTGCTAACTAGTGACTTTCAGATGCTTAGCTATGTGGATTTCTTAGTTAAAGTACCAGCAAAAACAGAGTATTCACCAATGGCTTATTTTGGTTTCTATCATTCCTGTTAAAAACACAAATCAGTAAGTTATATTAAGGAAAATTCAGCCACAGAAACCACACTGACACAAGCACAGCCTTGGGGAAGTTAACTGAGGTACCCCGTCCATACAGTCACTGGCTGAACTGATTTCCAAAATATTTCCTGACTTCTTAAAAAGAATTATTTGTCATCCACTTCATCAACAGACATGTTAGTATCAGCAAAGCTTTCATTCTTTTGTTTTTGTGTTAATGATCAACACGATTTTCAAAGGCATTATATGAACTAGAATTGAAAAACTAGACTTCTTATTTTAAAGGCAGACATGAAACAAGAAAATCAAACATTTGATTCTATTATAAAAAAATGTATATTCTATTTCAAATTAGGACATGAAATAAAAACATTAACCCGTTTCTTTGGGTTATGCATACATTGCATCCAAAATGTATTTTTAACAGCAATGAAAGAAAAAAAAAGTAATTAGCAATCTGCTGACAGATGATGAGCCCTAAAGTGCAGTCTATAAAAATGTCTCCCTTTTTATTGAGCGTTTACCCTTAGAGGGAAACATTTCTTCTCATTAAATGACTGATTTTCAGGCTGGTCTTCAGAAATAATCCTTAAAAAGTGCTTGAAATAATTCAATAAGCACATTATTCTCAATAGCAAAGTTAAATGTGCTTTTTAACTTAAAACTTCAGTCTTTAGAGTACATTTTGAACATTAGTTCTGCTTAAAACTGCATAAAGTTATCTTTGTAGATGATATATCAGTAACGCATAGTGTTTGTAATTTTCTATGTCCACTAATACCAATACTATTCCAATAATATCTCACCTCCTGACTCATATTACATGCTGTCCTAATGGATCGGCACAACTTAGTCTCCTTCAAAAGGTTCCCAGTGCTGAACTATACAAGATTTTATTTCTTAAGCAGAGAATTATAAAGTCGGAATTAGACTGATTCAGTGTTCATTGTGGTTATTAGTGAGCTGTTAGTGTGGATAAGGGCCATCAGGACCAGGCCAGATAATGAAGCACACTGGGGATCAGAAGTCTCTTTCCCACTTAGCCACCATCACCTGGGCAGCAGAATAGGTATCAGCCTAACCTATGATTACTGTGCATTACACTACCACCACGGAGATGATGGTTTAAACATGCTTCAGGATGAAGACTATGGGTGAGAGAAAGAGGGGGCTGCTAACAGCTTCCTGCCCTTACTAATATCACACTGAGAATGAATGAGAATGAAGAAAGGTGAGGAGTGGAAGAGAGAGAGCGAGAGAGAGAGAGAGGGAGAGAGGGGTGATGAAGAACAGGGGAGTCGTTTCATTGTTATTCAAGAGGCTCCGGGTGAGGAGCACTATGATTCCGCCAGGCCCCTTGACATGGCAGCCCTGCCTGTCCTCAATCAAAGCCAACGGCTGCAATTAATGGCAAAAATTAGAAACAATCACCGCCTCCCCCTTATTATCCTCAATTAGAGCGTACTAATCAAGGCCTGATCGCGCTCTGCTGCTCTCTCCAAACTAAATGTCAAACTTCATTACGGCCTGGCGTAGAAATCAAACGCCCCACATGCTATCACCCTCACATCAGGAGGCCAAGGCATAAAGCACAGTGCCACGGGAAAAGGCTATCTGTGCATTAACTACACACCTCCTCCTATGTATACTTAGAGAATAGAAAATACCTTAAGAAAATTCTAGCATAACAGAACAGATCAGCTGCTGGAATACCTAAGGACTTTCAGCTAAGAAGTCTGACTGTGGTGCAGTTTTACAGATCACTGCAGACTATGGCTTTTCATACACTAATCTTTTATGGTGTTAAAAAGAAAGGTGTAATGTGTAAAGTTTCAACTGGTAATATCATACCATGTAAGGTAATAAGGTATACATTTTTCTGTGATGATATCTGTAATATACAGAAGAAGGTTGATCCCTTTTATTTTGCAAAGAGACCTGTTTTTTGAAAATTATCTTGCTGAAAATGGCCTGGAATTAAGAACTGATGAGATATTTGATTAAATATGAAGAAAAAGGTTGTGAGGGACCAGGGATGAGGATTGTAAAATATTATTGAGTCTAATTCTCTTATAGATTCTGCCTTGAATCCATATTCTAATACTTTATCAATTCCTTAATTAATTTCTTTGGATTTTCTGTGTGCAAAAAGTAGGCTGACTTCAAACACATTGTGCTCCTGATATTTTATGCCATGCTGCATTGATGAAAACATGTGCAAGTGGCTGGTGTTTCCACTTTGGCATTAAATCACACAAACTCAGATGGTGATGTTATGCAGTCTTATTTAGTGTAAAACTGAGCCACAGCTTTGACCTCATCTGTCTCCTGTCTTCCATGATTGCATCTTGAGCTCTTTTTACATTGCCTTTATGCAATAGTGCCACACTGAAGCTCCGGCATCTTTACAGCTTAAGACATTCACATTAAGTCTGTGAGGCGGTAAAATCTCTGTCACTCATGCTGCGATATGGCTTTGATGCACACATCCACACTAAGACAGCAATGCTAACTTGCAGAACATCTGCTTCTCTCTGAGTTTGCGTGGCCACTCTCTTCAACATTACATTGTTAGTACCTCTGAAGATGGAGCAAATGGGGGTTAACTCGTTCCTCGCATTCAGTCTGAGTGGTGTTCACAGAACACAAAGCAAAAATGTTAACACGTGAAACTGCAGCGTGAATGGGGCTTTGGACTTCTGTCTTGACATGTCTGCTGGGCTGCCTCTGATGAAATCATGACATCCTGATATGCAAGTCACCCAGTAGAAGGAATTACTAAAGGAACTATTAAAGGGACTGTGAGGAGAATCTATCACCGGCGACACAAAGATTCTGCTACCCATGAGCGCGTGCGGCGACTGTCGTAATGCTGCGTTCCAGTAACCTCGGAACTGGGAGTAACATTATCTCCGACTCATCAGCGTTCCAGTTGAAGTCTGAAAAAAACATCACGATCTACCAGGCTATTGTTAGCTGTTGTTGGCACGCCTGCGTTGTTGTTCACAAATATCACATGAAGGATGTGATTATCACTATGGCAGCATTTTTGTAAATATAAGTCTAACAATACTATGTATACACCTGATCTAGAGCGACACACCCCAGTCAGAAGTGCAAATAAATTATTACAGGAGCTAAATAACTGTTCACACTGGGGGCATCCATCTTCGACTGTCAACACGGGGATGGGGAGGTTTCACTGAGTTCCCAGTAGGAAATTCTGACTTCGGGGGTCGTCCGGCTGCAGTTTCCTACTCGGAACTTGGAAATTCCTACTTCTGGCTACAACTCAAACGCACCACAACACGTTACCGAAGCCAAGGCGTGTGTTTGTTGTGTTGTAGCCCGGACCTTCGTCAGAAATCTGCATTAATTTACAGCTTCTTTTTTCAACAACTTACAGGATGCAAAGCGACGAGGTAATGTATCTCTTTCTGGTACATAGCGGTAGTTTTTGATGTGTGACAACAAGCAATTTTTGAAAAACTTAGTATCGTAGTTTTGTAGCCAGCTATATATCGCTACTAGCAGCCCAGTGCTCTAAGATGTGTCTGAATAATATAAATTTGCTCTAGTTTTAATTGTCTTGTTCCTGAAGCTGAGTATCCAGGCCAGTCCAGCCCTTACCGACCCGACCAAGAAGCTAAGGAATAGCATTTATAGATAACCTATTTTGATGCTATAAAACTCATCTTAAAGTGCGTATTTCGATCAGGCATATATCTAAATGTGAGACTTTTTTGCAATTACTTAGAAACTCCTCACAGTCCCTTTAAGGATAAAGGCAAATTATTTTTGCTCATTTAGCTGTTTGTCATTTATTCTAAACTAGAATTGCTTTTGATTCCCATCTCTTGTGGAGACATGACTCATGTCAGCAGAAAGGTCTTATCTTTCCTCTCTTCTATCTTTCTGCAGCTGTAGACGCACATGCTTGCACTGTGCTCACTTACACAGGCAGGTCATCACTACGAAGAGTAAAAATGATGTAGAAACATACAGCTGCATTGATTCTGATGTGCTAGAAGAAAAACTGCTCTCAAAATGTTGATTTAAAATTTGAAATATTTCTTTACAATCACAACGCTATTGTTTAGTTAGTGATACAATAACAATTGTATACTTTATATCGATAAACACAATATTTATACACTCTCTCCACCCTTGTTTAAATGGAGCTAAATAACATTCCTTGCAGAGACATCTTGTCTCCACAATCACTACTTTAGTTTGCAGGAAATGAAAAGATTACTGAACTGTCTTCATCAGCTTTTGTTTTTGATGTTTGATAAAATCCACTTCGAGGTGATAGGAGTGACCGCTAGCACTGATTTCTGGAAAAAAAGAAAATAAATCAAAACGTAAACGCTAAAAAAGGTTTCTGTCCAACAGTTGTGTTTAAGTTTGCACATTTTGTGTAATATCCTCGGTTTTGTTGCTTTCATCTTAGGATCAGGAAACTTCAATCTACTTGAAAACAAGTTCATACTTAATTAACTAATATATCATGGAGATCACTGATCTACACACATCTTTTTCCTTTGGGAATATGACATCACTCAGACTCTGAGAGGGACTTGAGTTATTATAATCAGCCAGCCTGTCATATTGTTCAGACGTCTGTTTGAGCCTCTTGCTTTTAATTCAGGCTCAAGGATTGAGATGTACCAAGGAGATCGCCATCTAAACAAGCTCCCCGTGCATTAAGAATGGGTGTCTTTATGAATGCAAGCAACAGAAAAATTGGTCCGGGATTTAATCAAAAATCTGCGCTCAATATTCAAGAGACGTTACTGCTTCTGCTCCTGCCTTTGCTCAATAGGTTTACAAATGAGGACATCCTTTAAATAATATGGAAATGGTTACCAGGCTAAAATGCATTCATCCGCTACTGAATCATCAATCTGCTGTTTTTGCATTTCAGAATCACATTTTATGTTAACCTGCAACCTTCACCAAGGATAATGGAGTGATTGGGCTTGGTTCAAGTCAATTCAAATGGCAAAACATGAGCAGCAGTCACTGTGGAACACCCTCTATTGATTATTGAAGGCACATTAGGGCGGAATATGAGAGCATCGCATTTCAATCAGGTTTATGTTTTTGGATAGTCTAGTCACACTTTACACTGCATATGTATTCTAATACAAGAACTCAGATTTTTAAATCATAAAGTGCCATAAAAGAAGGATGTTCAGGGAAGTTTCTATGCCACAAAAATACTTGGACTGTCTGCACTGCTGCCGCCTTGATTACAGAGAGACTCTCTCCAGAAGATGTGCAACATATCCGTCATTTGATGCAATGTTTCAACCATTATTTTCAGCTCATTTGCCTCACTCTAGCTCATTTGTGGTTACCTTAAGAGTAGCATGAAAATAATTGAAGAAAATAGAATAATGGAGTAAATTGTGGATCTGATTTAGTTGAAGACTGGATGCTGCTTAATGAGCTATGCTCAAATGGAGGGCTTATCAGTTTACCAAACACGAAAATGGCAACATCCAGCCCTTCTTATTATTGAAACTAAATGTTTAAGAACACATATTTGTCCTCTGCAGACTGGCCATCCTACGCACATTCACAAACATCCAGTCTGAAGCCGCTTCCTGCGACATACATTTTCATGCAGATCCAAATACAATTCAAAGAGAAAAAATACAAACACTCAAAAAATCTGCAAGAACACACACGCACACAACACACACTTATGCTCATTTATTTGAGGACCCCACGAATCTAAGTAATTCTGCTTTGGGCATGTTGCTGATGGGAGACGGGGGTAGGGGGTGATGGAAGTGCCTGCGTCCAGGCAGAATTGATCGTTTGGCAGCTCCAAATGAGAGACAGGCTTGTCTGCGGAACCACGAGGGCCGTGCAGTTGGACTCCAGCAGCGCTCGTAAAGTGCGCTCTTTAAACTGCCGGGGCCCCTGGGAGCCCATGGGGAGGGGGGGAGCCGCCGCCGTGCTAATGAGAACTACCAGAGTGCAAACATGCATGGAAATGACTGTTATTCTGTTGATGTGCATTTAAGTGCTTTTTTACTGCCAACCACAAAGAGAGGGAAATAACTGGTGATGAATGGTACCCCCAAAAAGCATTCATTTTCCTCTTCAGAAGAAAAGAGAGGAAAACATGGGAGGAGGAGGAGGAGGAGGGATGGAAGGTAAAGACAGAATGAGGGGAGGATGGGGGGGTGACATGCATGGTGAATTTATTATCTTACTTCAGTCAAGTACAGTGACAGGGTGCAATGTGACACAGAGGCAGTATGCAAGGATGCATGAATGGCAGAGAGTTAACATTCCCTGTTCCTCTCCTGTGAACACTGCGCTGCTTCTTTCTAGGAGCTGCAATCGAAAAGGTCACAGCGATCTTCGCTCTGATCACATAATTATGAAAATGAGGCTTCCTACACCTGTATAAGAAACTGGAGAAATTACATCTCCATCATATGGCACCTCTCTATCAGCTTTCTTTGGTTTGTTTTGGCTCATATATGATCTTTGCTGGATTCCCAAAATGCACCTTCACCTTTATATGAAAATGAAGAAATTACATTACATCAAGAAGCACCTCTGGATTAGCTTTCTCTAGGCTGCTAGGCTTTTTTTAATTCTGTGGTCCATTTTTTTTTTTACTTTTTATTTGGTAGTTTTAAGAGTGTGCACAGGATAAACCTAAATTATGTTGATCCAAATAACATTGGCGTTACAGGTTAAATGTACAATTATACTATCCTGTGAAATAAAAGTATAGGGTTGCATACACAAACAAGAGTTAATCAAACAAGGAAGAGTTTTGTACAAGTTATACACCTGTTCAAATTCATAACTTAGGTAAATCCTCAACAAAAACAAACAAACAAAACTCTGTGGTCCATTTTAATGTATGACAGTACTACTAAGCAAGAGAGCTTAACATTATTTAAATAGCATGCCACACAACTCTTCAAAAGAGAGGCAACCCTTAAAACAGCCCAAAAACATCACAAAGACAGTCCTGGCCAATGTGCTACCTGAAGTGTAAGACTTCTCAAAGGTAAAATTAAGACGTTTTGAAACTTTTTGAGCCTTCGATTTGAGCATTCAGTTTAAGAACTGGACCTGCAGAAAAGATTTTATAATTGATTTTTGTGAGATCTTGGAAATATAGGACAATAACTTATTGTTTTAACCTAAAACAATATATTTTAAAACTCTGTTTAGCCGATACAGATACCATTTTGGACACGTCATGTGTATTTTTTTTTATTCTGAAAGAACACAAAGTGTCTTATGCACCAGAAAGTAAATGTTACTTGTTCCTTTCTTAATGGGTTTCGATTTATACTGACATTTTTTTTATGTTTTAAAAGATAAAACAGTTACATTAAATCCAGTTTTGTCTGCCTTTGAGCACAACAAACCATAGCAGGACAATCTGGTGACTGATGATGAACGCAACATAAAAATATGACTTATTTTTAAACAGCTTTTACATTTTAGTACTGAAAATTAGAATTAATGTCCCAGAATTAAATGTTACACATTAGCACGAAACTAATACTTAAATTATACTTTGCTTATAGTTTGACTAAACTTGAATCAATCATCTTAGCTAAAGAGCATGTTTCAAGGCTGATTCTGAGAGGGTGCTTGAAAACGCACAAAAACTAATCCTCCTCAAGCAAAGAAAAAAAAAGTTTAGATCTTTAACGTAGGTCCTAAAGAGGACATTTTAATCATTTAACTACACTTTCACCATTCAGCGAGTCACCAAAGCACAAAAACTCTCTGTCACTGTTTCCAGACATGGTTTCAAAGTAGCCCTTCAATCAACAACCTAAATACAAAATTCACTCTTTACATTTGTGCGAAGTATAGTGAAAAAACTCAGTAGGGTGGATGTCATATTCAGCATGTTAGAGTACCAGAGATTTTTCTCAACACAAAAGACAAATGTTAAAAGGGTAATGAAAATGTAGTGATTGAGCTGGGTGTCTTTATGTTGTATCTCTTGAAACTCATCAAATTGTCAGAGCTTTCTTTCACTATGACGTTTACTGAACTCAGTGGTTGAGAAAACCAGTGATTATTTTGATCAAAGTGTGTTCTATGTCTAAAAAAATTACAAATCTGAGTTTATTCTAAAGAATAAAGAACATTTTTCTGACATGTTGCTCTCATCTGAATATTCACACATATCTGTTACAGTTATCATACACTTAAATTTGAAGTAAGAAAACAAATATCCTGAGGGAAGTCTGTTTTTGTGCTTAAAGCAGCGTAAAATTAAGGAGCATCTGACCAAAATTATTGCTGAAGTATTGATTGTTAGTCAGGTAGGCTATAATGGATGAAAAAGTTAGATTCTATAGGCACATGTCTGCTCGGGCAGTGTTAGTATCATCTTAGCGTAGGTGTCAAAAGATTTATTTGTTCCTCATTGACAAGAACTACCATTTTTTAAATCCCAATTAACATTAATGTAAAAACAGAGCATTTCAGAAAATTATGAGAGGATATTGGCTGCTCGTGGGCATTTTGCTGAATGTTTGCATCCCTGAGTGGCACGTTGATACATGGGTCTTTAAAATAGCGGGCTGTAGAGTAGCAAAAATGTAAGATCTCCATTTATTTAAATCATTGGCATGGTTTAAGGATCAGAGATTCATGAGGACTGATGGAAGCTAATGGGTAAATTATAAAAATATGCTGAATGTTTCAAATGCTAGAATGTTACGGATACCAGCTCAATTAATTATTTATTGTGTCTCTTTTGAGCTAAAGAGAGTTTTCTTCACCGTCTGAGGTTTATTTCTGTCTGTTAGCAATATAAACAGTTTGTAAAAATATCATTGGTCCATTTTAAAGCTTATTTATTTATTTATTTGCTTTGCTGATGCTGGGTTTCAGAAACTGTGCAGTACTGGTGCAGGATGGTGCCCTAAGTTCCTGGCATCGCCCAGTTGTCAATTTTGCATGAAGTTAATGTTTCTGTCAAAGCTAATAATGAACTTAGGAGTAAATTACCTCACTGATACTGGGCACCCCTATAGCATATCCAGGGTGTAGACTTTGAGTAATGGTTAAAAGGATGTGAGTGTAAATATCTTACGAGCTCCGCTGCTTGTACTGGTGTTGATGGCTTCATTCCACTGGTCGGCACTGGACACAGAGAAGGAGCGCTGGTGCATGCCATCCTTACTGCTGCCAAACACTGAGCCGCCTGTCTGGAGGGATGTGCTGCTATTTGAGTGAGGAGCGCCTGCAAAACAAGAGACAGACAAACAGAAAGAAACAAATCCATCATCATTTATTTTCTTTGACTTAGCCTGGCAGTTTCCTTAGAAAAAAAAAGTCTAATGAAGTTAACAGTTTTCAGTTTTGCAGCACTGCACTGCTGCTGCCACCTTATCTGTGCACATCCCTTGTCAAACATTCCCCTTACACAGTCGCACACACACACAAACGACAACCCCTCTCCCTCCGCCTCTGCCTCTAATTAGCCCTTAATTAACAAGATACACTCTGAACGCTAATTATCTCGCCTCATCCCTCTGACTGCCACATCGATCTCCACTGGCGTCAGCAGGCGTTCTCTCCCTCACTTCCAATCAGGCGAGCCGCGGACGCCTGGCACTCTTTACTAATTCATGGGTTAGGCTGCGCCATGTGGGGTCCTTCCCAACTGTTCACAAGCAGTCGCTACAACACACCCTAACTACTCTGAGAAACTCATCGATTCACTTCGAGACAAGGGATCAGGTTACCTACTGAGGCCTAAAAAAAAGAAAAAGAAAGTGAATCCATCTGACTGAATTTGTCTCAAAATGATTCTACATTATAAAAAAATAAATAAGCAGCCTTGCCCTTTACTAAACATTTTAGATAGAAGCCACAAAAATATATAATTATATTGTAAATAAGAAAACTTAATTTTTCCAGTGGAGCTCACATAATAACTTCTTAACAGGCTTTTTATACAATTAGGGAAACAATAAGATTAAATTAGATAAATGGAGATTTTTGACACTGAGGTTATATTTTCAGAAGATGTGGTTTTAGTAACCAGACATATAATTAATTTTTAAACAATTCTTTATCATCTTCCAGGTATCTCACATCAGAGTCTTTTATTCAATAATTACACGAGAATATCAGTTTCTGATTGAGGTGACAATAACAGAAAATATAGAGTGTGGGTCGTGTGTAAAGTAAACTAAGCGGCACGGGTGCTTGTTAGGATAATATGTTCTACTCATTATCTAGAGTAATAAGTGTATCAAATTCACATAATCATGTCTAATTAGTATCAGTAATTATCTTGTTGGGCCCAGGAATATTAATCTTCAGGTCCCAGAGGGGAGGGAGCAGAATCGCAGCAAGAATGGGAGAGAGAGCGAGGGAATCATGCTGAGGAGCACCGACTAAATTAGCATGCTGAAATCAGAGCAGGGGAGGAGGAGGAGGAGGGAGCTGAAGGAGAGGAGGAGTGCTGCAAAGAAAATGTAAAACTTTGTTTTCTGGGCAATACGCAATACAAAATATTTAAAACAAGCACATAAATCTATTGCTGTTTTTTACTTTATCGGCAACACAGAAAGAAATTGAATATTTATGAAAGTATTCCTGAGCAACAAAACAGTAGGGAGTCATCTTAGGAGTAGCAGAGCTCACTTTACACAGTCTAATATCTAATCACCTCATATTTTTAAGTAAATGCTCCTTTCATCCTAAAGATTAATATACCCCTTTATCTAAAGTTTGACTCTTGGATGTCTTTAAAAAGAAGTAAGGTGAAAAAAAAACTGTTAGATAACTACAGCGGAACTTGGATTGATATTTAAAATTCAACAATCAGGTCTAATTGTCAAATTGGATGCTAATGATGAATGAATTATACATGGCTGTATCCATTAGTCCCCAGAGACCACTCCTGCATAAAGGGGAGGATAATGTAATTACAGTGGAGAAATAATCAGCTTGTGGCATTAAAAGAGCACTGTACCCGCAGCTCCAGCCAGACCTGACTCCAGAGGGTTTAACTGCTTCAGTGGTGGAGCAATGGTGAGCTGATAACGACAAGCTGATGTCCGAAGACTTGTGTTAATATAGAAGAGTACAAAACTGTACTTAAATACACATATATCAAGAATGACCCTCATTAATATTACAAACTCATACAGGAGTTAAGAAACATAATAAATACATGCCATTTATAATAACTCAAACATGTTTAGTTTCTTTGTAAAAAGAAATAAAAATTTAAAACTTGTTTTACAGAATTTCTGACTTTTGCTCAATTGAAAATGATAACAATTGTTTGAATTAATGTGCTTGGAATTATCTTACAGCTAGGAATATAAGAAGAATATTACGTCAGCTTCCTGTTATTATCTGTTTAGATCCATTAGAGAGTTATTTAACTTTTACTTTTCTGCATCTATGAATATTTGACAGCTTTAGATGATTTAAGTAAACAGACAAGCTACACCGGTCATTTCCATTGGAATACCACTTTTTTTTCAACTTCTTGATCAAAAACCTAAAATAAAGCAACAGTGTAGAGATAATGACTAACAATCTAATGTTTGACGATGTGACAGTAATTACAGCAGTTCTACTACAAACATTAAAATCCATCTTTTAGTATAAAAAGTGCATCATGATGTCACATTTCTTCTTTCTTTTTGGTGCAGTTTTAATAAACGTATATTTTTCAGCAAAGTCTCTCATCATTATAATATCTGCAGCATTTGCAAAGGAATACGTCTGAAGTTTTGTACCCACATACTTCTTAAACAAAATATCATTTTAACTTTTTACAAAAATTAATATAAAACTTTGAAGAACAAAGTGTCATTATGGACACTTCTTCCTAACTGTGTATAAAGAGATAACAAAAGTCATATTGTGTGTTCTGCAGGCTGTCTGGGGCTCGGGTGTTAAGTAGAGGCGATGGATTAGCGGGGAGCAGCGCTGCCTTGCCTCTCATTTCTCTTTAGGCCGGGGCCGTCAGTGGGTTGATGAGCCGTGACAAGGCCTGACCCCTCCGTGGAGTTGTTGCCATTATGTACAAGTAGTGGGATAATGAAGCATTCATGGTAATGTGGGCCGGGCAGAACATCATCTGCGGCTGTGTGTAATCCACCATCATCATCCTGACCGACACCCAGACAGACGTCCCTCCCTCCACCTCTGATAGTGATATTTCTGCTATGCACAAGTCGCTCAGATGATCTTTTTTTTAACACAGATTAAAGAATATACTTTTAAAAAACCAACAATTTTTCTAATCATATGCATGCAGACCTATAAGTTTTACTTTTTTAGGTTTTGATCTCTTTTAGATCATTTTTGCTTGGTTATGAGGGTTGACACATTAGATGCACTTTCTTAAAATCATGTCTGTCAAGTTAATTAAACACAATGTAATAGATCTAATGAGAGTACTTAGACTGATGAGACTTACAAGAACCTGTTGTTTAATAAAATATTTAACACTGACTCTGATTTATTAAACTGTTAAAAAACAAAGAAATCATGTGTTTTACAGTTGCATACTCTCCCCACAAACTTTGGTTTTCTTGAGTTTTTTGGTCCAGTTCATGATGTCATCAGACTGAACAATACTGCAATACATATTCAAATCACACAGCCCTTACAAGAGTGCAAATATGCTTGATCATAAATCTTTAGAGTGCATCCTTTCATGCTACAGTTAAACACCTAGCACCATATGGACCATACTAATGGCATATTAATTTTGGCAGACGATAACTGAAAGAGTTAATAAATTGAATTAATAGATATTAACATTTCTGCAGATAATTACAGGCAAAATATTGTCCATAAATATTGGAATTATAATAATAATGATAAACTTTATTCATATAGCACTTTCAAAACAGGGTTACAAAGTACTGTACAGAAAACATTAAAAAAATAACATGAGAATTAAAATAGAAATAAAAGAGGAATATGCAGAATATAGTGACAGAAAGTGTAAGACTTAAAACAGAATCGTGGAAAAGCACGTAAGAGCCAGAAATGACAGACACAGAAAGCAAAATAAATAAAGGATTGTTAACACCTAAGATAAAAAGGAAGACAGAAATTAAAAAGGCTAAAACTACCTGAAGACTGTTGATATGTGTCAAAATGGTAGACCATTAGGTTTGTGGAGTTTTGTTCAGTTTTTAGATTCATCCTCAGTCCTCTGACTTTAAAGCGGCTATAAGGACTGAAGTTTTAAGTTCACCTGGTTTATTGGTCTACATTTAAGAAGGGTGCATTTATTTTTCAGGCACTTGGTCAGAGAAGTCTCAGAGAACCACACTACAAGCCTGTTGTATAATAAGAGGTGGTTCCAGATTGAATTTGTAACAGCACTGTCCATTAGCAGGTTGTTTAAGTCCTGTTTGTACTGTAGCTCCCAACAGGCAGATGAAGTTTGGTCTAAAATTACTTTAAAAAATTCTTATGGATTAAATGTTAATGTTATTCCAAGACATTCTTTTTAGTTTTATTTACTGAATGGCTGTATGTAAAGACAAAACCCCATTTCTGATGTTATAGGATCAACTTTTACTCAACTTGCTTTAAGGTCTGTTTTTGAAACAGTAATAATACACAGTCACAATATGAGTAACAGGTCAGTTCCAGTACAAGACATACTTTGTTTTCTTTGCTAAAAAAACTGTGAATAAGTGTGTATCAACTAAAGTTTGAAAATATTAGCACAAATCCAACACTGTGTATCCACTAAACAGTCCATGAAACAGTAATATTGTTCTGGCACTGGGTAGGTCCTCCTGGTCCGAGAGTACGTGTTCTGCTCTGCTTTGGCTCAGAGCTGGAAACAAATTGTCATCCACCGCGAGGAGAGAATGAGCTAAACACTTCCACTTCTTCCTCATGCATCTCTCTCCCCACAGGACTGATTCAAAGTGACTGGGCCCATTAATACTTTGATACAATGTATCTGTCGCCGGTGACACGGCGGGATGCGTGTTAACACGGAGGATCATATTTAAAACGGTTCCGCTCAGCACCCAGAAAAGGAATTAAACCTGGCCGCTCGGAGAACCAGTGAGCGCATGCGTTCTCTCATTTACTCTCTGTCTCCTCAGCCTCGGCTCTTCATCTTCCCATCTCTCCCCCTCATCCACTCCGCCCCCTCCTCCTCTCCATCCCTATCCCTCTTCTCCCAGTGATTATAAAGGTCTTTAGATCTAAGGAATGAATGAATTACCAAAGGCACAGACAAGGCTTGTGATTTGGACAGCATGAATGAAAAATTACCCCTTTGTTCCCTTCATCAATTGCACGTCTAATGAAATCAAAATCCCGATCACATAATCAGAAGAGGGTCCTCCACCCAGAGAGAGACCTGATGTGATTTGTAACCTTTCTTTTCCTAAGTGGAGATTAAGGCAAATCTCTCTCACATTGTTCCGTGATGCACAAACGGATGGTAACTGCAAATCTTTGGGAATTTGTCATTGAGGAGTCTTTTCCCAACAAACAGATGGAAACGAGATAATTAGGTTAGGAAAGAAAGAACTGTTTCCAAGGTCAGAACACACTTTGTAAGTACCATTATGGTCTGATCTCACAGTCATAAGGTTTCTGATCTGCTGCCATGAAGTGGTTGGTTTCATCTCGTGTACTTAACTCTTACTGGTTACCAGTTTCAAATATGCTTAACACGTATCTCTGGATAGTCAAAGTAATATTCATAGATTTTATCCTTATTTCATTTTTCCCTGCAAACAGCACTGCTAATCAGAGACCGCTAATAGAAAAACCCACCTAGCATAAGAGATATTACTACAAAATATGACAAATGTAAAGAAATAGTTCACTTTTTAAAGGTTGGGCTGTATAAGTACTCAACAATTGTGGGTGAAATGGCTGAAACGGCTCCCCACAGAGCTGTACCTTAGAGGAGATCAAGCTCAGACTACTGATTAGGTTCACTGCTGTTGGCAGGTACAGTTATGTTGTGTAATTGTGCAAGTTTTACATACAAAACAAGCCACGAAACTGTGTTGGATCAAATGTACCACGGGGTGAAAAATTTAGAGCATTTTATTTTGCCTAGGAAGTCTCTGTGTTTGGCACTATTTTACTGTGCAGCAAATTGCTATGTGTTATTGTGCCTGTGTCCATTGTACAAGAGGGAGAAGAAGGAGAAGCCCTGATGGCGCCTACTTTTGTCTTGTGTATACAAGAACTCTACCATGCCAAGGACACATGTAAAAAAACAGGGGTAAATTAAACCCAAAAAAAACGCTTCCACAAAACTATAAATTACAGAGAATAAATTATGCATTTTCCCTGATAACACTGATATTATATTCTATATATATATCGAAGCTGGTTACTTAAAAGTGCTTTTAATAAATTATTTGGTCTAAGTTATTTTTCAAACTACTCTTCAGATAAAAAAGAGACCCTCACAACCCTCCAGCTGTTATCCTTGACATACAACACAGAAACATGAACGTGAAATACTCATTTCTCAAAGTACACTTATCATAAATTCTTTTCTATTTACTTCACTTTACTATTTACTACTGAAATAAATTGTAGAGTGATACTTTTAAATGTATCAGAGGCAAATTTAACAAGGTGCACTTTTACTGGACAACAATATGCTTGTACTGTTTTCACTCCTGGTGATAACAAAGAAACTTTCAAGTATGACCTTGACACAGGAAAATACCAAGTTGCTTGTTTTTGCCCGCACCAAGGATGTTATGTGTTTGCTGGAGTTTGTTTGTCTGTGAGAGAGGTTACTCAAAAAAGTCTCCACAGTTTTTGATAAACTTTTAACAGATTGTTCAGCATAACAGAAGAGAGAAGTGATCTGATTTTGGTGGTGATCAGAATATGGATTTGGATCAAGGAATTTTATAGGATATGTTCACGATGGAGAAAGGGCGGTTCCACATTTTCATGAAGAACTCCAAAAGTTCTCAACAGATGAAAATTTAATTTTTAGGTACATTAGGGTATCTTGTCAACAACTCAGCTATCAAAACCAGAAATGCCTTCGTGGAGGTTTGTGATCTCGGATTACAACTAAGTTTCAATCTAAACTTGATCTGGCCTGATTTCTAAGCCCATTTGTCCTCCCCTCAACCTTTCCCTCAAGGTTAACAGTTTACGAGTTTAAAGCAACTCCACACAATGTCCTCTGCTCTGTAAACTCTTACATCTTCCTGCTTTTGACTGATTAACCTGTTCAGCAGCAGCAGCACCCTGGCCAGGTTTACCAGTAACCTGCCTGGACAGAGCTAATGGTCCCCAATAACCCATCTTTGGCTCTGAACCCATTCTCAGCCAGTTAGCTTCAACCCAAATGATGAAAATACTGTGCCAATTTCACAGACCCCATATCCCTATGGGCTTGCTCTGCTAATTAGTATTAATTACTCTTAATCCTAACCCCTAAATCCAATCACCCCTCTGTAAGCCTGCCAGACTCTCTGCAGCCTCTGGTGGCATTGCTCTATTTTTAAACCTAAAAGGTGGAGGAACCCCAGCTCTGAGCTTAGGACCACAGTGTTTTTGTTGGAGTGACCCTCCAACAAATTAGGAGGATGGAAAATTACTGGGTCAGTGTCACATCAAGAAAAACATAAACAAACCTTTTCTTTCTACTGCCTCGAATTTGAGCATAATATATAAACAACATTATTAATTCCCTTTTTTTTTTAGTTTGGAGAATTAATAGAATTCTTATAGACGCCCATTAAGTCATCATTGTGTATACAATGAGGAGGCTAATTTGCATCAGAGAAACATACCGTAAGTAGATAATTAACCTGTTGGGACTCATTTATATGATTAATCACAAATTGAGGATGTAGTAAATGAGTACAGTAATAAAAGACTCATTGTATAACCATTACATATGATACCTGCAATTTGTTTCCTCTTTTGGGGCTTACGTGAAATATGAGAAGATCCTCCACATGCTTCATGTCCATCACTTCTAATTCACTGACATTATCACAATTTTATTATTATTATAATGCGGTGATTCCTTCTGCATCATTGTAAAAAGAGAGGCTTTGTGAGAGACCAGGTGGGGGACAAAGGGTTAACTACAGGATAATTAAAAAAGTCAGAAACCAAAGAAATGTTGATATTTGATTGAAAAAAGTGCTGATAGCTTTAAGGTAATGTACACACTCCCTACATAGGCTATTGTTTATAGAGGTGGTTGGCACAGGTCTTAATCTGGCCTGTGGCTCCTTACTATTTTATTATTATATATACACTGTCCTATCACTCAAATTATGACATTGAAGCCTAAAAATGACTGCTGCTGCTAAAAATAATTCCTTTTATGTCCAAATGTACTTGGCAGTAAATGCCAATTCTAATTCTAAACAAACATGATTTTTTTGGCATGAGTAATTCCTATTGATTTGGGTTTTTTTTTAACCTTTAGTAGGTCAATCTATCGTACACACCAACAACCTAAATCATGCAAGTGAAATTATTGATTTAAATATTCAGAACATGGTAGATTTTAGTGAAGTTTTGAGTCAAGTAAACTCTAATCTGGCAAATGAAAGCACTTGTTGTTGGCACTTGCATCACAATCAAAATACTCAACACGGCGGCTCACTTGATTGTGCTTTTTTAGAGCACTGCATTTTATTTGACAGAAGTCAGTGAAATAACTAGGATAATAAATATAAATATAATTTGGAGACTGTATGGGAGCTGTGGTATGATGTTGAGTGTAGCAGGGGTCCTCAAATGGTTGCGTTGCGGTTTAAGCTCCTAACCAAGTTCTCTTCTCTTTTAGAGAGTCAGAATTATCGGCTTACAGGATTGTTTTTGTTCATGAAATTGGTCCTATGGTGAACTGGAAGGCCCGCCAAAAAGTGCTCTAAATTATTCACACTTTTGTGTTCTTTATTACCACTGCCAAGGAGGTTATGTTTTGGGGGGAGTTTGTTTGTTTGTCCGTCTGTGAACAAAATAACTCAAAAAGTTATGGATGGATTTCGATGAAATTTTCAGGAAATGTTCAGCATGGGAAAAGGAAGAACTGGTTCAATTTTGGTGTTGATTCAGATCACTGTATGGATCCAGGAATTGTTCAAAGGATTCTTTACCATTGGGAGATAGGGAACTGTGCTGCAAGAAGCTGTGTCTGTTGAACCTCCCGTCAGAGTTTACCAAAACAGACTGTTTGTTAACCCTGCTAGATCAACACAATAACTACCTCTGAACTCATACCCTTTTCAGGATCAGTTTTGTTTTGTCGTACAGGTTAAACTGACTATTAAGTGTTTTCCTTTGTATGATTATTGACCATTGGTCTGTTGAATATGACTGTTATTAAGAGAACTGACAAAATAGAAGTAAACAGACTTATCTGTACCTTTAAATACTTTTTTTTTCTAACTGACTCATATTTGGCAAGTTTTTTTCTATTTTTGGGGGGGTGACAAAATAATCCTGATTATACAACTGAAATCACATATATTATGACTTAAACTTAAGAGAAATGCTAGATGAAGTACGTTTTTTGGACTATAAGGGCAAATCATTAACATTGTTTCATCTGCAGCCAGTACAAGCTAAACATCAGAATGCTATTTGAGAGAGGATTTGTTTTTAAGTGAGCATACTCAAAGCTTTGAGAAAAAATCTCAAGAATAAAGTCTCAAGCTTGATTTAGCCTGGGAGTTCTTTATCTAGAGTCTTCTCTTGCTCTCCTGCCTCCTCTCTGACTCTACTCACTTTCCCTCCCACTGTCCAATTAAAGGTGAAAAGCCCCCACCCCCCAAAAAACTGTCTTTTTTATTTTAAATTGTAACTGATATAAAGTCTTAGAGATGTCCAACATTCACTGTCCTCATGTACATAATGCTAATCGAGTACCACTGAGTGTAACGAAACGACTAAATATCACTAGTATCATTTGTCTTCTCTGCCATTCTTGTAGACAGTACATTTTGAAGTGACAAGTCTTGGGAGAAAATCACCACAGCGCATTGAAACAACTCTGCAATGTCTTTCTTTGAGAGAGGACTCTGATTGGTTGGCCAGTAGACCAATCAGAGAGTTAACAATGGGTAAATTGGTTGTTTCAGAATAACATTAGAGAGGACAGTTTGTGTTGCTATTCAAGCTTATTTTCATAGACCGTATCTATACATTACCATTTTTTAAATGAACATTTACTTTTCCCATCAGGTTTCATGTTTTGAAGTTTCTGATTGTCAGTATTCCTACCAAATGACACCTTTAAAATAATAAGGCTTTGCTTCTAAACTCCGCCATTTTTTCAAATACAACTGATTTCATATCAAATATAATTATCCCTTTATCATAACTCACTTTTATTCTCTAGCATTGGAACACAAACCTTTGTCCTGCATTATAGTTTGGTTCATTTTATACTGTCATGAGCTTTAGGAATCATTTAAAAAAAGGTTCCTCTTCTTTGAGTTTAAATATGCTAAATCATAATCCCACCCACTCTTTTCACCTATTCACTTCTTGCTTTCTTTCACACTTTTTCTGCTTTATTCTACTACTCTTCCTTCTAATTTTCCTTTCATTTTATATTGATATATTTCTTTGTTTTACTTAGTTTTATTCTTATTTGTTTGTTTATTGTAAAAAGTAAAAAAAAGTTTTCATGGGAGTGCAAGTTGGTGTTGTATGACATGGTGTAGACTCAATTTTTATATTGTGGATAAGATGGAACTTGATAGGTTACAGAGATTTACTTTTATTGTTACACATACATATAAAAATGTCATACTGTCAGTTATCGGTGTAATTTTTTTAACAATGTCTATGCAAAGTATTTCTATCATTGTATATTTCCACAATCACATATGTTTTATACTTTTCAAGTGCAAACTCAAGACTTGACTATAAATTAAACATATGAATTAAAGGCACATAAAGACTTAGTTAACAAAACGTTCAATTGGTAAATTAAATATGGAGTTTTAAATTAATCTATGTTCTCAAATGACAGTTGCATTTAAGCATGTACATGTGATTTCTCATAGGCACCACAGTGATGGCAGGAGAACTTACCTGTGTTTCCTATGCCAAGCTGCAAAGTGCTGCGGTCCTTTGTTTGACCGTTGGTTTTTGGGCTAGCTGTGGGGGCAACCGTGGCGACTGCCCTTGGGGGTCGCTTCCCAGGAATCTTGACAGTTGTCCTCAGCAGGTCTATCTCTTTCCCGTGTACATTCTGCATATAATCCTAAATAAAATGAGACAAGAGAAACAAAGATCAATAGTTGTGATTGATCAGCACTGTGCGCAAAAATTTGCCCAAATATTTCCCTCAGTTTCAGACACTGATTACCCACAGCCGACCCAAGAATCTAGGAATTACGAAAGGAAAACAAATTAAAAGATCATTCAATTTGCGTCCCCATTAGTCACAACTCATCTCAGACCTTCCACTAGGGGCGTGTGATAGTGGAAAAATGATTGTAAAGCCATTATACATCACCTGTGCCCACACTGTCTCTGGTAATAGTGGGTTATGAGACTTAATGAATGCAAACAGTCTCATTCACTTTCAATTTGGACATTTGATTTGGTTTAAAGGGACTACTGCCCAAATGTGGGAAGCCAAGGTGAAAATCATTGAGCTCAGCAGAAAAAGACCCAGATAGAGGCGAGCTCGGCCTTTGCCGTCCCCCACCGGCTCCTCTGCTTTATTACCGTGTCATAAAGCACTCATTTCTTTCCCAAGCCTCCTCGCTAATTACCCAGTGAGCGCTCTCATTTCATTTTATTGCTGGAATTAACAGCCAGATCGAAGCGTGCAAAGCTATTAAGATGTGTGATTAAGCCACATTCAATTAGTTTCTACAAACAATTTAATTGATGTAGCAGATAGAATTAACAGAAGGTGATTGTGTGGATGGCTTGGCTGACTGCGAAATTAAAGGTTCCCCTCATCCACTCTCAGTCTGCCTCCCTCCCTCTTTCTTCCTCCCTCGATCTCCCTCTTCTCCCCTCTTTTTTCTTTTCTTACTCCTTCTCTGCTCCGCTGCTCAAAATGAGCTCGAGCTGCTCCTGCACTAATGCAACTGTCTTCCTTATTTCACCTTCCTGCGCAAGTCAACAGATTCATAGATTCATAGATTGCCCCGTTGACCTGTAATAGCTGTAATGATCAAGAGATAGCCCGTTCACTCAATTACATACATCACTGTAGCCCAGCTCTGCTCTGCTAATAACCGCTTGTAAATTAAACCACTAACACACTGTCAGTGCAACATGGCCACGCACACAAGGTTCACGTCTAACTGTTGGAGTCCTGCTCAAACTCAAACACAAAAATTGAGCTTAAATTTTAATTTTTGCTCAAAATTGCAGAATGATGTAGGGATATTTCTGAGAGACAGCATTTCTGACAGTGGCACAGGGCTCCCGAGCTGTCTGCTGCCAGCCAGCCGGGTGTTTAAGAGGTATTAGCGGCCCAGCGGGATTCTGACAGAGATGGATGTGGGAGGTTGGTCAGGCTCTGCTGCTGTGCGGTGAGAACCATTATAAATACAAGCCAGCGTGGAGTCTGGGCGCGGCGGGCACGCAGCAGCGCAGCCATGTCTCCATTAGCCGACACAGGTGACGTGCACCACAGGGGGAGAAGAGATGACCACTAGGACACCCTGTTTCTTAATACTAAGCTTAACGCCGCAGGGCTAGCTAATATGACTATATACAGCAATACATCAGAGCCTATGTGGTTGAAATCCAGTTTGCTGCAGCTGAGGTGGTAAATGTAACCGCATCAAGAGAATTGTGCATAAAAATCCTCAAGTGCAAACAGTAAAAACAATTGGAAAAGTAATAGAAAGGGAATAAAAAGTGGGAGGGGGAGTTGGACTTACATGTAAACTGGGGTGGTAAGTAAGGACGCCATTATCGCACAGTGTGACATATTTCTTTTTCCACTCCTTGTTGAGGGATTTGCCACTCCGCTTCAGAAGGATTCCCTGTAAGAGACGAGACATCACGGTGAGCATCTGCTCCTCTCAGAACAGCATGGTGGAGGATATGAGCCATAATGGATGTTAACTACCATAAAACAGCGTTATTATTGTTATTACTGATTTGTTGCAGCAGCTACAATGATCATTTACTTTGTGGTGAGTGATAAAGCAAACAATGATTTTAAGAGACAATTATGAACCAATGTGGAAGAGATTAAGAGTAATAAAATCCTTTTTAACTTAATTTTCCAGTATAATTTGCAGCTCAGTGGTTTTTAAATAAATCAGCTTTCTCTTAAGGCATTTGAACCTTCAAAATCTGCCATGCTCCTGTGTCACTGATACCCATCAAAGACAGAATCCAATTTGCCAACCCCCCTCCCAGCATTCATACACATAACACGCTGAACTCTGGAAGACCTCTCAATCCAGGGATTAGGGAGTGTGATCTCCCCTCTTCAAAGTCCACTCAGCTCTTATTCTTTTCTACTTTATCTTCTGGGGCCTTTAAGGCCTCAGATGGTTTCCTTATCTGTTGAGTAAATCCACTGGTAAACAATGCAGTTCCTCTGCTGGAGGTGACCAAACGCTGCTGAGTGCAAGGGCCAGAAGGCTCTCTGGGGTTAAATAGCAAGGAGGGGCCCGCTTAATTAGGGGATTAAGCTGGGGCAATGTTTGTGCTTTAACAGCCAGGGTTTGTGTGTGTGTGAGAGCTAAGAAAGGAGGGGGTACAGGGGTAGTGTTTCTGCTAGCCAGGCCCTTCCAGCAGGCCTTAATCCTGATTAACACATCAGGAAGAGGTGACCCTCTGTGACCCGGGCACCAGGCTGTTTGCAGACAATCATCCTAATCCGGGGTCTGTTTCATCTGGAGGTAGAGCGCTGTTGATGGCATCGTGACTGTTTAGGTTTTAAAACTAAAGATTACTCTGAATTAAACGTTTTACAAATTCTGAAGTGCTCCAATCAATTAAATCTACATTAAGAAACTTTGAGATAATGTTAATTTTTGCAACCTGTGTGGACGGAGCAGGATCTCTTACTTCTCTGCTGACTTTGACTTTCATTGTAAAGTTGTACAGGTATGTGAGTCTCAGTCTGTTTCATGAGCCCCTTCGAGGGAGACGGGTTTTAACTGTCTGCATAATGGTTAACATTGTGTTCAGTAAAGGTGCAAGACAAAATCCAAACACTAATAAATTGCTTTATTTCGTAAGGTGATATTGTGTCAATATTTCTTAGTGCAATACCAATAATTATCTTGTTGATGATTTATAGAACTTTAGGATGTTTGTTTTATATTGTAGTTCTGGGCCCTGGCTACCAGTTATCATGACATTACATTACAGTTATTGTTTTCATATCTGTCACTGTGATTTGACTGTGCAGGTTATCTATGCTGCAGGGATCATGCTTTATAGGAAATAATGATTAGAAATTGTATTTTTGTGCTTACAAAATCGTGAATTCTAAGTAAGTTCTATTAAGTATTTTTAATAGACTATTTTTGTGAACTACTGTGCTTATTCAACTTTTTGCGAGATATTGTATTTTTGGATATCGTCACCACTGAATGAGGATACCTGTCTGCTGTTCAGGCAGTTCCTGTGCAGGCGTGTCACTGCTTCAGTGTCATCTGATTTCATCGTATTGACTCTGCTGGATTTATTCTGGCAGTTAAACTCTCAGTTACTAACATGCAAAGCGACTGCCTGAGACAGCTGAAAAGCTCATTTCCATTGGTTATTTTACCTGAGGAGTATTTTCAAACAAAAACCCACCCCATACTATTCAATTTACAATGCAGTACTTTTTACAAAAAAACACAGGATTATGGGGAAAATTGAGAAATACTGTAAAAAATGGGACCAACATGAACCAGCTCTGTGTGAGCATATCCCTGATCTTTTTCAGCCCTGCTGCTGCCACTTGTTTTAGGACACAGTGAATTGATATGGATTTTGAAGGGTGTCCGGGTTTTCATGTGTGAATGTGGCATCTGCATTTAAATATTTCTTAACATTTTATTCTTGGATGTTTGATGCAAAGCTCAGACTTTAAGCTCTTGTGAGACAATCATGAGGTCCCTTATAGATACAATAGATTATACTGACGCTTTCTGTCTTTGCATGGACACATTTTCTGTTCTTTAGTCTGACCAAAGTCTCATCCTGACTTATCTGAACAATCAAAAGCAGCATTCTTTCTGGTATTTTTGCGATGAAAATGGCAGACTATTTGTTTTTCTGACAACCAGGCTTCATCAGCAGTTTTACACTTTTAAAATGCATGTAAGAGTTTCAATGTTATGATTAATGACTACTCTCTCCCCATAATAATGATTGCCAAGCAGTAAGAAATGTAGAGCTTTTTTTTCAAAAAAAAGCATTGCTATCAGATTCAGGTATGTTTTTTTTTTTTTTACCCTTTATTCCATTTATTATTTAATATCTCAGAAGTTTAAAGTTAGTGTTTGAGTAAAGCAAATGCAAATGTCAAGACATTGTAAATAAAAATATGATTGTGTTTAATGGATGTAATTTCAATGTCAGTCAAAACAATCAGGAAAACTACTTCTGCCATAACTGATCAGCCTTACAGTCATTTTTATAGATATATGACTTTGTTAGTTTTTATTGGCTATAAGGGACATAAATATTACATTTGAATCAGCTCCTAACATGAGCCTTTAAGAAACTACGCAATTAAAAGAACAACTCAAATATAACTGTAAAAATCCTTGTTGTTTATTTGGTTACTGTTGATACTTCAGATAATTTTGCAGGAAGAAACAACATGTCCCACAATCAATAACCTGCTGACTGCCTGGACTCCTCTCAATTTAGTCAATAAAAGAACTGTAAACAATTTTTAAATGACTCTCTAATCATACAAAGTAAATGATCCAGTCAAAGGGGCCTCTGGCGACTCCATAATGCATGTTTTACAAGCAGATATGTTGCTCATTTCATGGTCTTACTGAGGCAGAAATAAATCCATACACACAATCAGAGCCTAGCTTCATAAATTCATCAGAGCCGTCAAGCAGATCAATAAAGAGACTTGGAAAGTAATGTGCAAACCTCTAAATTTGGGGAACAATTTTTCTGTTGTTTTATTTGATCATCTGCTCATTACGGTTGTGATATAGCACGTCACTTTAACTAATTGGAGGCTTTTTAAACGACCGGAGATAATTTCTTATATTTGTTCAGTCGTTTGCTGCTTTAGAGTTTCCTGCTTGTGTGATAGTTTGATGTCAAAAGGTGGTGTGTGTGGAGCCCTTTAACACCGCCTGACACACACACACACTCTCGCGTATAAAGAGATGTTCAGCCAGTGCGACATAAGGAAACAGGCCGCTGGTCAGACGCGCTCTCTGTATCCACACAATTGTGATATCTCCACTGAGGAGATAGTGTCTTTCTCTCCTTTTGTCAGCAGACCAGGAGAAAAGCTGCATCCTGCCACTGCGGCTGACTGATAGGCCGGCCCTTTGTGACAGGCTGTGTGTGGAGAATAAGTGCGTGTTGGTGTGATTGTGTGTTGGGTTTCTGCTGGGGTAGGGTGGGGGGTGATGATGGGGCAAGAATGCACTCACCACTGAGAAGCTGTTGGCAGCTTCTCAGTGGTGAGTGCATTGTTGGCCTCACTATTTTTATTGTTGAAAGGGGAGGAGGGGAAGGGTCATGTGTAATCTGGCCCTATGGGGCGAGGGGGGTGGTGGTAATTAAGCACACATTGACACTTTGATCTCCTTGATTGTGCATTTGACTGGCCAGCAGATCAGCTGGAACCCCTCATTTCTCCCTCAAGCAACTGTAAAGCCAAACTCCAGCCCCCCCCCAAATAAAAGCCTTTTTAGATAAAGAGGTGTGTGTGTTTGTGGTGTGGGGGTCCTCATCCTGTCAAAGTTGCCATGATACTGAAAGAAACTAGTCCCTGACTTGAGAATAAGAGCTCCCCGGAGTGTGTCGGCTAAAAGAGGAAGAGTTTACAGTAAGGACTGCTCTGACAAGATTCTTTCTACCCTCCTGCTCACCTGCACTCAGCAGAGAGAGCAGCTTCTCAAAGGCATTTCTCTAAACTAAATAAAAAGAAATTGCAATATGGAGATACAATATATATGCAGTGTTTATTGAAAGCCTTCTGTAACCTTTAAATATGCCAGCTTTTTTTTTTTTAGACGTTTCAGGAGCATTTTCTAAAGTGTTTCTAAACTCAATCAAATAATAATAATATAAATAATTTATAAAACATTTAAACATTTAACTTAGCTTGATTTAGTTAATGCTTCAGATACAACAAATCATTCTTTTGATCAAGCTATAGTGACAGAACGGTTATAGCAGCATTTTCCCTCACTGAGCAAAGGGACTTGAAAGCATCACCCTGTCATTATTTCAGATGGACTGAAGCTTTGGTAATTTTCTCCCGAAGGAAATGAGAAGGTCTGGCTCATCATTTCATTTTTTAAAGGATATTATCTACTATAATTTACAGGTAAAGAGGATAATATAGGGATAGTGACCCATTTTCAGAAACCCCCACACAATCGTAAGTGATTACTAATCAATGTGTCAATTACTTTTCCTTGAAAATGTTTTATACTCAAAAGGGTAATTTTGACCCTTAACGCAAGAAGATATAAGAAGTAAAATCACGTGGAGGATAAAATGTAAAATTTTCTTTTGATATTCTAAACATGTTTGTTTATAATGTAATTATTGCGACTCTGTAAAAAGGTTAATAATGTGATGAAAATGTGTTTAACTGGAGAATTGTAAGGTTAAAAAATATTTTCTTAATGACAGATAAAAGGAAATTTTCAGCTAATTTAGCTGCAGATGTAGAAAACCAGGGACAGCATGAATTTACTTTAATGCATATTTATTTTCAAGGCACAGTTATTACATGCATGTGAATAATAATAATAAAGCCTACTGACTTGATAATACATTCACAGGACAATACAATTAAATAGATTAGATTTAAAATTATCAATATTTCTATCGCTTTCTGGTCTTGATAGAAATGTTTGCACTTGTTCTTGATTTATTTTAGTTTTAATATTTAAGGAACACATGTTTTTTTTTATTTAGACTATTCATAAATAGCATTTAGTACACTCGTCCGTTATTTGTCAGGGAGTGCTTTTACAGATAAAGGTAAACTAAGATTTCAGTATGTCAAATGTAAAAAAAAACAAAAAAAAAAAACAAAACAGTATTCATAATATTAACAGTTAACACTATTCT
The DNA here is from genome assembly GCA_036419115.1 of Scarus forsteni. Lineage (NCBI taxonomy): Eukaryota > Metazoa > Chordata > Actinopteri > Labriformes > Labridae > Scarus > Scarus forsteni. Next base: position 25,568,069 of record JAZDUH010000157.1, on the reverse strand, counting down.
AAAAAAAAATCTTCTTCAGCTTTCCCCCACAAATACACCTGCTCTGAAGTCAAGGCAAATTCTAATGTTATACTTTGTCGCCATCTAGTGGTTTCAGTGCCTCATGCGTTTGGCCAAATCCTTGAGGTTTTTACAGCTCATACATTCAATACACGAGAAACAGTATTGAACCTCTAAACAGCAAAAATCAATTGCTTAAAAAGAGTGCATACTTACCAGGAAAACTACAAGACAAGACAAATAGGATAATGAGAGAAGTGCTTACCTGTTTGATAGGTATGGCCCTTCCACTGCCTATGCTGTCTGTTTTACTGTCAACGCTCTTTGACTGTTCACTGGCTTTCCGTGACTGCAAGAAAACAAGAAAATCAGTCAGCGACGGCGGCGACACACTGACGGCACAGCAGAGAGGGAGTCTTTAGGTGTGGGGTGAGTTTTGGGGCGTAGTGGTGTGTGTTGAGGTGTGTGAGGATGAGGGAGAGAGCGTGAGGGAGAGAGGGAGAGGGAGAGAGAGTGGGGGTCAGAGGTGGAGGTGAGGGCTTGTGTGTGCTGTTGAGCATTTGTGGAGGAACTCGACGCAGCAAAATAAAAAGTCTCAAAAAGAAGCTCAAAATTAACAGACAAGCAGACCAGCAGAACAAACAGCAGTAACACCGACGTGCAAGTTTAAAAAAGAAACAAATCAAAAAAGAGACCAAACCAAGACCACACTAGACACATCTCAACACAGAGGAGACCAAAGGACGACCACACATTGAGTCATGACTCAGCCCTGAAACCCTTTGGAGGGATCCTTTTCCTCTGTTTGAGAGCCAGAGTGGGCCCTTACTGGACCTGCAGACCAAGTGCTGCTGTACCAGTGAAGCTTCAGCTTTGCCTTTAGCATAGCAGCACTGATAAGGGCTTTTATAGCACCACAAACATTTCACAAGTGGTAAAAGGGAGAGAAGGGAAAATGGTTATTGTACAAGAAACTTCAGTAAAGTCGCTCCCTCTGATCAGCAAACCTGCAAAACCTGGTGAAGCATATTTGAACATGTCAAATTCAAATAATTCAAGAGACAAAAAAAGCAGGAACACATTGACTTTTCATGCTTCTGAACATGCCTGTCCGGAGAAAAAAGATGTTAGACAGTAAACACAAGCTTAAAAAAGAAAAAAAAAAAAATAACCTTCCCACCCCAAAACAATCAGAAAGATGAGGCACAGGCAGGGACAGACATGAGTGTGTATGGTCTCACTCAGAACATGAGAAATGTCCAGTCATCAATGGAGAGGAGGTAGAGTCTGAGTTCAAGTAAACCAACTCTGGCATTCATATTTTTTCCAACATTTTATTCTTTTTTATGATGACTTGTTTAACTTCTATACAGACACCATACAAAGCAAGTCACAAAGTCACTTCAAAATATTCAACAGATTGAGCCAAACATTGCAGTTCCCACAAAATATAGGATGGACAATAAAGGCATTATTTCATATACTCCTTATATGTATGTACTTTTATAGAGTACCATTGTAAATAAAATACAATACAAGATATACAGCAGTCTGTAGTTTTTCGTCAATCCTTTCATGATAGAAAAGCGATTATGCAAACGTTCATAATCTCTTGTACCAAACCTAAAGGGAAATAAATAAATGAATAGAAAATGAATGTGCAAAAATAAATAACTGAAAATAAATTAATCAAATTAAAACAGACATTTAGTTTAACTACATTCATACAAGTCGGTGCAACCCAGTTTCATTTGATGGCATCTTTCAGTGTTAATCTTTCTGTCTACACTGATTTTTATGAAGGCCTTCATAAAATAACCAATTTGAACTCTGCTCTAAAATACCTCTATGATAATACATTTATACCACAATTTTAAATTCATTCAGTACTTCAAAACTCCCTGGAGAAAATGAAGGAACCTAATAAAAACGAATGTAGGAAAATTCTAAAAGGAAGAACAAAAAAACAACTTGGCACCTCTAGTCCTTGAGTCCTCGTTTATGGCAAAAAGGCAGTGTGATGTTGTGTTAGGAGGGAAAGTTGTGTCCTTTTGGTGGCTGGATAACAGTTCCAAGAGTGACTTGACTGTACAGCATGTTTCTGTAAGGGGTGTCTGAATGAGAGTTTGGGTGTGGGGTTGTGTCAGGGAGGCAGGGGTGGATGGGGCATTTCCAGAAGAGTCCCTACAGTCTGTCTCATTTGGTGATATTTGACAGTCTACTCACTGGACTCGACTTTTTGCTGCGTTAAACGCAAAGTTTCCATTCAACTCTATGCATTACCCTCACTGCAAGAAAGCACCAAGGGTAACGCAAGCAGGGGGACTCGTTTTTAAAACCATCATGCTCTTCTAATTCAGAAGGAGTTGGAAAGCCCTTTTTGTTGAAGAAAGGTTGGAAACAGAAGCACAAATCTGCAAATATTGAAAAACAGTGTCAAATGGTTATTTTTTTTATTTGTTTGTCTTTTTTTTTTCCGTTTTTTGGTGTGTTATAACTTTTCATATGATAAAGCAACAAGTCAAGGGACTAAAAACGTGATATGAGACCACCAAATGGCAGACAAAAAATGGTTTGGATGAAAATGCATGAATGATGATGGATTTAAGTATAAAAAATGCCATATTGTTCATCTAAACGCCTCAACAGTGTGCTTTTCAACACAAAAAGGGACAGACAGCCTGAAGACATCAGTTACTGACAGACAGATTACAAAACAGATCGTTTAGTTATTGACCATGGAAGCACTAGGAAAGAATAATGTGTACTGTGCTGACACCTAGTGGCCAAGAACAGTTATGGCAAAAGTTGGCTTGAAATGGTCGTGGTTAGTGAAATTGATTCACGAGGGCGTTGAGGAGACGGAAAGAAAAAGAACTTTGAAAGTAAAGCTTTGATTTTTGCTTACATATTTAAAAAACAAGCCAGTCTGTTGAAATGGTTACCTCTTTCAAGGAGCTTTACTTGTAAACTATGACTAAAGTTTTTGCAGTCTTAGCCAGTAAATCAGAACTAAAAAGACTGTTGACTCTTTACACTGCCCACTACAAAGGGCATATCTTAATTAAAAGAGTACCAATGCCAGTGCCACAATTGTGGCAAATAATTTTGAAACCTTGCAGCAATTTTCACTTTTGTATTTTCAAACAAAATATCTAATGTGTACTGACTTCAGAGAGTCTGTCAAAGCTTGTCATCTGATGACATTAAGGCATATTTTCTCTCAACTCTTTAACCTTCCAAAAATCAACAGAAAAATGAACTACTTACAGACGTGTGGTTAGAAAATGTGACAGGATTTCGGAATGACTGCCTGCTGTCTGAAAGTGGGCAGCAGGACTTCAAGAGAACAAACACAGATGGAGTTTTGAAAAATGGAAAAAGCTAGGGCAGGGACATCCTTGATATTGTGTCGATGGAATATTTTCTTTCTCTGCGGGTCTGTGAAATGGAAATAGGACAGCACTGCGAGTCTTCTTCTCCTGAGCCCATTGCGCTCTTCAAGTGTCACTGAAGAAATGTCGACATCGCCCACGTATACTCTCTTCCTCCTCTGCTTCCTTCTTTCCTTCTCCACCTCCTCCTCCTCTTCCTCTCCTCCCTCACCCTCCCTCCTCCCACCCTGGGCCTCGCTGCTCCTCAGAAGGTCATGAGCTGAAACTCCCGCTCGGCTTGCCACTCGGGCACCCACACGGGGTAGGTGGCGTGCTTCGGAATCTCCATGACGCGGATGGGGAGAGGCTCATTTCTCTGGTGGACATGGTTAGTCACTACCTAGCAGGGGGGAAGGGAGACAACAAGGGGAGCTAGCACACAGCCTGTACTGCTCGGAGGCCACAGGGTCTGCGGCTTCCACAGCAGCTGGGGGAAACAGGGTGAAGGCAAGTAGAAGAAAAAGAGGGGGATTGGGGAGGGGGAATGTCAGAAAGGTAGGAAGATAGAGAAGAGGAAGAGGAAGGGGACAGGGGGTTGAGGGGAATAGAGAAGATAAGGGGAGGGGGACAGGAGGAGAAGGGGAAATAATCTCACAGAGCCCTGAAATCTGTCCCATAAAGTTTAGGCATTTTTCATTAAACATCTGGAAAACTGTTGGTTGATAAGTTAGCCAATGAACTATCATCGAACAAAAATTAATTATTCAGATTGTGGCATGTTGCTTTGATAGAAAATATGAGTTTAAGTGATTATTTGCAAGGGAGTGTGGGAGACCAGATGTTTTTTATTTATTATATGTTGTGCAAAAAAAGCATTAAAAATAAATGTAACTCTTTAAATATGCCAACTTATATGTTTCTGTTAAATTATAAGGCTTGTAGGAATGGAAATTGAAAACAACTTCTTCAATGAGATTGCTTAACAATTTCCTTAGTTGTGGCTTCATTTCAAAAAAGAAAAACTTAAGTACAACTTTGGAAACACCAGCAGCTTGCAGGAGCATTTATCCAAGCGCACAGTATTGAATATTGGGTCTGTCATGTGTTTGACATCGTTGCCACTGAAACCTGTGCCCATAGAATCTGTGAGCAGACTTTTCAGTGGCGTTGTTATCAATTATCAAATCCACTCCCTGATGGTTTGACAGGCAGAAAGACAAAACAGCTTTAAAACAGCAGTCCAAACTGTCGGGCAAAACAACAGATGTTGCTGATCATCTACACAAATCCAACTTGCCCAATGAACCCAGAGCTACACTCACTACTCACTTCTTATTGTTGGAGTATTTCTGTAAAAATTCATTAGGCGTATATTGGAAAATGTAAAAAAAAAAATCCATCTATTTTTTACAACCTGAAAAGTGAGTCGCACTGTTTTAACACCTGCAGTTGGTTTTCAGGAAACTGTTTACTGGTTCTATATGTTTATGTTATAATGTTGCATATTGTGACAAAGGTCCACATTCTGCAGATTTTGTGCAACAGTGTCACTTTTTCCATCCTTTCTCACATTGGCTACCTATATTATGGTAACTGAGCCCTTAGTGTGCAGGGATTGTGAATGGCAGACACACATCCTGTAATTGTAGCACTACCCAGTGGTGATTGCTTTCTTGAAGGACTCTTCTGAAACAAATCAGCCAGACACTTGGGTTTTTATCTCATAATTCACCAATCTTTTATGTAAATGCATGATTATGACCAAATGAGACATATAAGCTGTTAAAAACTGAGGACAACCACTACGAGCCCTGTCAATTCTGTGTTTTCCTTGGACCTTTTGAGCTGCCGTTGACAGTAGGCTACAATGAAGGAGAGCAAACTTCTATCACGTGTATTTGTTTGCAGCTGGTGATTGTAAAAGCTCACATTTGGATAGTGAATATCTTGGCATTTCTGCTAGTATACTGGTTGATTGGTTTATAAGTCACAGCCAAATTTCTGGATAAAAAATTTGGTAGTAATAGTGCAGCTTGTACACCGGACTTTGTGGTACTTGAAAAAGTGAGCCGGTGCATGCTACACACATGTACTGGGCAGGTTCTGGATATTCAAAGTGGGAATGCAAAGGAAGATAAAAAAAAGTTGCAGATTGGAGGGAGAGAAATGCTTTATTTAAGTCTTCTTGGTGTCACACTTCTTAGGTTTAACAAGTAAGCAAAAGGGTCCTGTTAATTTTATTGCTTTCAGTCATGGACAAAAAATATTCAACCTTATTTTGGATTTATCTTAAAGAGCGACTGTACTGTTATCATGGCCCATTAGGAATATTCTCAGAATTTATCTGTACAAAGGCCAGAGCCTTACAGTCAGTTCAAAGCCATTTGTCACATCATTGCAACATGATAAGGTTAAAAAGACATTACTATGCTAATAAGAGCTTGTTATGTGTATTTTCAACTCATTTATACTACCAGCTAGAGTACACAGATACAACACTGTCAATGGGCTGATTTAGAGATTATGTGCACTGGTTGATCAGTGGATTTAAACTCACACTATCAAATTCTCCTTTCATTGACTGTAGCCAACAGAAAAATTAAGAACACCAAAGTCTCTCGCTTCATCTGCATTTCAATTTGACCTTAGAGAATATGTTGGCTATTTATGGAGTTCATAAAAATATAAATATTTTACAGGTTTCGGTCAAACTTCCACAGACCTCTGGCTGAGCCAGGGGAGGCAGAGGTCTGACTCGGTGAGATTAGAGGAGGCTTGGCAGCATAGAAGAGGGATGGTGTAAGAGTGGGAAAGGAGAAAGAGGGGAAAAGGGGAAGAAGACTGGGTAGAAGCAGAGGGCAGAGGCTACAAGTAAAAAAGACAAGCTTAGGACAGCTATGGAAATTAGAGTGGTTAGTGCACACATATGCTATTAGAGAAAATACGACAGGACATGGGGGTAGAGAACAGGCAGACACGGTGGGGTTTTAGGGGGATTCTGGTAGTGAATCTTGGAGGTCGAGATCAGATTTAGGCCAGGGTAGAGACGAGAAAGGTAGGGACATGGGGGTGTTATTAAGACTCTGCGATGGTTAGAGGCTGGATGAGCTCTTCTATCTGGAGCAGGGGGGGGTTGTTGTTAATAGCAGCGTGTTAACAGGGCATTGGCTGGCTTGCACTTTTAGTTAAGCTCGGTCGGGCAGGGCAGGGCAAGGCAGGGCAGGGCAGGAGGGGTGGCATTGGCGGTTTGTTGCTGCCGTCTCTCCCCAAAAGGGAAATCACTGCAAAGAAAGGATCTAGTGAAAATAAGAGGGAGGGGGGGAGGGAGGTCAAAGATTTAGACAATGCAAAGGGCCTAGTTTGTCGTGGGTGAGATGAGAAACTTAATCCATATGTCCAATTAGAAAAGAAAAAGGACATCAGAAGAGTTGTTTTTTTTCCACAGTGTTTATCTTTGATATTTGCTTTTAATTTTTTTCTTAGATATTCAGGGATCTACGTTATTCTTATTTTTCTCCTTTGCCCATTGTGCTGTGTGAACAAGTCGTTTCCTTTGCCTGCATGGAAGGCAGGAGACGAGCTACCTGTCTCCATCTGGTGGACAAAGTGTGCCTCGCAACATGCCTTCTAGTAATGTGAGTGGGTGTTGCTTTGCATCAGCTGTCGCATACTTACTGTGAAAATGTTGGAGCGGCGCTTTGACTGCTTGCGGATGGGCGTGGGCGTGTTGGAGGCAGCGATGGTCTCAATGCGCATCTCCCGCTGACTTATGCTGGGGGTGGAGGGAACCGAGGAGGAGTAGTCACTGAACGCACCCCCACCATTGGCCGCCTGGGGAACGAGGGAGATTAAGAGGAGCCGAATCAGGAGAGAGGACGGAGGAAGAGGGAGGATGAGAGTCAGGGAGTCAAAGGAGGAGAGGGAATAAAGGCAATAAACAAGCAGGTAAATTTAGGACTGAATTTTCATATGAAGAGAAATTTTAGAGCTTTTTTTTCCCACACTGGTAACAGAAACTATGATTATGAGAAGAATTACATAAACGGAGCGTGATGAAGACCTAATTATATAACATCAAATGTGTTTTATTTGCTGTTTGGTTGAGATCTTACCTGGTTAATGTGAACAGAGGGGATAGATGCAGCGGGGACTGATGAGTGGCTGGGAGAGTTGGGGAGGGATTTGCATGGTCCAATGGAGAGCTGCTGCTTTTTCCTCATGGCCACAACCTTCTGGGCAACTGGAGCAAATATGAAAAAGCATAAGAATAGGTTGTTTATCATTCAGTTTCTTCATAATATAAATACTTTCCTACCAAAAAGAACCCAGACAGTGGTTCAGGGAATTTTGACAAAGCAACAATTCATAAAGGCATCTCAAAAGGTAGCATCCTAAAATCCTGAATTTAAGTAAAGTTGGTTTGTAAACCTTACCCAGTTTTCATAGGGGCTTTGAGCTGTGTTGATTTACTTGGTGTTCATATGAGTTCACAACTTGCAGTCCTTGTGTTGCCATATTTTCAGTACAGAGCATGCTTGCCATACTGTCTTCATTGCAGTAGCTGGGCTCTGAGCCCCCTGGGATTGTCATGCAAGACAGACTGAAAGCAGTAACAGCTGTACTGATCACTTCTTCATGTTCTTAAACTGAGGAGGTAATTTCAAACAAATGAGCCCAAACCAAAATTAAAGGGAC